>CM019718.1:18527132-19727132 GCA_009760885.1 Achatina immaculata | reverse complement strand
AAGAAATCTACAGTGAATGAAGAGAAAATATGGCCATGCCTTCCTAACAGCAAGTCAGCGGTTGACAGTTGAAATAAAAGTTAACAAACAGAAACTGTTGAGTTGAAACACATTTGTAAACATAACCTGTAACATTATGTACTTGTTAAAATAAATAGTGACCAGCACTTCTTTTATTTATTATATTTATTGTATAAATATATTAAGTATTGTCAACAAAATGCGTTCATGTCCTGATCCACACGTTTTCTACCAGCTATTAGATCCACACAACTTCGGTTTACTTCAAGTGAATCCGGAAACAGAAACGGCGTGTGGTTTGTGGGTGTGGTTGATATTTTAACTCTGGAGTTGATGATTTAACTCTGGAGTTGATGGTTTCTCTCCTGAACTGGTGATATGTGTCTGGGATTGATGATTTGACTCTGGAATTCATATTTCTCTGGAATTGATGGTTTAATTCTGGAAATGATGGTTTTCTCTTGAGTAGATGTTTTAACTCTGACTTTTATGGTTTAACGCTGGTGTCTCTTATCCTTACATAAAAGATGTTACACTAAACTGAACTGAGAGCCCGGTGTATACGTAGTTTCAGTGACAGGCGTAAAGATGTCGTTGTGCGATGACTGACAGTTAATAGGCGTGATCTTTGACAAAAAGTGACCTCCCTCCACCTCCCCCATCTAATCCTCCTGTATACCTGCCCTGTGAGGCCAGACTGTTTGCCTAATTAAAAAAAACATACACACAAATGTTTTATTCGAAACTTAATTATTTGAATATATTCCCTAATATATTCTTCTTAATTTATGTTTAGCCTGTCTTTTCTTAGATTTCCTACATCTTACATCTTTCCCATGCCGTTAAACGTCACACATGGCTCGCATGGTAGTTTGTCAAATTTTCCTCTTTTCGGCGGGTTTTTCAGTCTCATCAAGGGATGCTATGCCCACTAAATTGGCCTCTCTTGACACTGTCCTTTCTAGAGTTTTACGTGGTCGGTCTCTTTTTCTTCGGCTTGTTGTGTTCCACTTGATTAATGTTTTGGTATTTTCTGATTGTTTCTTCTCATCACGTGACCAACATATGTCCATTTTTTTTTCTGATCACCCATGAGACTGATTGTTGTTTCCTCATCTGCCTTGTCTCCGCATTGTTCTTGAATTCGTTCCACTTTATTCCGAGTAGTTTCCTTGGGGATTTGTTTTCAAAAGAGTCTAATTTCTTGTCTATTTTTTATTTGTTTTCCAGCTTTCACATGCATAAATGAGGGTGGATAAAACATTTTAATTGAATAATCTTAACTTGGTTTTTGTGCTTATAACTTTTGAATTCCATATGTTCCTACGATTGTTGAAGGTGAATACTGTTTTCTTAATTCTAATTTCCTTTCTGGTGTCACCATCCTGGACTATGTAGCTGTTGAGGTATGCAAATATGTTTACTTCTTCAACAGCTGTTCCTTCTACGTATATTTGTCATTCGTGATTAATGGGAAGTTTCATAATTTTTGTGTTATCCTTGTTAATTTCAAGTCCTATTTTACTAGTCAGTGAAAACAGAGAATCTGTTTTTCCCTGCATCGATTTCACATTGTCACTGATAAAACTTATATCATCTACAAAGTCAAGATCATCTAGTTTGGTCTCATGTACCAAGGTTTTACCTGTGCAACATTTTTTCATTATGAAGTCTATGACAATTCCAAAAAGCAAGGGAGATAATAGACATCCTTGTTTCACGCCTGTTTCAATCTGGAACCATTAGCTCATTCATTCTCCTGTCTTGACTGCATAAATATATCCTTTGAAGTGATTCTTAATGATGCTGACAATTTTTTAATGGTATTCCATATAGTCTTCAAATTCTCCACAGTTAATCTCTGGTATGCTATCAAATGCCTTTTTAAAGTCTATGAAGTTCAGGATTAATGGTTTTTGCTTTTCGATATTTTCTTCAAGTATTATCCTTAGAGTAAAGATCTGGTCGAGACAGCTTCTCTCTTTTTGAAATCCTGCTATATCCACTATATCTTTAATTCTATTCATAATAACTTTGCAAAATACTTTTGACACAGCTGATAGTAAGGTTACTCCTCTCCAATTATTGTAGTCGCTAAGGTTGCTTTTTTTGTGTATTTTAATAATAATTCCTTTTCTCCATTTAGAAAGGATCTTTTCTTCTTTCCAAACTTTATTAAACATTCTCTGTAGTTGGCCCATGTTGCCACTGTTAATAGCTTTTAACATTTCGACTGTTATTTCATCTTTATCTGCAGCTTTGTTCTTAGCCATTAGATTCACTGCTGCTTAATTTCATTCAATGTAACTTCATCTAGGTTGACATTTAGTTCTGGGATTGCTAAATCGGTTTCAAGATTTATTAATTCATTTGAGTGTGGTCTAATTTCTTGGAATTGTTCAGCCTATCTTTGCTTTTGGTCTTTACTTGATGTTAGTAGGGTGCCAGTTTTGTTAAAGATTGGTCTTTCTTTTGGAATGTATAAACTAGGAAATACGTAGGAGCAGCTTTACTACTCAACGACTACAAAGTTGTGACGTTTCGACGTGAGCCTTAATCATACAAAAACATACAGGACGAAGAAATAGAGAGAGGAGATAAAGTATAGATTCACATGAATGCTATATTTAAAAAAAAATAAAATAGAGCACTTAGCTGTAATCTTGTAAAAAGATGTGGCTTGTCCGACGATGTGTGTCAGAAATGAGCATGGTAGAGCGTAGAGACTATTTAAATGGAGACCTGTGATGCGTGGTCGGTGGGTTGTAAATGGGGGTGGTGGTAGGGGAAACCGTGGAGGGGAGAGAGAGTGATACAGTGTTAACCTAGCCAGGAGAAAATGAAATAGATGATTACAGTTAGGGTAGAGGGGTTGTAATATGATGATGTGATGAGGTTCTGAGCTATGTGTAACAATTAAGAAGAGAGTGGAGCTTAGTGGAGAGGGATTATAATTGTTGAAGAGAAGAATGTTAGGTGTAGTTGAATAACGAGTTTAACCCGTGTGGTTCCAACGTCTCATAATCCTGAATGCAGCGGTTCTCAAGAGAAAGGCGGCTTGTGTCATCTGCGTGACATTGTTTGATGGTTGTTACCAGAAAATCAGATTAGCCTCTGTGGTTGGGGCCATTGAAATGATTTGGGACTGGTTTCGAAGCATGCTGGGTGATATCATACAGATGTTTCTGCATGCGGTCCCCTAATTTGAGGCCAGTCTCACCAATATACGTTATCCTGCATCTTTTGCACACGATGGCATATATCACATTGACTTTGTAGTCGTTAAGTAATAAAACTGCTCCTACCTTTTTTCTTAATTTATACATTCTGGTATCATGGCTTTACTCTAGTGCTTCGTGTATAGATGTATACGTATACACTAATTATTGGATCTTTCTTTGGATGCAATAGTACCTGTTAGCCTCTTTTATATGTTTTATAGAATTTTGCTGTTTCCCGTTTTTGCTGCTTTCTCTGCCTCTTTCGCCATATTGTCCATGTATTCTCTTTTATCCTTTCTTCTGAGCTTTTTACTTTATTGTCTAGTCCTGTGTATGTTGCTTTGCCAAATCTTTTCCAAGATCTGTCTTTACATTCAACATGGTTAATTTGGCTGCTCGTCTTTCATGTACGGATTTCCATGTGTTATCTGATATCGATGCTTTTCTACTCAATGTTTGCAGTCCGGCACTTGTTTTTGTTGCTGTGATTATGACTGTGCTGTAAGGATTCCATAATTTATCTATATCTGTCTCCTCTACCTCAATGAGTGCTGCGAAATGTTTGGTAAGTTCGAGACTGAAATTATTGTTAGTATTTTCTTCCTGCACTGTTTATCTTTCTGAGTACTGCTTTCTTGTGTTGGCTTTTCAGTCTTAGTCTTATTTTCCCTATACACAGATTGTGATCGCTGTTGACATCTGCACCCTTATATGCTCTTACATCTATCATACAGTTACAGGGAGGGATGCCACAAAGTTAAGTTTTTCATTTGCATTTGTGTTCTTTTATGTCGTGTTTGTTTTGTATGTAGTCCTTGAAAAAGGCTCACGGACGTTGTATGTTTTTCATTTTTTGTGTTTTTCTCAC
The DNA here is from genome assembly GCA_009760885.1 of Achatina immaculata. Classification (NCBI taxonomy): domain Eukaryota; kingdom Metazoa; phylum Mollusca; class Gastropoda; order Stylommatophora; family Achatinidae; genus Lissachatina; species Lissachatina immaculata. Next base: position 19,723,022 of record CM019718.1, on the reverse strand, counting down.
TTTTCTCATTCCTTCTATCGATTTGTAAAACTGTATCATACACCTCTATCTTCCTGTATTACATCTATCAGAGATGTTCTGAATTGGTTTTTAATACAACTATAGTCTATCTGGTCCTATCATCTGGGGATGTCCATGTTGTTTTAAATGTCTTTGTTTCTTATTCTCATTACAATTTTTTTTCTCCTCTGCATACGATGAAAGAAATGTTGCGCTCTTTGTCCTTGTCTTCACCAACTACTTCCTGTCCTGTTGTTCTGCTAAGATGAATCATCAACAGGAGCTTGCTGAGCGCCCAGTCTTCATGTTGCTGTGTGTGAACCAAAGAAATAACAAAAAGGGAGAGGGTTGTTGGCTCTGGTTGTGTGAAAAATACGGTCGTGTTGATCTCTTGTCACACGAAGATTGTGGGTGTAAGACCCGACCCCCCCCCCTCCCCCGGTTGGTATTTAGTGGCTTGAGCGTTAGACTTGTAATATGTTTTTATAAGGGTTGCTTAGGCAATGTTGACGCTGAGAAAACACATAGAATTTTTTCACTGTTTCAAGAACTAAAACTTCTCTAGATGAGATTGCGTCATCATTGACAGCAAAGTCGAAAGAATGAGAACAACGAGGGATTTAAAAAAAACAAAATCTCTTGTGGGCTGAAGTCTCTAATGAAGTGTTAAATGTTCCTTTCATATTTGATCTGTTGTCCCACCACGACCACGCACGCTTGCAGTCGAAATATCGTGTCTGACATTTATTTTCATAATATATTTAGTCAACACTGAATATATAAGAAATGAACCCAAGAAAATACTCATGAATTCATGAAATCAATTGGATCTGTATAAATAGATCTTGCACATAGTGTTAACTGTTCATTATAACTTGCATCTGAAGTAGTCTGTAATTATGCAGAAATCTTTAGCTTTCAGCTTTTTTTTTCCCTTTTAATGGCCTGAGAGAAGAGAGAAATCAATTCTTGTAATACTTGAGTCTGTCCGACAAGACGGTACATTTTCCTAAAACCTGATACACGGATATAGAAATGAGCGGCAACAATTCTTTGATTCAGGGAAAGAACTGAAAATCCCCCGCATTGTAAAGATAAGACATACGGCAAAGACACCGAACAAATGATAAACACCCGCTGGGGTTGTGTAAAGAAAAGACATACAGCAATGGCGCCCAACATAAGTTAAACATTGGCTGTGTTAAGAAACGACATACAACAAAGACACCTAACAAAAATTTAAACACCCGCCTTGTGAAGAAAAGACAAATGGCAAAGACACCAAACAGCATGCACCCTTTCATGGATAAGGACAAAAAGAAATAGGATTTGAACACATTTAAGCACGTACTGAAGAAGATTTCAGAGTTAAAAGAAAGAGTCTTGTAGACACATGAGTACAAAAGATCTGCTGGACAAAAAGCTTGTATCTCAGCACTCTAAGATTATAGTGACTGTAAATCACCTGTTAATTTGTATTGCTTGTTAGCCCGCAAGTTCTTAATCCATCTTACACAATCGTGACACTCTACTACGCCCGATGTCTTGCTGCACTGATGTGATTGTCACTTTGATTGTTATCAGCTGCTGATGTTAGATTTTACTAACGCTGCTTCTGAATATTGTTATTCAGCATAACAGTGAGTGGATGTCGGTTTCTTTACCTTGGCTCTTTTCATCATCTCGTCCTGTGCTGCTTTTTTGTTCTCGTCTTTGCCTTGCCAAGCCTGCATCACACTGGCTTGTAGAGCCCCACCGTAGGAGAATGTCAGGGGCCACGGGCGTCGTAAGGGTACCTGGTGGATGGAAGGATGGATGGATGGATGGATGGATGGATGGATGGATGGGTGGTTGGATGGGTGGATGGATGGATGGTTGGACGGATGGATGGGTCGATGGATGGATGGCTGGATGGATGGGTGGGTGGATGGATGAATTTTTGGATGGATGGTTGGATGGGTGGATGAATGGATGGATGGTTGAATGGGTGGATGAATGAATGGATGGGTGGGTGGATGGATGTGGATGGATGGATGGATGGATGGATGGATGGTCACAGAGACTACTGTACAGCCAGGCAGATGGATGAAGTAGCTGGTCACTTAGAATGACAAGAATGAAATAATTTTGACGGTTAATTTGAATACACAAACTAACAGTTTCAATAAGAGAGATCAACACTTTGAATAACAGAGATCAACACTTTGAATAAGAGAAATCAACACTTTGAATAAGAGAGATCAACACTTTGAATAAGATATATCAACACTTTGAATAAGAGAGATCTGACGACTTGAGAGATGTAAGTTGGATGGATGGAGGGTGCGAACGAAGAAGAGGAGGAGGATGGATGGAGAAATGTAAACTTGAATCAGAAGGAATTATGCAAATATGAACTGATGAATAGGTATAAATGTAATGAATAAAGGGATATCAATTTGGACTGAATGGAAAGATACAAATTTGAATGAATGAAGAGGTTTGAAATGGAGTTTGTGTGGGTAGATATGAATTTAAAATATTATCGTAGCCAGTCATTTGCCTGTCCCTTGCGGAACTTTGCCTCCCTAACAGCTCTCCTGTAGGCCTCTCAGTTGTAAGCAAGATGGCAAGCTGTTGATGCATCCATCTGCAGGTTATCAACGATGTCTTGCAGCCCTCTTTGCCTTAGTCTTCCTCTATTTCTTGACCCATTAAGTACCCTTCTCTAAATTCTCATGACACTTAATGTGTCCAAAATATTTAAGTTTTCTCTGTTTAATCCTCTTTACTAGCCAACCTTCTTCAATATTAAGTTCTTGTAGTATGGATATATTTGTTCTTTTTTGTGTCCATGATATTTGAAGAACTCTTCTGTAGCATTTACATTCAAAGGCATTTATGTGTTTCTCGGCTATTGTGTTAAGTGTCACAGATAAAATTTTAAACGGATGAAAAGATGTAACTATGGATGGATGAAGAAATGCATGTTCTGATGGATGGAAAGAGAATCTGAATAGATGACATGTTGGACTTTTAGACAAATATCAGAATTTAAAAAAAATTAGTAGTTAGAAAAGAGCATCGTCCATGCATTCCAGGATGTCTACCCCGTAGATGCTCTGGTCTCCTCTTCAACATCTCCTTCAGCTTACAGTAGGCTGTTGTTTACGATCCGTCTGTAGCACTTGATGAATTGTTCATTATATGAGTGAGAACATTTTCTAGTAACTAACCTTATTAATGGCATTCAAGTTAATGGTGGCTGCCTCCTCCCCTTGACCGCCAGATTGAAAGGTAATCCCTGCTACAGCAGCTGGAACTCTTCTATACAAACATTGAATGGTGGCCATTGCATTTTCCTCGGGACTAAAGATATTTTTTTTAAATACAGTATCTACAAGCAGTAAAAGAACACAGCGATTTATTTTTTACACATTTTATTGCTAAGCAAATGAAATATATTTTCCTGCTTTACTACTACTCTACTACTACTACTACTACTACTACTACTACTACTACTACTACTACTACTACTACTACTACTACTACTACTACTATTTGCATCTGTAGCAGAGGTTTAAGTAAAGGGTCATATACGCAAAATAAGCGCCAGATTTCGGCTAAAAACAAAATGTATTCGAAGACAGTTCAAGCCAGACATGTTGGTGATTCGTCAACTCTTTCTAGTAGGTCTTCACAGGCTTAGATGTGAAAGTTTCGATTTTTCAGTTTGCCTAATCTTTATACAATTTACTCATATAAGGTAGGTAGGTAGGTAGGTAGGTAGGTAGGTAGGTAGGTAGGTAGGTAGGTAAGGTAGGTAGGTAGGTTGGTAGGTTGATAGGTAAGTTGATAGGTAGGTTGGTAGGTTGATAGGTAGGTAGGTTGGTAGGTTGATAGGTAGGTAGGTTGGTAGGTAGGTAGATTGGTAGGTAGGTTGGTAGATGGGTTGGTAGGTGGATTGGTAGGTAGGTTGGTAGGGAGGTTGGTAGGTAGGTTGGTAGGTAGGATGGTAGGTAGGTAGTGGTGGTGGTGATGATGATCGTAGTGGTGGCGATTTCAACTTGTGAATGCTCACAATTCGCAGGCATACAGCAATCTTACATCTTACATCCTTACCGTGCCGTTAAACGTCACATAGGGCTCACATAGTTGTTTGCCAAGTTTTTTGTTCTTTACGAGTCTTTCAACTTCATCAACGGATGTTATCTCCACTAAACTGGCTTCTCTTAACAATATCCTCTTTAGAGTTTCACGTGAATGACCTCTTTTTCTTCGGCCTGTTGTGCTCCGTTTGATAGCTTGTTTTGATATTCTCTGATTGTTTCTTCTCATCACATGGCCTACATATGTCCATCTTCTTTTTCTGGTCACCCATGAGACAGGTTTTGTTTGCTCATCTGTCTTATCTCTGCGTTGTTCTTGAATTCGTTCCACTTTATACCAAGTATTTTCCTTAGGCATATATTTTCAAAAGTGTCTGATTTCTTGTCTATTTCTCTGGTTGATTTCCAGCTATTTACAGATATATATATATATATATATATATATATATATATATATATATATATCATGTACAGCAATAAAGACAATTAAATCTTCATACAGTGTCAACTGTTTCTCAAATTCCTACACTGTCATCTGTTTCTAAAACTCCTACACTGTCATCTGTTTCTAAAACTCCTACACTGTCATCTGTTTCTCAAACTCCTACACTGTCATCTGTTTCTAAAACTCCTACACTGTCATCTGTTTCTCAGACTCCTACACTGTCACCTGTTTCTCAAACGCCTACACTGTCATCTGTTTCTAAAACTCCTACACTGTCATCTGTTTCTCAAACTCCTACACTGTCATCTGTTTCTCAAACTCCTACACTGTCATCTGTTTCTAAAACTCCTACACTGTCATCTGTTTCTCAAACTCCTACACTGTCATCTGTTTCTAAAACTCCTACACTGTCATCTGTTTCTCAGACTCCTACACTGTCACCTGTTTCTCAAACGCCTACACTGTCATCTGTTTCTCAAACGCCTACACTGTCATCTGTTTATCATAATGATACACTGTCATATGTTTCTTAAACTCCTACACTGTCATATGTTTCTGATACTTCGATCTCTTCTTTCTCTTAAGAGATTCTGAGTCTTGTTCATCCACTGGTGATCTGCGCCATCTTGGCCACCATTTCGCTGTTAGAGCATTCTTTGTTTGCTATTTATGCTCCAAGAATCATAAAATGAACGGTGTTTTCAAATGTTTGTCTACTCCTTTAAACGTCACCAGCTAATCGATCAGGACCTTTGTCGTTATTGTAATCCTTTCCATATCTCATAAAGTTTTGATTCTATTTGATCCAAGCTAGCATATGTGTTAAAGAAAAGACTATTTTAACACTCTGGATATTTTTCTCATTTCAAAGTAAAATTTTCAAGTGCTGTAAACTGTTAAAGGAGAGGGGGGGGGGGGGGGGCTTGGCTCTGTTGCTGGTCCTGGGAGCGGCTTCATTACACTTTGGGCACGCCCATACGTGTCTGACCTTTGACATCAGGATTTCCTTCAGTGCTTTAAGGAGATGACTCCGCCAGCTCAGGAGACCTTACATCCTTAAACGTCACATAGTGCTCGCATAGTTGTTTGCCAAGTTTTTCTGTTCTCGGCGAGAACTTCATCAACGGATGTTATGCCCACTAAACTGGCTTATTTTAACAATGTCCTCTTTAGAATTTCACATGGTCAGCCTCTTTTTCTTCGGCCAGTTGTGCTCCACTTGATAGCTTGTTTTGGTATTCTCTGATTGTTTCTTCTCATCACATGGCCTACATATGTCCATCTTCTTTTTCTGGTCACCCATGAGGCAGGTTGTTGTTTGCTCATCTGTCTTATCTCTGCGTTGTTCTTGAATTCGTTCCACTTTATATCAAGTATTTTCCTTAGGCATTTGTTTTCAAAAGAGTCTAACTTGTTGTCTATTTCTTTAGTAGGAGATGGAGAGGGAAATGACAGCAGCATTAAATATCCCATAATATGAAGAAAATCGTCGAGCCCTGTTAAGACGTCTATTTGTCCCCTCAACATAGTAAGCTAAATGAGGAGGGAGACAAGACAATACAAGACAAGACAAGACAAGACTCCGATGTTGTGTTGATTGTGTGTTGTCCATGAACTGGCACCGAGTTAGGATTTGCATCCACTACCTTTGGCTACATGCAATGCCCTGAGTCGTACTTTGGAGGAAGTTGCTTTGCATTTGTTCATCGAAGTGTTATCTGATGGATTTGTGTAGGTCCGATTTGTCCATTTCAAGTGTATCACTAAAAATTATGTATTAAAATGTATGTTTAAATAAAAATATTTATATAACTGAAACAAAGGTTGAACTCTGTAGCTCAGAAGGAGAAAAAGACTTAATCATATCGTCTTATTCTGCTAACAGTCTGCTTACATGTACTGAACCTGTATGCTCTAGTAAACAGCCCATGTGTCTGTTTGATAAAACAACGGCAAAGAGAAGGGATGTAACCTAACAAATTACGCTTACGTATTGAAGCGGCCTTGGTAGCTTTGGCCTGCTGTTACAATGTTAGGTTTGAGTAATGTCCCTTCCAAGTACACGTGATGGTCAGCCAGAGCTTTGTACAGGAATGCAAGCACTTCCTCTGTCACCTTTTATAGGTGTGTGCACATCCATGTTGTGGGAAGATAATAAAAAACTTTTCTAGGTGTGTGCACATCCATGTTGTGGGAAGATAATAAAAAACTTTTCTAGGTGTGTGCACATCCATGTTGTGGGAAGATAATAAAAAACTTTTCTAGGTGTGTGCACATCCATGTTGCAGGAAGATAATAAAAAACTTTTATAGGTGTGTGCACATTCATGTTGCAGGAAGATAATAAAAAACTTTTATAGGTGTGTGCACCCAAATGTTGGGGGAAGATAAAAGAAAAACTTTTATAGGTGTGCACCTCTATGATGCAGGAAGATAACAAAAACAACAAAACTGACATGGCAAAATTCGAGAACTGGAGAGTAAAAAGAAAAGCACTGCGTCTTAACATTTGACAATTGTTGAACAGAAGAAAAAAAATCACTGACATTATAAAGGTCGGGGATCATAGAGACTGATTACATCCTGAACGATTACAACAGTAACATGTCTTCAGTTTCCCACGTCCTACAAATGTGAGCAAAATAACGCAGCATCCAAACATGAGAAAAATGTGTTAACCTTGGAGCAACAAAAGTTGTTTGATAAGATTCACTTTAAGTTGATAAGTTAGTTCATGCTGTTGAAAGTCACGACAGAGATCTTCTAACACAGTCATAGGTCGTATTTGAAACAGGTGACGGACAGGTCATGTTTGGAAGATCAGCACACGGGCTGTGTGAAACAGGTTAAGCACTGGCTATATTTGGAACAGGCAGTGCACAGTGTAACAGAATATGTTTGTCAGGGGGTGTGTTACTCTTCAAGTGTCATGTAAAGTTAACATTGGTGTGTTTATATACTCGGGCTGAATTAGATGGTTGAGTCTGGCTTCGTAGCTCCAAATGATGCATGATCTTCATGTGCCCCCCCCCCCCAAGTCTGACTAATGAAGGCATCTGAAAGTGTCCTCTCATGCTCCCTCAACTGAGATGATTTCAAACAAGTAACACAATCTTACGTACTGATAACCTCAGATTTCATGTATGATAAACACTTGACAGACATCCAGGTAAGACATCTCATGCAGACAGTTAAACGGCTGACTACAGAGTGTTACCAACGTTATCGATCAGGGAAAAGAGACCGGCACAAAACACGACCTCTCTCACATTTAAGTGTTCATATCATCACTTCAAAAGCCAGATCGATTTCATATTAGCAGGAAACACTAACAAAAAAAAGGCAGATAGTAGATGCAAGATTAATAGTAAACCTATGTACTGATACAGATCATAAAGCAGTTATCACAAACATAATGACAACAAATAAAACGGGAAAAAAGGAAAAATACCAAAGATGAAATAATAATTGTAATGAAACTCAATGATGAAACAGTGAGGAACAACTATGAAAAGAAACTGGAATCAATTTTAACTATCGGTTCGCTGTTGGCGAGATCTTCAGCTGCCGTGCGTGGAGCGGTGCTCTTCCCGGCCAATGAAGAAATTTGCAAATGAGGTTGCCGCGCAGCATCACTGCGGAAAAGGTGGTTGAAAGAATAAAGCGAAGCAAACAGTCAAATCACGGCACCTCTGGTCTGGAGGTCGGCCACGTCCTGAGTGCAGTCATATCGTGTGAAATGCATGAACCGGTTTGTCCCAGAGGTTAAGTCACTGCTGGCTTGACTTCTCAAATGCCGTGCGTGGAGTGAAGCTCCTCCCGGTTAAGGAAGTAAATGCGGATATAAAGGTTGCTGTGCGGCGCCGATGGGAAAAGATGGTGGAAAGTGAAGTTTAACCTGGTATGTCCAGTAGTATCGCTACGAGAGCTATACCACGGCACCTCTGCTCTAGAGGCCGCCTACGTCCGAAATACACCTACACTGGTGAAATATGCCTAAACCGGCACACACCAGGGGTGGAACTCGATGGCTAGACATGTCATGCCACCTCCGCTCTAGAGGTCGGTAACGCCTGATAAACACCCATACTGGTGAATTTTGCCTAAACCGGCTCATACCAGGGGTGAATCTTGAAGGCTATGAATGTCACAGTACCTCTGCCCTAGAGGTCGGTCCCGTCCCAAACATGCCCATACTGGGAAATGCCTAAACCGGCTCAACCCAGGGGTAGAAGTCACTAGTGGCGAGGATTCGTCCTCCTGGACAAAAGCTCCATCCTGGTCACAACTAGGAAGGGTAGCGGCCACGACCGCAAAATGCTGAAGTCGGAGACACTGGACCAGGGAAGTCTAGATAGGCAACCACCTCTCACCCGGCGGGGATGTCTGCGTATCCTAATCACGCTGAGGTTTTCCGGTGAGAAAGTCCAACCCTGGACTGGATGGGCAACCACCTCTCACCCGGCGGTGATACACGGGTATCTCATAACACGTCGAGGTTTTCCGGTGAGAAAGTCCAACTCTGGCCTGGGTGGGCTAACGCCTCTCACCCAGCGGGGATGCACTGATATTCCAAGCACGTCGAGGTCTTCCGGTGAGAAAGTCCAACCCTAGACCAAACTGGTGCAATGAAAACCACGGTGTCACGCAATCCCGCTTCCGAGACCCACCAAGAATACAGGCTAAAGCACTGTGATACTCTGAACCCCTTGTGGTCCTTCGTGGAACTCATGTGGTCTATTTTGGACCACACAGGGGACCACCGGACCTAACGAGGACCACATGTGTGAATTCAGTAGGTTCACAGTGCGGTTTTTGGTGGTAGAAGTGAACGAAGAAGAAGAAGAAGAAGAACTATCGGTTGAAAGAATTCAGTCGAGGAAGAATGGTGCATATTTAAGACCAGCATTTTAGAAACCGCAAAAGTGACATGCGGTACCAAGATCAGAAGAAAAGCTGGGCGAAAGAAACTAACAAGCTGGTGGAATGACGAAGAAGCTGTACAAATTAAGAAAGAAAGATACAAAGATTGGGTGAAGAGCAAGCAAGACAATGAATATATAGAATATAGAATAGCAAGAAGACAAGTAAACAAAATAATAAAAAGGGAAAAAGAGAAAGACTTGGAGGTATACGGTGATACACTTAATGACAGCTACAAAGAAGCAACAAAACTCTTCTACAAAAAGTTAAACACCATGAGAACCAGAACAGAGCAATTTGGTCAAACAGAAATAATAAACTGCGATAAAGGTGAACCAATATCTGACCCAAAACAGATACTAGAAAGATGGCGACAATACTTCGATCAATTACTCAACATCCCAACTGAGACCACAGACCAAAGTAACCCCAACATAGAAATTTCCACAGCGTTAGAACCTGATATATCTTATATCCTTCCTGTGCCGTTAAACGTTACATAGGGCTCGCAAAGAGTTCTCCAATTTTTCCTGTCTTCGGCGAGTCTTTCAACCTCATCAAGGGATTTTATGCCTGTTAATTTGGCCTCTCTTAACAATGTCCTCTTCAGAGTTTCACGCGGTCTGCCTCTTTTTCTTTGGCCTGTTGTGTTCCACTTGATAGCTTGTTTTGTGATTCTCTGATAATTTCTTCTCATCAAGTGACCAACATATGTCCATCTCTTTTTCCTGATCACCCATGAGACTGGTTGTTGTTCAGTCATCTGTCTTATCTCTGCATTGTTCTTGAATTCGTTCCACTTGACGCCAAGTATTACCTGATATATACTCAGATTAAAATCACAGACGCTATAAGGCTGGCACCATGGCGTAAAGCTGCAGGGCAAGATGAACTAACCAACGAACTACTTAAGGCAGAGAATGAACTAGGCGTAGAATGGCTGCACAGACTATTCGGCCTAGTTTGAACCAAGCAAGAAACCCCACAAGACTGGAAGAATGCCATAATCACCCCCACTGTGGAAAAATAAAGGCAGCAAAAGAGATTGCACACAATACAGAGGCATCTCCTTACTAAGCCCTACAGGAAAGATATTTTGTAAAATTTTAGAGAAGAGATTAAGACCAATGACAGAGCCCCAGCTGAGCGAACTCCAACAAAGCTTTAGGAAAAATAGAGGATGCACAGACACAATATTTGCCATCAGACAGTTGGGAGAGAAAGCGATCGAATTTAATAACACCCTTTACTTGGCTTTTGTTGACCAGGAAAAAGCATTCGACAGAGTGGACAGGAACAAACTATGGGAAGTCCTAAAATAATATGGGGTTACCAATCATCTAATAAATTTGTGTAAGAGTCTGTACAACAACGGAAGTGGCATCATCAGAGCAATTGGGGGGGGGGGGGGGGCAGTCTGAACCCTTTGTTATTAAATCTGGCGTTCAGCAAGGTTGCATCCTATCACCGCTGCTATTTATAACATATATAGATAACATCTGTACAGAAGCTGGACTGATAAGGACAGCAAAAAATCAACAAAATGAAATAGAACAAACAGAAGACGACATAACCATAAACGAACTATTATTTGCAGATGACCAAGCTCTAGTTGCCGACTCAGAAGGCGGCTTGCAAGATCACATTAATAGACTGAATGATGCATGCAAGGAATACAATATGAAAATTAACCTAGGCAAAACAGAAATCATGACCATCGCAAGAGTAGACACACCAACAAGGGTCACATTACACTGGAAAACCATACTATGAAGCAAGTAACGCATTTCAAATACCTCGGAAGCATTTTCTCAACAAAAGGAAAAATAGACACAGAGATCGGAAACAGATGTAACAAAGCGAACCAACTTATCGGCCAAAATGGCTCTCATACTAAACAACAAGCATGTCTCACTGAAAACCAAAAGAACTATTTATAAGACAATCTTCATACCAACTTTGTGCTACCAATGCCAGGCACGGACGGTGACAGCAAAAGACAAAAGGAAAATTACAACAACTGAAATGAGATTTTTGATGAGAATTCTTGGAATATCAAGAATTGACAGAATCAGAAATTATGTCATTAGAAATAAAGTAGGAGTTGAACCCGTTCTGAACTATACTCAAAAACAGCAAATAAAATGGTTTGGTCATTTGTCACGACTACCAACAGAACGTGTACCACAGAGAGCAATGTTTTACAGACCACACAAACAGAGGAAGGGGACGCCCATGCTAACGATGAACAAATGGTGTAGCAGAGTCACTGAACATCTTAATATACGAAGCCAACAGGCGAGCCCTTGGGAGACAATTACACTTCATCTCTACACCTAACAGTAAATGAGGAAGGACAAATAATAAATATAAAATCATCTCTGTAGCACTAAACGCGACCTCTCTCAAACTTAGCGTTCACAACACATTGTAACACAAAACACGACCTCTCTCACATTTAAACGTTTACATCATCTCTGTAACACAAAACACGATCTCTCTCACACACTTAAACGTTCACATCATCTCTGTAGTACAAAACACGACCTCTCTCACATTTAAACGTTCACATCATCTCTGTAGTACAAAACACGATCTCTCTCACACTTAAACGTTCACATCATCTCTGTAACACAAAACACGATCTCTCTCACACTTAAACGTTCACATCATCTCTGTAACACAAAACACGATCTCTCTCACATTTAAACGTTCACATCATTTCTGTGGCACAAAACACGACCTCTCTCACATTTAAACGTTCCCAACTTCTCTGTAGCACAAAACACGACCTCTCTCACACTTAAACGTTCACATCATCTCTGTAGCACAAAACACGACCTCTCTCACATTTAAACGTTCACATCGTCTCTGTAGCACAAAACACGACCTCTCTCACAAAGGGTCGTATTTGAAATGTATAGCAAATATTGTTTGGCACCGAAGATCGTTAGACATCATGTGTTCTCTCTTCTGTTTTATAAAAACTGTTATACGAGCACAATAAAAATCAGCGAGATCGTGTTGTCAATCAATCAAGTGCCACGCAGCGTGGCGTAGGCGATCATTTATCTCCACAATTCCCTGTCTTTAGACTTGATTATGAGATCCGCCCGTGACTTTCTTCCTGGCCACACTGACAGCCCATCCAGTAACTTCTCTCTCTGTCTTCCTCTGTCTCTTCTTCCTTCAGTTTTTCCATTTGCCACAATGTGTTCCAATTTTCTTCTTCTCAGAAAATGTCCTACAAATCTGACTTGTCTGCCTCTGATCTTTGCTGTAATTTGCCTTTTAACTCTAGCCTAACTTAAGACTTCTTCATTGGTTTTCTTGGCTGTCCATGGTACCTTCAACATCCTTCTTATAAACCACATTTCCGTGGCCTCCATTTCTCGCTGTACTCTCTTATTCGTGGACCTTGTTTTACATCCATAAAACAAAAGTGGCCCGGTGTAACATTTAGGTACTCGGAATCTTGTTTCCATTGATATGGATCAGTTGCAAAAGATGTTTCTCATTTTCTGGAATGCTGACTTGGCCTGAGCAGATCTGCGTTTTATTTATTTGTGATATTTCCCATCCGCTGCTATAATTATTCCTAAGTACTTGAATCTATCAACTTGTTTCAGTGTTGTCAGGACACAGAAACTTTACTTTCCACAAACTGATGATGTTTCTTGACACGAAGACAGCGCTTGCAAAATACTAATTTGTCGGAATACACAAAACACGATAAAAATAGAAAAGACGAGGTTCAGGAAGATGAAAGAGAACTAATTCGGTAAACTGACCCTTTTTGCCGTGTCCAGGTCATGGTCGCCGTCATTCGTTACCTCAGGTTCTAGGACTGGAAGCAAGCCAGACTGCTGACAGATACTGGCATAACGGGCAAGCACGTTGGCATTCTCCACTAAGGCCTGAAATATTTTGTCAAAAACTGGACCTGACATCGGTACTGAACATCTAGACAATGATCACATATTAATATCCACATTTTCATTTTTATTGCTTTCTTTAGCAAAATCCACAAAGTTAAAGAAAATTGTAATGAAAATTGTGAATGTTATCAAATACATTCATGTGTCACCCACAAATGTTCAGATTTAATTTCTACGTTTCTTGATTTGAAGTTATTATAACATTTTATAAAGGAAGGACAAGTTTCATAGTAAACTGAATAAATAAATAAATACTGCACAGTTGAAACAAATGTCTTCCAAAGGTCACATATTATACAATTAAGAAATAAATGACTAAAAATACTTATTTTCCACAATATTTAAAAGAATTCCTTTTCAATACTGAGACAATGTAATGTCAACGTTATAAGGATGTTACATGCTGAAAAAAATGTGTCACAAATGTCTGCTTGTTATTATACTAGGAGGCTTGTAATGACAGACACAATGATTAACCTTTTCGATGCTACATTCTTCTCGAGAGCTGGTCCCCGCTGTGCTGAATACTTCGCTGGCCTACTTTCCCCCGGTGCTGAATTTTTTTTTTTTGTCTCAAAATCTAAGACGTATCGGCGTTGCTGACACTTTTTTATTACCAGAAAATATAAACATGTTGTAACTCTTGGATTCTTCCACTCTCGTCTCATTTAAGTCACGTTATACAGCTCATAACACATTTTTTTTCATAAGCATTGTTACATAGAATCAAACAAAAAGACAGCAAAATAAAATGTTTGTTCTCACCTCTTCCGTCTAACCAAACAACAAGTGCTCGATGTATCCACTTGACTCTTGTTGTATTATTTAGTCAGTCGACTCCAAAAATTGAATGTTTGCGAAGACAGGGGAGATGATTACGACACAAAGGAATGACGAACGATCCACTGTTCCCCCACCCAAGTCCCCCCATCTTTAACTTTAGGTATAATCTATTTCAGTGGATTCCACTTAACAAAAATCCGCGGACCCCCTGCTGTTTCAAAATCCAGGCCGCGGACCCCCTGCTGTTTCAAATTCCAGGCCGCGGACTCCCTGCTGTTTCAAATTCCAGGCCGCGGACCCCCTGCTGTTTCAAAATCCAAGCCATGGACCCCCTGCTGTTTCAAAATCCAAGCCGCGGACCCCCTGCTGTTTCAAAATCCAGGCCGCGGACCCCCTGCTGTTTCAAAATCCAAGCCGCGGACCCCCTGCTGTTTCAAAATCCAAGTCATAGAACCCCATACTTTGGAAAAGTTTCATATCTGTATGGTAGCTACGTACTTTCCAAAAAGCATGGGTAACCTTTAACCTGAACGCTACACTACACTAAAACCACGGTACAAACTTGGTGAATTTTCAAAATAACAAGAATGTAGTTAAGAAAATACCAGGTAATATTCCTTCTGTCCTAATAATAAAGGACCCTGATCTTTTATTCCCCCCCCCCTCCACCCCCTGCCACTGCATGCTCCGAGGACCACCAATTGGGACCACTGATCTATCCACCAATATCGCATTAAGAAATTTGTATAAAATACTAAATGCTTATCAAACACAGAAAGAAACAGTGTATGGGTATTTTACAACGTGTACACTGCCCTCCTTACCAAGGTACACAGTGTGTGTAGAATAATAGCCCTGCCCCCATCGTCTACTGAAAACGACCCATTTCCAGCACATGGCCAGTTTCAGCGTATGAAAATAGATTACATAGAACTAAAAATAGCTAATGTGAATTCCCAGATATTAAACGAGAGTAACTGTCTACAGCAGCGATCAAGAAAATTTGAAACGAGTTTACACATCTTTAGCGCTGGAGGGACAAAATGATGTGAACGTGTTAACTCGTTCTTAGCAGTGACTTAAGAAAACGAGTAACCACGTCTTTAGCAGCGAAATGGTTAAGATTCCTGAAAGGCGCTGAACCGTTGAACTGTAATAGCCTTTTTTTAAAAGCCATAACTTGTAATTGTATCTGAACTCCACCAAAAAGATTTTATTGATTATACAAGCACAAAAAATACATAGCATATGACACTGGCAATATTGTTAGTAGATCATTATAGCCATTTTTCAGCGATTCAAACAGATGTTTGCACACAGGTCTAGTGCTATCGGTCGCAGAGGGAGATAACTTTCACTACAAGTGAAAGAATTTCAGAGTTTCATTGTCATGACTCTGTACAGACTACAAGGAATGAATGCTTTACGAATTATTTGATTCAAAATAATTCTTTTCAGAATTACGACGTCTCATCATGGTTGGTGCCATATCTCCTTATCTTCCTATTTGTATCATGATTCTTTACGTGCTGGAAAGGAGATGGTGGATGTCAAGTGTTTACGAAGATTCATAGTAACTTTGTGTTGAGTAACTTCTCTTGGGTGTGATGAGAGCTAACTTTGTAACAATCGGTCACTGTAACAACAAAATTTGTTTCCTTTTCTTTGTTTCAAGGTCTGACGTTTTCGCATTTAAATATGGCGCTTTAAGCCTTACGTCCTGCAGTATAATGCAGTTACTCCGTGCCGAGATGCTTAATATTTTCAACACTTTTACTGCCATTTAAACAGTTTTATATCTATTTATTAAGAAACAGTTTTATATCTATTTATGAAGAACCAGTTTTATATCCATTTCCGAATAAAGAGTTTTATATCTAATTATGAAGATACTGCTTTATATCTATTTATGAAGAAACAGTTTTATATCTGGTTCTGAAAAAAAGAGTTTCATATCTATTTATGAATAAATAGTTTTATATCTATTTATTAAGTAACAGTTATATATATATATATATATATATATATATATATATATGAAGAAACAGTTCTATATCCATTAAGAAGCAGTTCTGTAACTATTTATGAAGAAACAGTTTTATATCTATTTATTGAGAAACAGTTTATATATATATATATATATATATATATATATATATATATATATATATATATATATACTTATATATATATATATGAAGAAACAGTTTTATATCTATTTATTAAAAAACAGATTTAAAACCGATTTATGAAAAAATAGTTTTATATTTATGAGAAAACTATTTTATATCTATTTATGAAGCCCTAGCTTGCTCTACATATGTATATGTTATGATAACAGTTATCATTTATTATTTGTCTATTACTTTTCACATTCTCTCTTTCCGTGATTCTTTTTAGATACTACCTTTGTTTTACTTTTCTGCTTTGTGGAAAGGTAAGTACGGAAGTTCTATGACATACCGAAAGAACATCAATAATGTAAGTATGGAATATTTTTCTCCGTAAAATATGAAACATTAAATTTTAACAGATCATATTCAGTGTTAACTGTAAAGTTATGAATGTTAAAAAAATAATTTCTTTTTAATGAATTTTTTAAAAAGGGCTGATTCCTAATTTCAGGTAAATTCTTCCAAATCATAGTCCACATATTTTGTCAGTGAACATTTATCTATAACTCTATCATGTATTATACGAGTATTGTCATGTATTATGATATAGTGCTTACAAAACTTAATATCTCTTCATCCATCTAGAAAACATATCACATCATACAAATATATATTTCTGAATACTAGAGGAAATGTATAAAAAGTTCAAGGTTGGTACTACTAATCTATGTACATGTGCCCAAGTGCCCCAAACTGTGGAACATATCCTCCAGAACTGCACCAACTATGAGACACTGGGAAATAGTTACTGGCCCAGTGAAACCACTAAAGAAGATAAGCTCTACGGTTCCATACATGAGTTACAAAAAACAGTGATATTTATCCAAGAGACAGGACTGCAGATATAGACAGACAATGCGAACGAAGAAGAAGACTAGAGGAAAAGTTCTAAATTTGTGCTCCTTAACCTGTGGTCTATGACTGACTCGATTAACAAAATCTGAGCATCATCTGAATCATGTTTATTGGGTTATTTTTAACAAGAGATACATACCTGTTGTCAGACAGGAAAGAAGGTTCACAGCTGTTTCAGTCAGGAAAGGAGGTTCACAGCTGTTTCAGTCAGGAAAGGAGGTTCGCAGCTGTTTCAGTCAGGAAAGGAGTTTCACAGCTGTTGTCAGATAGGAAAGAAGGTTCACGGATGTTGTCAGACAGGAAAGAAGGTTCACAGCTGTTGTCAGACAGGAGAGAAGGTTCACGGCTGTTGTCAGACAGGAGAGAAGGTTCTCAGCTGTTTCAGTCAGGAAAGGAGGTTCACAGCTGTTTCAGTCAGGAAAGGAGGCTCACAGCTGTTATCAGACAGGAAAGGAGGTTCCCAGCTGTTGTCAAGAGGAAAGGAGGTTCACAGCTGTTGTCAGATAGTAAAGAAGGTTCACGGATGTTGTCAGACAGGATAGAAGGTTCACAGCTGTTGTCAGACAGGAAAGAAGGTTCACAGCTGTTATCAGACAGGAAATGAGGTTCACAGCTGTTATCAGACAGCAAATGGTGTTCACAGCTTTTTGCTAGACAGGAGAGCTATGTGCCAATCAGGAAAGGAGGTTCACACCTGTTGTCAGTCAGGAAAGGAGGTTCACAGCTGTTGACAGACAAGAGAGTTATTTGCAAATCAGGAAAGGAGGTTCACAGCTGTTGTCAGACAAGAAACGATGTTCACAGCAGCTGTCAGACAGGAAAGGAGGTTAACAGTTGTTGTCAGATAGGAAAGTAGTTTCACAAATCATGAAAGAAGGTTCACAGCTGTCGTCAGTCAGGAAAGGAGGTTCCACAGATGTTGAGAGACAGAAAAAGAGGCTTACAGCTGTTGAGAGACAGAAAAGGAGGTTCGCAGCTGTTTCAGTCAGGAAATGAGGCTCACAGCTGTTTCAGCCAGGAAAGGGGTTTACAGCTGTTGTCAAGAGGAAAGGAGGCTCATAGCTGTTTCAGTCAGTAAAGGAGGTTCACGGCTGTTTCAGTCAGGAAAGGAGGTTCAAAGCTGTTCAGAGACAGAAAAGGAGGCTCACAGCTGTTCAATTCAATTCAAGTCCATGCCGCGTGGCGTAGGCGATCATTTCTCTCCACAATTCCCTGTCTTTAGACTTGATTATCAGATCCGCCGATGACTTTCTTCCTACCCACGCTGACAGCCCATCCAGTAACTTCTCTCTCTGTCTTTCTGTATCTTCTTCCTTCAGATTTTCCAGTTACTACAGTGTGTTCCAGTTTTCATTTTCTCAGAAAATATCCTATAAATCTCTTTTGTCTGCCTCTGATCTTTGCTATAATTTGTTTTTAACTCCAGCCTCTCTTAAGACTTCTTCATTGGTTTTCTTGGCTGTCCATGGTACCTTCAACATCCTTCTTATAAACCAAATTTCCATAGCCTCTATTTCTCGCTGTTCTCTCTTATTCATAGACCATGCTTCACACCCATAAAACAAAATTGGCTCGATGTAACCTTTAAATGCTCGGAATCTTGTTTCCTATGATATGGATCTGGATCTGTTGTACAAGATGTGTCTCATTGTCTGGAATGCTGACTTGGCTTGAGCACGTCTGCTTTTTATTTAGTTGTGACATTTCCCATCGGTTTAACCGTTCCTAAGTACGTGAATCTATTAACTTGTTTCAGATTTGTACCATTGATGATAATGCTACATTTTGGTGATATTCTTTTCTTTGAGATGACCATAACTTCAGTCTTCTTTTTCACAGCTGATGAGAGACAGAAAAGGAGGTTCAAACCTGTTGAGAGACAGAAAAGGAGGCTCGCAACTGTTTCAGTCAGGAAAGGAGGCTCACAGCTGTTGTTGGGCAGGAAGAGAGGTTCACAGCTGTTGAGAGACAGGAAAGGAGGTTCACAGGTGTTGAGAGACAGAAAAGGAGGTTCGCATCTGTTTCAGTCAGGAAAGGAGGTTCACAGCTGTTGAGAGACAGAAAAAGAGGCTCACAGCTGTTGAGAGACAGAAAAGGATGTTCACAGCTGTTGACAGTCAGAAAAGAATGCTCACAGCTGTTGTCACGCAGGAAAGGAGGTTCACAGCAGTGGACAGATAGAAAAGGAGGCTCACAGCTGTTGTCAGAGAGGAAAAGAGGTTCGCAGCTGTTGTCAGACATTTCGGGGGTATACACGGCAAAAAAGGAAAGATTAAAAATCACTCTTTTAAACCATAGAAGAATAAAAACTTGAAGTACGAGGGGTGACTGATAAGTTCTCAGCATAAAGTACAGCAGATTATTTGTGGACAACTGTTTGGGGTTATTTCTCAACGTAATCCCCTTGCACTTTTATGCACTTAGTCCAGCGATCCTGGAGCATACGGATCCCTTCTTTTTCAAAGTCAGCATCCCGTGCCAGTAGAAAGTGGTCGACAGCATGAATGACGTCATCATCTGAAGCAAATTTGCGACCTGTCAGTTCCTTTTTTGAGTTTGGTAAACAGGTAATAGTCCAAAGGAGCCAAATCTGGGGAATAAGGAGGATGTTCAAGAAGCTGAAAGCCGCATTCATGAGTGGCAACCATTGCCACCACCGACTTGTGAACTGAAAGATGACTCCTCTCATCAATTTCCCTCCACGCTTTTCCTTCAGTTTGACCCACAGTTGCTTCACAATAACGTAATAGGCCTCGATGACCGCTCTGCTCTTTTGAAGATAGTCTACCAATAGCACACCTTCTGAATCCCAAAAGATGGAAGCCATCACTTTGCCCGCAGACAGAACCACCCTTGCGTTCTTTGGAGGTGGGGATCCATGATGTTTCCACTGCTTTGGCTGTTCTTTGATTTCTGGTTGAAAATGATGAACCCAAGTCTCACCCATAGTCACAAATTGCTGAAGAAACTTTTCAAGATCTGCAGAAAAATGACCAAGTTTGTCTCTTCACATGTTAAGACGCTGTCGTTTGTGATCAGCTCTAAGAAGTTTCGGGACCCATCGAACAGAGACCTTTGTCCTTTGAAGATCATTGTGAATAATGGCATGAACACATTCCTGGGAGATGCCCAACTCAGTAGCAATGTACCGCTGAGTTAGTCGTCGATCCTCCATTATCATGTCATGGATTTTGCCGGTGATTTCATCGGTGGTTACCGTTCTTGGTCTTCCTGGACTCTCCATACTCTTTTCCAGACTCTCCCTTCCATGTTTGAACTGAGCTGCCCATTTCTTGACTGTGCTGTAAGAAGGGGCATTCTCCCCTCAAGTCTCTACCATATCTTCATGGATCTCCTTCGATGATAAACCCTTAATACAGAGGTAGCGAATAACTGCTCGATGAAAAATTGTATCCGTTCGTTCAATTTCTGCCACCCCTTACCCCTTCGGTAGCCAGTTAAAAAAAATTGGTTGCAGTTAATTTCTTGAAACTTGGTGTCTAATCTTACATTAACCTGATCTACAAATGCACTTAATATCAACAGTGTGTTTCAAGTATTTCTACCTTATGCCAAGAACTTATCAAGTACCCCTCGTATATATATATATATATATATATATATATATATATATATAAAACGTTTACTTGAAAATGAAGGAGTATATCAAGTACTAACCAGATAAGAAGGAGTATATTTGCCTATCTTGAGAATACAACGCCACTTGGCGAAGTAAATGCCCATAGATTTGTACTCTTCGCAACGTTCCTTCAGACCATCTAGACCGGTGGTTGTACACTCATTCATGGTTCCTGCTAGACTAACCAAACCTTTATCAACCTGCAGACAGAAACTGTGTTCGTGTTCTTGAAACGTTTGGCTTTGCTTGTTTGTTTTTCATTTGTTAACAAATCAACACTGTCCGTTTTTTACTTATTCCTATACAAGTTTTCCACCATACCACTGGTCCACCATACCACTGCTCCACCATACCACTGTTACACCCATTATAACCTCGTATTCTCTCTCTCTCTCTTTCTCTCTCTCTCTAGTTCATTCTTTTTCTCAGAGAAGATCAGTCATTTCCATGTCCCTTGCGGAACTTTGCTTTCCTAACAGCTCTCCTCTAGGCCTCCTCAGAGAAGATAGAAGTAAATAAAATATACAGTATCATATCTCTTACCAGTCCTCCCACCCAATCTAAACCTCAATTATCCTAACCAGGTTAGAAACTCTTTTATGTGTCATATTCACGCCTCTCAGTGACGTCTTCTACTTTTAATTCTTCCTTCATCCCTCTCTCAGTGATGTCTTCTACTTTTAATTCTTCCTTCATCCCTCTCTCAGTGACGTCTTCTACTTTTAATTCTTCCTTCATCCCTCGCTCAGTGACGTCTTCTACTTTTAATTCTTCCTTCATCCCTCTCTCAGTGACGTCTTCTACTTTTAATTCTTCCTTCATCCCTCTCTCAGTGACGTCTTCTACTTTTAATTCTTCCTTCATCCCTCTCTCAGTGACGTCTTCTACTTTTAATTCTTCCTTCATCCCTCTCTCAGCGAGGTCTTCTACTTTTAATTCTTCCTTCATCCCTCTCTCAGTGACGTCTTCTACTTTTAATTCTTCCTTCATCCCTCTCTCAGTGACGTCTTCTACTTTTAATTCTTCCTTCATCCCTCTCTCAGTGACGTCTTCTACTTTTAATTCTTCCTTCATCCCTCTCTCAGTGACGTCTTCTACTTTTAATTCTTCCTTCATCCCTCTCTCAGTGACGTCTTCTACTTTTAATTCTTCCTTCTTCCCTCTCTCAGCGACGTCTTCTACTTTTAATTCTTCCTTCATCCCTCTCTCAGCGACGTCTTCTACTTTTAATTCTTCCTTCATCCCTCTCTCAGTGGTGTCTTCTACATTTAATTCTTCCTTCATCCCTCTCTCAGTGACGTCTTCTACTTTTAATTCTTCCTTCATCCCTCTCTCAGTGACGTCTTCTACATTTAATTCTTCCTTCATCCCTCTCTCAGTGATGTCTTCTACATTTAATTCTTCCCTCGTCCCTCTCTCAGTGATGTCTTCTACTTTTAATTCTTCCCTCATCCCTCTCTCAGTGATGTCTTCTACTTTTAATTCTTCCTTCTTTCCTCTCTCAGTGACGTCTTCTACTTTTAATTATTCCTTCATCCCTCTCTCAGTGACGTCTTCTACATTTAATTCTTCCTTCTTCCCTCTCTCAGTGACGTCTTCTACTTTTAATTCTTCCTTCATCTCTCTCTCAGTGACGTCTTCTACATTTAATTCTTCCTTCATCCCTCTCTCAGTGATGTCTTCTACATTTAATTCTTCCTTCATCCCTCTCTCAGTGACGTCTTCTACATTTAATTCTTCCTTCATCCCTCTCTCAGTGATGTCTTCTACATTTAATTCTTCCTTCATCCTCTCTCAGTGATGTCTTCTACATTTAATTCTTCCTCGTCCCTCTCTCAGTGATGTCTTCTACTTTTAATTCCCTCATCCCTCTCTCAGTGATGTCTTCTACTTTTAATTCTTCCTTCTTCCCTCTCTCAGTGACGTCTTCTACTTTTAATTCTTCCTTCATCTCTCTCTCAGTGACGTCTTCTACATTTAATTCTTCCTTCATCCCTCTCTCAGTGATGTCTTCTACATTTAATTCTTCCTTCATCCCTCTCTCAGTGACGTCTTCTACATTTAATTCTTCCCTCATCCCTCTCTCAGTGATGTCTTCTACATTTAATTCTTCCTTCATCCCTCTCTCAGTGATGTCTTCTACATTTAATTCTTCCCTCGTCCCTTTCTCAGTGATGTCTTCTACTTTTAATTCTTCCCTCATCCCTCTCTCAGTGATGTCTTCTACTTTTAATTCTTCCCTCATCCCTCTCTCAGTGATGTCTTCTACTTTTAATTCTTCCCTCATCCCTCTCTCAGTGATGTCTTTTACTTTTAATTCTTCCCTCATCCCTCTCTCAGTGATGTCTTCTACATTTAATTCTTCCTTCATCCCTCTTTCAGTGATGTCTTCTACGTTTAATTCTTCCCTCGTCCCTCTCTCAGTTATGTCTTCTACTTTTAATTCTTCCCTCATCCCTCTCTCAGTGATGTCTTCTACTTTTAATTCTTCCCTCATCCCTCTCTCAGTGATGTCTTCTACTTTTAATTCTTCCCTCATCCCTCTCTCAGTGATGTCTTCTACTTTTAATTCTTCCTTCATCCCTCTCTCAGTGATGTCTTCTACTTTTAATTCTTCCCTCATCCCTCTCTCAGTGATGTCTTCTACTTTTAATTCTTCCTTCATCCCTCTCTCAGTGATGTCTTCTACATTTAATTCTTCCCTCATCCCTCTCTCAGTGATGTCTTCTACATTTAATGCTTCCCTCGTCCCTGTCTCAGTGGTGTCTTCTACACTTAATCCATCCTTCATCCCTCACTCAAAGAGGTCTTCTACACTTAATCTCTCTGAAGTTTTCAAATCTACATTCACTTATTATTTCATATACACACCCCAATCTTTCTAGGGTACATCCTTCTGCGTGTCATATAATTACTTCTGCTGGTGTCTTCACTAAAAAAAAAAAAAACCGTATATCTTATAAGATATCTGACCTTTACTCCTGGAATGATACCCTTTCTCTCTAGACACCTGATAAAGTTAGGGGATTCATGTCTTACACAGAAAGAGAACGAACGAACGAATATAATTTTCAAAGGGTTAAGAATTGGACACGCAGGCCTGTCTAACATTCCTCCCTTCATCATACAGCTTTCACTCACTCACAGTCAATCAACACTTGCTAATGAGCATAATAAATAAGAAGAAACAATTAAATGATTACATATATGAATAATTCACTATCCCTTATCCACACACTCCACACTCTGATTTATGTAACTACATGTAACTTACAGAGAATCCCAAAACAAGCTATCAAGTGGAACACAACAGGCCGAAGAAAAAGGGGCAGATCGCGGGAAACTCTGAAGAGGACATTATTAAGAGAGGCCAAGTTAACAGGCATAAAATCCTTTGATGAGGTTGAAAGACTCGCCGAAGACAGGAAACATTGGCGAAATACTTTGCGAGCCCTATGTGACGTTTAACGGCACGGGAAGGATATAAGATATAAGATAAGATAAGATGTAACTTACATTCTTACATTCATTCAAAACTAACAAATTTATAGAAAAGTAGTATTAAAAATACAACAATCAAGCCATACCTTAAACTACTTTTGCAGTATATATGTGTGTGTATATATATATATATATATATATATATATATGATGATGATGATGATGAAGTCGAGGAGTCAGTTTATTGGAGCCACTTCAAAAAACACGGACGAACTATTGTTACACTTTCCGAAAAT
This sequence comes from Achatina immaculata, assembly GCA_009760885.1. NCBI lineage: Eukaryota > Metazoa > Mollusca > Gastropoda > Stylommatophora > Achatinidae > Lissachatina > Lissachatina immaculata. Next base: position 19,698,440 of record CM019718.1, on the reverse strand, counting down.
CTCAGGTGACAATACTCTAGCACAAGGAATCAAAGTGCGAAACTACAAGGCGAAGAGCCTAAATATTTTCAAAGCAATATCAAAACCTGTATTTTCCACATTTATTTCCGCTAGCCTCTTCCCGGCCTTAGAGATAGTCTCATCAGCGGCCAGAAGACCTTTCCCAGGAGCCACTATCCTTCTAGCGATATCTGCCAGCTCGGCTTCCTGGCTCGGAGACAAATAGGTGGTGAATCTTGAGGACATTACTGTGTGTGTGTTCACAGTGGGATGCGTGTCCTAGGATTTGCCTGTGAAGGACGAAGGACACGCGTGTACGCTTCCTGCTTCACGGCGCTTGGTCAATGTGTCGCTTGCGCTCCTCTACGGGAATTTCCGTTCTAAGATGTGCTTCAAATGAGGGACTTACCGACTGGGAACTCAGAGCAGATGAGCAAATGTCATCTCCTTCTCTTTTTCATTATTTATGCGGTTCATATTTTCTTCTTTATCTTCGATGTATAGATGTGTATGTGTGTCTTGCTCTCTGACTTGTTTTAAATAATCGTATGACTTTTTGCTATAACAAATTATGTGACTTTTTTTTTTAGCTGTCTGGTTTTCCTTACACTTTTATTAATTTAACTTTCCTCTTAAATATTTACTTTTGTGATATGAAATTTTGAGATTTTCTTCATCAACTTGAAAAGAAAAAAAAATATTGTTGCTGTTTCTGCTTGCTATACATTCTCTCTCTCTCTCTCCATCTTTCTCTCTCTCTCTCTCTCTCTCTCTCTCTCTCTCAGAAAGATCATTGTTTGGTTATAATCGCCCAATTTACAACATGTATATATCAACGTTATCGAAGATGTTCCATTTTAAGATTAAATTGTTTGTTCCACAAACTAATGAAATGTTCTAAATAAATTTGCAAAAATGTTGATTAATTTGAAAGCAAAATAATCTTAATTGTTCCTTATTGTTTGTTCCACGTGATGTACCACAATATCTGTTACTGAGGAGGAGTACCTTGAAAGTACAATAGAAAGAGATAACTGTTGAGTAAACTAAATTTACTGTAGCACTAGGCCACAAGGAAAATAGGGGAGATTACATAGGATATTTCTAATATCTGTAGACTGTGAGGGCGCTGTCCGATGTGGCAGTCAGCCACCCATAGCGTGCATGCGAAAGTCAGGGTTAGCGAACCATAGATGACCAAGACCCTACCCCACCTCTTAACTGGTGCCCATTATAACAGGCCTAAATCTGGATCGCCAAAGGCCCAGTGACGGTGGAGCCTGCTAAAAAGGCATTGCACACTCCATTCTGTTTAGCTGACCAGGAACTAAACACAAATAGCAACTGTAATCCTCCTCCAGTCCGATACGATGTTGTTCATCACTGTATCAGTTGCAGATGACGCTAGCTCCTCCTCCAGTCCGACACGATGTTGCTCATCACTGTATCAGTTGCAGATGACGCTAGCTCCTCCTCCAGTCCGACACGATGTTGTTCATCACTGTATCAGTTGCAGATGACACTAGCTCCTCCTCCAGTCCGACACGATATTGCTCATCACTGTATCAGTTGCAGATGACACTAGCTCGCAGTTCTAGGGAGAAAGAAAAAGAAGATTACCTTCTCACTTATTGTAACTGTCCTTAGTTCCAGTTATGACCAGTCGCTCTCTATAGCCCTAAGCCACGATCTCTACGTGACCGGTCTCCTTCTAAGCCACTATCTGTACGTGACCAGTTTCACTCTAATCCACGACCTGTACGTGACCAGTTTCACTCTAAGCTACGATCTGTACGTGACCGGTCTCCCTCTAAGCCACGATCTCTACGTGACAGGTCTCCCTCTAAGCCACGATCTGTACGTGACCGGTCTCCCTCCCACGATCATCATTCTTTTGACTAAATAAGCTGCCATAATCAGTTATCGAGACAGTCTTCATTGCGTTGTTTAGAACACAACTAAATGTATCAGCAGTCCCTCAAGATGTATTCTAGTTTCAGAATCTCCATACATTGATGTAGTTATTTCTCTCAACACAGCATTGGTACCGTAAGCTATTTACTGCAGATAGATAATGAGAAGTGTCAAGTTATTTTATATCACACGTTTGTGTGTGTGCGCGCGCTTGTTCGTGTGTGTATATATGTTGGTGTGTCTCCATACACTGGAGTGGGAAAAGGAAGATCTCATACAGGAAAAAAAAACCCTGCGAAGTGCAGCATGTGCAAGGGAAGCAATCAGGTTCAATATAAATCAATGTGTTGTTGACAGAATAGTAACGGTTGTGTCCCTTGCATGCAGGCTCGCGAACGCGCACACATGCACACATACTCGTCCGTACATACACACTCCCCCCATTCACGCACACCACCACTCATACACCACCACCACAAATTTAGTTACTGAACTTAGCTCTCATTGTTAAGTCTGAGAGTAATGCTTTCTTTTCCTTCATTCTCTACTAATTGTATCCGCCGTTCTGTTCACGGATATGTTCAGTTTTATGTTCCCAGCCACGTGTGCCCACCAATGCTTTTCTTCTCCAGTTTGAACCACTCTTCTCCTTGTATTTACTAGCCCTCCTTCTCAAGCGCTTTTTCAAACGTCTAGTGCTATAGATAATAAGCCCTTCCTTGTTACTTCTTATCACAAGCAACTCATTTATGCAATAAGTTACACTCATTATCTAACTTATTTTCATTGCATTTCATTAAAAGTGGGACTGGTGATCTCTTCTCCTCTACCTCTCTCCCCTCTCCCTCTCTCTCTCTCCCTCTCTCTCTCTCTGTCATATCTCTCTCGCTCCCCCCCCCTCACTCTCTTTCCCCTTCTCTAGTAATTTATCAAGTGTGTAGGAAGAATGAAAGATGGAGTGATGAAGGGCAGAATGTAAGACGGGCCCACGTGTCCAATTCTTTACCCTTTAAAAATAAAGATTATTCATTCATTCATTCTCTCTTCTCTCTCTCACCCCCCCCCCCTTTTCCACCTTTTTTCTATTCCCGAGTGGTTGTCTACAAAAAAACTAAAACACTTCTCAGATCGGGTTAGCATTTTCATTTTTTTTTTTTTCATCTTGTGAGTTATTAAAATTCTTACATCCTTCCGTTGCCGTTAAACGTCACATAGGGCCCGCATGGTAGTTCGCCAATTTTTCCTGTTTTCGGCAAGCTTTTCAACCTCATCAAGGGATTGGAGTGTCTTAACGATGTCCTCTTTAGAGTTTCATGTGGTCGACCTCCTTTTCTTCGGCCTGTTGTGTTCCGCTTGATAGCTTGTTTTGATATTGTCTGATTACTCATGTTAAAATTATGTCGATATAATATGAAAACGAAATTCTGATATGATACTGTGTAAAATTCAAACAATCAATGCTCTGAAACAAAATCTCAAACCTCATTCACTTTTATGAGCAAAGAAACGTTATATTTTATAAACTTTGTATTTTATGAAATTAAACTGAGCCTATAAAAACAAAATTTCATATTTAAAACACAACCCGAAGAATCAGATAGAAAAAAGTTGCGTATTACACAGTATCAGAGGCTGTTTGCAGACAAAGTGAATCATGGCACTGATTCAGAGTGTCCGATGGCAATTGTAGACCTTTTTATGGGTCGACAAAAAAAAAAAATCGTTTTCAAATGGTTGTCTTCCTGCAAGGATGTTGCAAGATAAATAAAGTATATGTCCATGGATGTTAAGAAATGTTTCATAAGAAATTTTCCAGCTTTTCTCAACAGCGCTCTATGACATCACAGACAGCAAAGTCATGGCTCAGCCTGCAGCACTTTACGTGAAGCACATTCAACTTCTGCTGTTTATCAACGCATTTTTCAGTCGGTGCCTGTCAATGGCACTACCACGGGAGCAGACATTATTAAAACATTGTTCACGCGTACCCGAGACATGAAGCTGGATCTATGAAGGCAGGTAAGAGAGGCAATCCATGGAGTGCCTGCAAGTATTGGAGACAAGAGCGCTTCTGTGGCTCTACTTTGTGAAGAATCCGAAAACTGCAGTGAATAATTTACCAGGAAGCCTTTTTGTGCGTGTGTTTCATCGAGTGTTGGTGTGTCTCCATACACTAGAGTGGGAAAAGGAAGATCTCATACAGGAAAAAAAAGCATGCAAAGCACAGCATGTGCAAGGGAAGCAATCAGGTTCAATATAAATCAATGTGTTGTTGACAGAATAGTAACGGTTGTGTCCCTTGCATGCAGGCTCGCGAACGCGCACACATGCACACATACTCGTCCGTACATACACACTCCCACCATTCACGCACACCACCACTCATACACCACCACCACAAATTTAGTTACTGAACTTAGTCATCAAGTTTTAAGGAAGTGATAGACGTAGCAGCGAAGATCAGAAAGCCTGATCTTGGCTCGATGATAACATTATCTTCAGTTTAAAAACTTCAGCACAGGGATCGGCCCTATATCTGCAACGTTCACTGTTTCAGTCAAGTCGCAATGTTAGGAGCAGTACACGCTCTGCAGGAAGAAAAGGCTCCTTTCCCTGAAAGTAAAAGAGTGCCTCAGCATTTCGTGAACCTAAATGACGTTTACGTCTTATCTTACGGATCTAACATTCACTTAACCAGCTAGAACTTGTACTTTCTTTCAACAACAAAAAAAAAAATGCTAACACATTATAGATATGTTGTCCTTTCATAAAAAAAACTGCTAACACATTATAGATATGCTGTTCTTTTAAAGAAAAAACTGCTAACACATTATAGATATGTTGTCCTTTCATAAAAAACTGCTAACACATTATAGATATGTTGGCCTTTCATATAAAAACTGCTAATACATTATAGATATGTTGTCCTTTCATAGAAAAAACTACTAACACATTATAGATATGTTGTCCTTTCATAAAAAACTGCTAACACATTATAGATATGTTGGCCTTTCATATAAAAACTGCTAATACATTATAGATATGTTGTCCTTTCATAGAAAAAACTACTAACACATTATAGATATGTTGTCCTTTCATAAAAAACTGCTAACACATTATAGATATGTTGGCCTTTCATATAAAAACTGCTAATACATTATAGATATGTTGTCCTTTCATAGAAAAAACTGCTAACACATTATAGATATGTTGGCCTTTCAAAGAAAAATCATGACATAGGACCGCAGGCTTACTTCCCCCATATTCCTGACAACCGGACCAGCAGACACCAGCGTGCGTGTGACTGTGATAGAAGACCTGGATTCTCTTCCTGTCTGCTAGCACTTATTCATGCACAGACAAGATGTTTGCCACTCTATTTTATGTGCAAGTGGAAACTGTACCAGAAAATATTCAAATACAACTTCAATGATGTGAAAGTTTCATATTTTGCAACTCCTTAGAATATTTGACTCTTTCAACATCAGATACGCCAATTAGATACGCCGATGATACTGTCCTTCTATCAAACAGCTCAGAAAGACTGCAACAGTTGATTCTCTCAACCAAAAGACACAGCTCAGCTCAGAACCTTTTTTTTATACACCAACAAAACCAAAATAATGACAACGGACAAAATGAGAAGCAAACCCAAAATTACACTGGACCATCTTCTTCTCAGTTCGAGATTGTTGGTCAAATCAGATCCTGATCCCCGTCGACATGACAAAGCCCGCAGTCCTCTCCAGATCCTGATTATGTAAGGAGTGGAAAAATAAGCAAGCAGTGACCTGGTTTTGAATGGAAAATCCCCAGGCCTTCTAGTCCGGCGCTGGCCAGGTATATAAGACCAGAATTTTAAAAAAGGGAGATAAGTTGAGCACGTGGAAGTCCAGCGGCAGACGTGGACGAGGAGGGTGATTCGATAGAGGGAGGCTGACGTGTATAGTTTAGTTGTGTGCATTTGTAATCAGGATTGAAATCATACTATTCAAGGAACCTTTTTTTATGAATCAATAACGCGTGTGGAAATATATAAACATATGGACTTCGTGCGCATAGGTTTTATTTTGATTCGCATTGCCTTGTGGATGAGAACTTTGTAAATACATTGATCGTTGATTTTAAGAAAAAGGATTGTTGTTTCGTGTTCCTGTTATATATATATATGTAAGGTGTGAATGTATGGTATAGTCACCCTTCCACCACTCAGTACGACGACGGCTAGACAAAATAAAAGATTAAATAATAATTTTCATCAATCTAGTAAAGAAATATCTATTTCCACAATAGAAGCCCCAAAGCTTTTGGCCCAAGCTTGTGTCCTCTGGCCATGTCTCACGCCTCAGATCTGCATGGTTTGGGCACTCTTGAAAGATATGTTCTGGACTCAACTGCCACAAGGACACTCGTCCGTGTGAGACATTTTAAGTCGACGTAGGTGGCTCAGTTGTCTGCAGTGCCCTGTCCTTGTGCGGAAGAAGGTGGTTTGCTGATGTCTTTGTACTTGGTTTATTGGATCTGGTTCGTTGTTGCATTTCAATTGTTTCTTCCATTCATATCTGCACTGGTTACGGATGATAGTCTTCGCCTCCTGGTAGTTTACTGGATGATTTGTTTGATCTTGACTGCTGCCAGCTTTAGATAGGCTGTCAGCTATTTCATTCCCAGCTATTCCACAATGGGATGGTACCCAATGTAGGGCCACGGTTGTTGACAGAGTAAGATGCTTCAGTTCTGCTGTGATCTTCTGTACACTGGACCATCAATATCTTGAAAACATAAATAAATTTTAATATCTAGGCTCAGTCATCACCGCCAATAGCGACTGCGCGGTGGAAATCAAAAGAAGAATTGCAGTTGCATCACAGAAACTAGCACAAATAAAGAATGTGTGGCAGGGTACCAACAAGAGAACAAAGTTATGTTTACTGAGAGCTTACATATTCCCGGTGGCAACATACGGATGTGAAACATGGAACAAATCACTAGAAAAGAGAATAACAGCGTTTGAAATGAAATGTTACAGAAGGGCACTTAGAACATCACAGATAGAAAGAAAATCAAATAAAGAGATAGCTGTGCGATTAAGTGTCGCAGAAAACTGGCTCGTTAACACTATAAAAATTAGAAAACTGCGATACTTCGGCCACATCAAGAGACACAACAGCTTGGGGAGGTTGATACTTCGGCCACATCAAGAGACACAACAGCTTGGGGAGGCTGATAGTAGAAGACATAGTGCCTGGCAAAAGAGAAAAGGGACGACCTCGCCGCAGGTGGGCTCAGGACATCACGGATAGTCTGAATATGTCACTGCAAGACGTCGGTCAACTTGCACAAGACCGTATTGCATTCAGAGAGGTTGTGAGAGGGACAACATTCTGGAAAGGACATGTCACATGAATGAATGAATGAATGAAATCTGACAAACAAACCATCTTGGTAGATCATGTGAAAGAAATGTCATCACTCTATGACGGCACCGCCCTGCTATATTGTGAGCAACTCGTCTCAGAAAAGACAAGCAAGTTAAAACCCCAACCTACTGATGCTCGTTTAGGTGGTGTTCTGGGACTGGTTTCATGTTCTGAGTCTGGTTTCTGGGTCTGGATCTGGTTTCATGTTCTGAGTCTGGTTTCTGGGTCTGGATCTGGTTTCATGTTCTGGTTCCATGCTCTGGTTCTTGTTTCATGTTCTGGGTCTAGTTTCACGTTCTGGGTTTGGTTTCATGTTCTTGTTTCATGCTCTGGGTCTGGTTTCATGTTATGGTTTCATGTTCTGTATCTTGTTTCATGTTCTGGTTCTTGTTTGATGTTCTGGGTCTGTTTTCGTGTTCTGCGTTTGGTTTTATGTTTTGGTTTCATGCTCTGGGTTTGGTTTCATATTCTGATTTCATGTTCTGGATCTTGTTTCATGTTCTGGTTCATGTTTCATGTTCTTCTCCGGTTTCATATTCTGGTCTGGTTTTATGTTCTGGATTTGGTTTCATGTTCTGTGTCTTGTTTCATGTTCTGGTTTCATGTTCTGGGCCTGGTTTCATGTTCTGCTTTCATGTTTTGGTCGTGTTTCATATTCTGGGTCTGGTTTCATGTTCTAGATCTGGTTTCATGTTCTGTGTCTTGTTTTATGTTCTGGATCTTGTTTCATGTTCTGTGTCTGGTTTCATGTTCTGGTTTATTTGTTCTGGTTTAAAGTTCTAGGTCTTGTTCGTGTTCTGGGTCTGGTTTCATGTTCTGGATCTGGTTTCATTCAGCAGCCGGTCAAATATCCATAGATTTTCGATCAGTATGGAACTTAGTAAATATTTTGGACACATCTAGAGAAAACCGTCTTGGAACGGTACATAATGGGAAAAGGAAAGAGAGGAAAACCAAGGTGAAGATGGCTGCAAGACATCGTTGATGACCTGCAAATGGATGCATCAGCAGCAGGCCATCTTGCTCACAACCAAGAGCCCTACAGGAGTGCTGTTGGGGAGACAAAGTTCCGCAAGGGACTTGCAAATGAATGAATAAATGAATGAATGGAACATAGAATAATTGTGATGTCTTTGTAATACAATATTCAGTTAGTCAATCATTTGCATGTCCCTTGCGGAACTTTGCCTCCCTAACAGCTCCCATGTAGGCCTCTCGGTTGTGAGCAAGATGGCCTGCTGCTGATGCATCCATTTGCAGATCATCAACGATGTCTTGCACACATCTTCACCTTGGTCTTTCTTTTTATGTACACATCCAAGACGGTCTTTTCTAGATTATCATGACGTTTAATGTGTCCAAAATATTTAAGTTTTCTTTGTTTAATCCTCTTTCTAGCCAGCCTTCTTCAATATTAAGTTCTTGTATTATGGATATATTTGTTCTTTTTTGTATCCATGATATTTGAAGAACTCTTCTGTAGCATTTACATTCAAAGGCGTTTATGTGTTTCTCAGCTGTTTTGTTAAGTGTCCAGGTCTCACAAACATATGTTGCGATGAGAAAGATGCATGCCCTTAAAAATCTTATTTTTGTAGTTCTGTCTGCTCCTCTCCACAGATTCTTTAGGTGTTTTACTTTCTGAAGAGCGTAATTTTAACACAGTATTACACACTTTAAATAAACATAATTTATTATACATTACTTATTTTATTACTTACAAAGACATATAGAGTGACAGACCTGGACCTGGACTACACGTGGTAGAAGATTGCCAGTTCCTGTTTTAAGACATTCAACAACCCAGTCTCAACTACTTTTGCAGAATTCCTACTTTATGTATCGACCTCTCACGTGTAACTGCTGGAAGCTGCTTCAGTGAGAAGACAAGTAACTGTGAGAGCCATGTTCGTCACGGTGGTAAGAAAAGTAACTGTGAGAGCCATGTTCGTCACGGTGGTAAGAAAAGTAACTGTGAGAGCCATGTTCGTCACGGTGGTAAGAAAAGTAACTGTGAGAGCCATGTTCGTCACGGTGGTAAGAAAAGTAACTGTGAGAGCCATGTTCGTCACGGTGGTAAGAAAAGTAACTGTGAGAGCCATGTTCGTCACGGTGGTAAGAAAAGTAACTGTGAGAGCCATGTTCGTCACGGTGGTAAGAAAAGTAACTGTGAGAGCCATGTTCGTCACGGTGGTAAGAAAAGTAACTGTGAGAGCCATGTTCGTCACGGTGGTAAGAAAAGTAACTGTGAGACGCATGTTTGTCACGGTGGAAAGAAAAGTAACTGTGAGACGCATGTTTGTCACGGTGGAAAGAAAAGTAACTGTGAGACGCATGTTTGTCACGGTGGAAAGAAAAGTAACTGTGAGACGCATGTTTGTCACGGTGGAAAGAAAAGTAACTGTGAGACGCATGTTTGTCACGGTGGAAAGAAAAGTAACTGTGAGACGCATGTTTGTCACGGTGGAAAGAAAAGTAACTGTGAGACGCATGTTTGTCACGGTGGAAAGAAAAGTAACTGTGAGAACCATGTTCGTCACGGTGGAAAGCTTAAGTTATGATATTGCCATCAATTATATCTATTTACTAATGTTCTGATTCTTTTAGATTACAGATCTTCTTCTTCTTCTTCAGTCTCGTTGGAAACTGCGAGCTGGTGTACTTTGCAGCCAGTGCGGTGAAGATGTTGAGATGCAGCAACGTGTCGGCTTGGGACTGGGTTACGACGGTTGTTTTTTTCGTCGTTGAGGGTAGCTAAAAAGCAAGGGATGTGGTAGCCTACACCGCCGTGGGCACTATGGCAATCCCTGCCTCGTTAGCCAGACTAAGCCTGTTACTGAGAGAACCAGTGGAGAGGTGGGACAGGGCCTTGATCAGCTATCGTTTGCCAATACTGACGCTAGCATGTCAGCTATGGTTCGCCAGCACTGACGCTAGCATGTCAGCTATGGTTCGCCAGCACTGACGCTAGCATGTCAGCTATGGTTCGCCAGCACTGACGCTAGCATGTCAGCTATGGTTCGCCAGCACTGACGCTAGCATGTCAGCTATGGTTCACCAGCACTGACGCTAGCATGTCAGCTATGGTTCGCCAGCACTGACGCTAGCATGTCAGCTATGGTTCGCCAGCACTGACGCTAGCATGTCAGCTATGGTTTGCCAGCACTGACGCTAGCATGTCAGCTATGGGTCGCTCATTGCCAAATCGGACATCGGCTTCGCCCCCTTCGTATAACCCAGTCTACAATCCGAATGTTTAAACATAGCAAAAACTCTCTGTCAGGACGTGAATATTATCTCTCCATACCGAGCAGAAAAGGTTTTATCTCTGCATCCAAGAAAGCCCTCGTTACATGAATTGAGCCACCGTCGCTGTAAAAGATGGACTCTTCTCCGATAAGTTCGACGAGGGCAGTGAACACAAGCCTGTTTAACGAACACACCTGTACCAGGGTACAACATGCGAGAAGAACTTACTAGCACTTGTGATAGTCCTTCAGTCAGGCCTGCCAAGAAAAACGTCTTTATCGTCCTACAGCTTTTCATCTCCTTTTACACTCGCTGGTGTAGTCTGAGGGCAGGGGTCAGGTGAAACTTGGCTGAGAATTTTCCTTGCTAAAGAGTACAAAGAATTGTGTTTTAATAGGGAAGATATATCCTGGTTGGCTGAGTGGTTAGGCTCTAGGTCTACTAATCCGGTGGTACCGGGTTCAAATCCCAGCAGTGGGGATTTTTTTTCTGGTACTACCACACGAGAAAAACCCCGGGGTCTACCCAGCCTCTAAAAATGGGTACCAGAAAAATCTAGGAAGGTAAATGAGGCCAGACGTGATACTGATGATGGCCGATGGCCTTGGATATATGGGCTTAACACCGTATCACCAGGATGCATGCTTTAACTAATGGCATGAAACGGGCAATTTTATCTTTACCTTTTACCTTATATACTAATACTAGATATATAAAAAAAAGGTAAAGGTAATCCTGTCATGCCTTAGAGGCACATAGGGATATGGTGTTATGTGCCCATATTTTCTTTGACCTGTCAGCACACTAGAGGGTGATATGGTCAGTATCACAGTATCACGCCTGGCCGCCTTTTTTTCCCCAAAATCCAGAAGAAGTCGGGTACTCATTTCTACAGCTAAGTGACTGGGGGTGCCTCCGGCCGGATTCGAACCCCCGACCTTCGCTATGAGAGACCAATACACTAACCATTTCGTCACTCAGACACTACTAGGTATATAAGATAAATCAATAATTGTATGGTCTAGCATTTGATCATAAAACTCTTGAAATATTGTCACCAATTTTCATATCTGACCGTAGATGACTATCTGCAAAAGCATCGCAAAATGAACCGTACAAGTAGCTAACTAAAGAAATCGTTTTTATGACTCACAAATAAAAAAACTACAACAACAACAAAGCAAAACACGGTTGACATTGTGGAGTTGTTACAAGAAACAGAAAATGCTCTGACGCTATCTAAATTCAAGAGGGCTCAGACTGAAAATGTAGCAGTAGAACACATTCCCCTGTTGGTTGCCCCTCCTACCAGCCTTGGCCTGGGGGGGGGGGGGGAAAGGGAGGGTATAAGTGAACACCTGGGCGAGATTTGTTGGTGGGAATTTTCTTCTGGCCTTTTCTCTCACCTTGAGGACTTCGAGAGCCGACGTCTGCTCGCTCCACTCAACCCTCTCCAAACAAACAAAAAAAAAAGGACAGCCTATTTTCCTCGAGTCCTTTCACCATATTCTGTACCTTCTGTATGCCAATTCATTCGTTTATCTATCCATCCAACCAACTGTTTCTTGTTTGTCACTGTTAAACCATATTCACAGGTAGTCCATTGGCAAGATAATTTTTTTTTCTTCTTCTGCTACTTACTTTTCTCCAGATAGATCTTTTACATTGATATATATATATATGGAGAAATAAAAGCAAATAATTCAACAAATATCAGAGAAATTTTAAAATAAGATCAGCCAAAAGAACCGAAATAATGAATCATCATAATGAACAATGATGCAAACATCTGAGTGAATAGATAAACATCTGAACAAATGGACAAACATCTGAGTGAATGGATAAACACCTGAACAAATGGACAAACATTTGAAAACAAGAATCAAGTTTTCAGAGATTTTCAGTCACCGATTAGCTGAACTACGGTGCTAAATGAGGACAGGTAACACTGGGGTTCCAATACTCTTTGGCATCTACAAATAATTTATGTCTCGCGGGAAAGGGGAAGGGGAGGGGTTAAATGTTAAACGTAAGGGAACACAAACAACAAACTCTGTTTCTATATTCCTGCTTATCTTAAATCAATCCAGCGTCTTGCTGGCAGGTATTGCCGGTCATGCTTTTGCACACTTCTCTATCTCTCTCTCTCTCTGAACCTTAAGTGCCCAGGGCGCATGGGGCTTCCGCAAGGGTTTTCCACAAATGCCTGTCCTTCGCCTTTTTTTCTGCTCTTGCCCAGGTGAGCCCTCTATTGCTCAACATCCTTTCTGTTGTTCTTCTCTATACCGGGGGTTAATTATGAGCTGGACTGGTTTTCTCCATCCCACTTCATCGGTCCATCTATCATCTTCTCTCTTTGCTTGCCTTGGTCTCTGTCATCCCTGTTGTTATCAAATATTCCAATCCACCTGCCCTCGTGAAGTGTCCTATGAATTCGGATTGTTTGATTGTCTCTTTCTGAATTTTGTTATTGCTTGTTTCTTTGTTGTTTTTTTTTATTCCTCTTTTTAGTACATTTTAGTTTGATCTCTTCGCTGTCCATTCTCCCAAGGAACTGCATTTCCATGGCTTCCAAGCGGTGCTGTACCTCCCTGGTGACTCTCCATGTTTCACTTCTATAAAACAGGAATGGTTCAATATAACATTAGATCGCTCTTTTCCTCACTATCAGTGTTAGTGATTGATTACATCAAATATTTTTCATCCTTTAAAACATTATTTTAGCCTGTATTATTATGTTATTTATCTCCATTTCCCGTCTTCCGTCTGAAGGTATTAATGTCCCTAGCTATTTGAACTCTTCTACCTGCCTTGTGTTGTGTTCTTGACTATTTTATTTTACAACTCGGAATCACTTTCTTCTTATAGATGACCTTGACTTTCGTTTTCTTCTCATTTAGGCTGAGTCTTATGTTTTTACTTTCCGTAACTAACTTATTTATCAGCTCCTGCAGTTCTTTATCATTCTCTGATATTAAGACGGTGTCACCGCATATCTCAGACTACCTCCTTCTACTGAAGCTCACGGTAGTCCTTCTATGTGACTCATCATATTTTCACTATATAAAGAGTGCAGGGCCGGAGACAAGTCCTTGGTGGACTTTGATTTCCTGGTATTTATCTACATTGTTTTTTTCATTCACTTCAGAATTAGAACATCGAGTACGTGACTGTCCATGTTTCATATCCATGCACGTTGTACATCTGAGAGAAATGAGGATCATAACAAGATCATGCCAATTTTAAACACATAAGTTTCATGTGGTCGACTCATTTTCTTCGGCCTGGTATGTTCCACTTGATAGCTTATTTTAGGATTCTCTGATTGCTTATTCTCGTCACGTGATCGATATATGTCCATCTCCTTTTTCTGATCACCAGTGAAACAGGCTGTTGTTCACTCATCTGCCTTATTTCTGTGGTGTTCTTGAATTCGTTCCACTTTATACCGAGTATTTTCTTTTGTTATTTGTTTTTTAAAAATTCCATTTTATTTCGTCACAGATACCAGTTTCAATTTTTGTAAAATGTTCTTCAGCTCTTAATTAGGCTTAAATATACACATACGTGAGCACACCCACATCCACATCCACGCACACAGATTTATATACGTGGGCATGAAAGAATATACTAAAAAGAATACTTCAGTTTAGAGGAATGTGTCTCCGATGACGAACAATTGAAACTATTTTAGGCGTATATGTCAGCGTGTTTAGATATCAGTGCTGTCTGCAAATGTTTGAGTCAGCGTGTTTAGATATCAGTGCTGTCTGCAAGTGCTTGAGTCAGTGGTACAGCCTTGACCAGCATCCAAACCACGGAGCTGAAAGTCTCCTGCCTCCTACCAGTGAGGAAGACTGGGCTCGTGGTGATGATGAATTCATGATCAAGAATCATCACTTTCAGATTAATTACTTGCAGGCAAATTTAACATTCCTATAAGCGATTCTTTACAACAGAAGAAGGGATGAAGAATGGTTCCAGATTGAAACAGGCATGAAGCAAGGATGTATACTGTTGCCTTTGCTTTTTGGAATTACCATAGACTTCATAATGAAAAAAACTCTGCACAGGGAACACAGGTATTGACTGGGTACATGGGACCCAACTAGAAGATCTTGATTTTGCTAATGACATAATCTTATCAGTAACAATGTGAATTCCATGCAAGAAAAAAACCAGATATCCTGTCTTCACTGGCTAGCAAATTAGGACTTGAAATTAACAAGGAAAAAATAATGAAACTTCCTATTAATCAAGGAGAAATATACGTAGAAGGGACTGATGTTGACCTGCTCGCCGAAAACAGGAAAAATTGGCAAACTACCTTGCGAGCCCTATGTAACGCTTAACGGCACGAGAAGGATATAAGATATAAGATAAGCGATTCTAACAGTATTTAAAATATTGATAGATGTGCTTGTAATGGAGGCCACACTTGTTCTATCTTCAAGTCTCTGACCATAATCTAAGATCATGGAACTTGACAGTCCTAAAAGGTAGAGAAAAAGGAACTATAACCTCCAGAAAGAAGAATAGATAAACAGATACATTTAAAAATAAAAAAAAATATTAGAATACTACTTCTGCAGAAAATAGAAGGAATGAAGACTTTGCCTTACTTAAAAGTGCAATACAAGAAATGTGAATCAACAGATCACTATTGTTATCAGATCTTGTATTCTGTATGACAGAGAGTGGATTGATGATGATGATGATGATGATGACTAACAGAAAAATTAATGTATATAACAGGTACCATCATCATTATGTGCTATACAGATAGGAGTGACGAATGTATTTTGTCTGTTCAAGTAATCTGACTCCACTCAAATATTTTACTATTTTTCTATGCCAGCAGTTTGGCTCACAGCATTTCTTCTCATAAATTTTACATTGTAACTAGTTCTACAGTAATACTCCAGCTGTTACTACTATCACCACCACCATTACTACTGCTACTATTAATACTACTACTATTACTTCTGTTGTCGCCACCATCACTACCAACACTACTACTACTACTGTTTCTGCTATTACCACTATCACCAACATCACTACAACTACTACTGCTACTATTACCACCATACCTACCACCAATACAACTACTACTCCTGTTGCCGCTATTACCAGTACCACCATCACCACTATTACTTCTGCCACTATAACTACTATCACTATGACCACCACCACCACCACTACTACTACTATTGCCACTATGACCACCACCACTACTACTTCTTCATCTACTATTGCCACTATCACAACCACCAGTACTACTGCTGCTGCTACTATTACCACCACTAACATCACCTCTACTTAGCTGATCCTCTTGGGCCAAATGCGGCGCATAAGGCGGAGGACAAAGCTCTCCATGTCTGGCGATTCCTTGATACGTGCTTTAGATCTTCGGTGCTTCTGATGAGCATTGTTGGACACTTCTTGGTGATAACTCTTCTTAGCTTGTCTTTGGGTCTTCCCTGCTTTCTTTTACCCCCTGGTGACCACGTAAATGCTTGGTGTTGGAATCGTTTTTCATTCATTCTAAGTACGTGGGCGATGTAGTTCCAGCGACGTCTTCTGATAAAGTTTGATATGTAGTCTTGTTTAGTTTCTTGTCTTATTGATGTAACCGATCTGAAATCTTGCCAACAGATACTTAGCAGTCTTCGAAGGCACTTATTTTCAAAAGCATCTAGTCTGTTTTCCATTGCTTGGGATGTTCTCCAACTCTCGCAACCATATGTTAATACTGGCACTACACAGGAGTTGAAGATCTTGAGTTTCGTGTGCCTACTGAGTTGTTTTGATTTCCAGATGTTAGTCAGCTTGTTGAAAGCGTTTGACGCTAAAGTAATTCAGGTCTCATAATTTCTGTTGATATGTCTCCCGCGGGTGTTAACTTGCTTCCTAGGTATGTAAAACTAGTGACTTTTTCAAGAGCATGGCCATTAAGTTTAATGTTGTCCGGTTTGTTGGTGAGATCAAGAACTTTAGTTTTTGCTGAGTTGATTTCGAGGCCAATTTGTTTAGAGATATTTTGGAGTCGGTTTGTTTTCTCTTGTGCATCACCGTGTGTGGAGCTTAGAAGTGCTATATCATCTGCGAAGTCTAGGTCGTCCAGTGATTTGTTGTCAATCCATTTGATGCCCAGGGATGTATCATGGGTGCATCTGCGCATTACCCAGTCAACTGCTAGCCCACATAGCATTGGTGACATGACGCAATCTTGTTTTATCACCTCTACTACTAATTCTAAGTGCCATGCTGCGTGGCGTAGGCAATCATTTCTCTCCACAGTTCCCTGTCTTTATACTTGATTATGAGATCCGCAGGTGACTTTCTTCCTAGCCACACACTGACAGCCCATCCAATAACGTCTCTCTCTGTCTCTTCTCCCCTCAATTTTTGCAGTTGCCACAGTGTGTTCCAATTTTCCTCTTCTCGGGAAATGTCCTATAAATCTCGCTTGTCTGCCTACGACCTTTGGTATAATTTGCTTTTTAACTCTAGCCTCTCTTAAGACCTTTTCATTGGCTTTTTTTTTTTTTTTTTGCTGTCCATGGTACCTTCAACATACTTCTTATTAACCACATTTTCATGGCCTCCATTTCTCGCTATACTCTCTTATTCATGGACCATGCTTCACACCCATAAAACAAAACTGGCTCGATGTAAAATTTAAGTGCTCGGAATCTGTTTCCATTGATATGGATATGTTGCACAAGATGTGTCTCATTGTCTGGAATGCTGACTTGGTCTGAGCACCTCTACTGCTGCTGCTAATATTATCATCACTATCATTACCTCTAGTACTACTACTGTTATCACCACCAATATCACCTCTAATACTGCTGCTACTAATACCACCACTAACATTACTTCTATTACTGCTGTTACTATTACCACCACTAACATCACCTCTATTACTACTATTGTTATTACCACTAACATCACCTCTATTACTACTACTGCTATTACCACTAACATCACCTCTATTACTACTACTGTTATTACCACTAACACCACCTCTACTACTGCTGCTACTGTTATCACCACAATCGTCACTTCTACTACTTCGGCTATTATTCCACTTCCGAGCTACAATGTCAACTTTCTTGTAATTCCTCACCACCACTAACAAAGCCACTGTTCACTCTCAGTTACAGCCCTTTACCTTCCCCTAAATCAGTGTTTCTTAAGTTGCCGATAACGTCTCCCTGTGGGAATTGGAAGGAGCCAGGGACAGTGAAAGAAAAAGGGTCAGTGGGGGTAGTGGAATAAAAGGGGGTAGTAGGGGGGAAGACGATGAGGGGAAACGAAGCAGCCGACGAGAGGAGTAATACCTTCCTTTGATAGTCCTAAGTTAGATGGCTGTCCAAGGGAAATTGAGTCGCTTCTATTCACTTTTTGAACAATTGTAAAATTCTTACAAAAGCCTGGTTTTGTAATGAACTTGAACAACATCATGCGTGCCATTGCTTACTTGTCATATTTATTCACAAAATTCATCCAAATTAATATGCAGCTTCACGGCAATGAAGTTAATTTTATCAAAGTAAAGTCAGCATCTCCACATTTCTGTCAAAGTTACACTTATTCATACATAACATAGCCCGCCACGAACTGTTCCGTTTCTAAGGTTTTTTCTGAACTGGACAAAGAGAAAAGGAAATCGGACGATGACCTTTGGATCTGCTGTTCACATCTCTATCAGCTGTATAAGGATATATCTAAGAAATTTCAGGATCTCCTTTTACTGCAAGTACCAGACTGAGTGATCAGTTCATTCTTTGATATGAGGAATGAGGAGCTGGGAATGCTGGAAGATCTAGGACACTAAAAATGAAACTGAGTTGAGGGAAGAATTTAAAAACTCATATCAAGATTTGTGGTTACAGAAAAGCATTTCTGGGCGTTACCCTACGTTGTGGAACAAAGTCCAGATTTACTTGATTGCCTTCCCGAAGACGTATTTAGTAGAGGAGGCTTAGTGCAACATCGAAGCTTCTTTCCAGACGGAGAAACAGACGGAAAGTTACTGAATGTGGAGATCTAGGACTTCGTCTTGCCACTTTTCAACCTGATATTGAGAAACTTATGATGAAAATCATCCATCAAATTCATCATCATCATCGTTTCGTGCAGTCTCCTCACGGAAGGTTGACTGCAATGAATCTCCACTCTGCTCTGTTTCTTGTCTTCGTAGAGTACTTGGCTAAGCTTGTCCCTGTCCCATCTCTTGATGCTGTCCACCCATCTGTATCACTGGCGTCCTCTTGTTCTTTTCCCTTCGGTCTTGCCCTCAAGAAAAGTCTTCAGTATAGTAATGTGCCTCTTGACATCCCCAGAATATCTTAGCTGTCTTGTTTTTATTATTTTCAATATTTCTCTTTTCACTTCTAGTTGGTTTATCACTTCGTTGTTTGTTTTCTTTTCTGTCCATGGGATACACCCTATTCTTCTATATATCCACATTTCAATGGCCTCGGTTTTCTTTTCTGTTGTCTTATTCAAAGTTCAGGCTTCTGCACCATAAAGGAATACTGAATATACATAGCATTTTACCATACGTAATCACAGCTGCTGTGATATTTGTTTTGATGTGAGATCTTCCTCATTCTGCTGAAGATTTGTTTTGTCAATCCTATTCTTTTGTTAATTTCCATATCACATTTTCCGTCCTCTGTTATCATGTGTCCCACATACATTAAAAGTTGAGAAAGTAACGCAGTGGCTGAGTTATAAGTGTACTCCGTAATGTTGTTAAATAAACTAGTTTACCAGTTTAAGTTGTGTAACGTATAATCTAGTTTAACAAGTCATTGTACAAGTATTACATAAGGGGGCGTTCCGGATGTGGCCTGGGAGAAAAGGGCGCTGCGGCCAGAACAAGCCTGGGAAACACTGCCCTAAATTCAACTTCAAACACTTAAACACAAATCTTCGTCACTGTTGAGAAAGCTTCAGGAGTCGTTATCTGAAGACCGTTTTCATGTCGCAGGTACTTACCCTCAAGAACACCTGGGCTGGGATGGCTGCCTCGCGCACCTGGCACCGTTATTGGCCACTCAAACAATACAGGACATACAATAGAAGGGGAAAACCTAGTCAAAGGAGAACACAAATGAGAACACCAGATTTATGTTCCTGTGTAACCGCGTGGACTAGAGTTCATTTTAATTTTCAAAATGATCCGCCCATAATTTATATAAAAGCAGAACTCTCCCACGGAGAGGAGTGATGTGTGTGTGGTTGGGGGGGGGGGGAGGGAGAAATTGAACCTTGACATTTCAGATAGCAGGGGAGAAGACTGTGATTGTTCAAAAATGCGTTTTATCATAGTCTGGGGACCTTTGTTAGTAAATAAAACTCTTTCCTTTAAGAGCAGACCGGAGTTATGTTCTGTCAAGAGTTTCTTTCCCTTATTCTGTCACTTGTGCAGGGTGAGCTGAACTAGGCACTAACATTTGTGAAACGTTTCCTTATTTGCTTTTTTATCCCAGGCATTTCACATCCCGAAACGAGAAAAGAAAGGAAGTTTGTTTCTTTATTCCTTCTACATTCATATTTCTTCAGAGAACTTTTTTAAAAAAAAAACCGACATCCTGTAACGGCGAGTCCAGGTTCATAACAACGTACCGTATTTCCGGGATTTTACATCCAGTACTAGTTCTACAGTAATACTGCTGATATCACTACTATCACCACCACCATTACTACTACTATTACTACTACTACTGAGGGTGAAGACGCCCGATAAGGCAATCAGCGACCCATAGCTGACCAAGACCCTATCACACCTCTCCATGGCACCTCCAGTAAAAGGCATAGCCTGGCTAATGTGGCAGGGATCGACACAGTCCCCAAGGTGGTGGAGTCTGATAAAGAAGCACTGCACACACCCTGGTTTTTAGCTGTACTCCGGGACTGAAAAAGTAGCTGCCATAACCCGCTCCCACGCCGATACGATGCTGTGCCTCAACATTTCTACAGCATCGGCGGCAAAGAACAACAACTCGCAGTTACAGGGAGTTCGTACAAGTACTACTACTACTACTACTACTACTACTACTATACTACTACTACTACTACTACTACTACTACTACTACTACTACTACTACTACTACTACTACTGTTGTTCCACCATCACCACCAACACTATTACTACTACTACTGTTTCTGCTGTTACCATTATCACCACCATCACTTAACTATTATCGCTATCACTATCACCCAACTATTACCACTATCACTTTCGCCAATACAACTACTATTCCTGCTGCTGTTAGTACCAGTACCACCATCAACACTACTACTACTGCTGCTATTACTACTATCACTATGAGCACCGCCACTACTACTACTGCTACTATTACTACTATCACAGTGAGCACCACCACTACTACTACTGCTACTATTACTACTATCACTATGAGCACCACCACTACTACTACTGCTACTATTACTACTATCACGATGAGCACCACCACTACTACTACTGCTACTATTACTACTATCACTATGAGCATCACCACTACTACTACTGCTACTATTACTACTATCACTATGAGCATCACCACTACTACTACTGCTACTATTACTACTATCACTATGAGCACCACTACTACTACTACTGCTACTATTACTACTATCACCATGAGCACCACCACTACTACTACTTCTGTTACTATTGCCAGCACCGGGTCAGAAATAGTGGCCTGCCTCAATTAAACTCCGGAATGTGGGAGAGGGGGGCAGGGAGCCATGTTTCGAATATCCCATAAAGGATACCAACAGTGGAGAATAGAGAACTAGAAAGAACACTGAACTGAACAGCTTATTTAAATCCCGACGAATTTTAAATGTCTTGAAACTGAGCAGATTATGCTGGTTTGGGCATGTAGAAAGAATGGAAGAGAACAGATAAATGAAAATGATGTATGTACAAAGGATGAAGGAAACAAGACCAAGGGGTAGACTAAGACAGAGATAGAAAGACAAAATAGAAGAGGATATAAAGGAAACTGGTGTCACCAAATGGAGACAGAAGATTGGGAATAGAGAGGAATGGAGGCGAACTTTGTCTGCAGCAGTGAGCCTTAATGGCTCGGAAAGCTGAAGAGGAAAGAAAGTTTGCTTTCGTAGTCGACTGTTTTAAGTTAGTCCTAAACGAGGACAAGACTAACTTAACAAGTCATTGTACAAGGGGGCGTTCAGGATGTGGCCTGGAAGAAAAGGGCGCTGCGGTCAGAACAAGCCTGGGAAACACTGCCCTTTTCCTTATCTCGCATCCGCATGCTTTCTCTACACTTTCGAGATACTATATATTTTTAACTGTATTTTTATTTTCAAATTTTGTGCTTTAATTTTTCGACTTTTGGTTATCCAAGACTTCAGGGAAAGATCCATATCTAGCTGCTAGCCTCACGGCTGGCGAACTAAAGCCAGCCAAGACCCTGCTCTGCCTTTCAGTGATACCTCTGGAAAAAAAAATAGTTTGACCAAGTGAATCGGGATCGCAATGGGAAGACGAACCCGGTTCTAAAAGTGCGTGGAACTGAAGTCGGATGTGTTGAGCAGAAAGGCGCATAACTGCGACACAACGCAACCAACGCTCTTTCGAAGGCAATTAAAGAAGAAGAAAGAAAGAAATCACAGCTCACTCCCAGTCCGTCTTTTTGCCTATTTTCAAGAAAGTTACCAACGAGCCACGAACCACGAACTAGCTGCCAAGATCTCAAAATCAGAGTTACAGGGAGACAATCCAATCCTTCCCGAAAGTAAAAGAGTAAGGAAGGGGAATAATCAAAATGAGAATAGAGAATGCCCTTTCGAAGAATGCTCGAACTTTATGCGCCGAAAGTAAGATTTATCGCACATTTGTTGATGTCTCAAGTCAAAACAAGACGAGCAATGAAGATAACGGCACCATTTCGGACAGGATTCGAGTGCTCTTAATCAATCAAGCCCGTTTTTTTCCGTAGTATAACGCAAGCAAGGATAAACATAGGCCTTTTTTTTTTTTTGTCATCTTGACAAGTGTATTACTCTAAGCAGCAGCTGTATTGAACTTTGGCGCAAGCTATCACCTCTCTCAGCTGTGCTTCTGAAGAAAGTCTTATCTCGATGTGTATTGCAACAGTTACTACACCGTTACCTGAGATGATTCAAATGCGAGACTCGAGTTTAAAAAAAAAAAAAAAGGTAGAGAATTTCGCATTTCATGTCCTATTTGATCACTTGTGATATACGGCAGTTGACATTCTATCATGTTATTTTATTTTTTGAGTATTCTGGATGATCTCATGACGTGCACGGAGATAATGTAGAGAAAGCCAAGAGACTGTGGCGCTGTAGCTGCGTCATAAGTTCATGATCTGCTGAAGAGATTCGGCCATGCTCTCCAAAACTGTGTCGCTCAAAAACAGACGGAAACATGCACAAGAAAATCTCCAATCAGAACGACCACACACATATTCACCACGCATGCTTATATATACATACACCACACACAAATATATACATACATACATACATACATGCATACATACATACATACATAATACATACATACCTACATACATACATACATACATACATACGTGCATAGGCGCATAAGAAAGTTAAAACTTAAGTTGTCCGACAAGTGAAGGAGTTTCTCCTAATTACGTGGTGGTGGGCTGGGGAAGGAGGTATTTTATTTTTTTTTAATCTGTGTAAGTCAGTTCACTTAAGATAATAAGACATTTTGCAGGACCACATATCAGGACCACATCTCTAAATAAAAAAAAACAACCGCTTCCATGTTCGCACCGCGCATAACTAAAGACAACCGACTTCATACAAGTGTACGACCAGCAACTTCCACAAATGGCGATCACATTGAGAAATTAAGAAACAGAAAAAAGGGCTAACTGATGAAAACACAGGAAACTGTACAAACAGTTAACATTTGCGCCTTCAAATGTTCACGTGTTCTTTTTATGTAAATAAATGTTAACAATGGTTCTGCCTTTGTTGAAAAAAAAAAAAGGTCCTGTAACAGAAATATCATTTCAGCTGTTCAGCAACATTTGTTCTGTGAAACATTTCTCGTTACCTCTTTCTTGTTAAGCAAACAAATGAAAGAAACGAAAGAAGGCAAGTGGAGGGGAAAAACAAGAAGAAATAAAAAGAAAGGAGATATCATACCTTCTTGCCAAAAAAAAAAAAGAAACAATATTATGTCTGGATAGAGCATAAAATGACGCCCCCCGGGATTGTGAGGTCAAGTATATATGGTGATTAATATTCTGGCCTTCAAAGGAATTCCGTTGAATCCCGAGAAGAACCCCAACCCCTTTCAGTCTTTACTGTTATCTTTACTCCCTTCACTCTCTTTACTGTCATCGTGTTGTTACAAGACACACACATGTTATCAACTTTCTGCGGACTTCGCACAAACAGATAAGATTTGTCTGAATGGAATCGTTCGTGATTGTTCTACAGAGTAAACAGGTAAGATTAATTTGGAGGATTTTGACCAGTCAATAGTTACCTCAGTAGAGGTATTCAAATAAGCAGGTTATGTTGTGGACAGGTAAATGCCACAGAGAAATTTAAAAAACAAGTACTACAGTGTTTGCATAATCATCAGCTTTTGATTGTTTTTCTTCGTCCTTGACATCTTCGTCGCAGACTCCTAAATACACATGGATATCCTACGTTAATCCTAAAAATCGCTCAGATACATGTAAATTACGTTTACGGTACCAATATTTCTCTGTTTGATTCAATCTCTGCCATTCCTGACACAATATTCTTTTGCTTTTATCTTGCTGACTCCTAAAACAATTTTCCTTTGATTTTATCTTGCAATATATTCAGTCTTGTTGGCTCCAAGCAGAATATAACTTTGGTTCAGTCTTGCTGACTCCAAATGCAATGTTACTTTGATTTGGTCTTGCTTACTTCTAGTAGAATATTACTTTGGTTCAGTCTTGCTTACTCCTAGTGGAATATTACTTCGGTTCAGTCTTGCCGACTCCTAAATGGAATACTGAGCTCCACGTGGGCTCGCATATTTGAAGAACGTGTCTGAAACGTACAAAATATATATTTTGACATGAGAAATCTAAATGCGAAAAGTATCTTCTATACTGATTTAAAGAGTATTAAAAACATAGACATCTGTCACCTCTCTAGATAGATTTTTAAAAATATTGATAACAACAAACAGCAAAACGTTCCATGCATCAATGACAAGTTACAAGACATTCCTGTCTAATGATATGTCATGTTTCTATATTTTCTTCTATTTTCTTTTTCTATTCTTTCCTCTGCTTTTTTTTTTACATTTCTGTTAACGAAAGTGTTTATATTCTTTGACATATCCTTTGTTTATTTCTTTTTCTTAATCTAATTCTCTGTCTTTTGTCTTAATCTAATTCTCTGTCTTTCGTCTTAATCTAATTCTCTGTTTTTCATCTTAATCTAATTCTCTGTCTTTCGTTGAATGTGAATGGGATAATACATGTGGAGCCAGTCTTCTGGCTAGTTAACCAAGTTAAACAAACCAACACGTTCATAAATTTACAAGTTTACGCATCCACATAATCCTAAAACAGCTCTACGTAGAGAATCACTGGTTTCAATTTAGCTGTTTCCTGCTCGCCTGCACAGGAGAGAACTCCAGCGAACACCTCTCATCTCGAGAAAACAAGATGAGACTTGGCGAGTTTTACAATCAATTTACCCGACTGTATCTCACACACTCGTTCCTATCTCTTCTCACCTGCCGCGACTTTACGTCAAAACATTTAATGCCAGTCTACTTCCAGATATCCAAACGTCCAAATGCATGAAAATTTCCACATGTCTGGCACATATCCTAGCATCTTATGTGCCTGGCTATTTGCTTGAACAGTTTCTCCGACTGTCTATTGCGTCGTATCCGCGCACGTGAGAGTCTTCGCGTCAGAAAGTATAAGGCAGGTACTTAATAAAGCACATCTATTTGTTGTTATGTACCTGTTCGTGTTTGAATATAAATTCCTCCAAATTTGCGAAGAAGAAAACCGTAGCTCACGTAAACCGGAACAGGAAAAAAAAAACTTCAAAAAAATCCATTTCCTTTAAGTGGAATGGAAATAGATGGGCATAACTAAATATTATCTATCTACAGATACATGAAACAGAGCCACTGTAATAACCCTTTTTTTCTGTGGGAGTGCCTATTGGCACATGGAACTCAAACCACTGCGCATGTCCGCTGACCTTTGCACTACCACGAATAAGAGACTAGGAACTACGAATAACAGACTAGGAGTATGTACTACAAAATGATGATGCTTTCAACCATCCGGCTAGCTCAGTCGATAAAGCATGAGATTCTTAATATAGGGGTTATGGGTTCGAGCCTCACTCGTGGCGAGGTTTTTGTTAAGTTTTAAAGTTATACTTCATATAACACTATTTATTTGTCTTTAATAAGAACAATTATACTTTTAACTTTTAGAAAAGAAAAAAAAACTAGCAATTTCGCGTGTCCACTGACCGTTTGTCCCGGACGGAGTAAACGTTCCACAGGGATTATGGAAAAGTGCTAAAGAAATTCGCTTGAAGTACTTTCCCCACAAAGCTGGACAGAAAATAAATAAAGTTGGCTGATGTGCCGTACAGTTTCAATCTAGGTCACACAACGTGCGAATAGCATGTGCCAATTGACACAGCTTATTTCTGTTGTTCCTACATTTTTTTTTTCTGATACCACTCCTTTACCCTCGAGTCCATGTCTTTAGCGCTCTCAAAAACTTTCGTTCACTGGGTTCTGATAGCCCCCTTTTACCTCCACCGCCCCTTCGACCTTCCAAGCAGGCCCAGGGGAGGGGGCAGTACCTCGCACACTTTGGTAACCACTGCCTTAGTTCTAAGTGTTTCTTCTGTAGAAAATTTATCAGACTTTCAGTTTCTGATTTGTCCAGATTATTTTTTTAAAAGTTTATCAGAAAAGACCTTTGTTCCACCATCGAATTCTAACCTTTGCTCCATCATCGAATTCTAACCTTTGCTCCATCATTGAGTTCTAACCTTTGCTCCATCATTGAATTCTAACCTTTGCTCCGTGACTTTAGTCTTATCTGACACAAAAGCCAAAGATAAGCACACCCACTCCCCTGCATTACACTGAAGATAAGATGCAGAAATGTTCTCTCCACTCCCACCTGTCATTTTCTAGATCTTCCCATTTCACGCAGGCCTGATCTTGAGTCCAAGCAGAAAAAAAAAACTAGGCCACCATCTTCTTCTAATCACGTGACAAGTTTGCTGAAGAAAAACTGTTTTTGGGGGTTAACAATAAAGAACACAGGAAAACTCGAATAATACCTCACAAATTCGTTACAATACTGCGATATTATCTCCGCGAAGAACACAAACTGAAAGAATCTAGTAGTTATCATAGAGTCTGCTATGTCCATCATAGAGTCTGCTATGTCCATCATAGAGTCTGCTATGTCTAACACACATTTAAAGAACAGCAAATTCATCTGCTATGACTAACACACATTTAAAGAACAGCAAGTTCATCTGCTATGACTAACACACATTTAAATCAAGCAAATTCATCTGCTATGACTAACATCATCATCATCATCATGTGCCGTGCCGACTGGCGTTGGCTATTATGCTTCTCCAGAGTATCCGATCCTTCATGCAGGCCATCAGCTCAGTTGGTGATCTCCTCTCACACCATCCCGTCAGACTGTCCAGTATCATTTCTCTTGGTCTTCCTCCTGATCTTCTTCCTTCTATTTTTCCTGTTGTTATAATATTTTCAATGCCCCCTCTTATGACTAACACACATTTAAATCAAGCAAATTCATCTGCTATGATTAACACACAATTAAATCAAGCAAATTCATCTGCTATGACTAACACACAATTAAATCAAGCAAATTCATCTGCTATGACTAACACACATTTAAATCAAGCAAATTCATCTGCTATGACTAAAACACATTTAAATCAAGCAAATTCATCTGCCATGACAAACACATATTTAAATCAAGCAAATTCGTGCATTTTTGTCATAGCAGCATATGACCTGATAACAGTTGCTACGCTACCAGGACATCCCTGTAGTGGCGATATGTACGTATGGAACACTTACTGTGAGTAATTGTCACGCATTTTTGTCTTGTGTTCATTTCTTTACAGACAGTTAGACACATTTATATACAAAGGGAGACACAAGTAAGTTATGTCTGTACTGTTTAAATACATAACGCCTTATCACTTTCAAAATTGTTGTAGTCTGTCTATTTGTCTGTCTGTTTGTTTATTCGTGAAAATTGTGTTG
This sequence comes from Achatina immaculata, assembly GCA_009760885.1. Taxonomy (NCBI): domain Eukaryota; kingdom Metazoa; phylum Mollusca; class Gastropoda; order Stylommatophora; family Achatinidae; genus Lissachatina; species Lissachatina immaculata. The sequence continues at coordinate 19,670,515 of CM019718.1, read as the reverse complement.
TAAACTCTATCTAAAGTCACCATACAGCACACATATTATATAACAGTATGTAACATAATAATAAATATTACAATATAATACATTACTTTTCGGAATAAAACTGAACTACTACCATACTATCTGTGTGAGAAACTGGAGTGAGGGTTTCAACTTCTGGCATGCATGACTTTCTCGAACATTCACTTTCTGAAGCCCCAGAACACGTGCTCTTCTTCTTTTAAACCAGGTATCTGAAATGTATTTTCCTGTCTTTGATAATTTCTGCCATGGGGAGAGAGAAATACCGTGGCTGCTGTGACCATAATTCACACAACGTCTATGTAATTATTTGAGACGGCACGAAGGAGAAGCTGCAAACGTGGGAGAACTTTGGAAGATTGTATTACTTTTCTATTTGCAGCTCAGAATTTCTACTTTTATTTGTGTGCTCTTGTAGACTTTTTATATGTAGAATATACAGAATTAGACTTCTTTTTTTTTCTTTGCTTGTTTTTTTTTATGTCGGTAGAGGATTTAGACTGTTTATCTCAAGCTATAAATAGACAATAATCGACAATCTATACATACAAGAATATGACTATATATATATAGTCATATATATATATATATAGTCATATATATATATATAATATATATATATATATATATATATATACAAAGTCAGGAGCAGACCCATCTCATTATTAAGGCCATATGTCATGCGAGAGAGAGAGAGAGAGAAAGAGAGAGAGAATGACTGACCTGTACTATGGTAGCATAGGAAATCTGGGCCCGAGAAATCAAAAAGTAGCTGTCCAAGATGAAAAGCTCTCGCACGTGAAGATGCTCAGTTCTGTTTTTCTTCTTTTCTAGTTTATACACTGTCTCCAGCTTATCCAGAGCCTGGGCTTGACTGAATCCATATCCAGCTGGATTTTCGGACATCAGATTGTGAGTTCTGCTCGGGTCCGACAGTCCTTCCTTTTCTTAAGATAATATAGATTACTTGCACTGTTCTGAAGTTCTCCGTCGTATGAGGAGATTGGAGCACTTCTAACTTTGATCAAAGCGAGCAGTCTCTGCCATCAATTACTTAGTGAGAATTTGTTTGCCGTGAGCAATTATTAGCATGTAGGTAATGAAATATTGAAAATTATTATTATTATTATTATTATTATTCCAGTTCAACGGCTGCTAAGTATTGTGACAAGGAGGTTCATGACGGATATCAGACATCCATCTGCGTTATAAATAATTGATTTTTTGTGCAGAATATCAGGGTAAATATAATTTTGAAACCTTTGTACGAAATAAAAGACTCTGTGATACTCACAGTGAACTTAGAAACGATTTGAAGGATTAATTAAAGATAGCACAGTCGGAAGGTACAAAGAAATCTCTCACCGGCAGAACGAATTTGCTCTATATTCCAAGTTTTTCCCTGGCATTTTTTTGCATTTTATGAATCACGGGAGATTCAGTCAGTCGATCAGTCAGTAATTTGCATGTCCCTTTCGAAACTTTGCCTCCCTAACAGCTCTCCTGTAGGCCTCTCGGTTGTAAGCATGATGCCCTGCTGCTGATGCATCCATTTGCAGATTATTGACGAGAGATCATACGGTAGATTATAGGCACAAATTTCAATAAGCAGTGCACTTAACGTAAATAAATATGTCCCCCCCCCCCAAAAAAAAAGGTTATAATCTGTATAGCCCTTGAAATCGACTACCACAAAGGCATTTGGTGGCCTAGTTCTATAGGACGTCTTCAGGCAGAGAATTTTCTGGCTGCCCAGTTGGACTTCTGGTACACAACTAACACAAGCTGAAGATCACCAGAGTCATTTCTTAGCCACGGGTTCTATCTGATTAGTCGAGACTTCCACGTTAGAAAGTTTCTGTTCCTAAGTTCTGCCCATAGCGTCTGTCCAATATATTGTTCTGGATTTTTAACCACTTCAGTTATCTTTCTTACCGTGGCTAGTATTATTATACTGGTACAATTATAGACTGTCTCTCACTCTCTCTCTCTCTCATTCTCTGTCTGTCTCTCTGTCTGTCTGACTCTCTCTTTCTGTCTCTCTCTCTTTTTCTCATTCTCTCTTTCTGTCTCTCTCTCTGTTTCTCTCTTTCCCTTTATACATATATATATATATATATATATATATATATATATATATATACACACACACACACACGTCATACACGCAACACACAGCTGGCCAAGATCACGTTCACATAAACGAAAGTACATATCCATAACACGAGCCTTTTCAGTCTCACACACATAACACGAATATACAAAATGTGACATTTGGACACAACATCCCGCATCGCGCCCTCCTTCCTGCACATAATCGAGTCGAACCACACCAAGCCAGTACGTGTAGAGAAATAGCAAACACTGCCCTCTTTTCCTGTTCTTTGCCAGAAAGCAAGACTCCTTCTATGATGAGAGCTTTGAGATCGTTTTTTATTTATTTATTTTATTTTCGGTGCTCTTACATTTTTCCCATCGTTCAGATCATTTGTTTTCACTTACAGCATATTTTACGTATTACATAAATTATCAGACATGTGAAAAATATTTTTGCATATTCCGAATCATTCTTTCGAAGGAGCATTGTCAGAGAGTTGTCGACTGGGTTTTTTTTTTTCGATTGAGTTTAGTAGATTCTAACAGACAACCCGGAAGCTGAAAGTAACAGTAAAACAACGTTACCGAAGTCTTGAAACTAAACATTCCTACAGCGAGCCACAAAATAATCAAACTTAAATGGCATTAAAAGATCATTTGTAGCACAGACGTGAGTTAGATTTATCTTTAGAATGTGGTGTTAGTACCCATATTTTCCATGTCCTGTTGGCACATGATGGGATCAGCAACACGCCACTAATTCCCCTGCTCCAGAAAAGAACCAGGTACCCATTTCTACACCTTGTTGACTGTGGCTGACCTGGCCCAACTTCAGCCACTGACTTCGCATTAAGAGATGCACGCACTAACCACTTCACCACTCACGCGCCCTCACAGATTATTCCACACTTTTCAAAACGGAAATGTCATTATGCAACTGTGGTGAGTCAGCATAGCCTTCCCGGTTTATGACTGAGCATATTAGGTCATTCTGACACTCATAAAGGTCATGACATGTAGAGACACGCAGTAGGGACATGGCACGGACAGAACAGATCACAGATAGAGAGATACGAGGAATAAAGACTAGATTCAGTCCAATGCTGCTGACATTTGGCGATATCTTGTGCTTTAATAATGGAGGAGATATTTGACATTTACACAGACCTAATGCAGACAACAATGTTTGTTACAGAAATTGTTCACCTTTTTTTTTTTTGCATTTGATCGGAATTTTGCGGAGATTTTCTTAGTCCAGTGTAAACAGTAACCCGTCTTTTATGTTTCTTAGCCGTCTTTCAGTTGTGCAGTCTATCATTTGTGCAGTCTGTCTGTTGTGATGTTTTTCTAATGTGTGTTTTTCTATCCGCTGTGCTGTCTTTCTGTTGTACTGTCTATCAGTTGCAGAGTCTATCTGTTATGCTGTTTTTTTTTCGTGTCTGCTTGCTGTTCTGTCTATCTATAGTGTTGTCTATCAGTTGTGCTGTCTATATGTTGTGTTTTCTGTTTGTTGTTCTGTCTATCTGTTGTGTTTTTTGTTCGCTGTTCTGTCAATCTGTTGTGCTGTCTATCTGTTGTGCTTTCTATCTGTTGTTCTGTCTATCTGTTGTGTTTTTTGTTCGTTGTTCTGTCAATCTGTTGTTCTGTCTATCTGTTGTTCTGTCTATCTATTGTTCTTTCTATCTGCACTCCTGAAGATCCCATTACAAAGCTAAACAGAAGACAACAAATTGCATTTCTCAGGCTCCATTCCAGACTACAAGTCCTTCAATATAGATCAAGGCTGTCAAAAAATATGTTTAAAAAAAAACTGGTCTACAGGCTCCATCCAGGACACACCATGAAGACCAGGACTCTATACAAAGACTTGAGAGCTCATTAAAACCAGGACTCTATACAAAGACTTGTGAGTTCATTAAAACCAGGACTCTATACAAAGACTTAAGAGCTCATTAAAACCAGGACGCTATACAAAGACTTGAGAGCTCATTAAAGCCACTATGCTATACAAAGACTTGAGGGCTCATTAAAACCAGGACTCTATACAAAGACTTGAGAGCTCATTAAAACCAGGACTCTATACAAAGACTTGAGAGCTCATTAAAACCAGGACGCTATACAAAGACTTGAGAGCTCATTAAAACCAGGACTCTATACAAAGACTTGAGAGCTCATTAAAACCAGGACTTTATACAAAGACTTGAGAGCTCATTAAAACCAGGACTTTATACAAAGACTTGAGAGCTCATTAAAACCAGGACTTTATACAAAGACTTGAGAGCTCATTAAAACCAGGACTTTATACAAAGACTTGAGAGCTCATTAAAACCAGGACTCTATACAAAGACTTGAGAGCTCAAACCTGGTCCCTATGGAAAGAGCATGAATGAAAAACTGTGGGAGATACAGGAACAGTTCCTGCTGTCTATAAGATTCTTGGAGGCTGCCCTGTAGTCTAGTCTAGATGACAGAAGAAGTGCACCTGAGAAGAAGAAGAGGAGGAGGAGGAGGAGAAAAGAAGAAGAAGAGGAGGAGAAAAGAAGAAGAGGAGGAGGAGAAAAGAAGAAGCGGAGGAGGAGGAGAAAAGAAGAAGAGGAGGAGAAAAGAAGAAGAGGAGGAGGAGAAAAGAAGAAGAAGAGGAGGAGGAGGATTAGAAAAGAAGAAGAAGAGAAAGAGGAGAAAAGAATAAGAAAAAGAAATAGAGGAAGAGGAGAAGGATTAGAAAAGAAGGAGAAGGAGAAAAGAAGAAGAAGAAGAGGAGGAGGAAGAGAAAAGAAGAAGAAGAGGAGGAGAATGAGGATGAAGATTAGAAAAGAAGGAGGAAGGGAAAAGAAGAAGAAGAGAAGGAGGAGAAAAGAAGAAGAAGAAGAGGTGGATGAATAGGAGGATTAGAAAAGAAGGAGGATGAGAAAAGAAAAAGAAGAAGAGGAGCATGAGGATTAGAAAAGAAGGAAGAGGAGAGAAGAAGAAGAAGAAGAAGAAGAAGAAGAAGACAATCCGTTATAAACAAGTCGTGGTCCAGAACGACGTTAATGTTTCACAGACTTAACACGTTGGAAACAACGAGATCTACGCATAGTAAAGTAATAGGCCACACATTCGTGTCATTATCCGTGAAAAACAGTAGATAAAGAACTTTAGACGTGAGAGAAAGAAAAACAGAAGACGAAGCACTTTAGACGTGAGAGAAAGAAAAACAGTAGACAAAGCACTTTAGACGTGAGAGAAAGAAAAAAAACAGTAGAGAAAGCACTTTAAACGTGAGAGAAAGAAAAAAAAACAATAGACAAAAGCACTTTAGACGTAAGAGAAAGAAAAAAAGTAGACAAAGCACTTCAGACGTGAGAGAAAGAGAAAAAAACAATAGACAAAAGCACTTCAGACGTGAGAGAAAGAGAAAAAACAGTAGACAAAAGCACTTCAGACGTGAGAGAAAGAGAAAAAAACAATAGACAAAAGCACTTCAGACGTGAGAGAAAGAGAAAAAACAATAGACAAAAGCACTTCAGACGTGAGAGAAAGAGAAAAAAAATAGACAAAAGCACTTTCTAAAGTTTTGTTGTCTTCTACACACTGCAGTAGAACTAGCAAACGCCCAGCCACGCTTGTACGCCCGTGTCTTGAACCCAAGTCTGCAGTCACAGTCCGTCTCTTGTTATCATTGTTTGTCTCATGGTTGATGTGCTTTTTCTATTTTCTGAGGCTAATCACTTACACTGTGCTCTTTACTATTACTTCAAGCAAGCTTCTTCTGCAGAAAGGACAATTCACAGTTTCAGTGATGTGACGGCAGAAGACAAAGAAGAAAGCCAAGTCTGATCTTCATTCACTTGGGATTTTTTTGTCATTCATACATAGACCTAAATCTGTAGGTTTATCTGTTACCTCTATTTTCTATTCCCTGTTTTTCATATTAAAACACATGTTTTCCTTTTTATTTTTTTTAAATTGTAAGATACAGTCATCACGAGGCTGTGGAAAGTCTGAAGAAGACATTTCTTTAATAATTTCTTGATTAAGAAAGGCGACCCAAATAACGATGAATAGAGAAACACCTGCAAGAAATCTTACCTGACAACATCACAGTTCTCACACTTAGCGGGGAGATGAAAGCCAGTTACTGTCCATTACTGTTAAATAGGAATAAGATATAATAAGAGAGAGAGGAGAAAGAATTGAGAGAATATGAATCAGAAATATATAAGAAAATAAGAGAGAGAAGAAAGAGAGAGAGAGAGAGAGAGAGGGAAGTAAAATTATCTCTCATTTTCAAACAATGTTTGTAGAGTGCACTTGTTCGTTGTTGTTTGTACAAAATGATTTATCCAGATTTAACACACTGAACACTGCCTGAAAGAATGATGTTCTTCATTTGTACTGACATTCTTCAACGTCGCTTAGAATTGTTGCAGAAAATGTAAAGTTCAGAACCAACGAGAAAACCAGGAGAAAGCCATGAGAAAACCACGTGTTCCAGGACTTTGCGCTTTGCCGATGGAGAGTCGGCATCAAACATTAAAACATGCCTGGAGTGGCCAGGTGCGACACTTCTGAGACGTGACTTTCACACCACGGCCCTAGGTCAAACATGAACCGCGAAAACGAGGACGGCTGTAACAATCGCACGAGAACATTTTTCACAAAACGAGAACAAGAAACAGGAGTCCGTCGCCACTCGTAGATCCCCACGAGTAGACACAGCTGCGTGGAGCGAGTGCTACTTTCAACTTGTTCTACGTCTTTTTATCAGAAAGCTGGGACCAGTTGAGTTCCGCACGAGTTAGCGGTTTTGTATAAGCAACTCCAGGATACATGTCTCGCGCTGGAGTTCATGTCTTGCCGTGATTCCAGGTTACCATTCGCTCGTTATTTTGAGGACGTTGTTAATCCGTGGACAGTGTTCAAGTTTGGAATTCTTACTGGATAGAATTCTGTTTTTCTTTCAAGCCTATAGTCTATAGTCAAGCCTATAATTTTTGCGATAATAAACAGACTGAGATTTCAGCTTTGTCTTCGTCAAACAGTAACATAAACTTTCTTGATAACTTTATTGCTAATCCCGGGGTTTTTTAAAGTTACCTTTATTTTAATTCCTACATTTTCTTACTTCGTATTTATTTTTAATCTACATTTGCCCGAGGAAGATAAGTTGAGTGGAAATGTTGCACCTATATAAAATTTAACTACATGATACTGGGATCTGTTTTTTTTTAAATTGCTTGATTTTGTGCTAACGTACACTCAAAGATCCCACAGATCCACTTGGAAGACTAGGACAGTTATGTAGTGGAGTTACCTTCATCAAACTATCTTATATTCCAGGTTATGACTGGTTGTTAAGGGATAAAAAAGTAGTTATTTTAATGCTAAATTTTGTTAGTTTCTTTCTTTCATTACAGAAAAAGTTTATTTCTGAATTTAAAAAGTAGCATTTACTCTTATTATTAACACAGACATAATGCTTGAATAGTGGACACAAATATCCACATGGTTCTCTGGTGGCCGTGGTTCAAACGAGTGGCATAACAAAGAAAAAACAATACAAAAGAGTGACATTACGAAGTTATGACATAACAAAAGAGTGATAGAACGAAGGAGTAACATAACAAAGGAGTGACATAACGAAGGAGTGAAATAACAGAGGAATGGCATAAGGAAGAGTGACGTAACGAAGGAGTGGCATAATGAAGTAGTGACTTAACGGAGGAGTGATATGTCTTGCGTTAATCTACAGATTAAATAATTATAGACGTGATTCGTTTAATTTTTTGATTACACGAGAAAGAAGACTCTTAAGTAGGTTTAGGTTTAGGTGGTACGATTATAGTATCAGTGAGAAAGAGGTTCAGAGAAAAAGACCATCAGACAGATCAACAGGTAGAATGAGTTTTTTTTCGTTTTGAAATATTTCAGTGGACATATGTAGTTGTCACATCTTCGTTTTGTCATTCCTTCAATACGGTATTTATGTCACTCCTTCGTTATGTCATTCCTTTCAAAACGGTATTTATGTCACTCCTTCGTTATGTCATTCCTTCAATACGGTATTTACGTGACTTCTTTGATACACACCCTCTCGCGTTGAGCATACCTCCCTTGTATTACACAGTATGACCTTCGTTCAAAACTGTGCCACTGGCGTAATAAGCAGAGAAAGATTAGTGTCCCTCTTTCCCCCAACCACCAACCCACCCCACCCCAAGCATTTACTAAAGTCATATTTACAAACGATCTGTAGTCTGTGAAGTTATTCAATGAAAGCTTTGATAACGTTCTCATGGTAGGACTTTTGACAGCTCTTCTAGAACAACTGAAAGCTCAGACTCGTTGAAGAATTATCATACCTCAGTAAACAAAATTATTATACCATCTCATTTCTTAAAATTTGATTTACATTCTTATGGTTTGTCTAATGAGAATATGAGTTTTTTTTTTAACTAGAAAGGATTTTTTTAAAATCAGCGTGGTTTTGTTTTCTTTTGTCTGGAGATGAAGCTCCAGAATAGCAGAAGGAGAGATAGAGATAGATAGATAGATAGATAGATAGATAGATAGATAGATAGATAGATAGATAGATAGATAGATGATAGATAGATAGATAGATAGATAGATAGATAGAGAGAGAGAGAGAGAGTGTGTGTGTTTTATTCATTCAGCTACAACTTGTTTATTCTTGCCTCTGTTCCGGCATTAATTACATGAAGTCACAATGAGAATGAGGTAACAAAACTTTGTTGACCATGAGAAGAATGAGGTAACAAAACTTTGTTGACCATGAGAAGAATGAGGTAACAAAACTTTGTTGACCATGAGAAGAATGAGGTAACAAAACTTTGTTGACCATGAGAAGAATGAGGTAATAAAACTTTGTTGACCATGAGAAGAATGAAGTAACAAAACTTTGTTGACCATGAGAAGAATGAGGTAACAAAACTTTGTTTACCATGAGAAGAATGAGATAACAAAACTTTGTTTACCACGAAAAGAATAAAGTAACAAAACTTTGTTTACCATGAAAAGAATAAAGTAACAAAACTTTGTTTACCATGAGAAGAATGAGATAACAAAACTTTGTTGACCATGAGAAGAATGAGGTAACAAAACTTTGTTTACCATGAGAAGAATAAAGTAACAAAACTTTGTTTACCATGAAAGGAATAAAGTAACAAAACTGTGTTTACCGTGAGAAGAATAAAGTGACAAAACTTTGTTTACCATGAGAAGAATAAAGTAACAAAACTTTGTTTACCATGAGAAGAATAAAGTAACAAAACTTTGTTTACCATGAGAAGAATAAAGTAACAAAACTTTTGTTTCAGTTAACTAAGTCAAGTCTGACACGATGTTTTGTTCAGTCAGTCATTTGCATTTCCCTTGCGGAACTTTGCCTCCCTAACAGCTCTCCTGTAGGCCTTTCGATTGTAAGCAAGATGCCTTGCTGGTGATGCATCCACTTGCAGATGATCAAAGATGTCTTGCAGCCATCTTTGCCTTAATCTTCCTCTCTTTCTTTTTCTATTATGTATCCTCTCAAGACAGTCTTCTCTAAATTATCATGACGGTTAATGTGTCCAAAATATTTCATTTTTCTCTATTTAATCCTCTTTACTAGCCAACCTTCTTCAATACTATGTTTTGGTAGCAGTCTGTAAATATACTTTCACTAGGTTATTGTGTTTATTTGAAATGTTCGACATCCTCTCGATGAATATCAATGTGGTTGTTTACCTTTTTCATTTGTGATTTTAATAGCCTACTAGCCTTTTACTATATTGATCTGTGGACCAAGTTTATTTTTAGTAGATTACCGGACTAGATATCACAGACGCAGTATCTGTTCTAAGTATCTTAACTGCATAGAAAAACAACACAGAATTCTCTTATTTTGTCATCGCTCATAAACTTCCTGTTTACCATACGTGCTTTTGTATGATAACTGCGTACTGTTTTCATTTTTATAGATTTAGTTTGGGTCATTTGCTGTCAGATGTTTTGAGTGAGTATCATCATCATCAGGCGCCGTGCTGATAAGAATTGACTTTCATGCTTATCTACAAAACTCGTTCCTTGATATTTTCCATCAATTCAATAAGTGATTGTTGTGCCGTCGCGTTTGGCTGTCCATGATTTGTTTTTCTCTAGGTCTTCCTCTGCATCTCTTCCCATTTATCTTCCTTGTTGTTATGATATTTTCAAGACCTCCACCTCTCTCATTATATGCCCAATGACTGATGGCTGTCGTTTTCTTGTAGATTTAATTAGGTTCTTATCTACATTTGCTTTTGTTAGACATCCCTGTTTGTCATCTTAACTGTCCGTGGTGTTAACGTTCTTATAAGAAACCGCATCTCCGTTGTTTCTAGTGATATTTTTCATCTGTCTGTTGATTGTCCATGACTCACTTCCATAGAGTAGAATATGCACAGTAGCATATTAGAACTTAAAGTTCATTGGTAGAGGTGCGTTGGACAAGATATTTCTATTTGCTGGAAGGCTATTTTGGCTTGGCATATTCTATTGTTGATTTCTTCATTATGTTCCCATCTGGTGTTGCTCGAGTGTCCAGGTATTTCAGTGTGTACACTTGAGCGAATGAAGTCCGCTATTCGAGGGGAAGATAGATGTCCACTCGTTATGCGGGAACACTGGAAAAGTAATCGTTACACTGTTTATAAACCTTTTAAAAATATTTCTTTTGCTATAATTTTTAGTAATCACAGGCAGATAGAGGTGTATGGTTCTAGTAATCAAGGCAGATAAAGTTGTATGGTTCTAGTAATCAAAGTAGATAGAAGTGTATGGTTCTAGTAACCACAGGCAGATAGAGGTGTATGGTTCTAGTAATCAAGGTAGACAGAGTTGTATGGTTCAGTTTTACAAAGCAACAGAGGGAATGAGGACAGTGAGAAAAAATGAGAAAAGACACATCCAATATTTCGGCCTGAGCCTTTTCAAGGATTACATACAAAAACAACACAACACATAAATAAAAGAAGAAAAATAAAAATGAAAAACTTAGCTTTGTAGCATCATTCCTAGTACAGAATACAACGATACGCGCTAAAGACGAGACTGGGAGACCACACAGGAAAATAACTTCAAACAATCGGATGTCAGCGGCGGTGAAAAGGGGAAAATGGCATAAATAACATTGCATGAAGTGCAGATAAAGTCCTCCTGAAGTGATAACGTGGACTTAGGGAAGGAGATCTGGCTAGCCGAGACAACAAACGACGTCTGCAACATCTGCTACCATAAAAAGTGCCCTCTGTCTGAAGATGACTTCTAACTAATAGGTCTCTGAGGTTCTTGTCCCGTCTAAAGGCCACCAATGGGGGCTTCCCAAGGAGTTCTCGTGTATCTGCCTCGGTCTGGGGGAGATGGAGGTGGCGAAATAGTAAGTTTTTTAACTGCCAAACTATGGGGGCGGTGCGTGAGTACACTATCATTTTTAGCGATGTCTAGTCTTTTCATATATTTATCCATTGCTGCTAAATTCGATGTTGTTCTCTGTTTTTCAGTGGAGCATTCTGTGTCTTCCTGACCTGGAGCAGTAACTTAAAGCAGGCCTTACTTACTAATAAGACACGGAATTTTCCAGACTAGCTGTTCCCTATTTATTGCTTTAGAAGCAAGGGGTCGCGTGGTTAACAATGATGTGAAAGCTGTTTCAAAGATCGGTGAATGCTTAAAAGCGTTCAGTGCAAGCTGGACCCTACAGAGACTAGACCATGCAAGGGTTATGTAATTTCTGTGTGGAGCTATTACTATACAGCGGAGGATTATGCAGTCTGTAGCTGTGTTCTTCTGTCTGCTGGTCATGTGCTTAATTCGTGGATGTGAGAGCGACTCAAAGGCCAGTGACAGAAGATACCCGAATACTGCAGGCGATGTTGAAGGTAACGTGAGTGCAAGAATGATGCACGCGATGATGAAGGTAATATGAGTGCAAGAATGATGTATGCTATGTTGAAGGTAATATGAGTGCAAGAATGATGAAGGCGATGTTGAAGGTAATATGAGTGCAAGAATGATGTATGCGAATGTTGAAGGTAATATGAGTGCAAGAATTATGTATGCGATGTTGAAGGTAATATGAGTGCAAGAATGATGTAGGCGATATTGACGATAATGTGAGTGCAAGAATGATGTATGCAATGTTGAAGGTAATGTGAGTGCAAGAATGATGTAGGCGATGTTGAAGGTAATATGAATGCAAGAATGATGTATGCGATGTTGAAGGTAATGTGAGTGCAAGAATGATGTATGCGATGCTGAAGGTAACATGAGTGCAAGAATGATGTATGCGATGTTGAAGGTAATGTGAGTGCAAGAATGATGTAGGCGATGTTGAAGGTAATTTGAGTACGAGAATGATGAGGGCAATGTTGAAGGTAATATGAGTGCAAGAATGATGTAAGCGATATTGAAGTAATACTAGTGCAGTAATGATGTAGGCGATGTTGAAGGTAATATGAATGCAATAATGATGTAGGCCATGTTGAAGGTAATATGAAAAATAGAATGATGTAAGCTGAGTTGAAGGTATTATGAGAGTAAGAATGATGTAGGCAATGTTGAAGGTATTATGAGAGGAAGAATGATGAAAGCGGTGTTGAAGATATTATGAGAGGAAGAATGATGTAGGCAAAGTTGAGGGTATTATGAGAGGAAGAATGATGTACGCTGTGTTGAAGATATTATGAGAGCAAGAATAATGCTGGCGATGTTGACGGTAAAGGAAATATAAGAATGGTGTTATCATTATTATTGTCAGTGGTAACACTGCGTAAAAATAAATTTGTCAGTATTATTTCATTAATGGGATCGTGTAGACAGATAAACAGACAGATAAACAGCCAGATAAACAGACAGGTAAACAGACAGATAAACAGACGGATAACGAACTAAACAAAAATGAATAAAAAAGAAGACAAAAGCAATGACTAACGTACAGAAAAAGCAGAAGATAAATTTCAAAAACAAAATAAAAAAAGAAAGATTAACAACTGAAAAATAAAAAAAAAGAAAGAAAGAAAGACTACAAATTGAAAAATACAAAAGCGATGAGGAGTACACACAAATACAAACAGCACAAAGCTTGTTTAGAACCAAAATGATAAAGAGGGCTAAAAAAGAACATTTTGGAGAATGAAAGATGCAAACTATACATGGAAGAATGAAACGGTGGAGGTTGGAGAAGAACTGGAGTAACATGAAGTAAAGAAAGATATTAATGAAGAAAAAATAAAGGGAAGATTATTCCAAAACATAAATCAGAACCTGACTTTCCGTGCTGACTACTTCCTGGCCAGCAGTTTACTTATGATTGCCAGTTTGTTATGTCTAAAACTTCACACCCGTGCAGCTGTTACAGATCTAGATGTCTGTTAATAGGACCAAAGATGCTGTCGGTTTTGACAGTCAGCGACCCATTGCGGATATTTGACAGTCAGCGACCCATTGCGGATATTTGACAGTCATCTACCCATTGCTGATATTTGACAGTCAGCTACCCATTGCTGATATTTGACAGTCAGCTACCCATTGCTGATATTTGACAGTCAGCTACCCATTGCTGATATTTGACAGTCATCTACCCATTGCTGATATTTGACAGTCATCTACCCATTGCTGATATTTGACAGTCATCTACCCATTGCTGATATTTGACAGTCATCTACCCATTGCTGATATTTGACAGTCATCTACCCACTGCTGATATTTGACAGTCATCTACCCATTGCTGATATGGTTGGCCAGCCATAGCCAACGTTAACCATGCTCCATCTCTCTGTCAGTACTCCCAGTAACAGGCCTAACGCGTCTAACAGGGCAGGAAACGTCGTAGTCCCTATGGTGGTGGTGGAGTCTGCTAAAGAAGTATTACACGCTCCCTGCTTTTTAACTCCGCCCAGGACTGAAAGAATAACCGCCGTGCCCCGCCCCCCCCCCTCACACACACACTGACAGGATGCTGTGTTCCACACCTTCCCCGCGTCGATGCAAAGAAAACAAGCTCGTAGTTCCAGGGAGATTGAAGAAGAAGAAGAAGAAGAAGAAGAAGTAGTAGTAGAAGAAGAAGAAGAAGTAGTAGAAGAAGAAGAAGTAATGTATTTTAACACTAGCTGTCATAGTATTGCTTCTCTATTGCTAAACAATAGTCTTATTTCTATTGGCCTTATTTAGAAATATAAAAGATGTTTTATAATCTTTGTAAACTGACTAATATTTTAATCTCCTTTATGTCTTCTCCCCTTCCTTTCTTTTTAGTATTTCTCACTTTGGCTAACGTGATGAAGACTTACTTTTGAACAGATCAAATGTTTATATATATACAGTTTTTTAACCAACATTCCATTTAGCCTTTGCTCGGTTTAATTTGTCTTTTGTTAGTTCACTTGTTTAACATTAATCATCCATCCCTCTTTCGAAGCCTCCAATCTGATGAAAAAATTATTGTAGGAAGTAACTGCAGGTGCTGCCAAGACATCAGGCACCCGTCCAAACAATTCTCTCTTTGACGATCGTGACCTCAATAGATTTTGTATCGGTTTTTTTTTTCTTAGAAAAGAGAATAGAAAGGTGTATTTAATGTTATTTTCTTCTTTCACGCTTTTTTTTCCTCTAAAGAGGATACGCGGTTGGTGTGTGTGTGTATGTGTGTGTGCGTGCGTGTGTGTGTGTGTGGGGGGGGGTTTGGGGGGGGGAAGCATTATTCTTTCGCCGCGAAAGAATTGTAAATATAAATCTTATTTTGGGGAAACTTCTATCACATTCTTTTGTACTTTTTTTTAAACAAGGCAACGAATGAAAGAATTGAATAGTTCAAAGCACTGGTTTCATACTTTATTGATAAGAAATATTGGTTCTATATAGAAGAAAGTGAATGTTGGTTCTCTATAGAAGAAAATTAATATTGGTTCTATATAAAAGAAAATGAATGTTGGTTCTATATAGAAATGTGGAAAGAAATAGTGTTTCTGTATAGAACTCCGTGAGTAGAAATGCTGGTTATTTATAGATCTGTGAAGAGAAATGTTCTAAAATATCTCAGCCATCGTGAACTAGAAAAGCTGAGCAGCTACTGCAGATTGTGAGGTTTCATAACCAATGAATTTAGATCCAGCTACTCTTGACCCACTCTAAACTTAACAAATAAAAGCTAGGTACCTGCCATCTGTGTACGACATCGAATCAGCTTAGATGGATCACATCCTTTACATTTCAAGGAAAAGACCAAAGCTGAAACAGCCGACATATTTAAACTTTGACACCCTTACAACTGTGCACTGACAACGATTTTTTGTTATAGAACTAGCTAGTAGAATTTTATATCACCGACTGTGAATTTATTTGTGTCATTATGTTTATGTTAATGCACCAAAACGTATGGCAGCCATATTTGTGATCTTTACGATATGACCAGTCGTGATCTCACGATATCCTAATATTCTAAATCACTTTTTTTTTTAAACTTTGAGGTCTGGGACAAAACAGCAAATGTCTGACCGAACGCCGGGAAGAGACAGCTCGACGTCAGAACCCAGAGGTGCACATCCCAGAGTGTGGACCCGACGGCGCCTACAACGAGATCCAGTGCCACGCTAAGACGGGCTACTGTTGGTGCGTGACCAGAGACGGCAGGCACATCCCCGGAACCTCGGTCAAAAACATGAGGCCCAAGTGTAAGAGTGAGTAGCCACTTCGTCTCCACTTATTTCACATTGTATTTATGTCTACTTATTTCATTCTGTATTTATATGGACAGTCTGACGGATGGTGTGAGAGGAGATCACCAACTGAACTGATGGACTGCATGAAGGATCGTGTACTCTAGAGAAGCATAATAGCCAACGCCAGTCGGCACGGCACCTGATGATGATTTATATATTCACTTATTTCCTATTGTTTTTATATTTTCACTTATTTCACATAGCATTTGTCTTCACTTGTCTCACACCGTATTTATGTCTTCACTTATTTCACATTGTGTTTATGTCTTAACTTATTTCACATGGCATTTGTCTTCACTTATTTCACACTGCATTTATATTTCACTTATTTCACATGGCATTGGTCTTCACTTATTTCACATTTGTTATGTCTTCACTTATTTCACACTGCTTTACGTCTTCACTTATTTCACACTGCTTTACGTCTTCACTTATTTCACATTTGTTATGTCTTCATTTATTTCACACTGCTTTACGTCTTCACTTATTTCAGCTTTTGTTATGTCTTCACTTATTTCACATTTGTTATGTCTTCTCGTATTTCACACTGCTTTACATATTCACTTATTTCAACTTTTGTTATGTTTTCATTTATTTCACATTGCTTTACGTCTCCACTTATTTCAACTTTTGTTATGTCTTCACTTAATTGTGTTATGTCTTAATTTATTTCACACTGTTATGTCTTCTTCATGTTTAAGAAAAAAATTGTTCAGAGACTGTCAAGGATGAATTCAGTGTCGTTTAATCGTGTTATAAAGAATGAGTTAAATTCTCTGATGTATTGTTCACATTCGACTTTCATCGTTGACTGTCATTGTTCTCTAAACAAGAGCTATGGACAGTTTGCAAAAATTAATGAAATATTCCTTATAGGTCGAAACAAAGAAGAGAGAAGAAGCTCTCTCTCTCTCTCTCTGTCTCTATCTCTCTGTCGCTCTCTGTATGTCTCTCTCTGTCTCTCCCTCTGGCCCATGCCAAGAAGCCTTGGTCGTCCTTTGCTCTTTCTGTAAGCTGTGTTTTGCACTGTGCTCTGTGCCACTCTTCTATCAAGTATCTTCTTTGTCTTCCTCTATTCCTTTGTCCCTCCAGTTTCACTGTTGTCACTAAGTGTTCCAGTTTGCCTCTTCTCAAAACATGTCCTACAAGTCTGGACTGTCGTGTTCTGAATTTTGCCATAATTTCTCTCTTTTGGCCGGTCTAACTTAGAACCTCTACATTTGTTTTCTTGGCTGTCCGTGATACTCTCATCATTCTTAGAAACCACATCTCGGCTGCTTCCAGTAGTTTTTTTTTTTTAGTCCTCTTGGTTATTGTTCATGTTTCATATCAATATAAAAATGCAGGTTAGATGTAACACTGAATAAATCTCTTTTTAGTATGCATGATACAGCACTACATATTTATACGAGTAAATCAAAATAAAAGACATTGTATCAGTTTTCTTGCAGAAAATGGCGGCTGCATTGTTTGATTACGATATAATATTCCTGTGGTCTTTTGTGTTGTTTGGCAAGGTTCGACTTGCGGAAAGCATTGTTTTTGTCCGTAACTGAATCTCTGAACTTTTTTTTTCAGGTAAACGCAAGAAAAGAAAAGGTCGAGGAGGAGATATCAAGTCAAGAAAAAGTAAGTACTTTACTTTCTCCCCATTTTAAAAAAGAAGTTCGCTGTTATTTTATTGATGCAGTTACAACTGCTGGATGCAGGATCTAAGTTTCTCCACAGAATGTGATGTTATGGATGAATCTTCTAAGCTGATTAACATCACCACGCTGGCCTTGCACTGTGCTAGAGCATATATATCTAAACATCCAGCAAATTTTCGCTGAGATTTATTTGCAGTCAACCTTGAAACGAATGACAGAGCATGATGATGATATTTGACTGAATATGAGAATAAAAAGATTGGGGAGTTGGGGAGGGAAGCGGAGGAGGGGTTTGTCAGTGTCACTAACTTTTTCCTCTATGAAACGGAAGGCCTGAAAGGAGAAACCTTCGAGAGGATTATAGCAGAGCTCTTTTCTTCCAATCTTCCGGTATCCGTAGCGAGTTCTGCTAATTTCTAAACTTATAGTTCACTTTTTTCCTTCGCAGTTGATTATAAATGTACAGGGAAGATTAGTTCTTCATGTGCACTTCAGTATGCCCGTGAAACAGGTTAAACTGACACTGGAATCATTTGTGGGTCAATCCTGAAATCAGATATTGATAGAAACATAACTAGTCTCGAGAGCTGAGGCACATACTTCCAGAAACATCTGATAGAAACATAACTAGTCTCGAGAGCTGAGGCACATACTTCCAGAAACATCTGATAGAAACATAACTAGTCTCGAGAGCTGAGGCACATACTTCCAGAAACATCTGATAGAAACATAACTAGTCTCGAGAGCTGAGGCACATACTTCCAGAAACATAACTAGTCTCGAGAGCTGAGGCACATACTTCCAGAAACGTCTGAAACTAAATGCTCCGGGATCATCTTCTATTTCGAGAAAAAAAAAGGAACTTACATGATGCAGAACGATTTGTCAGGTTCTGGCTTAGAAGAAAAATAATGAACAAACTTCTTACGCGGTCTTTATACCATCTTTTTTTTTTCTCTTTATCGCACTATCAGTAAAGATTTTTAATTCAGGTCGTGTTCTCTCTCTCTCTCTCTCTCTCTCTCTCTCTCTTTCTTTCTCTCTCAGATACTCTTTGGCGTGAGACAGAGAGTAACTTTAATAAAAAAAAAACATGTATGTACTTACTTTCTGTACTGAATGCAGTGAAACGTAAATGTTGTACTTTATTATTTCAGTTTTCTCAACCTTTTAATGTTAATTATGTTTGTTATATGTGCAGAATATTTGTAGTACGAGGGATGATTGATAAGTTCTCGGCATAAGGTACAACGGATTATTTGTTGACAACTTTTTTGGTTATTTCTAAACGTAGTCCCCTTGCAAGTTTTTATGCACTTAGTCCAGCGATCATGGAGCATGCGGATCCCTTCTAATATCAGCTGTGTATTTCAAGTTTTTGAACCTTATGCCGAGAATTACCCCTCGTATGCCTGGAATAGAGTGAAAGTTGTGTGATAAACAGCAGAATGTCAGACGGGCATGCGTGCCCAATACCTAACCCTTTGGAAATAAAGATCAACCAATGATTCAATCCCTCTCTCTTTCTCTCTCTCCCTATATATATATATATGAATTATGGAATTCTTACAACACAGCCATGATCACAGCAGCAAAAGCAAGTGCTGGACTGAAAAAAAAAATAGAAAAGCATGAATATCAGAAAACATGGAAGTACATACATGAAAGACGAGCAGCCAGATTAGATATGTCGAATGTAAAACAGATCTTGAAAAAGATCTGGCGAAAGCAACATACAAAGAAATAGACAAGAAAGTAAAAAGTTCAGCTAGAAGGGATAAAAGAGAATACATAGGCAATATGGCGAAAGAGGCAGAGAAAGCAGCAAAAACAGGAGACAGCAAAACTTTATATAACATACAAGAGGCTAACGGGTACTATAACATCTAAAGAAAGACCAATCCTTAGCAAAACTTGAACCCTATTAACATCAAGTAAAGACCAAAAGCAAAGATGGGCTGAACAAATAATATAAACAAATAAAGAAATACTTAATCGACCACATCCAAAAGATTTGTTAAACATCGAAACCGACTTACTAGCCCCACAACTAAATGTTAACCTAGATGAAATTACATTGCATGAGACTGAAACAGCAGTGAGTGTAATGGCTAACAGCAAAGCTACAAGTGAAGATGAAATGACACCCGAAATGTTAAAAGCTTTCAATAGTGACAACATGAGACAACTACAGAGAATGTTTAATAAGATTTGGAAAGAAGAAAAGGTCCCTTCTAAAGGGAAAAAAAGGAATTATTGTTAAAATACCCAAAACAAAGGCAACCTTAGTGACTGTAGCAATTGGAGAGGAGTAACTTAATATCAGTTGTGTCAAAAGTATTTTGCAAGGTCATTTGGAATAGACCTAACTATATAGTGGATATTGCAATGAGAGAAGAACAAGCAGGATTTCGAAAAGGGAGAAGCTGCCTCGACCAGATATTTACTCTAAGAATAATACTTGAAGAACATATTGAAAAAAAGAAACCATTAATACTGAACTTCATAGACTTTAAAAAGGCATTTGATAGCATACACAGAGATTCACTGTGGAGAATTTTAAGTCTATATGGAATACCATCTACAAATGTCAACATCATTAAGGACTTTTACAATGGATATGTTTGTGCAGTCAAAACAGAAGAAGGGATGAGTGAATGGTTCCAGACTGAAATAGGCGTGAAACAAGGATGTATACTGTCTCCTTTGCTTTTTGGAATTACAATAGACTTCATAATGAAAAAATGCTGCACAGGTAACACATGGGACTCAACTAGAAGATCTTGATTTTGCTAATGACATAACTCTTATCAATACCAAAGTGAATTCCATGCAAGAAAAAACAGCCTGTCTTCACTGGCTAGCAAAATAGGGTTTGAAATTAACAAGGACAAAATAAAAATAATGAAAATTCCCATTAATCAAAATGGAAAAAATACACGTAGAAGGGATATATATTGAAGAAGTCAATCAATTTGCATACTGTGGCAGCTACATAGGCCAGGATGGTAACACCAGAAAGGAAGTTAGAATTAGAATTGAAAAAGCAGCATCGATCTTCCAGAATCTTGAGAACATATGGAATTCAAAAGTTATAAGCACAAAAACCAAGTTAAGACTATTCAATTCAAATGTAATATCCACCCTCATTTATGCATGCGAAAGCTGGAAAGCAACTAAAGAAATAGACAAGAAATTAGACTATTTTGAAAACAAATGCCTAAGGAAAATATTCGGCATTAAGTTGAATGAATTCAAGAAGAATGCAGAGACAAGACAGATGACGGAACAACAACCAGTCTCACGGGTGATCAGGAAAAGGAGATGGCCATATGTTGGTCACGTGATGAGAAGAAACAGTCAGAGAATCCCAAAACAAGCTATAAAGTGGAACACAACAGGCCAAAGAAAAAGAGGCAGACAGCGTGAAATTCTGAAGAGGACATTGTTAAGAGAGGTCAAATTAATAGGCATAAAATCCCTTGATGAGGTTGAAAGGCTCGCCGAAGACAGGAAAATTTGGGAACTACTTTGCGAACCATATGTGACGTTTAACGGCTTGGGAATGATATAAGATATAAGAAGATTTTATATATATATATATTTATATATACATTACTTTTTTCCGTGAGTATATATATATCTATATATATATATATATATATAACTTTCTCTCTTGGTGTCTAGAATATACACTTGATATTAAAGAGGGGAGTTAGTCTGGGCATTGTCTAAGATATACACTTGACATTAAAAAGGGGAGACAGTCTGGACATTGTCTAGAATATACACTTGATATTAAAGAGGGGAGGTAGTCTTGGCATTGTTTGGAATATACACTTTACACTTGACATTAAAGAGGGGAGATAATCTGAACATCGCCTAGAATATACACTTGATATTAAAGAGGGAAGATAGTCTGGACATTGTCTAGAACAATGTTTTTATCCTGGGGTAGGCGAAATGATTTTTTGTGGGTCCACGGATCAGCAAATGGATTGGCTCGTTTAAATAAATCTTAGCATCATCTAAGTTCTGTTTATTGCTTTATATTTAATGAGAGTTCACAGCGGTTCGCAGAGCCGAAACAGGATCCACAGCAGTGAACCTCTGGTATGGAATATACAACATTAAATATTAAAGAGAGGAGAAGGTCAGGATGGACTATACAACATTAAATATTAAAGAGAGGAGAAGGTCAGGATGGAATATACAACATTAAATATTAAAGAGAGGAGATGGTCAGGATGGAATATACAACATTAAATATTAAAGAGAGGAGATGGTCAGGATGGAATATACAACATTAAATATTAAAGAGAGGAGAAGGTCAGGATGGAATATACAACATTAAATATTAAAGAGAGGAGAAGGTCAGGATGGAATATACAACATTAAATATTAAAGAGAGGAGAAGGTCAGGATGGAATATACAACATTAAATATTAAAGAGAGGAGAAGGTCAGGATGGAATATACAACATTAAATATTAAAGAGAGGAGAAGGTCAGGATGGAATATACAACATTAAATATTAAAGAGAGGAGATGGTCAGGATGGAATATACAACATTAAATATTAAAGAGAGGAGAAGGTCAGGATGGAATATACAACATTAAATATTAAAGAGAGGAGAAGGTCAGGATGGAATATACAACATTAAATATTAAAGAGAGGAGAAGGTCAGGATGTTTTTGGTGTTTATAATTGTGTTCATGGATACTGACAATGTTGCAGTGGACTGGGACAATTTCGTGGATATTGATTCTATATGACTGTTATTATTGTTATTATTTTTAATAGTAGTAGTAATAGCAGTAGCAGCAGCAGCAGTGATAGTAATAATAATAGCAGTAGTAGTAGTAGTAGTTGTAGTAGTAGTAGTAATAGTAGTCACTGCAGTGGTAGTGGTGGTGGTAGTAGTAGTGATGTTGTCACTATTCTTATAAAAAGCTGAGGCTATAGGAATTTAAAGAAGGGGAGTGGTAGAAGATGTGGGAGTGACCTGATTTGCTGTACCTGCCACTGTATTTAAATTTTTCGGTCTAATTTATGAGAGGGGAGCAGAAGAAAATGGAGGTATGGAGAAGAGTAGGGGGGCGTATTTTTGTTATATGCATACGTTTACAAACCTAACATAAGCTTTACTTCGGGCTGTTGTGAAAGAATGAAGATTAATAAACTTTTTTTTAATATAGATGTTTATGAGTTGTCCACATCTCCAGCGGCTCACCATACGACCACTGCGCAGCGCTTCTGATTTTAGCGTCTAGAGCTCATGATCCTGTTGCACTTCACGTGAGCTTAATAATATACACCCTGGTCTGGATTAGTTGTCACAAGTGCTGGTTCTAATAAAACTTGCATAAACATTCCGGGGAACGGATGTGTTTGAAATGTAACAGAGAGCTTTTCCTATAACCTGACAACAGCAATTTTTTTTTTTTTTGCATCAATGTTTTCATTAGCTGTGATAAGATAGTGGGTTTTGAAAAGATTTTCTTAAAATAATACAGTTTTTTTATAAAGTAGGCAGAGCTGCGTTGTTCAGTTGTACAGAAAATAGGAAAAAAGAGGTGAAAATGGGCAAGACTGATGGTTCATGAAGAACATACAACAATCCAGTATTTCAACAAAGGCATTTTTCAAGGTTCACATACAAAAACAACACAACAGGTAAAAAAAAACACGAAAAGTAAAGGACAAATTAAAATGAGCTTTTTCTGTATCCTCATAGTAAGACAGACGAGCACAAAGTTCCTCCAGATAGACGTAGGTTAGCACAAAGTAAGAGCAGGCAATTGGCTGAGATATGAGATAAAGGGACGATGACCAGACACTAAACAATATGATTATACCCCCAAATGGTCCCAGCTTGCACACGTCGATAACTATGCCCTAAACATGAAGTCGCCCAGATGACGGAGATAATAAATATGGGAAGGGGGTAGATTAATTAAGGTATAGAATAAATAAAGATCACTAAAAGGACAAAACCGTTCCTCAGGATGCCTAGACAATGAAGCTGTGTGGCGACTAGAGAACTTAGAAAGGCCTGGAGTATAAAACCATAATTCGTCCACGGCGAGAATGAAAAAATGCAGCGAAGTGAATGGGGCTAAGGCAAGAAAGCTATGCCTCAGAGCAAGAAGGAATTAGCAAATAAGTAGAAATGTAAAGTGGTTTAAAGAAAGCTGAACTTAGTGTTAATTCCAGCTTACGGTTCCCTACGAAACAAGAATAGAGGAGCAGCATCTATTCAAATGTGAGAAGTACAATGATCTGGTCAAGCAACTGAGGCAGGGGGCAGGAGTCAGGGCGAAAGTGATAGGTGTAGAAGTGGGAGCAAGAGGATTCGTAGCAACATCAGCATACAACCTATGTAAGCAACTGGGCATAAAGGGACAAGCAATAACAAGGGGATTGAAAAGCCTTTCAGAAACAGCAGAAAAGGCCTCATGCTGGCTGTGGAGTATGCGAAACAAGCATTGAGAACATAAATAGTTTCGTTTGTCACAACCAACACCAGTCCTCCGTAGCTAAATCGCTAAAGACGCACTTCAAAGTGCAGTGGCAACTGGAAGATCATGGGTTCAATCCCGGGACAAAAAAAAGCAACACTCACAAGACCTCTGGGCGTCATGATCCAGAGGGGCCCACCCCCCTTAGAGTGTCAGGAGTTTAATAGGGCCGAAACACTTGTCTGAGGGGGGGGGGAGTACTTCCTCTGATGATCTAAAGGAGTTGTGTTGTTGTTCCGCTCTTTACAATAGAGAGTTTCCTGCATACAGCTACGTGGAGATATCCAGCTTGAGAATATAAGGCACTGTTCCAGAGCTTTCCGTTCATCAGAAGAACAAGAGCAGAAGTGCTTGGCCGGCGCTGTCAGTGCTTTAGTCCTTCAGATGTTGGCGAAACCGATCTCCTAAGCGTAAGCCAGTCTCCCCTGTATAGTTTATGTCATATCGCTTGCACGGGCATAAATGACGTTGCGAAAAATGCAAGATACGCCCTCCTGAATTGAGCTGGAAAAGAGACTCGTATCGACAACAGACACACGAGTACTGCATCTGTGGCGACCGTTGGCACCAGAGCAAGTCGTGTCCGCTGACTTGAGGCGACTTCTAATGAATCCTTGAGATTCTTGTCTCGTCTCTACACCACCAGTGGGATTCCTCGCAGACGTAATGTGCGGAGATGATGAAACAAGATGTCCTCTACTGTTGGGATGATGCGCAAGTACCGGTTTTACCCTGTCCGAACTGCAAGATGATTTAGGAGATGACTTTATACCAGTGTTTTCATTCACTGTGATAGCAGAGTTTGTTTAGGAGATGACTTTATACCAGTGTTTTCATTCACTGTGATAGCAGAGTTTGTTTAGGAGATGACTTTATACCAGTGTTTTCATTCACTGTGATAGCAGAGTGAGTTTAGGAGATGACTTTATACCAGTGTTTTCATTCACTGTGATAGCAGAGTGAGTTTAGGAGATGACTTTATACCAGTGTTTTCATTCACTGTGATAGCAGAGTGAGTTTAGGAGATGACTTTATACCAGTGTTTTCATTCACTGTGATAGCAGAGTGAGTTTAGGAGATGACTTTATACCAGTGTTTTCATTCACTGTGATAGCAGAGTGAGTTTAGGAGATGACTTTATACCAGTGTTTTCATTCACTGTGATAGCAGAGTGAGTTTAGGAGATGACTTTATACCAGTGTTTTCATTCACTGTGATAGCAGAGTGAGTTTAGGAGATGACTTTATACCAGTGTTTTCATTCACTGTGATAGCAGAGTGAGTTTAGGAGATGACTTTATACCAGTGTTTTCATTCACTGTGATAGCAGAGTGAGTTTAGGAGATGACTTTATACCAGTGTTTTCATTCACTGTGATAGCAGAGTGAGTTTAGGAGATGACTTTATACCAGCGTTTTCTTTCACTGTGATAGCAGAGTGAGTTTAGGAGATGACTTTATACCAGCGTTTTCTTTCACTGTGATAGCAGAGTGAGTTTAGGAGATGACTTTATACCAGCGTTTTCATTCATTGTGGTAGCAGAGTGAGTTTAGGAGATGACTTTATACCAGCGTTTTCATTCACTGTGATAGCAGAGTGAGTTTAGGAGATGACTTTATACCAGTGTTCTCATTCACTGTGATAGCAGAGTGATTTTTAAAAAAAATATTTCTACAGTGTGATAACAATAATTTTTAAAAATATTTTTTCCTACAATGTGATGACACGGTTATTTAATCTCGTCACTATGTGTAACTGTAACTAACACCATTTTCTTGTTTTCTGAGTTGAATTTTCTTTCCTTTTTCTTTTTTATTTTACATTTTTAATGTACATTATGCTGTTCTTTCCTTCCCTTCTTTGTTCTCGAACATCTCGTGTGCTTTTCCTGCTCAGACATTTCTGTAGATGTGAGACAGTTCAGGACTAAACTAATGTTTGTATCCTTTCTCAAACCTTATAATAACCTCCATATATAAGACAAGCTGCTTACCTGAGACAAGGCTGTCTGGGGATATTAGAACTGAGACAAGGGTGTCTGGGGATATTAGAACTGAGACAAGGGTGTCTGGGGATATTAGAACTGAGACAAGGCTGTCTGGGGATATTAAAACTGAGACAAGGCTGTCTGGGGATATTAGAACTGAGACAAGGCTGTCTGGGGATATTAGAACTGAGACAAGGATGTCTGAGGATATTAGAACTGAGACAAGGGTGTCTGAGGATATTAAAACTGAGAGAAGGGTATCTGGGGATATTAGAACTGACACAAGGGTGTTCTGTGGATATTAGACATGAGAGAAAGGTGTCTGGGGATATTAGAACTGAGACAAGGGTGTCTGATGATATTAGAACTTACATGGTTACCACTTGATTTCTTAACACTTCTTCATGGACTACACAAAAATTTGAGCAACGGTTTTCAGTGAAGGATTAAGTTTTGCTCTAGTTCTTTTGTAGCGGAACTTGATGGAAGTTTTGTTCTGAATGAATGTTTTCTAGTTGTTGTTTGATGTTTTGAGAGATTTTGAAAGCAGAAATTTTGTTTCGCAGGAATTGTTTATATGAACCCCCGCGGCATATGTACAGCAGAATGTGAGTAAACCAAGTTCAGTAACTTGGTCAAGCTGTCCTAGGCGGCTTTTGGTGTCGGTGAAACCTACTCACGGGCTCACAGATTCTTTTCTTTGTCTAGTCTATAATGTGATTTGTTTGGAAAGAGAGCATGTGATTGTGGTGTGTGAATTTGAGGACTGGAACGTTAGACGTCGTGAGAGAAGGTTCTTTAAGCTCGTCTTTAGTGGAGAATGTAGAAAACGTATTCTAGCAAGTGTTGAGAAAGAACAAACGGACTTGTTTATCTTATTATCTCCATTTTCATTCCTTTGTCAGACAGATTTGTATAGATTGTAAAACCGCCTGGATTATGTTATTCATTACGTCCGCACTATTTGAGATGTCAGTTCACCATTGTCATCACCATTTCGCATTTGGATTAATCATCATCATGCGTTGGAAAGATTGAAAGCCTTTACTGTCGATACGGCCTTATCACTGACCTACATGTGTGTAACTTGTGATTGAACATTGCCCCTGGATTGTAAAGATGCTGTATTATAGATTATCACATGGACTTAGGTCTCGTTGCTAAAACTGAGTTTTTCTTCATTTTCGTCCCGTTTTTAAATTATTGTTTTAATTCGCTGGATTCATGCTGAAGTTACTCTGTCAGGTGCAGGTTATGGGTAATACTGTTCTGTATGGAAACCAAAGATGTCCCTGTTAGTGTGGCAGTGCAGTATCTAGCTGCAGGTTATGGGTAATATTGTTATGTATGGAAACCAAAGATGTCCCTGTTAGTGTGGCAGTGCAGTATCTAGCTG
The DNA here is from genome assembly GCA_009760885.1 of Achatina immaculata. Lineage (NCBI taxonomy): Eukaryota > Metazoa > Mollusca > Gastropoda > Stylommatophora > Achatinidae > Lissachatina > Lissachatina immaculata. The sequence continues at coordinate 19,643,113 of CM019718.1, read as the reverse complement.
CAGGTTATGGGTAATATTGTTATGTATGGAAAACAAAGATGTCCCTGTTAGTGTAGCAGTGCAGTACCTAGCTGCAGGTTATGGGTAATATTGTTCTGTATGGAAAACAAAGATGTCACTGTTAGTGTGGCAGTGCAGTATCTAGCTGCAGGTTATGGGTAATATTGTTCTGTATGGAAAACAAAGATGTCCCTGTTAGTGTGACGGTGCAGTACCTAGCTGCAGGTTATGGGTAATATTGTTCTGTATGGAAAACAAAGATGTCCCTGTTAGTGTGACGGTGCAAGCATCAACAACAGCAAATCACAGCGGACCAAGACTACGTCCCATCTCTTTCTCGATGCTCTTAGCAACGAAGTCACCCTAGATAAAGGTACTGAGTTCACTGTGATCCCACTCGCCAGCGTACTCACTCTTGATTCTATGATCGTGTTTCAACACTCTCACGCGTTTCAACATTTCTCTGCAATGTGTGTATATGAGAGAATGTGTGTGTGTGAGTGCGTATGTGGATGTGTGAGTGCGCGTATGTTTGTGTATAAGAGTGTGTGTGAGAGTGTGGGTGTGTGAGAGTAGTTTGTGAGCGTGTATGAGTGTGTGTGTTTGTGAAAATGTGTGTGAGAGTGCATATGAGTATGTCAGAGTATATGTGTGTGGGTGTGTGCGTGAGAACATGTGTGAGTATGTATGAATGTGTGTGAGAGTGTATGTAAATGTATGAGAGTGTATGTGAATATGTATGAGAGCGTGTATGAATGTGCATGTTTGTGAAAACGTGTGGGTGAGTACATGTGAATGTGTGTATGTGTGAGAATGTGTGTGTGAATGTGTGGGAGTAGTGCGTGAATGTGTGTGTTTGAGAGTATGTGAGTGTATGTGAGAGAGATTTATGTGTGCATCTATTTTTATGCCTCTCTCTCTCTCTCTCTCTCTCTCTCTCTCTCTCTCTCTCTGAACCTTAAGTGCCCAGGGCACATGGGGCTTCCACAAGAGTTTTCCACAAATGCCTGTCCTTTGCCTTTTTTTTTTTTGCTCTTGCCCAGGTGAGCCCTCTATTGCTCAACATCCTTTCTGTTGTTCTTCTCCAGGTCTTTTTTATGCCTAGCCTATCAATATAAAAAAGACTGTAAGGAAAGTACCAGAAATTGTTTTATATCTGCTCGTATTTTCACAATCGGAGCATTTATATTTTCCTTGTCTAGTATTTTCCCAATGTGCACTTTCAAACAGTTCTCATTTTCATAATGTTACGCTGATCTCAGAAACTGCACAAACGTATGATTACTTCTTTATCAGACATTGGTGTTCTTTCAATTTTACATCACATTAATGTTCTTCTAGTTATTACACAACATTAGTGAAGAAAGATAGCTACTAAGAAAGACGATATGAAAAGCCGGTCACCCTTTTGACTTCACCATGGTCTAGAAAACAGGCTGTTGTCTACTTAAGGGAGTTTGGATGGGTGAAGGTGAATTCTGTTTAGAAAATGTTTCTTGTGTCCGCTCCAGAATATTTTTTAAATCACGTGATACATACTCATTCTGCTAGCAGGCGACATCATTTGCATAAAAGACCAAGTTTTTTTTTACCATTTATTTTTTACGTCGACAGTTATAACGATAGCATCGAACAACCAACCAAACACCACAGCCATCCTAACACTATAACTAGCCAAACACCACAGGCATCCTAACACTATAACTAGGCAAACACTACAGCCATCCTAACACTATAACTAGCCAAACACTACAGCCATCCTAACACTATAACTAGCCAAACACTACAGCCATCCTAACACTATAACTAGCCAAACACTACAGCCATCCTAACACTATAACTAGCCAAATACTACAGCCATCCTAACACTATAACTAGCCAAATACTACAGCCATCCTAACACTATAACTAGCCAAATACTACAGCCATCCTAACACTATAACTAGCCAAATACTACAGCCATCCTAACACTATAACTAGCCAAATACTACAGCCATCCTAACACTATAACTAGCCAAACACTACAGCCATCCTAACACTATAACTAGCCAAATACTACAGCCATCCTAACACTATAACTAGCCAAACACTGCAGCCGTCCTAACACCATAACTAGCCAAATACTACAGCCATCCTAACACTATAACTAGCCAAACACTACAGCCATCCTAACACTATAACTAGCCAAACACTACAGCCATCCTAACACTATAACTAGCCAAACACTACAGCCATCCTAACACTATAACTAGCCAAATACTACAGCCATCCTAACACTATAACTAGCCAATACTACAGCCATCCTAACACTATAACTAGCCAAACACTACAGCCATCCTAACACTATAACTAGCCAAATACTACAGCCATCCTAACACTATAACTAGCCAAATACTACAGCCATCCTAACACTATAACTAGCCAAACACTACAGCCATCCTAACACTATAACTAGCCAAATACTACAGCCATCCTAACACTATAACTAGCCAAATACTACAGCCATCCTAACACTATAACTAGCCAAACACTACAGCCATCCTAACACTATAACTAGCCAAATACTACAGCCATCCTAACACTATAACTAGCCAAACACTACAGCCATCCTAACACTATAACTAGCCAAACACTACAGCCGTCCTAACACAATAACTAGCCAAATACTACAGCCATCCTAACACTATAACTAGCCAAACACTACAGCCATCCTAACACTATAACTAGCCAAACACTACAGCCATCCTAACACTATAACTAGCCAAACACTACAGCCGTCCTAACACCATAACTAGCCAAATACTACAGCCATCCTAACACTATAACTAGCCAAACACTACAGCCATCCTAACACCATAACTAGCCAAATACTACAGCCATCCTAACACTAACTAGCCAAAACTACAGCCATCCTAACACAATAACTAGCCAAACACTACAGCCATCCTAACACTATAACTAGCCAAATACTACAGCCATCCTAACACTATAACTAGCCAAATACTACAGCCATCCTAACACTATAACTAGCCAAAACTACAGCCATCCTAACACTATAACTAGCCAAATACTACAGCCATCCTAACACTATAACTAGCCAAACACTACAGCCATCCTAACACTATAACTAGCCAAACACTACAGCCGTCCTAACACAATAACTAGCCAAATACTACAGCCATCCTAACACTATAACTAGCCAAACACTACAGCCATCCTAACACTATAACTAGCCAAACACTACAGCCATCCTAACACTATAACTAGCCAAACACTACAGCCATCCTAACACTATAACTAGCCAAACACTACAGCCATCCTAACACTATAACTAGCCAAACACTACAGCCATCCTAACACCATAACTAGCCAAATACTACAGCCATCCTAACACTATAACTAGCCAAATACTACAGCCATCCTAACACTATAACTAGCCAAACACTACAGCCATCCTAACACTAACTAGCCAAATACTACAGCCATCCTAACACTATAACTAGCCAAACACTACAGCCATCCTAACACTATAACTAGCCAAATACTACAGCCATCCTAACACTATAACTAGCCAAACACTACAGCCATCCTAACACTATAACTAGCCAAACACTACAGCCGTCCTAACACAATAACTAGCCAAATACTACAGCCATCCTAACACTATAACTAGCCAAACACTACAGCCATCCTAACACTATAACTAGCCAAACACTACAGCCATCCTAACACTATAACTAGCCAAACACTACAGCCGTCCTAACACCATAACTAGCCAAATACTACAGCCATCCTAACACTATAACTAGCCAAACACTACAGCCATCCTAACACCATAACTAGCCAAATACTACAGCCATCCTAACACTATAACTAGCCAAACACTACAGCCATCCTAACACAATAACTAGCCAAACACTACAGCCATCCTAACACTATAACTAGCCAAATACTACAGCCATCCTAACACTATAACTAGCCAAATACTACAGCCATCCTAACACTATAACTAGCCAAACACTACAGCCATCCTAACACTATAACTAGCCAAACACTACAGCCGTCCTAACACAATAACTAGCCAAATACTACAGCCATCCTAACACTATAACTAGCCAAACACTACAGCCATCCTAACACTATAACTAGCCAAACACTACAGCCATCCTAACACTATAACTAGCCAAACACTACAGCCATCCTAACACTATAACTAGCCAAACACTACAGCCATCCTAACACTATAACTAGCCAAACACTACAGCCATCCTAACACCATAACTAGCCAAATACTACAGCCATCCTAACACTATAACTAGCCAAATACTACAGCCATCCTAACACTATAACTAGCCAAACACTACAGCCATCCTAACACTATAACTAGCCAAATACTACAGCCATCCTAACACTATAACTAGCCAAATACTACAGCCATCCTAACACTATAACTAGCCAAACACTACAGCCATCCTAACACTATAACTAGCCAAATACTACAGCCATCCTAACACTATAACTAGCCAAACACTACAGCCATCCTAACACTATAACTAGCCAAATACTACAGCCATCCTAACACTATAACTAGCCAAACACTACAGCCATCCTAACACTATAACTAGCCAAATACTACAGCCATCCTAACACTATAACTAGCCAAATACTACAGCCATCCTAACACTATAACTAGCCAAATACTACAGCCATCCTAACACTATAACTAGCCAAACACTACAGCCATCCTAACACTATAACTAGCCAAATACTACAGCCATCCTAACACTATAACTAGCCAAACACTACAGCCATCCTAACACTATAACTAGCCAAATACTACAGCCATCCTAACACTATAACTAGCCAAACACTACAGCCATCCTAACACTATAACTAGCCAAATACTACAGCCATCCTAACACTATAACTAGCCAAATACTACAGCCATCCTAACACTATAACTAGCCAAATACTACAGCCATCCTAACACTATAACTAGCCAAATACTACAGCCATCCTAACACTATAACTAGCCAAATACTACAGCCATCCTAACACTATAACTAGCCAAACACTACAGCCATCCTAACACTATAACTAGCCAAATACTACAGCCATCCTAACACTATAACTAGCCAAACACCACAGCCATCCTAACACTATAACTAGCCAAATACTACAGCCATCCTAACACTATAACTAGCCAAACACTACAGCCATCCTAACACTATAACTAGCCAAACACCACAGCCAACCTAAGCTATAACTAGCCAAACACTACAGCCATTTAAACATAACCAGCTAAATACCACAGTCTGTCAGATGTCAAAACCAGACAATCACCAGAATCTGTCAAACACTACAACCAGATCACAGCCAGTAAAATATAGCCACCTAAACACCACAGCCAGTCAAACATAAAAACTAGCCAAAAACCACAACCAGGCACGCACTACAACCAGCTAAATATCATAATCAATCAAACACAACAGCCAGTCAAACACCACAGGTAGTCGAAGACCACAGACAGTGAAACATTATAGCCAGCTAAACACCACAGACAGCCAAACACCACAGGGAGCCAAGCACCATAGGCAACTAAACACAACAGGCAGCTAAAAAACACCACAGACAGCCAAACATCACAGCCTGCTAAACACCACAGCCTGCTAAAAGCTATAGGCTGTTAAACACCACAGGCTGTTAAACACCACAGGCAGTTAAACACCACAGCCTGGTAAACACCACAGCCTGCTAAATACCACAACCTACTAAAAACCACAGGCTGTTAAATACTGTAGGCAGCTAAACACCACAGCCTGCTAAAAAAATACAGGCAGTTAAACACCAGAGGCTGTTAAATACCGGCTGTTAAACACCACAGGCAGCTAAACACCACAGGCTACTAAATGCAGTAACCTGCCACAGGTTATGTATCGTGATTAAGTACTAGTACATTAACAATATGGCAAATCTCACAATAAGAAAACATTTCACGTATAGAAAGTTCACATCATAAAATGGAGATATTGTTGGACACTGATAGTTAAGGATCCTAAAAGATCTTGACTTTTCTCTCTCTGCAGACTGCAGCAGTAAAGAGAGGCAGACTTTTAATTCAGTCTTGATAAAACTCTTCAAAGAAGAATATGACAGAGTGAATGTGACACCGACTACTGCTTCAGGTAATTTTACATTTTCCATATTAAAAAAAATATTTTCAACATTATTAACTATCTCTTCTTCCAAACCCCCCAGGAAAGTGATCATATATCTTCTCTGTCTCTTACCTCCTTCGACATCTCGACTCCACCTCATCACGTGAGAATCAGCAGAGACATCAATACCGGTAAAGCGAGAAAGCAAAGAATGTTTATGTGGAGTGTAAGAGACGCTTCGGTGGAAGTTTTCTAAAACCAGTGACCTTGGATGGAGGCCTAATCCAGCAGAGAACAGCTGATACAGGAACTGGCTTGGACTACGACAACCGACTAAACACTATAAACAGCCAAGCACCATTACCAACCAACCATCTTGACTATCCAGGAGATATGAGGCAACATTATAGACTGATGGATCCATACCGAGGGCCAAATTAAGCCATCAAGTTACATAGCTAGAACTACGGCAATTTCTATATGTCAGTCTGGTTTCTTCAGTTTGTTCCACTTATCAGTATTTTCTCTACACCTGGAATTCCCAACGTTTTTTTTTTGTATGTTCATATTTCCTAGGCTTTGAAATGATTTCTTATCAGTGGGTGTAAACGAAAGGTAAGGAATTGTAAACAATATCCTGAGAATATAAACACACAATATGACAGGATAGTGCCAAGACACGCAGAAAGGGTAATGGACTGAGATAGAGTTTGCATTCCAGAACCAGTTTGTGGGAATTGGAGATTTCATGATCAGTCACTAAAATATGATACAGTCTATAATTCAAAGATTATTTTTACTCCCATAACTTTTACGCATTAAATTGGTATGCAATCGCTTATTGTAAGGTTTAAAAAAGACAAAAAAGTAACCTTATTACGCCATATAGACAAATGGGGGGGGGGGGGGCAGTGTTCATACCAAAAGTTTCCTTGACCAGTCGGCACACTAGAAGGTGATGTGCTCAGACGGACTTTACATCACAGAGATTCGCTGTTCCTTGTGGTTAGAGGCTACTCACTAAACTGGAGTAAATAGTCCCAACCTCTTTCACATCTACAGATTTACCTTTCATCTTTCAAGAGCATCTAAATCTACCTCTGCAGTGTTAGTAAATTCTACACACATGCTTCTATATCAGCAAACATTTTCAGCCTAATGACACTTTTCTAGAGTTCGCACGGGTTATTTTCTGGTTATCTCCCACTGTATACACACATGTGCACACACCACACACACCACACACACATTTACACACACCACACACATGTACACACACCACACACATGTTGGTAAAACGTAACCAAAACATGAAAAACTAAAACATAACAGAGGAAAAAAAAAACTTTCCTACAGCTGACAAGTGAGGAGAGAGGAAAAAAACATGAAGAAATATCTTCAGCGAAGACAGTAACCTTTGTTCTTTCTCGCCATTTCTCAACCCTTTCCTTTCCCGTCCCCCCCCCTCTCTCACACACACACACACAGACACACACAAACACCCACATACACCACACACACACACAAAATAAATACATTTTCTGTTCTTATTTTTCCAAGAGATGAAAGTGACATGCTTCTGTAAACAATTTCTGCACTTTTTTTTTTTTTTGTTCATGTTCAAACTAACTTTGTTTTCCTGACTTCTGACTAGCCGCTGTGGAACAAGCTGAGGAGTTTGGCTCGGAGAAAGTCATAGTTATGTGGAAGTTTGGGGAACTGGATGCCAACAAGGACGAGGAGCTGAGATTTAAAGAGATACGCAAGTTTGGGAAGATGGTGAAAAAGTTAATAAAACCAAAAACTTGTGCTAGACAGTTTTTAGAGTTTTGTGACAAAAATACAGACCAAGTAATAGAGAAGGCGGAGTGGACTTTGTGTCTGGGCGTGGACATCAAACGTAAGTAAACTCATGACATTATTTAAGAATTATTTTAGTAAATTTTATCACGTTTTTTTTTAATTAGGTGGGATTTATGCGCAGATAAAGCGGAGAAAACATGAGTGTGAGATTTCTGTACAGTGTCAAGCAGTCACTATTTTTCATACAGGGTTACTGTTTTCTTAATTCTATCGCAGTCGCAGGAAGACAGTTTTTTTTTTTAGTTGTTTATGATTCATTCTTTTCTGTAAGTTGTTTATGATTCATTCTTTTCTGTAAGTTGTTTATGATTCATTCTTTTCTGTAAGTTGTTTATGATTCATTCTTTTCTGTAAGTTGTTTATGATTCATTCTTTTCTGTAAGTTGTTTATGATTCATTCTTTTCTGTAAAAGGCGCACTATAACAGGCGCAACCTTCTTGATCGAAATTCTTTAATGCTGTTTTTACAACTCTAGCAATTATTTCAGAAATACATACTGTTTATGGATGCTGAATTAGATATGTTTATAGAAACATAGTTCATTTGTTGAAAGAATGAGCAAGTGAAATGTCTTTACAAGCGGCTGGACGACCAATGTGAAAAATGATTGCACCTGAAATACGTCCAGTGCATGTAAAGACTTCAGCCGCGCTGCACAATCTCATTCTTGCGCAGACACTTCAACCAGCCATTTTCTCGTCCCAGAATTCCTTCACTAATTCTCGCCATATTCCCTCTTGTCGTATGTTTTCCTCTCCTAAATATGCAGTCAAATCAGCCTTCAGATATGTCACGATGTCTGCCTGGATGAGCCTGTAGAAAACATACTGGTTTAATATTTCGGACGCGCCCTAAATTTGTTGCCAGTACAGACACCTCGACAGGCGTAGATACTTTCCTTATTCAGTTTTATTGTAAGGGAGAGAGTGAGGGGAGTGAGGGACGTATGAGAGTGGTAATTAAGTAATTAAATTCTTCCCTTGCTACAAACGTACTGTGACCACCACACCCCCCCCCCCCACCCCCCACCCAACCCTGATTTTTTAAAAGAATATCTGACCACAACCATCCCTATTCCCGGATCCTTGTTAACCAACAGCTCAACCTACAGATATCATGTCTACTCTCTCATCATCTCACATAGCAAATACAAATCTCAATGTGTAAAACAACTGACAAAAGAAGTTTATTACAACATCAAGACATTCGCCATGAACACACACAATATCAATAACGGTTCAGACCACATTCCACACATGAGGACCACAGAACCTAGAAAGCAACGACATAGCAATGCATCATCAAACAAAGAAATGCAAGTCAGTGATCCTCACTCATATCAACTTTCGTTGTCATAAGAACCTTTAGCAATCAATATATATATATATATATATATATATATATAATACATTTATTCAGTAATGCATTGAATATTAACATCACACACAAGTAAAACATTGTCAAAAGAGTGAGGGCTCTCATAACAGCATTTATAACGACTAGAATACATAAATCTGTCCCATCCGAAAAGCTGTAATAAGTATCATATCAAAACTCAATATTATATGTATACTATATGTGCATGGCAACGACATCAAAACTCATTGCAAGAAATATGCATAACTGAACCATCGTTCAAGGTATCTCACATAAATAAATCATACCATGTTATCAGCATAAACCAAAAGTACGACAGCCCGTATCAGCTGTATATAATATATGTTAACATCATCTCAACTCATACTACAACCCTGCCATACATACCTATGGGTGCATCCAGCATATTCACTATCATCCTTATGAAATCATCTCTACTAACCAAACTCATACACAACCAACCTGACCCCGGGGTGGTCGATGGGATCATAGCCAACAACCACATATCACATACACTTACAACATAATCAATGCAGGGAACGATAACGCTCTATATAATTCGGTATCAAGAATCAACCACATCCACCAAACCACACGATGGCTTGTCCACCGAGACATATCCCGAACTGAATGGAAAATATCTTTGCAACAACCTGTATGCTAAACGGTGTTCACAGCCTAATGTTCCGGCTAGTGGCAACAGGCTGTTTACACTGTTTATATACTGTTCATAAAAAGAAACGCAACAAATACGCTACTGAAGTTTGCTGATCAGACAAGGACAGATTGCTTTAAATGTTCACTTGGACATCAACTTCACGTGCTGACCTAAATTGTATTCAGCAGATGATTCACGAGCACAGAAAAGCGACATTAGTCAAAACAGCATTTTTGACAATAACTCATGACAGGTTCACGAGAATCCCGTGTAACTTACTGAACACAAAACTCACTGAACGTGTTATTGAATACCTATAAAAAATTGACGCTCCTCGAATCAATTCATTTGAAATTTCATTGCGCAAGTATGACTCATCTCACTACAGAACAACGACTCATCATCATTGGACGTTTACAGACTGTTCAGTCAGAATGTGTAGCGGCCAGACAATTTAATGTGGTTAGAAGCATCATTAGTGGCCTTTGGGGACGATTTCAAGAAACTGGTTTAGTTGCAGACCGGCCACGCAGTGGAAGACCCATAGTCACAACTCCTGCCGAAGACCGCTTCAAACGGCTGCGTCACCTCAGGAATCGATTTGCATCTGTGTCCTCAACAGTCCAGTCAATGACAGCAGCTCGTCGAATTTCAGATAAAACGGTCAGGAACCGACTGCACGACGCTGGTCTTTGGGCTAGAAGACCCTACAGAGGTCCTGTTCTTACGGATCGGCATCGCCAGACCCGACTGCAGTGGGCGAACCAGCATCGTCAACGGACCGTTGCGAATGATTGTAGAAGGGTTTGGTTTAGCAATGAATCATTCTTTCTGCTCCAGCGACATGATAGAAGAAGAAGAATTTGCCGCAGAGTCCATGAGCGCTATGCCCAGAACTGCGTGGATGAGGCTCCTCCACATGGTGATGGAGATGTACTGCTGTGGGGACGACCAACTTCATGGGAAGAAGTGACCTGGTGCAAATTGAAAAACGCCTGAATGCCCAACGATATGTCTCTGAAATTCTTCGTCCTCGCGTCCTTCCACTTCTGGCTGCACCAGGGTCAGTTTTTCACCAGGATAGCGCTCGACCTCATGTGGCACAACAACTCACCACCCAGTTACTCGCTGACAACAACGTCCAGACCATTCCGTGGCCATCCATGTCATTAGATATAAACCCAATAGAACATTTATGGGATGAACTCAACAGACAAGTCCACCAGTGAGACGTGGCGCCAACCAGTCTCCGACAGCTGTCTCTTACAATCCGGGGGGAGTGGACAGCCATCCCACAACAACAGATCCAACGGCTAATCGGATCCATGTCAAGGAGATGTCGTTCTCTGACACAGGCCAGAGGAGATCATACGCTTTACTGAAACGGAGGCCTCAGTCGCTAAGAACAAAAGTCCAAACCAAATTTAATGAACATCATTTCATTGTTAAAGTTTCTTCATGCCAAGATTGCAAATTAATTCCGTAAAATAAAATTTTGAGAAAAGTTCGAAATTTGGTGTCCATTACTACTACAGTAGTGTTGCGTTTTTTTTTTATGAACAGTATATTATAGTCGGTAGTTTTTAGTGTTAGCTTCACTGACAAATAGAAAACGCATACAGAGTTTAGTAAACAATAATAATATAAAATAGAAGTCATGAAACAATTTTTTTAAATATATAAAATATCAACAAAGTTTTTTTTCTTCTGGTAACAAGAAACTAGAACTAGATAATCAGAACTTACAAAGAAAGGGACCAAAAAAAGTCGTTGTTTGTGAAATTGTATGCGTATGTAAGACATTATGTTAAAGTCTTGAAGTAGAAAAGTTGTCCATGGTAACTGATTAACCATCTTTGCTTTCCATTGTGTTGTAAATGTTTCCGGTCATAACTTTCCTTGAATTTTTGGCTTTCCTGTTTTCATTATGTTCTTTCACACCCCCACCCCCCACTCCCCGTGAAAGCCAGTTTTGCGATACTTAAGCTGTTGAAATAGTTAGAATAATACTCAAATTCTTAAAACAGAGAATAAATAAATATATAAATATCTGTACATTTTCTATGTTCTCTCTAACTTTCTTCCATCTCACGGCAAACATAGTTAGATGAGCAAAATTTTAATTTTCACCCTCAGAAAATAAGAACAGTTCCTTGACAGTCATCTATAATTCCTTCATCTTAAATTAACTGAAAATAACTTGTTTGACTTTCACTGACATTTTGGAGCAGCAAGTAGATAATGAGCGACACGAAGATGGTAACTATTTACCGTCTTATGTCGCTGGATACAATCACCTGTTCCACGATATACAGTGTTTTGTTGTAGTCCTATCAGCCATTTTTGTTGCAATTTTCCATCTTTTAACTCCACACTTTGTCAGGGTAGTAGCACCACATGCTTTATTCACAGCTTAGATTCCTTTTTATATTCCTTTTTTATATTGCTTTTTTAATTCCTTTTTTTATTCCTTTACTTGCGGTTTATCACATGTTATCTGTATAGTTTCTTCAGTTCTGGGCACAAGTAGCAGTCTTCCCAAATATTGTTTTTAAACATAAAACTGAAAAAGCCAGCTTTTTAGTTGTGTTTTTTTTTAATGTACGATGAATGAATGAAATAAATCAATCTTCGGCAGGTGGTTATTCTGTCTTCATTTATTCTCAATATGAGACTTTCACCTCCAGTAACGTGCTCTAATTCAAACCCTTCTCTATTGTGAGAAATTAAAGACCACCTTTCCATATGGATCCAGAAGCATATCTGTGTCTTTGTCGCTATTGATAGTCTGTCGCTACTGATGGTTTGTAGCTACAAGCCATCCATAGAAAATAAAAAATCTAAAACTTCAAGTTTTAAAACAAATAATCTCTCTCTCTCTCTCTCTCTCTCTCTCTCTCTCTCTCTCTCTCTCTCTCTCTGAACCTTAAGTGTCCAGGGCACATGGGCTCCGCAAGGGTTTTCCACAAATGCCTGTCCTATGCCTTTTTTCCGCTCTTGCCCAGGTGAGCCCTCTATTGCTCAACATCCTTTCTGTTGTTCTTTTTCGTGTATCTTTTGGTCTACCCTTACTTTTGTTCCCCTTTGGTGTCCATCTCAGTGCTATTTTTGGTAGTGAGTTGTCAGTCATTCGGAGCACATGTCCCAACCATCGCCAGCAAACAATATAGCACTCTATATTATTAAAAGAGATTCTAAAGTTAAAAAATAAATGACATAAAACAGTTTTATGCAAAGAGATCTTTTAAAGTTAAAAAAAGCAAATAAAATAACATAATTTTATGGACAGACATTTTAAGGTCTTTCATAAATTAGTCGAAAGATTCCGCGGAAAAAAGCAACAGGAATATAATATGTGATCATCCTTTTACTTTCAGAACTGGCATTCAAGTTCAAGTATATTAATGAAGGTACTCAGTTTCTTCATAAATTATCAACTTTTTTTTTACATTGAAACCAACTCATAATCTTTCTAGTACTTTTTCGTTGTTTATTCTCCCACAGCATGTTTGGTTAATGTTAATTTGTGGCCATCTTCAGTGCCGTCACTTGTGTCAGTCAAGATAGAAGATGGAAAATTTGCAACTTCTATTACTTTATATCTAAATAATTATTCCTGTATACCTAAATATTGAAGTAATTTCAACGAAATGTTCACCGAAAAATGTGACTCTCTTTTGTGTAAAATTTGTTTATTTATATTTTGTCTGATAAACCTGTACGTGTGGCATGAGACTGTCACGCTTTTGCAGCCAACTTTGGTACATGTTTCAGACTTTTTCATACTCCTCAATGTGAAGGTTACACTTATTTTTCTTGCAGTCGTCTTATGATATAAATAAACCACCAGTGTTTATTAATCTCCACTTTTCTGTTTAATTTATTGTGACAAAAATATACTTTCAGTATGGATCCAAAGTTAACTCGCTTACTTCAGAACAACGCCGGAAGTGCACGCCTATACAAATTAATGCTCACAGCGATATTTAGACACAGTCTAAAGAAAAATAAAAATAGCACATTAATAACCTAACCCATATTTAAACCTTCCGGTTTAATTAATGGAGATTAACTCAGGAGTTAATGAGCTCAGTTCTGTTAAGTGTTCTTTATTTATTTCTTTTTGTGCAGAACTGATTAGCACAGATATTTTTCATGTGCAGTTATTTTTTGTGCAGTTCATTAAAAATGACTGTTGTTTACAAAGCTCTTGAACTGACATAATGTATTACTCATTCCACATTTCCTACAAGCTCTACTCACTCTTGATATAATCACATATCATCTTCTGATAAAGAAGCATACGCAATGTAGAAAAACCAAGGACTTTGTTGATACATACTTTACACATCTACAAGGAGGGCAGAAGCAAAGTTGTTAGGTTGTCACATCAAGTACGCTCTTAATTTCGACTATTTCCTGTCCTTGTATGTCCAATTAAATCTTGTTTTGATGAATGTGTTCGATTGTAGATCTCGAAGAAGTGTCTGCACAGTTTCCATCTAATGAAAGTCAAAAGTTTTCTCGTTGAATGACATATTCTTGATGTTATGTTGAAGCAAGAAATTGAGGCTAGTGCAGTGTGGCTATATAAAGGTCTAGTATTACAGAAGTATCGTGTGGTGAATCGATTACACTCAGGACTATGGCCAAAGTCCATCCTGCGTGTGGTAATTACGATTTCGCCATGGCAATACTTCGGCTAGAAGTTTCAAGCAATCCGATACTAACACGTCATTACCATCAATATCCCACTTTATCACCCATACTGACATCATCATCCTTGTCATTACAACCATCAACATTATCCTTCATCCACGACGCTATCACAATCACTCTACTAATGACGGGTTTGTGCAATATAAGAATGCTGCTGTCAGAACAGCGCTGCTGTACGCTCAAGGTTTATAGTGTCTTTTCAAATATTCATATCCCTGAACTCAGTGCAGACAGCGGGTTCTCCTGACAGCGCTACGACCATGAGCCCAGTCGATGAGATCAGACAAGGTTAGTGCTGCCGCAAGACTCAGCATTCACTGACTGGAAGAAAACGAAGATTGGCATTTGTTCAACTTGGCATGCATGTGTGTTGTGGAGGCATTCTACTAGTTATCTGACAAGTTGGGGTGCTGTATTAAAAACAGATTGAACTATTGTCAGTATTGTAACACATTATTTGGTAATTCATTGTTTTATATACTTGTCGTCTTGCAAATGATGGTACTGTATATCAGATATGTGGAGTCATTGATTGTTGCTTAGGACTGAGGTGCGAAATTCAAGTTAGATATGATAAAAATTGACCCAAAAATGGCCAGATATTGCTTATGGACATTACAGGATGTACGAGAAGTATCAAGAAAATGGCTGTCGAGAACTGAATCTATTATTTCAAATTTTAAAAAACAAGGTACGTTCCCCAGCCACAGGAAATGGGCATGTTTACCAGTTGGAGAATTCTGTCTTGTGAAGCACATCAGAGATAACGCTGTTGTCGTAACCAAAATTTCGGCAAAACCCAAATCTGCCATCAAGCGGTCCTCTCTGTAAAATGTCTGTTGTGATTCATCACCACGGACCACAGACTCCCCATAATAGTGAAGTC
The DNA here is from genome assembly GCA_009760885.1 of Achatina immaculata. Lineage (NCBI taxonomy): Eukaryota > Metazoa > Mollusca > Gastropoda > Stylommatophora > Achatinidae > Lissachatina > Lissachatina immaculata. The sequence goes on along the minus strand of CM019718.1, from coordinate 19,627,451 downwards.
TTTTGGAATGTATGTTTCTTAGGTTCTTCTTTGGAAAACAGGAAAGCCACACTCCATACAGACATGATGCTTTTATTTACCACATCATACGCAAAAAAAGACTTCAGACACCCAAGTACAGCCCTTAACTGTCAATAAATGCATCATAGTTGAAGGAGATAATTATCTGGTTTCCTTGTACTTTATATGAATTTCCAAACTAGGATTCTACCCTCTGAGTAGTTTATATTAAATATAAATTTGAGGTTTCATTTTGAATAGCTAAATTAAATTTAATATCCCCTGTAGAATGTTTACTACGTCAGTGGAAAGAACAGTTCATGACCTACTTAAATAACACTTGAAATATTGACTAAACATGTTTTATCACATTGCAAGTCATGTGAGGTTTTTTTTTTCTTGTTGTTGCCAAACTGCCACAATAACTTAACATATTCAGTGGGCAGAATTAGGTTATGAATCAGTAGTTCATGAATCAGTCCCTGTAACTGGATGAGCTAAAGGACTAAAAAATAAAAATAAGTCTCTGTAACTGGATGAACTTGGATAATCTAAATATTTAAAAAATAAAATAAGTCTCTGTAACTGGGTGAACTGAAGGTTTGAAAAAAAAATAAGTCTCTGTAACTGGGTGAACTAAATGTGAAAAAAAATGTTAAGCTGGACACGTTCAAGGACAATGACTGTCTCATGGCAGATTTTTAACCTGTAATTGTTAACTATTTATTTTACGGTGATATTTGAATTTTTGTCCTAGCTTTACATTTCTTGCAAATATTATGTGTAATTTAACATTTGTTTATTAACTGCAAGAATTGGTTGCTTGTCTATTAGAAGTTGGTTTTAAAGAAAGACATTATTTTCTGAGCAGCATCAGTCACGACTGATTCAATCAATAACCGACTGCCATATTCGACCAAGGTAATAACAAACAATTTATTTACTGCATGCTGTGGCTTGCGTTACTGTCAAACCGTTTCCCTTCAAGGCGTCGCTTATCCCCTCGATCCATCTTCTTCTGGGTCACACAGATCTCGCTATGCAATGAGCATGTTTCCAGCTTCGCCTGGTCTCATGGTATGGGAAAGCATCTTGCCCTTGGTCTACTAACAACCCTTCCATCTCCTCGAATCTGCTGATCGTCTCCACAGTAAGAACGAGGTCCATTCGCGTTGAAATCTAAAACCACCCGCGGATGGTGCTAGAAGACTGTCTGGGAAGAGCGTTGCCATCAGGAAATTTAAGGTCCCTTGAGAGAGTGTTTTCTGTCTTCACTTCTTAATCTGAGGAACTGGGGTGATATGACGACTGAAGGACAGCTTCTTCGCTTCGCAGCAGAGACCTTGGCAATACTTCTGTTCTTGCATAGAAAGCCAGACTGCATTGTCTCGACATTCTGTGTGTGCAGCGTGAAGTTTTTGACAAAAGTTAGTTTCGCTGGCCCTGAGTATCCTGTTATCTTTCCATTACATCCACACCATCTCTCAGATATAGCAGCATTTTTCTAGTACGTTTTACATGAGTTTATGTGGAAATATTCTGGTATCATCACCACCATCATAGTTTACTGAGTTTATGTGGAGATAGAATTCTAGAATTATCACTACCATCACAGTTTATTGAGTTTATGTGGAGATAGAATTCTAGTATTACCACTACCATCACAGTTTACTGAGTTTATTTGGAGATAGAATTCTAGTATTACCACTACCATCACAGTTTACTGAGTTTATGTGGAAATGTAATTCTAGAATTATCACTACCATCACAGTTTATTGAGTTTATATGGAGACAGAATTCTAGTATTATCACTACCATCACAGGTTATTGAGTTTATGTGGAGATATAATTCTAGAATGATCACTATCATCAGAGTTTATTGAGTTTATGTGCAGACACAGTTCAGATATTGTCCTCCACTCTTCCTGCTCACATGAGTTTGCATTAAGATATTACAATTTTTAACTATCATAGTTTTTCTGGGTTTTTTTAAATAATAGCATACCGTCCCTTAGTTTTAGCAATGCTTATTCTTGGATGTTTCTTTGATTGATTCTTCATTTCCTCAGACTATTTAAATTTTGTTTTTCTGAAATAGTCTGCACATAAACATTTTTAGCGAGCTTTTCCTATCTCAGTACGTGCGAGGGGTGATTGATATATTCGCGCCCTAAGGTACAACGGATTATTTGTGGACAACTTTTTTGGTTATTTCTCAACATAGTCCCCTTCTAAGTTTATGCACTTAATCCAGCAATCCTGGAGCATACGGATCCCTTCTTTGTAAAAGTCAGCATCTTGTGCCAGTAGAAAGTGGTCGACAGCATGAATGACGTCATCATCTGAAGCAAATTTGCGACCGCTGAGCTCCTTTTTGAGTTTGGTAAACTAGTCCAAAAGGGCCAAATCTGGAGAATAAGGAGGATGTTCAAGAAGCCAAAAGCTGCATTTATGAATGGCAGCCACTGCCACCGCCGATTTGTGAACTTGAGCACTGTCTTGATGAAAGATGATTCCCCTTGTCAAATTCCCTCCACGCTTTTCCTTCAGTTTGACCCGCAGTTGCTTCACAAGATTAGCGTAATAGGCCCTGGTGACCGTTCTGCCCTTTTGAAGATAGTCTACCAATAGCACACCTTCTGAATCCCAAACGATGGAAGCCATCACTTTGCCTGCAGACAGAACCATCATTGCTTTCTTTGGAGGTGGGGATCCATGATGCTTCCACTGCTTTGGCTGTTCTTTGATTTCTGGTTGAAAATGATGAACCCAAGTCTCATCCATAGTCACGAATTGCCGAAGAAGCTTTTCAGGATCTGCAGAAAAATGCCGAAGATTGTCTCTTGACATGTTGAGACGCTGTCTTTTGTGATCAGCTCCAAGAAGTTTCGGGACCCATCAAGCAGAGACCTTTGTCATTTGAAGATCATTGTGAATAATGGCATGAACATGTTCCTGAGAGATGCCCAACTCAGTAGCAATGTACCGCTCAGTTAGTCATCGATCCTCCATTATCATGTCATGGATTCTGCCTGTGTTTTCATCGGTGGTTACCGTTCTTGGTCTTCCTGGACGGGGATCATCTTCCAGACTTTCCCTTCCATGTTTGAACTGAACTGCCCATTTCTTCACTGTGCTGTAAGAAGGAACACTCTCCCCTAGAGTCTCTACCATATCCTCATGGATCTCCTTCGATGATAAGCCCTTGATGCAGAGGTAGCGAATGAATGCTCGATGAAAAATGTTATCCATTTTCTCAATTTCTGCTACCCCTAATCACTTCAGTAGCCTGTAAAAAAACTTGATTGCAGTTAATTTCTTGAAACTTAGTGTTTAGTCATACATTAATCTGATCTACAAATGCACCTGTAATTAAATTGTGTATTTCAAGTATTTGTACCTTAGGCTGCGAATTTATCAATCAACCCTCGTATAAAAACTGTATCTGTCTTAGGTAGTGAGGTAAATAAGGCTGAATCTGATGAGGATTTACCATGTTTCTTCACGCTTGGGCTGCAGTTTGTCCAAGCTTTGTAAAACAGTCTTACATGTACTTTGGTAATTTGCATTCATAATTTTTTTTTCTTACAGTTTTCTCGACTAACAATGTCTGCACAGTTTAGTATTTCAGTGAAATATTTTTTTTGCAGTTTAGTAATTTATAATATGTCATCAGTAAGCTACTGGAAACGTTGACCAGATCATAATTTACAACTGTATAATGTGATTTCATAATGTTTACAATCATAATGGCAGTACTTTCTTTTTTCACTGTTGATATCAGCATAATGTATTTCAGTGCTAAATGGAAAATTGTATGCCTCTAGCTAAAATGCTAACTTATTTATGTGCTTATTTAAAACTTTTTATATATTATTTTCTTTTGACTTAACTCTGTTAATGTTTAATTATATCTTAAACGACAAACTTTGTATAGGGTAACCAGTGTTATATAGTACAGAAGCACTTATAATTCATGAATTATACCACTTTGCTATCTATAGACGACTTGAAATGTTGTCGTTTCTCTTGTCCTGGATGAAACCACTTTTGCCGAAATACTGAGCTGTTGTTTTTGCCTTTGATAACCATTTCTTGCTCCGGCTCTTTATTGCTAACTTTTTTCCCTCCATCCTCTATCTATCTATCTATCTATCTATCTATCTATCTATCTATCTATCTATCTATATCTATCTATCTATCTATCTATCTATCTATCTATCTATCTATCTATCTATCTATCTATCTATCTATCTATCTATCTATCTATCTATCTATCTATCTATCTGTCTATCCATCCATCCATCTATTCATCTATCCATCTATCCATCTATCTATCTATCTATCTATCTATCTATCTATCTATCTATCTATCTATCTATCTATCTATCTATCTATCTGTCTGTCTGTCTGTCTGTCTATCTGTATCTGTTTTAGTAAAACTGCACCATACACCTCTGCTAACTCTTCTCTACCAGTGTAGGAAGAGAAAGTAAGACACTAAAAATCAGAAGTAAGACACTAAAAGTCAGTGTTATACGAGTAAATATGACAATATCAGAAACGATAAACTCGACTTCAGCTTAGGAAATGTAGATATTTTTTTTTTTAATTTCCTATCACCATACACAAGGCTGTTTCCCCTTTTCAGGAAAATATTTTCATTTAGGTTAAGAGTTTCAATTTTTTTTTTGCAATGATTCTAGCGAGAAAATGTAATTAATCTAAACGTTACTAGTCCCCCCCCCCCAAAAAAAAAAAAACAACAACAAAACTTCAGTATTTTAAAAACTTTTTTTCTTTAAAGATGTGTTTAGACAAGTGTAAAGACAAATGCATTGCTTCACCCTCTCTACGTGTCTTTTGTTTCTATCTTCTTCCTGTAGAGTTGCTGCGGTGGCCGTCTTCGTCCATCCTTAAGGCACCTGATGCCCCATTAGTTAGTAACGGACCTTCTTCCACAAACATGGCGTCTAAACCGGACAAGCAAGACCCCAAAGGTAATGTTTCCGGTCGCTCCAAACTAAGCTTCAACGTTTCACATGGCTAAAAAATAAACAATAATTCTATGTGATGGATATATTACATATGTATCAGTGTATGTTAATCTGCAAATGGATGCATCAGCAGCAGGACATCTCAACCGAAAGGCCTAAATGAGAGCTGTTAGGGAAGCAAAGTTCCGCAATGGACATGCAAATGACTGACTGATCAGTGTTTGTGTATGTTACTTTGCTATTCATTAATTCGGTCATATGTGTGTGTTTGCGTGTGTGAATGTGTGTGTACGAGTATGTGTGTTGTATACGCCTAACTTTACAACAACAAAAAATCTATGTCCCATAACATTTGCAAGTTGTAGGAATGTGAAATGTTAGTGCCTTCACATTTCTAGGCCATTAATTTGAGGAAGGGATCCCGGTACCTGTTCTCGCTGCCTTTGTTTTGTTAGAGAAACCATGCATTTTCTGGTGCCAACATATGTAAGATTCTCCTTCAGGTGACATTGGACGCGGATGTTCTGAAGATTTGGTTCCCGTTTGTAAGCTAATAGGGGTAGAATCCCTAATGTATCCGCCCTCGCTGTGCTACATGCCCTGTAGTCTGGGAAACGAAAACGATCACCTTTCCCAAAACTGACCTCACTCTCCATTAGGGAATTCACATGCGAGTCCCGTAATGTGATATATGCCATCGTATATAAAGATGCAGGATAACTTATATTGGTGAAACTGGTGTCAGATTAGATGACCGCGTGCAGAAATTCTGTATGACATCACCTAGTATGTTTAGAAACCAGTCCCTAATCATTTTAGAGGCCCAAACCACAGAGACAAATCTGATTTTCTGGTAACAGCCATCAAAAAATGCCATGATGATAACAGAAGCCGCCTAGCGCTTGAGAACCGCTACATTCAGGAATATTGGACACTGAAACCACATGGTTTGAATTTGCAATTCAGTTGCATCTAACATTCCCCTCTCCTACAAGCATATTCCCTCTGCACCAGGTTCCACTCCTTTCTCATTTGCTACACATACAGTATATCAAAACCCCATCACGGCATCAGAATACAACCCCTCTACCCCAACTGCAGTCACATATTCCATCTTCACCCGGCTAGATTACCATTATACCACTCTCTCTGTCTCTCTCTCTCCCCTTTCTTCGGTCCCCCCCCCCCAAAAAAAAAAACCCACACCCCCTTGTACACAAATACTTATTTGTGTATACTTATACACTAAATATTCGACTTTGCCCCCATAATACAGTAATAAAAGACATATAAACGATTCTCATGTATACCATTTATATCAAGAGTATTTCTAATCTCGATTATATTTTTAATGAAATAAATAATGACAGAACATATATATGTGTAGACAAGGCATGTGAATGCTCTATCTGTGTCAGTCTCGTGGCACACTTTCAGAAACAAGTCAGAACTGTCTGGAAGAGAGGGAAGCCGCCGTGAACATCCACGCACAAGAACCTGCTGCCAGACACTATGTGCCCGTCTGCACTTCCGGCGGTTTGTGGGAGCAGACACAGTGCCATCAGTCCACAGGCTACTGCTGGTGTGTCAAGGTAAGCCTCAGCTTAGGTGTGACTTCAAAAGTAGGTACACTGGGGTATCAAGCATATATGTTGTATAATAGTAGCTACTGTTGGATATTAAGGTAATTATTAACAAAGATATAGTATAACAGTGGCCACTGTTGGGTATTAAGGTAATTATTAACAAAGATATAGTATACAGTGGCTACTGTTTGGAATATTAAGGTAATTATTTACATAGATATGGTATAATAGTTGCTACTGTTGGGGTATTAAGATAGTTATTAACGTAGATATACTATAATAGCTGCTGTTTGGGGAGTATTAAGGTAATTGCTGATATAGATGTGACATAACAGTAGCTACTGTTGAGGTGTCACGGTAATTTTCAACATAGATGAATCGTAATAGTAGCTACTGTTTACTTATGAAAGTAACCTCACAAGTGCAGCATAAATTTAACATGACAAATACCCATTCTAGAGTTGTATAATAACAGTTATGTTAACATAAGGTAATTAACATACAGGTGTTGCATTTTGAAAACTCTTGTTGGTAGAAGAAACTGACATTTTACACAGCATTTACCTTTTTTTTAACTTTTAACTTTTTTTTAAAATTCACGACAGACTAAACTTCCTGATAGGAACTGTTCTGCTGGAAAATGTATCCCGTTTATGAAGTAAATGATTCGTAGGTTATCTAGGACTAGGAATAGTCCGACAGCTTCACAGCTGTCAACAGTTTATGACTTTGACACGTAGACTGTCATTACCTCGACGTAGACATGTCTTGACTTCTGTAGTTGCCATCGGTCACCGACTTAAACAAATCTATTCCCGCTGTGCTTTCTCGTTGCCACCATTGCTGTATGAAGTGCTGTTATTGCTATAAGAACTGCTATATGAAGTGCTGATATTGCTGTATAAAATGCTGTTGTTGCTATAAGAACTGCTATATGAAGTGCTGATATTGCTGTATGACTTGCTGTAAGAACTGCTATATGAAGTGCTGATATTGCTGTATGACTTGCTGTAAGAACTGCTATATGAAGTGCTGATATTGCTGTATGACTTGTTGCCTGATTTGAATGGTGGAAACAGAAACTTTTCCCATACGCACCGATGAACACATTTGTTATTTCATATGTTCAGTTTTTAAACACTTCCATTAATTTATTTTCTCATTTGTTTCCTCTGCTCCAAACGAAGATCACAAAAGTGAAAAACTGCATGTCTGCTTCGAAAAAAACCGCCTTTATCTCTTCTTTATTATCTATATTTTGTGATTCACACAGTCCACTTTGTTAAGCCACATGCTGTGTTCTGTGGGAGCAAGATACAGTGAACAAGATATTGGTTTGTTCATGATATAAAACTGTACTTACGACATGCTCTAGTTCACTGTATATTTTCTCGTATTTGTAGTTCTGCAATTTCCACCTTTTAATGCTACAAAAACAACACAAATTTGCAGAAGGACACCGGCAACCCCATCCCGGGGACTGCCACATACAAGGTAAAGCCTAACTGTAGCTTCGAGAATGAGAGAGAAATGAAAGGTAAGACATGGCTGATTTATTATTCCAGGTACCAGATATTAAGAAATACTCGGCGCACATTCTTCTTCTTCTTCTTATTATTATTATATCCGTGACGCACAGCGATGCCGATTGTGTTTCTCCATCTTGTGCGGTCCTTGGTCTATCCTTTTAATTCAGATACTTCTCTTTTTTCCATGCCACTTGGTCAGTCCACTGAGGTATTCTTCTCCCGGCCTTCCTCTCCTCGTTTTTTTCCTTTGATTTTTCCAGCCAGAGCTAGGTTCTTTAATTTCTGTCTCTCACGACATGTTCAAGAAATTATTTTGATTGTCTTTTTATAACATTTTAACTAGTTTTCGTTGTTCTTAAACTGTTCTGATGACTTCTTCGTTTGTTTTTCTGTCTGTAAAGGGTATTTTTGCATCTTTCCCCAAATTCTCTGTTACTTCCAGTTTCTTTGTCATCTCTATGTTGACAGTTCGAATTGCACAACCATATAACATATTGGTTATATAGAGCATTGTAATACTCTTTTGTTCACATTTTCTTATTTTTTAGTATCTTCCTCATGTCATAAAAGCTATCTTTGCATTATTTATTTTATTTCATGTGTACACTTGCCATCAGCTGTTATTGTTGTTCCAAGGAAACTGAACTTAGTTACGTGTGTCAATGTCTTTCCATTTGAAAAGATGCTGCACTTTGGTATGTTTATTCTTTTCCATATTACCATTGCTTCTGTCTTGTGATGTTTAGATCTTCATATTTTTACCATCTATATTATGTTGTCCTAATATATGTATCATATCATAACACACATCGGGTCTAAATCAGTGCCATTTTAACATTCTTTTTTTCTCCTTATTTTTTTTTAACAACACAGAGAAAATGAGGAAGTTCCTTCCAAGAATGTGCAGGGATGACAGGATGTGATGCAGGCGTAGTTTATCCGCCAGTTCACCAAAACGGTTGGAACCGAGACTGAATTCAGGTCTCTTTAATATGAGAAGCCAGTTCTCTAACCACTGCGCTATCATTTAGCCTGATATAGAAAAACTGCTGTGAAAATCTCCCAGAGAACCACTCAGTAAACACACTAAGAGGTTTCCTCGCAGATTCTGAGAAACATCATCTCCCTTAAGATTTTCTTCAAGGAAGCGACAAGAAATGGTAACAAGCAATGAATGACCAGCACGAAAACATCGCTGGCCTGACTACATTTGTTTCTAAAGTATTTAGTACGTTTTTTTTTTCCTGAAAGACCCTTGCTTGGGAGGATCACTTTTTCAGATATTGTTTTAGGCGAAATTTCTTTAGTGCATCCAGTTTTTCTTTTTGTTTGGCAAGAACCGACTACAGAAGTATCCAAGAACTGAGTTGTCTAGTAAAGCTGTGCACAGTTAAAGCACGTTTGCCCCTACTGTCTTAGTTTTGTATAAGGCATGATTTGGTACCCTAGAGCTGAGGTGTCCAGCTTCACTGACGTGAAGGGCCACAACTGTGTGCTGAAACTGAGTGGCAGGACGCAAATAAAATCTAATTTATGTGTAGTCATTTTTGCCAGATTACATAAAAATGAGAAAAAGTAACAAGTATGAAGTAAAATTGAAATGTTTTTTTAGCTTCTCACGTCTTTTAAAAATGTTTCTTTACTTGTTTTTGTTCATTTTATTCAAGTAAATTGCATTTTCATAATAACCTCGCAGGCCAAAAAGGCCTATCGGTCCCCAATGGTAAAATGCTTGTCGGACATCCTTACTCCAGTGCATAAATATAGTCAAAATGAGACATGGCGAGAGGACACAAGCTTGGGGCAAGTGCTTTGGGGTTCCTGTCAGGATCTGGAGAGGACTGCGGGCTTTGCCATGTCGACAGGGATCAGGATCTGATGTGACCAACAACCTCGAACACAGAAGAAGAAGTCAAGATGATTCCTCTCATTGTTTTCTTAATACATGCAGTATACATAATAAATATAACGCATTACATAGAAGGTAGTGGTCTAGATGTAACCAGTTCTTCTCTGTTTTCAGGATGTCCCTTTGATGACAAACAGAGATTTCTAGTGGATCTCTTGAGCGATCTTGCTGAGGAAAGAAAGAAAGCTTTACTAGAATCAAATAACCAAACCAAGTGAGTAAATGGATAGTTCTTTTTTTTTCTTTTCATGTGACCCGCCCTTTCCAAAACGTTGTCCCTCTACAACCTCCCTGAATGCAATACGGTCTTGTGCAAGTTGATCGACGTCTTGCAGTGACACATTCAGACTTTCCGTGATGTCCTGAGTCCATCTGCAGCGAGGTCGTCCATTTTCTCTTTTGCTGGGCACTATGTCTTCTACCACCAACCTCCTCAAGCTATTGTGTCTCTTGATGTGGCCGAAGTTTCTCAGCTTTCTAATTTTTATGATGTTAACGAGCCAGTTTTCTGCGATATCTAGTCCCATTAGTATCTTTATTTGATTTTCGTTCTAACCATAATATTTTTACTGCCCTTCTGTAACACTTCATTTCAAACGCTGTTATTCTCTTTTCTACCGATTTGTTAAGTGTCCATGTTTCACATCCGTATATTGTCGCTGGGAATATGTAAGCTCTTAGTAAACATAACCTTGTTTTCTTGTTGTTACCTTGCCACATACTCTTCATTTGTGCTAATTTCTATGATGCAATTGCAATTCTTCTTTTGATTTCCACTGTACCGTCGCCATTGGAAGTGATGAGTAAACCTAGATATTCAAATTTATATACGTTTTCAAACGCTTGATGGTCCAATGTAATTTTGGGCCTGCTTGGATAGTTAGAGGCAAGAAAGTAAGTTCAGTGATGGAACAAAACTGAGTCATTACTACAACCAACCTCATCTTTAAAGTCACATTTATCACAACAGTAAGACTCACCATTACAGTCAGGTTTACTGCTACAGTAAGACTCACCATTACAGTCAGGTTCACTGTTACAGTAAGACTCACCATTACAGTCAGGTTCACTGCTACAGTAAGACTCACCATTACAGTCAGGTTCACTGTTACAGTAAGACTCACCATTACAGTCAGGTTCACTGCTACAGTAAGACTCACCATTACAGTCAGGTTCACTGCTACAGTAAGACTCACCATTACAGTCAGGTTCACTGCTACAGTAAGACTCACCATTACAGTCAGGTTCACTGCTACAGTAAGACTCACCATTACAGTCAGGTTCATTGCTACAGTAAGACTCACCATTACAGTCAGGTTCACTGCCACAGTAAGACTCACCATTACATTCAGGTTCACTGCTACAGTAAGACTCACCATTACAGTCAGGTTCACTGCTACAGTAAGACTCACCATTACAGTCAGGTTCACTGCTACAGTAAGACTCACCATTACAGTCAGGTTCACTGCTACAGTAAGACTCACCATTACAGTCAATCACCCAGTTGCCTTGAACTAGCAGTACAAAGGACGGTATAAAAACATATATGTCTTACTTTCATAATCAGTCAACAAAAACAGCAAGTGAAATTACAGTGAAAGTTCAGCTAAGCTTATTATAATACCCAAACTTTGAGAGATAAATGACCCTGAATGATACATCTTCTATTGGTCCCCTTACGTAGCACGTGCGACAATCCTGAAAAAAAAGAAGTGATTTGACTACCGGAATTTGATCCCACCACGTTCAGTCCGAGAAACCAAGTCGTCATGGATTCGACTACTCTGAAGTCCGAATATCACAGTGTAATTACCAGAGATGACGAAATAATGATGCAGTTGACAATTTCACATGAGAGTATCATGCACGCACTAAGGAATGCCAAAGATAGACATCTGGACTCGCAGTAAAAACAGGCTGCGTTACTGAAGCTTAAGAAATGGCCGTGGAAGTGTATGAAACAGGAATTGTGGTATGAAACCACCAAAACACACAGATCTGAGTGTCACAACATGGAGAATGAAGATATATGTGTCACAACATGGAAAATGAAGATATATGTGTCACAACATGGAAAGTGAAGATATATATGTCAGAACATGGAGAATAAAGATATATGCACCTCTTAGAGGGCCACAATGCCTACTTTAAGTAGACGTAATGAAGGAGTAACATCCTCTGATGCTCTGCGCAGTTGCATTGTTGTTTAAAAGTTTTTTCCTGTCTATATGACTACATAAAATTAGCAACGTAGTCTCATTAAATTCAAATTGTGTACAAGCGAAAGAAAGAAAAGGCACAGAAGAATCCTGGTGGAAGCCCAGACTCCAGAAATCCCGTTGATAATTCGTGGTTCAGTGGGTTCCCCTGTCATGGCTAGACAGCTGCACGTCCAGAAGATTCTATTTCAGCTATTCTGCTTCTACTTGCTTTTCACCTTATAAAGGGCAGAATGTAAGACGGGCCTGCGTGCCCAATTCTTTACCCTTTAAAAATAAAGATTATTCATTCATTCATTCACTCTCATCTAAAATGGTTTGTCTAAATTGTTTTTACCACTTTCCTACTGTGTACAAGTCGCTGTGGAGCTCCTGGTAATGAAAAGACAGACAACCTTGACATTGCCCCGAACCAAGCAAAGAAGTATCCTTCCAAATAATTCAGAAAAGCCTTCGAGACATCACCAGAGAAAAATGGCTGAACCAGTGGACAAGAGGGAATACTGGGCGAGTCTTGTACAAACACTTGAGCAAAGCTGACTCACATGACGAATCATACAAACTAAACAGACTTTTGTCTGCATCATTTTCAGGCTGCGAACAAAGCATATCACCCTAAACTTACAACAAAGCAAACTCAAGAAACACTGACACTGTTATAATGAGGAAACAGTTGAGCATTTCATACTTAAATGCTTCAAACTAAATGAACTACGAAAAAAAACTGCTTCCAAGACACCGAAAACTCACAACCTTCTATGTTCCAAGGCTGAACAACTACAACGGACAACCAGGTTCTTCACTATGGTATCAGCTGCCAAGAGCTTCTGCTTACAGATGCTGGGAAATCCACCACCACCAACATTTATCGTGAACATGCTGCTCTCTGTTTAAGTCTGGGTAGTCCGAGCTGTTTATTCCTGTAACTCACCGACAACGTCCCATGCATGTTTATGGTTCTTATATCTTATATCATTCCCGTGCCGTTAAACGTCACATAGGGCTCGCAAAGTAGTTCGCCAATTTTTTCTGTCTTCGGCGAGTCTTTCAACCTCATCAGAGGATTTTATGCCTGTTAATTTGGCCTCCCTTAATAATGTCCTCTTCAGAGTCCTCTTCATTGAAGACAGGCTATCTGTTTTTTCTTGCATGAAATTCACATTATTACTGATAAGAGTTATGTCATCAGCAAAATCAAGATCTTCTAGTTGGGTCCCATGTACCCAGTCAATACCTGTGTTACCTGTGCAGCATTTTTTCATTATGAAGTCTATTGTAATTCCAAAAAGTAAAAGAGACAGTATACATCCTTGTTTCACGCCTGTTTCAATATGGAACCATTCACTCATCCCTTCTTCTGTTTTGACTGCACAAACACATCCATTGTATAAATCCTTAATGATGTTGACAATTTTAGATGGTATTCCATATAGACATAAAATTCTCCATAATGAATCTCTGTGTATGCTATCAAATGCCTTTTTAAAATCTATGAAGTTCAGTATTAATGGTTTCTGCTTTTCAATATGTTCTTCAAGTATTATTCTTAGAGTAAAGATCTGGTCGAGACAGCTTCTTCCTTTTCTAAATCCTGCTTGTTCTTCTCTCATTGCAGTATCTACTATATCTTTGAGTCTATTCAAAATGACCTTGCAAAATACTTTTGACACAACTGATATTAAGGTTACTCCTCTCGAGTTGTTACAGTCACTAAGGTTGCCCTTTTTTTTTGGTATTTTAACAATGATTCCTTTCTTCCAATTAGAAGGGACCTTTTCTTCTTTCAAAATCTTGTTAAACATTCTCTGTAGTTGTCTCATGTTGTCACTATTGATAGCTTTTAGCATTTCGGCTGTTATTTCATCTTCACCTGCATGTTTATGGTTACTAGCTTTTTATTTCTTTCAGTTCTGGCCCCGATGGAAATTTGTCCTTACGCGAAACAGTGGCCAGATGGAAGTTGAAAATGTTAGACACTAACAGCAACGAGGTATATGTTGTTTTTAATCCATTTATATGTATGTATGCATGCATGTATGTATGTAGGTAGGTATGTAGGTAGTTAGGTAGGTATTACGTAGGTAGGTAGGTAGTGTTATGTTTTGTAATTTTATGTTTTGTAACATAATGTATGTAATGTAATGTTTGTATGTATGTATAAACGTAGGTACGTACGTACATTCCTTCAGCTGGTTGTTAGTCTGTCCATCTTTTTGTTGTCTACCATCTATTGAGTGCAAGTATACGCTATGTTTGAACGCTCGTTCTTACACTATGTTTAAATCAACTTTCTTACACTTTGAATCAACTGTCTTATAGCTTTCTCCATTTTCATCCTGCTTATTTCTAGCAGTCAGCGAAACAATGTGAAATGCTAACGGTGAATCACATGCTGCTGTGTGTTATCGTTTGTTTCAGATCTTAGAGAGAAAAGAATGGCGCCCGTTTCGGAGAACAACTCTTAAAAATAAGAACTATTCCCGGAAGTGTCGCCGTAGTTTCCTGCGATATTGTGACGCAGACGGAAATAAGAAAATTACTTACGACGAGTGGAAGGATTGCCTCGGTCTGAATCGTAAGCTAACTTAGTGTTAAGCTTGTTTTTGCTGATGTTGCTTTCAGTAGCAGTAGTGCATTTTTTACGTTCTTAAAAAAAAGCAAAAACTATATGGCACTGAGTTTTTTGGCAGAGTTTGAAAAAATACACCTGTGCTGATATTTTAAGATGTAAAAATGACGAAGAGTTTTATGAAAACAACAAAACACCAATCAGATTACAAACCAAAGGTTAGTACAATTTGTTTTCTCTTCAAGAAACTACATACACCAGGAAAGGCAAAATACAGATTATCGCCGCTCCAAGCGATGAATTTGATTATAACAAATTCTCATAATCAAAATGCCATGACTGGTCAAATGGGTTCTCTTAGTGGGGAGTGAGTGCTTTCACCAAAGGAAACTAAAAAAATTTTAACAGAACTCATTTATTAATCATGGATTCTGCTTTCGGCAACTATCTGACATTTAACACTGCAGAGATTCCCAGTGCGGGATTTTTGGACGGAGCCATGAAGCAGTCTTTTGATCTCTGATAAAACCTTGACATCGAAAGCTAGTGTAGTTTAAATTACACAGTATTACCTCATGTGGGTTGATCAGAATTTAAACAGATAGTTTGGCTGACCAGGTTCTACAACAGTGAAATGTAGCTGGTGGCAGCATTTGTCATAAACTGATGGGCAAAGAATAAACAAAACTTGCAAAACTGAACAGGAGCTAAGAAAAAGCTCTTTCAGACAGATCAGTCAAGACATCTCAGTTCACAGATCAGTCAAGACATCTTAGTTCACAGATCAGTCAAGACATCTTAGTTCACAGATCAGTCAAGACATCTCAGTTCACAGATCAGTCAAGACATCTTAGTTCACAGATCAGTGTGTGGCTGCCAAGTTTTGATTTGGAATCAGCGCATGAATGTAATGGATTAATAACGTCTTGTAAAAATGAGTTTGAATATAACTGATGATAAGGATAATCTTGATGTCCTACAAGTCTCTGTTGCTGTGTGATAGAATGAGTGAAATTCAAACAGGTGATATATACATACAGTAGCCAGCACTGAAATAAGAACAATAAAGTTTCATAAAAAAAAAAAACCAAATAATTTGCTTAATGAATATCTGTGGGAGCACAGCAACTTTTTGCTATTTTGAGGGGAAAGTGAATGAATAATAGTAATTTTATCGTTCTCTCCTAATATAAGCTCTAGGTATACTAGTAGTCATTTTATTATTGTATTCTAATATAAGCTCTAGGTATACTAGTAGTCATTTTATTATTGTATTCTAATATAAGCTCTAGGTATACTAGTAGTCATTTTATTATTGTATTCTAATATAAGCTCTAGGTATACTAGTAGTCATTTTATTATTGTATTCTAATATAGGCTCTAGGTGTACTAGTAGTCATTTTATTATTGTATTCTAATATAGGCTCTAGTTATACTAGTAGTCATTTTATTATTGTATTCTAATATAAGCTCTAGTTATACTAGTAGTCATTTTATTATTGTATTCTAATATAAGCTCTAGGTATACTAGTAGTCATTTTATTATTGTATTCTAATATAGGCTCTAGTTATACTAGTAGTCATTTTATTATTGTATTCTAATATAAGCTCTAGTTATACTAGTAGTCATTTTATTATTGTATTCTAATATAAGCTCTAGTAGTCATTTTATTATTGTATTCTAATATAAGCTCTAATTATACTAGTAGTCATTTTATTATTGTATTCTAATATAAGCTCTAGTTATACTAGTAGTCATTTTATTATTGTATTCTAATATAAGCTCTAGTTTTTACTAGTAGTAATTTTTAACGTTGCATCCTAATCAAATGGTAATTCTAACAGCCAAAATATAGAAACATGCAAAAGAGTTAAGAGAGAGACAGAAGAGAAGAAGAAGAAGAAGAAGAAGAAAGTAATATATGAGACAATCAGAAGATAGGTAGATCAAACAGAAAAATCAAAATGAGTGTAACAGATGTAAAACAGTAACAACAACAACAACAACAACAACAAAGAAGAACCGTTACGTACTCTGTTAGAAAAAGTCCAATTTAGTGCATGACTGATCGTTTTCTGTGCAATCTCAACATCCAGAGCAACGAACATTTATTTTCAGAAAATAATTTCAATAGCCTGCCATTAAATCCCAAAAGAAGAGAAAAGAATCCTTTCAGTAAGTACAAGATCTAATTTCAGCATCTTGTTTGCTTAAATCAGTCTCTCTTCTCTTCCTGCCAGCATATGGCAACAGAAAATTCTTGCACTCGCTGTCCTCTCGTGAGATGTGAATCAGACGCACTTGTCTCCCTTGTTTCGGTTTGTGCGTGATTTCTCCGATATTTGTAACGTGAACTGGGTAGCCCCTGTTCCAGAATCTCACCGTGCCATCGTTAAACCTGACCTTACAGTGTTACGAGGAATATGCCGGCTAATTTCCGTTTACATTATGTTTATTTTCAAATGAATTGTTGAAAAGTAATCCTTAACATTTTATAGCGTATACGCTGCTCTACAAATAGAAACTTTACGCAAGAAATAGATCAATGACTGCGTCGAGTACAGACAGACATCAAGATTTTAGCTGCCAGACACATCACTAAGATCGTCATTGCCGGTCGGCATTGGTGCATTGATACGTCAGCTTTTCTTGATTCAGTTACTGCTGTAATTTCATCAAGCACTTGTTTTTTAAGTTAATCTTAAAAGACAGTCATTTTTTGTCTGTATGATTTTAGGGTAAAATAATGACACACATATTATGTGTATATTAATTTTGGTAGTTCATTCACTAGTGATTTATTGTTTACTTGAGGTCCAACCGATGATCGCGATACGATTATTCGGTAAAATTATACTTGTCTTTCACCTTGCATGAACTACTTTCCGAAATACTGGTTTGTCTTTTTTTTTTTTTTTTGGGTGTTTCACTACAACATTCAGCTCCTCGGGCTTTTATTTTTTCTAATGTGAAACCAAACAAACTTTACAAAAATCAGCGGAAATTAAATTTTCATGTGGAACTTTTTTCTTACCTTGTCTGCGGCAAGATTTATTCTTTACAAAACGCTTGGCTGCTGAATTAACGTCAAAACTTACTGATTCTCCTCCGTGCAAACTGACTTGATTATCCTCCAACCGACTTCGCTGGTTGCTTTTTTATAATATAAACCGGTTACAGTAACCGATGACATTCAAAAGTTTCGGTTTTTCTCCTTTTTATCGGTAGTTTACCACTACTTGCTGGTTAACACGATCACTGGCCGCCCTAAGTGCTGTAGCTTATGATTATCCGCTTTGAATTAGCAAATAAAATGCTGGCCAAGATTTGACAAACTTGTTGTCGGTGATAATCATTGCATATTATAAGTGTGAACTAACGAGCGAGAGATTTCTGTTTCCATTATGTTTATTTTCAACTAAGAGAAAAAAATGAGACAAGGAGTAAAAGACTTTGTGTATCTAATCAGCGAAACTCATTCTATGAGGGGCGTTCAGAAAGTAATGCACCACATCGTTTTATTTCAGCTAATAATAAAGATAGACGCATGAAATTGTGCACACTTTAAATATAGCATATTTAAATGATTGTGTGAACCAAATTGAACCACAATCGGCCACAGAATATGGCTGCCCTAACCGTTGAAATGATGAAATAACAGCCGAGATGCTAAAAGATATCAATAGTGACAACATGAGACAACTACAGAGAATGTTTAACAAGATTTGGAAAGAAGAAAAGGTCCCTTCTAATTGGAAGAAAGGAATCATTGTTAAAATACCAAAAAAAGGCAACCTTAGTGACTGTAACAACTGGAGAGGAGTAACCTTAATATCAGTTGTGTCAAAAGTATTTTGCAAGGTCATTTTGAATAGACTCAAAGATATAGTGGATACTGCAATGAGAAAAGAACAAGCAGGATTTAGAAAAGGGAGAAGCTGTCTCGACCAGATCTTTACTCTCAGAATAATACTTGAAGAACATATTGAAAAGCAGAAACCATTAATACTGAACTGCATAGATTTTAAAAAGGCATTTGATAGCATACACAGAGATTCATTATGGAGAATTTTATGTCTATATGGAATACCATCTAAAATTGTCAACATCATTAAGGACTTATACAATGGATATGGTTGTGCAGTCAAGACAGAAGAAGGGATGAGTGAATGGTTCCAGATTGAAACAGGCGTGAAACAAGGATGTATACTGTCTCCTTTACTTTTTGGGATTACAATAGACTTCATAATCACAAAATGATGCACAGGTAACACAGGTATTGACTGGGTACATGGGACCCAACTAGAAGATCTTGATTTTGCTGATGACATAACTCTTATCAGTAATAATGTGAATTCCATGCAAGAAAAAACAGATAACCTGTCTTCACTGGCTAGCAAAATAGGACTTGAAATTAACAAGGACAAAACAAAAATAATGAAAATTCCCATCAATCAGAATGGAAAAATACACATAGAAGGGACAGATATTGAAGAAGTCAATAAATTTGCATACCTTGGCAGCTACATAGACCAGGATGGTGACACTAGAAAGGAAGTTAGGATCAGAATTGCAAAAGCAGCATCAATCTTCAAGAATCTTGGGAACATATGGAGTTCAAAAGTTATAAGCACAAAAACCAAGTTAAGACTATTCAATTCAAATGTAATATCCACCCTCATTTATGCATGCGAAAGCTGGAAAACAACTAAAGAAATAGAAAAGAAATTAGACTCTTTTGAAAACAAATGCCTAAGGAAAATACTCGGCATCAAGTGGAATGAATTAAAGAACAATGCGGAGATAAGACAGATGACTGAACAACAACCAGTCTCATGGGTGATCAGGAAAAGGAGATGGACATATGTTGGTCACTTGATGAGAAGAAATGATCAGAGAATCCCAAAACAAGCTATCAAGTGGAACACAACAGGCCGAAGAAAAAGGGGCAGACCGCGTGAAACTCTGAAGAGGACATTATTAAGAGAGGCCAGTTTAACTGGCATAAAATCCTTTGATGAGGTTGAAAGACTCGCCGAAGACAGAAAAAATTGGCGAACTACTTTACGAGCCCTATGTGACATTTAACGGCACGGGAAGGATATAAGATATAAGAACCGTTGAAATGGAGCGTGTTAGCAACTTGCGGTATAACCAGCGAATTGTGATAGAATTTCTCGTTGCGAGAAGGAAATTGTTGTGAATATTCACAAGCGTCTATGTGATGTGTATGGAAGTTTTGCGGTCGACAGGAGTACAGTCGGTTGCTGCATAGAATCAAAGAATCAATAAGTGGAGATAAGGAGTTGCATGATTGGCCTCGCTGTGGACGTCCTGCCACAGCCACCAATGCAGAAATGTTGAAATCCGCTGACGGCATTATTCTTAGTGATAGGCGTATCACTACTCAACAATTGGCCTTAAAGCTGTCAGCCAGCAATGGTAGTGCAAATGCAGTTATAAAAGCTCTCGGATTTTATAAGGTAGGCGCAAGATGGGTTCCTCGAAGTCTCACAAATGACCATCGATTGCAAAGGAAAGCAATTTCTTCTGAATTGTTAGAGCGTTTCAATGCTGACGGAGATAACCTTTTAGCTAAGATCGTAACAGGTGACGAAATCTGGGCACATCATTTTGAACCGGAGACAAAAAGACAATCAGTGGCGTGGCATCATCTGCGATCACCACGAATAAAGAAACTCAAGACAACTCCTTCAACTGGAAAAGTCATGATCGCTGTCTTCTGGGACATTGAAGGTGTGATTCTTGTGGATATTATGCCAAGAAGAGAGACAATCAATTCACAAGCTTACATTAAGCCATTGAAAAAACTCAATCAGCGTTTTCGCAGAGTTCGGCCGCACAAGAATCCAGCAGACCTGCTTCTCCTTCACGACAATGCGCGCCCTCACATAAGTCTGGCAACACGGGAAGCAATCACCAAATTGGGTTGGACTGTACTACCCTATCCACCCTATAGTCCCGATTTTGCACCCTCTGATTTCCATCTGTTAGGTCCACTTAAAGACGCACTCCGAGGGGTAAGGTTTGAAGATGACGAAGGAGTGATTGATGCAGTGAAGAAATGGCTACATAATCAAGAGAAAATCTAGCACGGACTAGGAATACATGCACTTGTTTCGCGCTGGCGTAAAGCCGTACATGTTGATGGGGATTATATTGAATAATACCGATGCTTACATGACATATCCATGTATATTGTGTATAAATTTCATGCTTTTTGAATAAACAACTGCTGAGAAAAATAAACGATGTGGTGCATTACTTTCTGAACGCTCCTCGTACAGTGAATTGCTTCTTAATATTTTCTGCTCTCTGCCTTCTATAATATAAATCACATGCCTGGCCGCTTTACCTTCTCAGATTTCTCTGGTACCCATTTTTAGAGGCTGGGTGAGCCCCGGGGCTTTTTTCGGTGTGTACCAGAAAAAAAATCCCACTACTGGGACCGAACTTTGCTTGTAAACCTCATCCGTTTCTTTATTGTGCCAAGTCTTGGAATTTCGACAAAGATGCTCCATTAATTGGCACAGAAGTTCATCATTTGAAACAGGTGCTCCATCATTTGAAACAGGTGCTCCATCAAGTGACACAGGTGCTGCATCAAGTGACACAGCTGCTCCATCAAGCGACACAGGTGCTCCATCAAGCGACACAGGTGCTCCATCAAGTGACACAGATGCTCCATTAAGAACACAGGTTCTCTGAATTAGACCTAAAAACATTTGCTTTTCTCTCCCTGTCGTCTCCTGTCCAGTTACAGGGGATATACAGTCTTGAACAAAAGTACAATAATGTCTCTAGGAATAAGATGATGTCTTAATAAAATACAATAATGTCTATAGGAATAAGATGATGTTTTAACAAAGTACAATAATGTACAATAATGTCTCTAGGAATAAGATGATGTCTTAACAGAGTACAATAATGTCTCTAGGAATAAGATGATGTCTTAACAAAGTACAATGTAAGCTCTACATGTCAGGTATAGTATATAGTACCTAGGTCACGTATAGCATTAAATGTCTTATTTTGGTGTAATATACAGTGCTCTGGTCAGGCAAAATGTATTATGACTTTTAGTGCAGCATACAGTGTCCATGTCTCTTGTTGACATAACAAATAATTATTAGATCATAATGTTATGCAACGCGTCAGGAAAAGAAATGTGTCATACACGGTGTCAGGAAAGGAAAGGTGTCATGCAAGATATCAAGAAAGGAAAGGTGTCATTCTAGACATCAGGAAAAGAAAGGTGTCATGAAAGATATCAAGAAAGGAAAGATGTCATGCAGAATATCAGGAAAGGAAAGGTGTCATTCAAGATATCAGGAAAGGAAAGATATCAGGCAAGGTGCCAGGAAAGGAAAGATGTCATGCAAGATGTCAGGAAAGGAAAGGTGTTATGCAAGATACCAGGAAAGGGAAGGTGTCATGCAAGATATCAAGAAAGGAAAGATGCCAGGTAAGGTGTCAGGAAAGGCAAGATTTCAAGAAAGGAGAGAAAAACAGCAAGGAAAGTACAATATCTTTATATATCAGATTAATAGTTAAGAATAAAAGTAGTCTTTCATTTTAGAAGAGTTCATGTTTTGCCATGTATTGCATTCTTGATGCTGAGCTGTACAGACTGCCTGTAATATGTAAAATTCATATATGAAAGTCGCTTTAAACATCTAAGATACTGTCGCAGTGATCCTCGGCTCCGAGGTCCATGAGTTATATCGTAGTGCCACAGTTCTCTTTAGAAGCACTGAGGCGCCAGGACTGCTTCAAGGATCTCCACTATCATCAGTGTCTTTTTTTTCAGCATATGTACTGTCAGAATTTTACAACTGCACCAGACTGGTCCTGGCCGAACACTCACATATGCACATCATCATCATCATCATCATCATCATCGTCCTTCACTCCCTTGACAGCATAGGCCGCGGATAAAGGCTCTCCAGTCATCCCTATAACATCCCTGTTCTTGGAATTTTTCTCTGTGCATCCCTTGTCTCGGAGCACTGTCATAATTTCTCTTCTCCAAGTAAGTCTAGGTCTTCATCGTTTTCTGTTACATATGCAGCTGACATCCTGACATGTGTACATGGAAACTGGAGAGAGAGTGAGAGAGAGAGAGAGAGAGAGAGAATATTTGCCCGCTTTCAGGAAAATATTGACTATATCATGAATTGGTGCGAGGACAATAACGCAATGATAAACTCCATCAAGGTCAAACTTCTGTGGTGCTCTTTGGATAATAGATCTGCGAAGACCATCCTTCCAGCAGTGAAAACCATGGCAGGTGCTGGTCTGCCACAACGTATTGGGCACGATAAGATATTGGGTTGAATGACAACAGTCACATCATGAGGAGAGGAGTAGTGGACGTCTTTCTGAACGAAGTGGTAAACCAGTGTTGGTGGATGTTAGCTACAACCAGTGTGTGGCCGGCTCCATCAGCAGGCACACGCTTCACTGGATGTTGGAACGGAAGATGGAGCACGTATGAGAATGCCCGAAGTGCAGTGATGCCAGTCTCTGACTACAGATTACAGATCTAAGACACTGTTGTGTATTTCAAAATTTTTCATAAAATCGTAAGACTATCGTGTTTATATTATACATGTAAATTCTGTCGGCGTGACAATCCTGAAACATTTCATGTACAGTAGTAAAAGAAAAAATTCACTTTTCAGGTCTACAAGAAAGAATAGACGATACGTTTTTTCTTGGGTGATTCTCAAATTCAAATCAATAAATTTTGTTCCCGATGTTCATCGTTAAACAAGCTAGAGCTTCAAATTTATGTCCTCTGCAAGCGGGCGTTGATGTACTCAGGATGCCAGGCATTAAGCCAGACAGATAAAACATTAAGGTGGCATTTTCATCACATTTTTTACAGACTCCAGCTCTCTGGGAACAACATCGACCCCAGCCCCGTTAGTCAAGCTGAAGAACTATACAGCCTGTTTCACAGAGCATCACGACTGGGCGGTTCAGAGTCTTATCAAGTTCTCGTGCTCTGGACATAATCACATTGTCCCTCGATCATACTCGTTCATGCTCACGATCAATTTCATGAAAGTTATTTCTGTTTTAGGATAAAATTTACATGGAAGCTATTGATTCAAGAGCCGGAACATAACTTCACAAGCCTTTCTACATCGCTGATTGTGCATCATTTCTTGTAAGTGCCACATAACCTGCGCAAACAATCACACCTCATAAGACTTCCATCCGAAATTATCCCACTTCGTTTGTTGCTGCGACTGTTTTCACACGAGCCGAGTTGTTTAGTGCATTGATCATCAACACTTTTTTTTTTACTCACAGCACGCTGTACACGATGTCATAATTCCCAGTGGCACAACATTTTGTTAGTTTACTTACAGTTAAATTAAAGATTTAAAGTTATATAAATCATTTCTGTTCGCCCATATTCCAAATTCCACGGCGCACCTGCAGATTATCGGCACACCAGTGTACTACAGCGCACCTGCAGATTATCGGGACACCAGTGTACTACAGCGCACCTGCAGATTATTGGCACCCAGTGTACTATAGCGCATCTGTAGTTTATAGGCACACCAGTGTACTACAGCGCACCTGCAGATTATCGGCACACCAGTGTACTACAGCGCACCTGCAGATTATCAGCACACCAGTGTTCCACTGCGCACCTGCAGACTCTCCCTGCCACACCAAAGTGCGACGGCACATGGGTTGGTAATTATTGATCTAATGTATTATTCTTATCATAACGTCCTTCTCTTTTTAAATAAAAGTCCTGAAGCTTCTTCATTTTCTCCATAGTTAAAGGTTTTGTTTTGTATAGCAATGTACTTTGTTTACAGAAGCAATGTACTTTTTTACAGGAGCAATGTACTTTCTTTACAGAAGCAATGTACTTTCTTTACAGAAGCAATGTACTTTCTTTACAGAAACAATGTACTTTCTTTGCAGAATTGAGTTTTATTTTGATATTTCTTGTCCACTATTTGTGATTTCTAGAGTGTCAGGTTACTTACGCTAGCTACAATATATTAGCACAGCCATGCTGTTACGGAAATTGCTTTTGCGGAATTTCTGCTCAGGATATTACTTTTCTTGTACACGCTTGTAAGGTTTTTGACCCTATTAGTTCCTTAAGTAAGCAATATATTGTTTAGTGATTCTCTTGTTAATTTTTTTTTAAAGTACTATTGTTGTAACTGTTTTCTGCATAAACAATTATATGTCAGTGCCAATCTTTATAAATAATTACATTTTTTTTTAATTTACAAAATTGTCGTTTAATATGGATTTTACAATGTGTCATCTTCATAATCACTGTATATATAAAGGTGAATCAAATGAAAGTAAGAAAAATGTGAATAAAATTTCTGAGAAGCACCAAGGTCAACGGTTTCATTAAGCTGATAGCGTCATCGTTGCTAAGCAGCAAAGTAAGACTAACGCATATCAATATGGCGACCTCGCTATCGACATACTCCAATGAAGAAGTACGCACACAGAGCACGCGATGAAAGCTGTTTTTAGAAAGGTTGCATTTCAAAGTATTACCGCATCGCCCATCGTTACTCGGAGTTGGTCCCAAGCGACTTTCATCTGTTTGGTCCTCTACAGCTGCATCTTGGTGGTCAAAGGTTATTGACGAACACAAAGGTGCAAGGAGGGGTGCACCAGTGGCTGAGAAATCAGAACAGTTTTTTTTCTTACTAGCATTCAGGCGCTGGTTCACAAATGGCGCAAATTCTAAGCAAGATTTTTCAAATGTAGATATTATTTTTCCTGTTCTAAATGAATGTTTTCAATAATTCACATTTTCTACATTTCATTTGAAGAGTATCTTATATATAACAGTATATAAACTATATATCAAGTTTTCTCTCTCTCTCTCTCTCTCTCTCTCTACCCTCCCATCCTGTATAAAAATATAAATTATACTCCTTCCTACAACTACAAACTTTCCCAATACCTATTTGATGTCGACTACATGGCTCCATGAATCATAAAACTGTAAAGTTATCTTAGACTGCTCTTACAGACACCGAATACAGTTAATTGTTTATTCTGAATAGTCTCGAAGTTTTTGTTTAGTAGATAGTCATTTATATATGTATGTAGTTACTTCTGTACTGAGTGAATGGATAAGAGCGAAACGTAAATGTTTTATTTTATGTCTCTCAGCTTCAATGTTAATTATGTTTGTTCCATGAACAGCATATTTGTAGAATGTCTGGAATAGAGTGAAAGATGTATAATAAAGGGCAGAATGTCAGACGGGCCTGCGTGCCCAATTCTTAACCCTTTTGAAATAAAGATCAATCAATCAATCAATCTCTCTCTCTCTCTCTCTCTCTCTCTCTAGGCCCCTACCGACAGGCGTAGGATATCATGTCCTTCCATAACCCTCGATCCCTTGTGCATATCAACAGGCTTATCACGAAGCATTTCCTGTGGCAGGATGCCAGACCATCAGACTCTTTTCTCTCTGTCTCTTTTTCCTTCGATCCTCCCAGTTCCCATCAGGTGCGCTAGCCCGCCTCTCCTCCGCTGTCTCTTCTTCCTTCGATCCTCCCAGTTCCCATCAGGTGCGCTAGCCCGCCTCTCCTCCAAACATGTTTATGTTCAGAACTAAAAAAAAAATAACAGTAAAATTTTGTCATTAATTGCATGACTATGTTTTGAAATCAACTACAAAGACAGTATACGAAAAAAAATGTAAAATTCACATATATTTCCCGTAATGTAAATAAGAAATGTTTCTCTTTGTTCTCTGTATTATAATGTAAAAAAAAGGCTGAATTTAAAACGTTTCACGCAAAATTGTGTTTCTGTGTCTTAAAATTTATGAAACGATAAACCTTTTCTTTAAAAAAAAAACTTCGGTTCGTGTGAAGTTTCGATTTCACTAACATTTTTATTTTTATCAAAAGCTATTTATTCTCTATGAATTTATTCTCTCTCTCTCTCTCTCTCTCTCTCTCTCTCTCTCTCTCTCTCTCTCTCTCTCTCGCCTTATCTATGGAACCTGTTTAAATTTAGCCCAAAGTGCAGCCAACGCTTGAACAACATATGTCTTCCTTTTGGAAGACTTGATCTTTACAAGAAAAGCTTTAGTTATCTGCTGCTCATCTTTGGAATACCCTCCCATCCTATATAAAAAATATAAATTATACTCCTTCCTACAACTACAAGCTTTCCCAATATCTATTTGATGTCGACTACATGCCTCCATGAATTATAAAACTTAAAAGTTATCTTAAGCTGCTCTTACAGACACAGAATACAATTAATTGTTTTCTGAATAGTCCCCAAAATTTTGTTTAGTAGATAGTCATTTATAATGTAAGTAGTTACTTCTGTACTGAGTGAATGTTTAAGAGCGAAACGTAAATGTTATATTTTATTTTATGTCTCTCAGCTTCAATGTTAGTTATGTTTGTTATATGAACAGCATATTTGTAGAATGTCTGGAATAGAGTGAAAGATGTATGATAAAGGGCAGAATGTCAGACGGGCCTGCGTGCCCAATTCTTAACCCTTTTGAAATAAAGATCAATCAATCAATCTCGCTCTGAACCTTAAGTGCCCAGGGCACATGGGGCTTCCGCAACAGTTTTCCACAAATGCCTGTCCTTCGCCTTTTTTTCTGCTCTTGCCCAGGTGAGCCCTCTATTGCTCAACATCCTTTCTGTTGTTCTTTTCCATGTCTCTTTTGGTCTACCTTTACTTCTGTTCCATTCTGGTGTCCATCTTAGTGCTATTTTTGGTAGTGAGTTTGTCAGTCATTCGTAGCACATGTCCCAACCATCGCCAGCGTCTTTCCTCAATAATTGCTGTCAGTGGCTTCATCTACATTTCTGCCAACAAGATGTTTTTTCTTATGGTGTTTGGCCAAAATATTTTTCTAATTCTTCGTAAACATTTAGTCTGGAAATAATTCAGCTTGTTTTCTATGGTTTTAGTGATTTTCCAGCATTCACTTCAATAGAGTAGTACACTTAGAACATTACTCTTAAATATCCTGATTTTCGTATTCATGGTTAGTTTTTTTAGATTTCCATATAGTCTGCAGCACTACAAAAGCCTGGTTTACTCCAGTAAGTCTGTTGTTGATGTCCTCTGTGCTGTCTCCATTTTCTACTACTCTACTGCCAAGATATACAAATTCGTTGACCTTCTCCACTAACTTGCTATCTACTCTGAGTACATTTCTGTTGTTCACATTTTGCTTCATTAACTTTGTCTTTCCTATGTTGATCTTTAGTCCTATGTTGTTTGCGTTTCGAGTTAGCTTGTTTATTTTATCTTGCATATCTTTGTGGCTACTTTGATAGTAGACAAATGTCGTCCGCAAAGTCAAAGTTGTCCAGCACTGTGTCAAGGGTCCATTGTAATCCTCTGCGTTTGTCTGATGTTGCCTCTCTCAGTCTACTGCCAATATAAATAATGTTGGTGATAGTACACATCCCTGCTTCACTCCTATTTGTACCTTAAAGCTGCTGGAGGTATGTTTTCCACAGATCACTTTGCACTGAAAACCCTCGTATAGGGCCATGAATTTATTAGGCTGTTTTAAATCAATCATGTGTATGTTTTAGATGTTGGACATTCTTAATGTATAAAGTAGGAAAAACATAGAAACGCCTTTGTTAATTAGCAAGCATACACTTGTGACGTTTCGGTTTGAACCTTAATCGTACAAAAACATACAGGACGAAGAAATAGAGAGAGAAGATAAAATATAAATTCACATGAATGCTATGCAAGAAATATTAATAGAAAAAAATATAATAAAATAAATGGAACACTTAGCTGTGACCTTTAAGAAGCTGTGACTTGTAAGAGGCTGTGTTCAGAAGTGCGCAAGGTGGAGTATAGAAGATGTTTAAATGGAGACTTGTGATGTGTGATAGGTGGATCGTAAAGGGGGAGAAGGGGGAGCGAAAACCGCAGAAGAAGGAGAGAGTGACACAATGGTAATCTAGCCGGGAGAAGGTGGAATGCTGATGTAGAGGTTGTTGTGTTTTTTGTTTCTGCTTCCTGTATAGTTATATACTTAGTTTTATATACTTATACAACACTTCATTCTTAGTTCTTTTTTTTTTGCGCCGAGTTCTAGCAGGTGACTTAGTACATCGACAGTTCACATCTCATTTTACTCCATTGTAATTGTTCTGTGTTTAATCCTGTGACTCGTTTGTTTCGGAAAAAATGTCCAGTTATTTAGTTCAGTAAAACCCACTGGCTATTTATAGACGCATGTGTGTAATAAATCAGGGTTAAATCACTCGGTCCGCTGATTCCCCGCTGGTATTGGAAGAGGTCTACTGTCGAGCTGCTAGCTTTTGATTGAATGAAAAATGTAACACTTAGCCAGCCACAAGATGTGAACATAATTACGGTATATACCAGTTTTCTTTCTCATTAAGGCATTCTGTTGACACAGTGACAGAAAATGTTCTAATGGAACTTATTATTTACTAGTGCCAGACAGTTTTGCACAGAAAACATTTACATTAAGAGTTGTAGGTAACAAGAGGCAGAGGCGGCCCACGTAAGAGATGGAGGGAGGAAGTTATAGAAACCTTAAGCATTCTAGCATATGAAGCAACTTTCTGAGGCCTATCAAGACGTCTATCTGTCCCCTCAACACTGAAAGTTATTTGAGGAAGTAGAGACAAGACAAGGAACTTACTGAGATGTAACGCATTGATACATTACAGCCACTTTTCCCCTTCACAGGACATAACCCTACTGGAGTGCTACAAAAATATTTTCTTGAATTTGGAACATATACCAACATAGTAGATCATTAGAGAAAAACTGCCATCCATGTTAGATGGTACTTACAAGTGTGAGCTAATCTTTTCAGAAAAGAAGTCCATGAAGAGACATTTAAGAACACAAACGACTTATGCTCATTCATATAACGTCCTGCATCTGACTTCATCCAGCCTGGAGTCTCCAGATGTTGCAATACTTTAGAGCAGCAAACAGCGTCAAGTCTCGTAAATATTTCAGTGCCATTTTGATATAGTTCATTCATTCATTCATTTGCATGTCCCTTGCGGAACTTTGCCTCCCAAACAGCACTCCTGTAGGCCTCTCGGTTGTGAGCAAGATGGCCTGCTGCTGTTGCATCCATTTCCAGATCGTCAACGATGTCTTGCAGCCATCTTCGTCTTGGTCTTCCTCTTTTTCTTTTTCCCATTATGTATCCTTCCAATACGGTCTTCTCTAAATTATCATGACGTTTAATGTGTCCAAAATATTTCAGTTTTCTCTCTTTAATCCTCTTCACTAGCCAGCCTTCTTCAATATTAAGCTCTTGTAGTATAGATATATTTGTTCTTTTTTGTGTCCACGATATTTGGAGAACTCTTCTGTAGCATTTACATTCAAAGGCATTTATGTGTTTCTCAGCTGTTTTGTTAAGTGTCCAGGTCTCACAGGCATATGTTGCTATGGGAAAGATGCATGCCCTTAAAAATCTTATTTTTGTGGTTCTGTCTGCTCCTCTCCACAGATTCTTTATTTGTTTTACTTTCTGAAGAGCGATAGATGTCCTCCTTTTAATTTCCCTCACTGTATCTCCATTATTAGTTAGTAGCGATCCAAGATATTCAAAACTCTCCACTTCTTCCAGTTTTTCCTCATTGATACATATTTCAGTTGCCTTGTTTGTTTTGTCAGTTGTCATCAATTTAGTTTTCTTTGCATTAAGATAGAGGTTCTGCTCTTCGCTGTTCTTGCGGACTGACATAATTAGTTTTTTCCATTCCTTTTTGTGTTGTGGACAGCAATACTGTGTCATCAGCATATCTAATCTCTGGTATTTCATAACCTCCAACTGTTATGGCATCGTAATATTCTTTGTCTACATCTTCTCTAACATTCCTCATTATATTTTCAGTATACAAGTTAAATAAGTAGGGTGACAATATGCACCCCTGACGGACCCCTTGTTTTATGTCAAACCAACTTGTTGTTTCACCATTTATTCTTACTGCTGCTTGTTGGTTTAGATACAGCAGTGATGTTAATTTATCAAATGTGTTGGAAATCCCATTTTTTCCATTATTTCCCAAAGTTTCTGATGTTGTACACAATCAAATGCCTTTGAGTAGTCTATAAAGGATAAATATAGATTCACATTAAACTCTCTGCATTTCTCTATTATTAATCTTAGATTGAATATATGATCTCTTGATCCTCTTCCTTGCCTGAAACCAGCTTGAACCATATTGACTTCTTCTTCTATTTTCTTTCGAAGTCTACCCATTATGATTTTTAACAGAATTTTACTGGCATGACTAATCAGGGCAACAGTTCTGTAGTTGGTGCATAATTTCAGGTTACCCTTTTTTGGCAGTGGTATGAATACAGTTCTTTTCCATTCTTTTGGCCAAACACCTGAATGCCATATCTTTTTACATATGCATGATAGATTGTTGCACACTCCTTTCCTCCTGCTTTAATAAATTCAGCTGTTATCTCATCACATCCTGGTGATTTACCATTTTTCAGATTCTTTATTGCCCATAAAACTTCTTCCATTGTCGGTTCGGGTTCTTTCTCCTCCAATAATAATTCACACTGTTGATTTCTGCTTCCACAGTCGGTTGTTTCATACATTTTTTTGCAATATTCCATCCATCTTTCTAGGATTTCCTCTGTCTCTGTCAGGGTATTCCACAAATTACATTTAGCTTAGGTGTGACATTTCTCGTCAATGTCTTCATTTCTTTAAACATTTCACTATCTCTTCCACACTTCTGATGTTCTTCTATTCTTTCACAACAATCTTGTATGTATTGTTTTTTGTCTTTTCTTATGTTTCTTCGTACTTCTTTTGTTAAAGTTTTATATTTATCTTTGTTGTTGTTTGTCACTTTCCATTGCGTCTTCATTTCTCTACATTGTTTTATCAGTTCTAGTGTACCTGCTGTGATCCATCTATTCTTTTGTGTTTTCTTTACTGGAACCATGTCTTTAGCTGTTGTTACTAAGATATCTTTGGCCTGCATAGCCAATTCATCTGGTGTCATCTCCTCCTGTACAGCCATCAAGATTTCGAAACGGTTCTTCACTTCTATACCGTATTGCTCTGGTATATTTGTAAGATCAAAGCGGAGTGGTCTTGATCCCGTAACTATCTTTTTCATCTTTATCTTCATGTCTGCTATTAATAATTCATGGTCCGTGTCACAATCAGCACCTGGTAAAGTTTTTGCTGATGTTATGCTTGACCTCCACCTTCTCTGCACTAAAATGTAATCTATTTGATTCCTGGTTTTCCCATCAGGTGATGTCCATGTGTAAAGTCTTCTTGGATGTTGTTTAAAAAGTGTTAGCGATCATTAGCTCATTTTCCATGCAAAACGCCATTAGATTGTCACCTGCCTCATTTCTATGTCCTATGCTAAATTTCCCTACAACATGTCCTTCATCTTCTGCTCTTTCTATACCAATTTTTGCATTAAAATCACCCATTATTAATACAATATCATTTTTCCGTACCTGGTCTATTGTCGTTTGCATTGTGTTATAAAAGTTTTCTACTTCCTCTTCTTCTGCTGCTGATGTAGGTGCATATATCTGGATGATTGTTACATTTCTAGGAATGCCCTTAAGTCTGATTGTTAGGATTCTATCACTTACTGGATTGTAGCCTAGTAATGCTTTTGATGTTGATTTGTCCAAATAAAAAGCCACTCCGTTCTTTCCTCCTACTTCTCCGCCAGAATATATAAATATATTATCATTAACGCTCTTAAAGTGTCCTGATCCTTTCCATCGATGTTCGCAGATTCCCAAAATGTGTATCCCCGTTCTTTTCATCTCGTCACTTATTACTTGATATTTTCCCTCATACATGCTTCTTACATTCCATGTTCCTACTCTTATTTTTCTTTTTAGTTTGATACAGGGGTTTTCCTTGGTAACACCGTCAGGATTTTGTCCATCATCACAATTACTAGTACTGACCTCTGCCTCACACTCTTCCCCAGTGTTAAAATTAGATCTATCTGGCCTGGAGGCGTCACCACCAGATCTTTTTCCTAATTGACTTTCCATGATTGCTGCTTGGGTTTCTTGGTATGTTTCCAGAAGATAGTTTACCATTGCTTTCCTTCCGGGCAGTGACTGTACTAGTCAGTGATCGTAGCCATTGTCCCTACATTGAGATCATCTGCCTACCATCATAGAATGGTGACCATAACCAACATTATCTGTCAGCTGCTCTCCCATTCCATCCACCACCTGCTCCCATGGCTTCACGTCACCCTGATCGGTATCATGTAAATAAAAGAAACGGTATTCTTTGTTTATTATTATTATCACTGTCGTCTGTTAACAGAAGACATGGATATGACAGTCGACACTCTCAGCATTCGGCTCCTTGTAGAGCAAAGTTGTCGACTCCTTATTTAAACAATCTTAAAATTGTTTTATTTTTTTTCTTCTTTATTTTTGTTAAGTGGATCGACTGATCATAGACTTAACGAAAGTCTTTTTTATTTCATTTCATACCTGATGATAATTTCATTACTTGTGGAATTTCAGTATCTCCAAGCAAACATATTTCTTTAATCACTTGAAGAAGAGTCAAACAATAGCTTATCAAATCACGATAGTTTCTATATAAGCAGTGTATGGTTATTTTTTGTTTTACCATAGGCTCTTAAGTATACATTTCTGTCATGATCTAATGGACAAAAGTTTGAACATGGCACTTCACTGTATATGAAGAATGTCATGAATACATCGTGTTCCTTCTTCTATTCATTACAAACATGACGTACTGTTCAGGAGACATTGGGTGATGCACTCGACGCAGCATAAGGAAGATCTCTAGGTCTCGTAGCATTTCCATGCCATAGGGTGTGAAGTGTTAGTGCCTTCACATATCTAAGCTACTACAGTATATGAGGTAGGGATGCCAGGACCTGGCCTCACTGCCTTTGTTTTCATAGGGAACCCCAGGTACCCATTTTATTGAGGATGGGTTGACCCCGGTGTCGGTCGGTCCGAAAAAAACTCCGCCCGAGTGCGAAATCGAATCAGGGACCTTCTGATCTGCAGGCGAGTGTATTAACCATTACACCACCTCGGCACCCAGAAGGAAGATGCAGAGTAGTAAATGCTACATTGTCCAGTAGAAGTCCAGTCATACAAACGGAACACGAGATATTTTCTATAATCACAAACAGTTGTTAAATTATGAGATAATAAGCAAGTGTAAAATTCGGTGCATATTTTAACTAATGTTACGAAGTTCAGTTTATGTATAAGGGGAAGTCCCAATGGGTCCCCAAACAAGGTCTCCATCTGTTGCACAAACTGAATATTTCTGCACCCATCTT
Source organism: Achatina immaculata (assembly GCA_009760885.1). Lineage (NCBI taxonomy): Eukaryota > Metazoa > Mollusca > Gastropoda > Stylommatophora > Achatinidae > Lissachatina > Lissachatina immaculata. The sequence goes on along the minus strand of CM019718.1, from coordinate 19,593,256 downwards.
ATATAACTCAGATTCCCCTTCCTTGGCCTATTGTATGCTTAATGTAATGAATTATTGCTGAAGGATCTGACAATCAACACACATTACAAACGTAACATGTGCAATACTAATCAATAAATCCATGATCAAGTAATGCATCGTTTAATCACACAAAGACTAGAGGTCAACAATAACATAACAACAACCTATATCACAACAAGGAAACACTGGTCAGTAATATGAAAGATTAAATGATAAATTATTCAATGAGGATGATGATTCAAATGTTATAATACCTCAAGCCTCATAATACGCAATAATGAACACCATCTGACCTGCAACATCATAATGATAAAACTAATGGAACACATAGTCATCACCGGGCCCTTAACATAAGGCCCCCCATAAGAACATGTGTGCAGTTAGCACTCAGTCTTCAAGCATTTCTTCGGCGCCAGTTCATGATACTCCGCAAGAACGAGACATGAAAAATCTGGGATTTGTGATCTTATTTGGGAATGGCGAAAGCTGACCTAGGCTGATGATATAGTAACATATGAGCATGGGAGGTGTATAGAGAAGCTAACCACAAGGGTACAGAACAGGGTGGATCAGATAACAAGCTGGTATGAGGATAACAATGCCGTGATATACCTTGAAAAAACTAGCATCCTGTGGTGCTCACTAAATAACAGAATTGCAAAATATGAACTTCCTATTGTGAAGTATCAGGGACAAGATATTAAGAGAATACATTTCATGAGTTATCTAGGTATCACATTTGATCGATCCTCGTTCTTTGCACATGTGTGGACAATGTAATATAAAAGGCCAGGAAAGCGTTGGGAGCAGCAAACTTTCCACATCACACTCTATTTTTGATGATGCAGGTGCTGGTATTGTCACCACTGGAGTATGGTTTAGGCCAACTCACTTTGTCAAATGCACAGCTGAAAAGATTGAGACAATGAGAGTGGTCTTGGCTTGCACCAGGGATACTCCGGTGGCGGCCATGCGCTGTCTGCTAGATATGCTGAGTGTGAGGTCTAAACACAAGCATGCTCAGGTAAAGGTATACATCAGGGTTGCTGTCATGAAGGACCATCCTCTCTATAAGGAGACTGAGGATACAATAATGTCAGTGTGTGATCTAGATGAAGTGCCTAATGGTGATGATTGGTTATGAGTACATGAAAGACCTCAGCTAACAAAGGTTATTTTACAGAAGGATCGAGAATATAGAGACTGGAGCAGTTGAACTTTGGGTTCAAAATCTCATCCAGCATAACTGTGGGTCTTCTGACACGGTAATATATACAGATGACTCAGTGATTCAGAACAGCAGAAGTGGTTGGGGCTGTGTTGTCTATCGCAGTAGAAGAATAGTGACACGGGGTTAGGGAGCCTTTGAAGTCACCACTTCAAGCATGCGAATGTAAATTCAGGCTGTGTCGGTGGCAATGGAATGGATAGTTGCCTATGATGTAGTTCGTGGCGTCATTGTGACTGATTCACAGAGTATGCTTCGTGAGATTGAGAAAAAAATCGCTTAGAAAAGAATGGGTTCATCTGTTAAACCAGTCAACTGTGAGAAGCCTAACGTGGCTTTATTGTCCAGGCCATGTGGGAGTACGTGGCAATGAAGTGGCAGATAGACTTGCTGGACAGGCTAAAATAAATGGCAGGCTGAGAATGGACAAGAGCGACAACGGTAATGCTGTATTTAATAGACTGTGGAAAACGAAGAGGGGGAATGGAAGAAAAATGTAATTATGAAGAGATTGCTGGAGCTGAGACAAATTAAGGATGCTGGCAGGAAATCTGAACTGTGTGGCAGAAAACGCATCGTAAAGAACCACCATTTGATGGGAACTATTAGCAAACACACTCTTGGATGGACGCTGCGGCATGCGGCGGGGCATATATGGGGCTGTCCTGAATGCACTGACGCCGGAGTCTGATTCACCTTCAACAAATTCACATTACGCTAAAACTTAAACTTACTTCATAATTACACAAAACTTACACCACATAAGACGGACTCGGATCATAGCAGGAACAATCAGTTTTCCACTGATATACATCAGAAACTACACAAACACAATCATATGTACAACGAAAGCTGTCCCTTAGGTTACCTGGCCATGCATCAGACACGAATGAATCACATATCGCTGACCACCGGAAACAACACACTACAAAGTCTCGTGAACGATTACGTTTCGGTCACGGTCGTACATCTCCTCGATCCAAAATGCAGATTGTCCACACAAAGATGACAAACACGTAAGTGTAACGAAAACAGATAAGAGGTATCTTTTTTTTTTTTAAAGTCAGTTTCTATAAAGTGTCAGTCGAAGCTTGGCTTTCCAAGATCGTACTTTCTTTCCTCACAGCACGTCATGCAAACAGGCTGTGTCACAACATCACGATATACCTGGCTGGAGTCGCTATAGATTTCTTTGTGGTAAACCTTTCTGAGAAATTTGACACTGAAACTCTTCGGAAGGGAGAGAAGTGGATATGCTGTATATGTGCGAGCCATGAAACATAAGAAAAGTTGTGACGCTCGGCGGTATCATCTTCAGCAGGATAACTGTGATAGCAGCACGCTAGAACTGGCACTGGTAGTCAGTCAGTCATTTGCATGACGCTTGTGGAACTTTGCCTCCCTAACAGCTCTCCTGTAGGCCTCTCGGTTGTAAACAAGATGCCTTGCTGCTGGTCCATCCATTCGCAGATCATCAACGATGTCTTGCAGCCATCTTCGCCTTGGTCTTCCTCTCTTTCCAATTATGTACCCTTCCAAGACTATCTTCTCTAAATTCTCATGATGTTAATATGTCCAAAATATTTAAGTTTTCTCTTTTGAATCCTATTTACTAGCCAGCCTGCTCAATATTATGTTCCTGTAGTATGGATATATTTGTTCTTTTTGTGTCCATGATATTTGAAGGACTCTTCTGTAGCATTTACATTCGAAGACATTTATGTGTTTCTCAGCTGTTTTGTTAAGTGCCCAGGTCTCACAGGCATATGCTGCGATGGGAAAGATGCATGCCCTTAAACATCCGATACTGGTAGAGTTAGACGAAATACTGGCTTGTTATTGTTGTCTTTCATAGCCATTTGTTGTTTCTACTCTTTATTACTAACTTTTTTCCCTTCCTTCCTCTCCCAACCTGTTTTCGTAAATCTACACCATAAGCTTCTGTCAAATTCTACTCTGTCATCTTCAGTCGGTAGCATAGGAAAATTTCTGTCTATAACATCAAACACAAAACAGATAACAAGAAATATGGATTACCTTATAACTTTCATCTCAGATCAGACTCATTGGAAACAAAACACAGAAAAAGAACAGTTGATGTTGATTCGATTACCTCCAAACAAAATTTACAAGTAAATGAAAGGAAAATGTACCCACACTACACTCTACAAGTATGTCACGGGCCAAATACAAACTTCCCCATTGCTTCTCTTTTCGCTCAAAATCTCCGCTGATGAAATTTGGAAATGTAAGACTATCCTGTAAAAAAATGTAGTAGACAAAGCAGTATAGACCAGAGAGAGATAAATACATTAAGAGGAACTAGTTTTCTTTCTCTAACGTCTACTGTTCCGTCGAAGCTAATCATGCGCCGACGAGTAGAAAAATTGTGTATACTTTACATAACACGTGATAGTGTTTATTACACAATTAGTCGTATACATTTATGGAGTTTTTTTTTCTTCTTTCATCTGTACAGAACTTCAGACTTGTGTTCTCTGTAGTAAATATCAAGATAATACTAAAGCTGACGTTTGACTTCGAAAGAGTAGCTACAGTGTAATCTTGGAATGGATCGAAGAAGAGATTGCCTCCTGGCGAACACACTATCATTACTACAGGATCGATCAAGGCAAAATAAGAGAAACAATCTGTTTCATGGTGACCATGAAAATATGGTACAGACCTAGGCTAACTCCTGTCTCCGTGTCCTGATAACTATATTGCCCTTTTAGAAGGCTCATTTATGCACTCCAACAATTCTCCTTCTAGATCAATGTTATTATTCATGTTGTTTCATGTACATACTAACTGATAAATACTGAAGATGAATTCTATAGACCTGTGGCAACATATACGTGTATGAGTAAATCACAGAAAATTGAATAAGAAAACAATAAATAGCACGTGAAATTAATGCAATACGTTGTTTACGATGCACAGCCATCATTATTTTACACAAGACGCAATCAGGCAAATTGATTCACCAACACCCCATGTAATATTATTGACACATTTGTACTGGACACTAATTTCAACAGCACCGCTTATGCATGTACTGGCTGTTACATGGCATAGAGATCTCATTCTCAGAACAAAGTTCTGAATGTGTCCGGATGCCCGTTTAATTTTCATCGATCGAACCAGAGCGGAAGAGAGCTGGCTCTAGATGAAGACAGCTGCTGGCAACTATTAATGAAACAGGAGATATATTTGCAGTACAAGCACGGTCTAGCTGTGTTCTGTGTACACGGTCTAGCTGTGTTTTGTGTACGCGCATGTCATCAATCAAAGCACTGAATAAAGGAAATCCACGAGCTTTCCATAACCTTGAACAAATAAAAATAGAAATCGAAGCCTATTCCTTATTTGCCTTCAATATGAACACAACAAAAAGCCTGTAAACAGTTTCCTACAAACACCTCTATGTACTGTACTATTATTATGCATTCTCTTGTCAGTGAATATTTCTTGTTAGATTATAATCTTCGTGTTCATTTGTTTATTTTTCTTTCTATCACGTCTCAACTGCTTAGTCTATTATTTTTTCTAGGATAACCCAGTATACTTTACTACGTCTTCTAACTATACATACATACATACTTTACAACATCTTCTGAGTATACGTGCATACTTTGCTACATCTTCTGACTATACGTGCATACTTTGCTACATCTTCTGACTATACGTGCATACTTTACTACATCTTCTGACTATACGTGCATATTTTACTATATCTTCTGACTATACGTGCATACTTTACTATATCTTCTGACTATATGTGCATACTTTACTATATCTTTTGACTATACGTGCATACTTTACTACATCTTCTGACTATACGTGCATACTTTACTACATCTTCTGACTATACGTGCATACTTTACTACATCTTCATACCTTTCACTAGGGAAATAAACAAATTCACAAACAGCATTCATTTTTATTGTTTGTAGACATTAACAATACACTAGTGATTCTGTTAGTAGAATATTATACTCCACGTCCGACTCCAGGATCTACGTTTCTCACACAAACACAAAGATAAGATAACATTAAATTTAGCCTCAAAGTTCAATGATGATTTGTAAAGGGAAAAGCTTCGTTTAATAGGTCAAAATATTAAGACTATTTTTTTAAAAGTAGGAGTAGCTTTATTAGTTAACGAGTAAGTCTTCATATTTTGTTACCACAGATATACATATGCTTAAAAACTATTCATATGTTTACTATGTCAGGTTGGCCAGGAGCACCAGACAGAACGAGTTAGACTTCGTAAAAAGTTGCTGAATCACGAGAATCGTGTACTACTTTAGTTAGATGTACTAGAGCTCCGAAGATGAAACAAAATTTAAACTCGGATTACTCTCCAGATCTGAAGTGGAACATTACACGTGAAGTTGGAAAACAACTTGGAGGTAGCGACCATCGACCAGTCTTCCTGACAATAGAAAATTAACTTCTTAACACCAGTAGCCCTCTCCACAGATGGAACTATAAAAAAGCAAACTGGACAATGTACAGACATCTTACAGGTATCCTGGTGGGACAGCTGTCAATAGAAGGTAAGGATATTAACAGCATAGTGAAGGAATTCAATGCTTGTATCCTTCAGGCCGCTCGTGAAACCATTCCCAGAGGAGCTCGCAGGGACTATAAACCATACTGGTCTAGTGAGCTGGGAAAACTCCATGATGACGTGGAAGCAGCTCGAAAGCAAGCAGAAAATAGACCATGCCAAGAACACCACAATAATTACCAACATTCTAAGGCCAAATTTCAGAGAGCAAAGCTGCAAGCCAGACAGGAAAGTTGGAGAAAGAAAACAGAGTCCCTAAACTTTGAAAAGGATGGAAGGAAACTGTGGAAACTAATCAAACAGTTAAATGATGAGAGTACTGGAAGAAGTACAAAGGTTACACTAATAGAGGATGGGAAAACTCTTACAGGTAAGCAGGTAGCAGATCACTTTGCTCGTATGTTTGCACAGGACTGCAACATTGATATCCATCCAGAGAAGGAGCGTACAGTGCGCATTGAGCCACAGAAAGAGGAGGAACAAGTCAGAAAAGTGGAGGTCATGGATGCACCAATCACACGCAGTGAGTTAGACCTAGCAGTTAGTAAACTGAAACCAAGGAAATCACCAGGACCAGATGGAGTGTCCAATGAAATGATCAAGAACCTGGGAATGGCAGCAGTGGGAAAGCTGTTGGATATTTTCAATATGTGCTGGAGCACAGGTAAGTTACCTCAAATCTGGAAGGAAACAAGCATGGTACCACTGCTAAAACCAGGGAAAAACAGTGATACTGCCTCCAGCTACAGGCCAATCAGTCTCACTAGCTGCCTGTGTAAAACAATGGAACGCATCATTGACCTGAGGCTAAAATGGTACCTAGAAAGTGAAAACCTTCTCGTTCCACAACAAGCAGGATTTAGGCAGTACTACAGTACGGAAGATCAAGTGACCTATCTCTCTCAAGAGATTGAGGATGCATTCCAAGAGAAAAACCTTGTACTAGCAGCGTGGATAGACCTGAAGAAAGCCTTTGATAAAGTATGGAAAAAAGGTCTGCTGTGGAAACTAAGAAACTGCAATGTGAATGGAAGACTGTACAACTGGATGAAGTCCTATTTACACAATAGAAGAGGTAGAGTATTAATGGATGGACACAAAAGTCAGAAAGTACTTCTGCGACAAGGTGTACCACAAGGAGGAGTCCTTTCGCCTACACTATTCCTTGTATTCATTAATGACCTGGTCAAGGAACTTCCCTATGGAATCAAAGTGGCACTGTATGCAGATGATCTGGTCATGTGGTGTACAGATGAATATGCGACAGTTGCTACACAGAGACTCCAAAGAGCAGCAGACATCTTGACATCATGGACAAACAAATGGTGTGTAAGTATCAACACAGAGAAATCAAGTACCACTCTGTTCACCCTCTCATCTAAACAGAAAGCAGGTAAGATCTTTGTAAATGAAATACCCTTAAGGATGGACAACCAACCCACTTACTTAGGAGTGACTCTTGACTCAAAACTGACTTGGAAGCAACACATCAACAGTGCAGAAGCAAAAGCCAGAAGAAAACTAGCCATATTAAGAAAATTGAGTGGAACCACATGGGGAGCTAGTGAAAGAATCCTCAAGAATGTATATCAGCAAAGTATTCTACCACATTTAGAATATGGCTCAACATCTTGGTGCACAGCATCAAATACTATGCTGCATAATCTAGACAAGGTTCAAAATCAGTCACTACGGATTATCACAGGTGCCATGAGGTCCACACCAATAGTAGAAATGCAGAAAATAGTTGGTGTTCAACCGCTAAAGGAACGCAGAGACACAAAGGTCATGACCATGGGAGAAAAATTCCTTAGCTCTGTAAGCCATCCCCTGAAGGAGAGATTCAATAACTTGGCATTAGGACGGCTTAAAAGAAGCAGCTTCATTCATCAGGCCAAGCGTATGCGTAAGCTGATACCTGACCTTCCAACTGTAGTCGCTCCATTATCATCTGTACCAGAGCATACACCATGGAAAGAAGCAGATTATACACAAATAACTATTCAGACTGAAGTGAAAGGTGTGCAGAATGGTGAAATGCAGAGCAGTCTTGTAAGATCAACAGCCACACTTAGTGTTCTAGATGACAAATATCCATGTGACACCTGGATACGTGTGTATACAGATGGATCTGCACATAATGCCATAAAGAATGGAGGGGCAGGAGCATATATTGAATATCCAAACAACACCATTGACAAGATTTCCATACCCACTGGTAAATACTGCAACAACTTTGATGCAGAAGTTAGGCCAATTATTGCTGCAGTTGAGAAACTATCAGACTCCAGAATTGATACATGTCCTATAGTAATTCTCACAGATGCAAGATCAGTACTGGAAGCTCTTCAGTGCAACACACTACCAGACCTTAAAGATGCCTTGTCAAAAATTGGCTTACAACATGGAGTCACTTTGCAATGGATTCCCTCCCACTGTGGGATACCAAGCAATGAGAAAGCTGACCATCTGGCCAAAGAGGCACTGAAATGGAGCAACCAGACATACCAATCACCTATAATCAGAAGAAAAGCATGATAAAAACCTACAGGAAGCCACAAACACCACCACATGATGACTATCACATGCTAAACAGAAAGGAACAAGTCACCATCTTCCGACTCCGAACAGGACACAGCCGACTCCGAATTCGTATGTATACAAAGTTTAAGGTTGGTACTACTAATCTATGTACATTTGCCCAGGTGCCCCAAACTGTGGAACATATCCTCCAGAACTGCATCAACTACGAGACACTGAGAAATAATTACTGGCCCAGTGAAACAACTAAAGAAGATAAGCTCTACGGTTCCATACATGAGTTACAAAAAACAGTGAAATTTATCCAAGAGACAGGACTGCAGATATAGACAGACAATGCGTACGAAGAAGAAGAAGAAGAAGAAGAAGAAGAAGAAGAAGAAACTCGGATTATTTGAATTATAAGGTCACGAAGGCAAGTAGTGATTACTTAAATTCTGAGACTGACGCGATATCTACTGCTCCACTCATATTTACAGTGACAGGTAGCAGAAGATGATTTGGATAACGAAAAACATGTATATTTGTAACGAGGCAATAGACTCTAACCAAAGTAAAATAAGTTTATTAATTAACGCATAATTTAAACCTATAATCAGTGCCGTCTTAATGCATGGATCTACCTGGGCACTGCCAGGAGCTAGTTCATAGGGCCCAACCAGCCCATGGAAATCTATGAATTCCTAACATTACTTGCGTAGGTTAGACAGGATTAGTAGGGGCCTAGTGCATTACTTTGCTCAGGGGCCCCAATGCTGTCAAGACGGCCCTGTTGCAATTGAAAATATTTGTTATTCTCCATAATACAGACATTGATAATATTGTGGTAATATTGTATATTGATAACACAGTGGGTCCCGCTTTTCGACCCTGAGATAATATGGCATTCCACCGTCGGTATTTCTTATATTCGCCGCTTTTTTCATTCACGTCGTTTTTCAGCGTGACACACTCATCATCAGAAAGTAGTTGTTCGTGCGGGTTTGATTCCTTTATATCAAGAAGAAGTATGGTTTATGGTCTGGGTCATCATCATTGCGCTCTGGACATGTCCATACATAGGTGCTCAGATCCCCCTTCACCCCACCCCCAGCTTTTAACATATTCAACAGCGTTCTGAGGCTGATAGTGCTTGTCCTGTGTTGACTGACAAGTTGTCTCGCATGTCCAGTATGTCTCTCTTTCCTGGCCATGCCGATCTGTATTCCGAGCTCTTTCAGCCTAAGCAGAGATGTAGATTTGCTGCCCTCAATGTCCTTCACTCTGCCTATCTCTATGAGTGCTTAACAATATCAACTCGATCCAGTGGTTGTTCATCTGCGATTATGACAGAGCCGGCCAGCCTATCAACTCTCTCATTTCCCTAGATACCCACGTGCCCAGGAACATAGAAGAAGGTGACTGAAGCCACTGCCTGCGTATAGAACCTGCCTCGATCTTCTGGATCATACTCATTGAAAAACTTAGAATGCAGACACGGGAGTAGTCTTGTGACTCCAGCCATACGAATGTTTTCATTATCGTCATCACCTCCTTGTCATGCTACTTGTGCTGACTTCCTGGACTGTTCTGTCCACTGAAAGTAGAATGAATGCCCATGCACTCCTTTGATGTCGTACAACGGACCGATCTGTGTAAATCACAACATCCGCCTCATTGGAGTTTTCGCTGATGAGGGCGCTGACCTCAGCAGTCACAGCAAGTGGATTCTGCTCCCTGCTTCTCTTGTTCTAACAATGCAAGAGTAGGTGCCCCTGAACACCGGGGAGTGGGGCAGAGGTAGCCACTCCTTGCCGAGGTTGATGTTGTTGGGCTGACAGACCTGCTTGACGACATCTTCTGCACGACTCATGCACGATTGTCCTCTCTTTACCCTGTCATCGTTTTCTCTGAGGCGCTCTTGGTGCAATTGGTGCTCTTTGTCTGCACTTATCTTGAGGTAAACACGCGCCCTCCATATCTTGATCCTGTGATTCATGGTGAAGAAATCACAGGAAGTGTCTCTAGAACGCCCCACGATGATTCGCATGGCTTCATTTGTGCATCTTTTTGGGTTTTTTCATCTGAGTAGACCTGACAATGAGGATGGCTAGGCAAGAGCAATGGGTGTAAGGACCAGCCCATGGTACAGAAGTATTCGTAACTTCTGCTCAGTGTGGGCATCTGCCATGGCCTTCATTGACGATAGAGCTTTGCGACCTCTTGCTATCACGTGGTCAACATGTTCCTTGAAACACAGACTGCGATCCCACAACTCCCAAACTATGACATCAAGTTGGTTCTTGTCACATCCTCTCAACCCATTCTCACAACAGGCATATCAGTGTTAAGAATATGGTTGTTCAATGAGAACCATGTTTTGTAGGGTTGACAAAGGAAGTGTGAAACTTCACACAAGAAGAAAACTCGATCAAGTTCTCTATACACTGCACTGGCACTTTCCTGTTTGTCTTTTCCTTGTCGATGCACTAGAATATCATCAGCAAATGTCAGAATCCTTCCCCTCCCAACAAGTTGTTGTTCAATGATTGTCACCGTATAAACACCGAATAAGACTGATGATAACGGAGACCCCTGCGGCAAACCTGGACATATTGTTATTGGCTCTGAAGACCAACTTCCACATCGCAAAACCACCTTTCTCTGGATCAGGGCTGCAGCTATCCATCTGATGAGGAGAAAGTGTACTTTCAGTCTAAAGAAGCATGTGCATGAGGTAATTGATTGATACTCTGTTGTACGCATCTTCTAGGTCTGTTGCGACTGCGCATGTCTGTCCCTGAAATCCTTCAAAGACATCTTGAGCAAAGACAGCAGAATTGAGCCACGTCTCTTTGTAACTCCTACATCCTGCAAGTGTGGGCGGCAACATGCAACGCTCTTCCGAGTCACTAGCGAGTTTGCGTGCAACAAGTTTCTCCAGTAGCTTAGTAGAATGTTGGAATAAATAAAATAAATAATTTTCTGTTATTTATATTGTTTATAATTTAAGATACAGCTGATGCTGGTGTTTGAATGTTCTTACATGGTTCTCACTCATGTTATGTCTGGCCTGTGATCTGTTCTTAACTCCCTCTCATCTATTTCATTCACATCACAAACATTACAATAAGAGAAAAAAAAACAATTTTCCATCAGAGATTATCAATTCATAATACTCGTATGACCAACAAAATCAACATTTGTTCAATATTTTAGGATTCTTTCATAAAATACAAAAAAGCGTAAACAAGGAACGACTGAAATCAGTTAACATCTGGTACATATTGTGAGGTTGGTATGATTAAAACGAAATCGTCCTATTTATGATTTCGAACTATTTATCATGAATGACTAGTTGTTTAATTGTAAACAAAGAGAACTATTGGCAAGAAAATATAACAAAATGCTTGTACATAAAGCTCAGTATTACATAAGTGTCATATGTACACACAGACCCTCATTGCATATTAACAACACTTCATCTTTGACATAGAACATATACATTATAAAAGAAACTATGATTATTCATATATCATGACTATATCAACACTATAACTGAGTGGGCCGTGATGGACTGGAGGAATCGACACCACAGCTTGCATCCGTCCACATCACACAATATATAAATCATAATGAAATAATTATATATATATATATATATGGTTATTCACGAGACCATGAAACATGTCAAAACTTCGCAATAAAGAAACTGCGTAACGGATTATGATTATTCTTAAGCCAAGAGAGAAACTCTTCAAGTTTTATATATATATATATATATATATATATATATATATATATATATATTTACATAAAGCCCGCCCGCAGAATTCCCGTGGTTTGCCGCTAGGAGGCAGCAGTAGCAAATATGGCGTTCAGTAAACGTGAGCAAATATTTTGTGTTTTGGAATACGCAAGAACCTCGCCCGTTGTGATTATGCAGCGACGATTTCGAGTGGAATTCCAGAAGTCAGCACCTGTTTTCAACAGTACCAAGAAGTAGTATGCGCAATTCCGGGATGAAGGCTGTCTGTGCACAGCTCCTCGGCAGGGACGTCCAGGACCAAGCGAAGAAACGGTGAATCGTGTTAGAGAAGCTTACCAGCGAAGCCCCCGCAAGTAAACTACACGTGCAAGTTTACAGATAGGAGTCTCACAGTCAAAAGTATGGCGAATTCTCCATAAGAGATTAAAGTGTAAACCTTACAAGCTTCAGCTGCATCAGTATCTGAGCCAAAATGACAAAGATTTTCGTCTGAATTTCTGCACTGAAATGCAAGACAGTTTTAAAATTGACGGCTTCGCAGACTCGATCATCTTTATCGCCAAAGCTACTTTCCATCTGCCTGGAAAGGTGAATCAGCACAATGTGTGCATCTGGGGGAACGAAAATCCCTGCATAGTCACAGAATATGTGAGAGACTCACCTAAGGTGAATGGCTTCTGAGCTATTTCGAAAGAGAAGGTGTGTAGACCATTTTTCTTTAAAGAGCCCACCATCACTGGGATGATTTACTTGGACATGTTAGAAAACTGGCCGACAGGAGTGCTGTTTTGGAGGCAAAGTTCCACAAGGACATGCAAATAAATGAATGAAGTATTTTTCAAATTATTTTTTAATTAAAAAATTAAAATATATAAGTAAACATAAAAAGAACTTAAAACTTAAAAAGAATTTTTTTAAAGGCACAGTTCGTGTCTATAAACAAAACAAAAGACACAGTTCGTGTCTATAAACAAAACAAAAGGCACAGTTCGTGTCTATAAACAAAACAAAAGACACAGTTCGTGTCTATAAACAAGGACCCCACCCCCCCCCCCCCAACCACCACCCTGGCAAAAAATAAAATAAAATGAAACAAAAATTAACTAAATATGACACTTTTAGTGTCTAATGAAGAAATGCATACTACACGTGCTCAGACTCGCAAGTCAGCATCCTTCGGTTTACTCTGCTGCAAATGTCACGGGCCACCAAGAAAACGCAGGTGAGATTATCTGTAATTCAGTCTTAAAAAATTGGTACCCGTTACGTCCTTTATTTGTTCTGACTTTTTAAAATGTTTCACGCACTTATGAATTCATAAAAAAAAAGAAACGGAAAAAATACGATGTTGCGAATTAAACTGAAGTTTGCTGATAAGACAAGGGCAAACTGCCTGAAACGTTCACTTGGACATCAACTTCACGTGCTGACCTAAATTCTACTCAGCAGATGATTCATGAGCACAGAAAAGCGACACTAGTACAAACAACATTTTTGACACTAACTCATGACAGGTTCATGAGAATCCCGTGAAACTTACTGAACACAAAACTCACTGACCATGTTATTGAATGCCTATAAAAGATTGACGCTCCTCAAATTAATTCATTTGAAAATTCAATGCGCAAGTATGCCTCATCTCACTACAGAACAATGAATCATCATCACTGGACGTTTACAGACTGGACAGTCACAAAGTGTAGTGGCCAGCAATTGAATGTGGTTAGAAGAACCATTAGTCCCCTTTGGGGACGATTTCAAGAAACTGGCTCAGTTGCACAATTCTGTAGGACACAAAACACTTTAGTGAGACGTGAGAGAAAGAAAAATCACAAGAGAATTACCTGGGATTCGAACACGGACTCCGGTAGGACGAGCAGCCGTCTAGCCACGAGAGAACAGTGTACTATCGACTTAGTCAACTAGCACCCTTCAAAAAGGGTGTGTTATTGACATAGTCTTTAATAACTGTTCAGTAGACACGAGAGATCGTGACACCCGGTAAGAAACGAGGTCGTGACACAGAAATTCCGTAGCTTAGATTCAGTCTCTCTAGCAGGTACCAACTTTTTAGACAAACGTACACACGGTCTCCTGCAATGTCTGGTGCAAACTTGAATAACAATAACAAATGAACGAATACTTATTACATGAAGTTAGTTTCAGGTATAGTTTTAAGGAATGAGTTTTCTTTCTCTCACGTCTCACTAAAATACTTTGTCTAAGATTTTTTGGAGGTCTAATCCTAGAAAACTGTGTTCTCTTACTGTACCGTACGAAAGCCTCGCTGTTTCCTATTTATTTTTTAAAAAGTGGCTCAGTTGCAGACCGGCCGCGCAGTGGAAGACCAATAGTCACAGCTCATGCCAAAAACTGCGTCATACGGCTATGTCACCTCAGGAATCGATTTGCACCTTCGTCCTCAACAGTCTAGTCAATGACAGCAGCTCGTCGAATTTCAGACCAAACGATCAGGAACCGACTACATGACGTTGGTCTTTGGGCTAGAAGACCCTATAGAGGTCCTGTTCTTACGGACCGACATCGTCAGAACCGACTACATTGAGTGAACCAGCATCGTCAATGGACCGTTGCGAATAATTGGAGAAGGATTTGGTTTAGTAATGAATCATTCTTTCTGCTCCAGCAGACGGAGAAGAGTTTACCGCAAAGTCCATGAGCGCTATACCCAGAACTGCGTGGATGAGGCTCCTCCACATGGTGGTGGATGTGTACCGGTGTCGGGGACGATCAACTTCATGGGATAAAGTGAGCTGGTGCAAAGTGAAGGACCCATGAATGCCCAGCGATACGTCTCTGAAATTATTCGTCCTCACGTTCTCATCTCTGGCTGCAGTAGGATCGATTTTTCAGCAGGATAACACTCGACCTCATGTGGTACAACTCGCCACCCAGTTCCTCGCAGATAACAATGTCCAGACCATTCCGTGGCCATCCATGTCATCAGACATGAACCCAATAGAACATTTGTGGGTTGAACTCAACAGACAAGTCCGCCAGCGAGACATAGCGCAAACTAATCTCCGACAGTTGTCTCTTGCTCTGCGGGAAGAGTGGGCAGCCATCCCACAACAACAGATCCGACGGCTAATCGGATCCATGTCAAGGAGATGTTCTCTGATACAGGTCAGAGGAGGCCATACACCTTACTGAAACAGAGGCCTCAGTCGCAAAGAATAAAACTCCAAACCACATTTAATGAACATCATTTCATTGTTAAAGCATCAAAGTTTCTTCATGCCAAGATTGAAACATTAATTCCGTAAAATAAAATGTGGGTACAAGTTTGAAATTCGGTATCCATTACGACTACAGTAGTGTTGCGTTTCTTTTTTTAACATATATATATATATATATGAAAGCAACACAACTCAGAACAATACAAGATCAACGCCCATCGACGAAATACACACTCATTCGCGCTTAAACGAAAACATAACCCCCTCCAATCCGTTGGCACCTTCCTGTATGCTCAACGTACATTTTCCCCCACCGTCTTGAACTCTACATTTGTTCTATTTTATACCAAGGTCAGCTGCTTGCCCGCTCGATGTTGCTCAAGCACGGACCGGACTTGGGTTTGACCCTGTGTTGTTTATTCTGGCGTAAAAGCTTGCGGTCAATAACCTATTTCTGTCCTACAAGAATGTTAATGGAAAGTTAGTAGAAGTTTAATGGAAGGTTAATGGAAGGCTAGTAGGAGATTACTGGAAGGTTAATGGAAGGTTAGTAGAAGGTTAATGGAAGGCTAATGGAAATTAAGTTAAATTACCTACGCATATTGTCGACATTTACAGATTCACTGCTCGTGTAGACCATGTGAAAACAAACAACATAAAGCATGTATTTCTTTACACCCGAATGGTCGATATTTTCTAGTAACACGCAAGTTCAGCTCGTCCAGATGTTTTCACTAACGGATGTTCTCTAAGCACGCAGAAAGCACATTGTAAAGCTTCCGCGGAAGAGTCAAATGCTCTGATTTTATGTTAGATGTTTATCTGCTGCTGTAACATTCTTTCAACGTTAACTGTGCCAAGTTCCGTACATTGTAGCACTGATGGTTGCGCTTAAACAAAACTTCCCTAATGTAGATAAACACCTACGAATTTCAGCTCATCAAGACCCTTTCTGTAAATACAACAGACTGACAAATGGAATAGCTTTCGGAGTATTTTCAGTGTGATGATAAGAGTGTTTCTTAGGTTTGCTAAATCTGTGCCATTAGAGCTTACTCCCCATCGATGTTTGAAGATCTTCATCACGGCTTAGCGACCTAGATAATGTGATGAAGATCTAATATCAGAGTTTATGAGTTTAATTACAGCGGTCATAGCTACTTACTTGTTATGTTATAATGGAAAGAACCGGGGTAAGTTATCAGTAAAGCACATAAATTATGAGAAGACTGTTGGAAAGAATAATGTCAGAGAGACAAGAAAGTCGGGTGCCGGTTTCTTTATAACTGACAGCTGTCCATTGCAGTAGACCTAGCCAACAAAAATGTTTCCAGATGCTGAACCTGTTCCATTGTCGTCTGTGATGAATCGCCTATAACTACATCCGTTTCACCCTCGGTGAGTGGTGAGTGGTTATATCAAGACGTATTTGGCTTGTGCAATATAACAAGCTAGTTGAGGTAGTCAATAGAGTAAATGGAGAAGGCATCAAGTGGTCACTGTGTGAAACAAGGAGAAAAATAAAAATAACATAAATGAGAAAAAAGCGGATAGAGCAGTGACAGAGCAGTGATAGAGCACTGACAGAGCAGTGATAGAGCAGTGACAGAGCAATGATAGTGCAGTGATAGAGTAATGACAGATCAGTGATAGAGCAGTGATTAGAGTAATGACAGATCGGTGATAGAGCAGTGATAGAGTAATGACAGAGCAGTGACAGAGCAGTGATAGAGTAATGATAGAGCAGTGACAGAGCAGTGATAGGGCAGTGATAGAGCAGTGATATAATAATGACAGCGCAGTGACAGAGCAATGATGGAGCAGTGATAAAGCAGATAGAGATGTGGCAGAACAGTGATAGAGCAGTAAGAGAACAGAGATAGAGAAGTGATAGAACAGATATAGTGCAGTGATAGAGCAGTGAGAGCAATGACAGAGCAGTGATAAAGTAGTGATAGAACAGAAATAGAGCAGTGACAGAACAGAACATAGAGCAGTGATAGAACAGTGGCAGAGCAGTGGTAGAGTAGTGATAAAATAGAGATAGAGAAGTGATAGAACAGTGACAGAGCAGTGGTAGAACAGTGATAAAACAAAGATAAGTGATAGAACAGAGATAGAGAAATGATAGAAAAGTGACAGAGGAGTGGTAGAGCAGTGATAAAACAAAAATAGAGAAGTGATAGAACATAGAGAAGTGATAGAACAGTGATAGAGCAGTGATAAAAGAAGAGATAGAGAAGATAGAGAAGCATAGATAGAGAAGTGACAGAACAGAGATATAGAAGTAAAAAAACAGAGACAAAGCAGTAAGAGAACAGAGATAGAGCAGTGATAAAACAGACATAGAGAAATGACAGAGCAGTGACAAAGTAGTGATAGAGCAATGATAGAACAGATAGGGAAGTGATAGAACAGAGATAGAGAAGTGACAGAGCAGTGATAGAGTAATGATAGAGTAGTGACAGAGCTATGATAGATCAGTAAGAGAACAGAGACAGTGACAGATAGACCAGTGACAGATAGAGAAGTGATAGAACAGCGATTGAGAAGCGACAGAGCAGTGATAGAGTAATGACAGAGCAGTGACAGACCAGTGATAGAGTAATGACAGAGCAGAGACAGACCAGTGATAGAGTAATGACAGAGCAGAGACAGACCAGTGATAGAGTAATGACAGAGCAGAGACAGACCAGTGATAGAGTAATGACAGAGCAGTGATAGAGCCGATATAAAAGTGATGAAACAGAGATAGAGAAGTGACAAAGCAGTGATAGATCAGTAAGAGAACAGAGATAGAGACATGATAGAACAGAGGTAGAGCAGCGATAGAACAGAGAGAGAGCAGTGATAGAGCAGTGAGAGCAGTGACAAAGCAGTGATAGAGTAGTGACAGAGCAATAGTAGAGCAGTGATAAAGCAGAGATAGAGAAGTGATAGAACAGAGAAATAGTAGTAAGAGAACAGAGATAGAGAAGTGATAGAACAGAGATAGAGAAGTGATAGAACAGAGATAGAGGAGTGATAGAATAGTGACAGAGTAATGGTAGAGCAGTGATAAAACAAAAATAGAGAAGTGATAGGACAGAGATAGAGAAGTGATAGAACAGTGACAGAACAGTGACAGAGCAGTGGTAGAGCAGTGATAAAACAAAGATAGAGAAGTGATAGAACAAAGATAGAGAAGTGATAGAACAGAGACAGCAGTAAGAGAACAGAGATAGAGCAGTAAGAGAACAGAGATAGAGCACTGATAAAATAGAGATAGAGAAGTGATGGAGCAGAGATAGAAAAGTGATAGAACAAAGATAGAGAAGTGATGGAACAGAGATAAGATAATATATGCAAAGAGTTAAGCTCCTAGAAGAAACAGAAAATACATGGAAAGTGACAGAAGGAGATAACAAGAAAAATAAAAACAGCAAGAGATAACATGGAAAAATAAAAACAGCAAGATACGATTAATAACTCAAAACTAGAATTTATCCCGACTCACTGTAACAAGACACTACATAATAAATATATTTAATATTTCAATAGTTTATAACGTTTCTCTGTTTATTTTACCATTCTTCCACATATACAGAACTAGCTCAGATGTGATCTCGCCGGATAAACTATAATCAATTTGTCATAATCTTCAGTGGCAGAATATTTTGCTTCAGATATTTACCTCCAGACTGCCACCAGCTGGACCTCACCTGCAGTTTGCGAGTGACGTAATACTCTGGTAATAATAAAGAGTTTGATCTCAACTGGCACCATCTAGTAACTCAGCGAGGGCTGTGAGTGGAAAGCGTCCGGTGCATGCTTCAGCATTTTGCCTCACACATTGTTCATATCTGCAAAACAGTTCTACGTGAGCTGTGTTGCTTTCATGCCGTCTGGTACACTGAGGACATTCATCTCATACAGATTTCTGTAGTGACAACTTGTGAGTGCCTTTCAAGACATTCAAGCAGGACGTAAGATTCAAGCATAGTAAGTGCAAAGTTATATTGCTGTCATTACAGCCTTTCCAACCAGTCAGTGCAGATAATGTTATGTGATATCTATTCACTGTCTGTGTAATTCTTGCTAAACAGTCAAAAAACAATTTACTGAGTAAAATAACCACAGAAGTTTAAGAGCAGACAAATGAATAAGCTCACAGAATAAAAAAGAGAGAACTGAATATTAACAACAGACAGACAAATAGACAGACAAACAGACAGGCAGGCAGGCAGATAGATAGATAGATATAGATAGATAGATAGATAGATAGATAGATAGATAGATAGATAGATAGATAGATAGATAGATAGATAGATAGATAGGTAGGTAGGTAGGTAGGTAGGTAGGTAGGTAGGTAGGTAGGTAGGTAGGTAGGTAGGTAGATAGATAGATAGATAGATAGATAGATAGATAGATAGATAGATAGATAGATAGATAGATAGATAGATAGATAGATAGATAGATAGATAGATAGATAGATAGATAGATAGATAGATAGATAGATAGATAGATAGATAGATAGATTCAGAACTGATATTTTTATTTTCTTATTTGACATAATTAACAGAAGACTTGCTTTTCTGTCATCTCAGTTGTTTTATCTTTATGTTTACAACTTACATGTGCATGTGAGAACTGCTGTACACTCTCGATATGTCCATGCTAAATTTACTTGTAATTTGTTTACGTCTGCCATATTGTGTAACTTCTCTAAGATTTTTACTTTCTCTCCAGTATTTCCTGTCTCTCAGATCCCTTCCTCGTTGTCTCACATGTTTTTTCATCTGTGGTCCAAGTCTCACAAAAATCAACATTTGTGTAAGTTGTTAATTCTGTAGATTGTAATGTAGCTTCAAGTATTCACATCACAAGATCTATCTCCAGTATCAGTATCTCAGTATTCACATCACAAAATCTATCTCCAGTATCAGTATCTCTGTATTCGCATCAACTTTGAGAGGAAAACAAAAACATATTCATTCTCAAGGCTGGATCTGAAGCTGTTTGCAAAGACTTGAGGGTTGACCTGAGACTTGAAGGAAGCTACTAGCTATAATGGACACCGCTGATACTAAGTTGACATGAGACTTGAAGGAAGCTACTTGCTATAATGGACACCGCTGATACTAAGTTGACATGAGACTTGAAGGAAGCTACTTGCTATAATGGACACCGCTGATACTAAGTTGACATGAGACTTGAAGGAAGCTACTAGCTATAATGGACACCGCTGATACTAAGTTGACATGAGACTTGAAGGAAGCTACTTGCTATAATGGACACCGCTGATACTAAGTTGACATGAGACTTGAAGGAAGCTACTAGCTATAATGGACACCGCTGATACTAAGTTGACCTGAGACTTGAAGGAAGCTACTAGCTATAATGGACACCGCTGATACTAAGTTGACATGAGACTTGAAGGAAGCTACTTGCTATAATGGACACCGCTGATACTAAGCTGACATGAGACTTGAAGGAAGCTACTAGCTATAATGGACACCGTTGATACTAAGTTGACATGAGACTTGAAGGAAGCTACTTGCTATAATGGACACCGCTGATACTAAGTTGACATGAGACTTGAAGGAAGCTTCTAGCTATAATGGACACCACTGATACTAAGTTGACCTGAGATTTGAAGGAAGTTGCTTGCTGTGATGGACACCGCTAATACTAAGTTGACCTGAGACTTGACGGAAGTTGCTTGCTGTGATGGATACCACTGAAACTAGGACTAAACCTGCATAATTTCACATTTATCTTAGAGCTATATATGTATCTGGGTCAAGAAGTCTTGGAATATGAAAATAATAGGAAACCATATACCAATAGACACTTTTCGGTGAACTGATGAAAAATGCTGATAGGAAGAATTTCGCTGAAAGAAATTTTACAACGCTTTCATAGTTCCTAGCAACACACAAGTTCAGCTCGACCAGATTTGTTTTCAGTGGCGGATGTTCTCTCAGCAGGCAGAAGCGCGCTGACTTTATGTTAGATATTTCTCTGTTACTGTAACATTCTCTCAACGTTAACTGTGTTTAGAAGTATAATGTTCATATTGTCATATATTCTCCTTTCAGTTTTTGACAGGTTTACATTAGAGACGTGCTTTACAGCCACGCTTTCTCCATCTTGTGTAATCAGTTCAAATGTTCTTTTTCCGTGCTGCATGATCACTCCGCTCGGCCATCGTTCTCTTGACCTTTCTCTCCTTTTCTTTTTAATTTTCCAGTCGTTACCAAGTTCTTTCGTTTTTCTGCTGTTGGCAGCTTACATCTAGTGAAGTTATATAACTATCTTCTTCTTCTTCTTCTTCTTCTTCAGCTTTCCGAGCCATTCAGGCTCGTTGCTACGGATAAAATTCGCCTCCATTGTTATATGACTATACTGCATTATATATTTTCTTACTTTTAAGGATATCCTTCTCATAGCGTTAATTAAAGTAAATAAATAAAACTAATTTTGCTTTTCCTAATCTGGGCACCAGATTTCGTCTTTGCGTTTGCTATACGCAGTTTTATTGTTATTTGATGGTAATTGTGTTTGCTCACTTGTCTGAGCATGGACCTCACACTCTTGTGTGTTCCCTTTATATATTGTTACTATTGTCTTTGTCTTGTTTCCTCAGTCATCATTAAAGACATTTATTTAATGAGCACATTCGGTAATTTTTGATGCACAGATATGAAGAAAATGCGAGAACTCAGTTACTTAAATCATTTGAATGGTTTGCAAGGACATAAAAACACATAAAGATGTTTAAACATACATACGAGTAGAACTGATCCTGTAACAATACACAGTGAACTGATTGGTATCCTTTAATTCCAGTATTCTGGACTTATGAAGAAGTATAATAATAATATTATAGATATATCAACAAGTGTACTATAATATAGTTACGGTATTCTGTAGATATCAAGAACATAATATATTATATCAAGAGATCACAAATTCAATCTTATCTTATATCTTATATCCTTCCCGTGCCGTTAAACGTTACATAGGGCTCGCAAAGTAGTTCGCCAATTTTTCCTGTCCTCGGCGAGTCTTTCAACCTCATCAAAGGATTTTTATGCCTGTTAATTTGGCCTCTCTTAACAATGTCCTCTTCAGAGTTTCACGCGGTCTGCCTCTATTTCTTCGGCCTGTTGTGTTCCACTTGATAGTTTGTTTTGAGATTCTCTGATCATTTCTTCTCATCAAGTGACCAACATATATCCATCTCCTTTTCCATGAGACTGGTTGTTGTTCAGTCATCTGTCTTATCTCTGCGTTGTTCTTGAATTCATTCCACTTGATGCCGAGTATTTTCCTTAGTCATTTGTTTTCAAAAGAGTCTAATTTCTTGTCTGTTTCTTTAGTTGTTTTCCAGCTTTCGCATGCATAAATGAGGTTGGATATTACATTCGAATTGAATAGTCTTAACTTGGTTTTTTGTGCTTATAACTTTTGAATGCCATATGTTCTCAAGATTCTTGAAGATTGATGCTGCTTTTGCAATTCTAATCCTAACTTCCTTTCTAGTGTCACAATCCTGATCTATGTAGCTGCCAAGGTATGGAAATTGATTGACTTCTTCAATATCTGTCCCTTCTATGTGTATTTTTCCATTTTGATTGAGAGGAATTTTCATTATTTTTGTTTTGTCCTTATTAATTTCAAGTCCTATTTTGCAACAGTGATATTAATTGTAGCAAATGTGTTGTAAATCCCATTTTTTCCATTATTTTCCAAAGTTTTTGGCGTTGTGCACAATCAAATGCCTTTGAATAGTCTATAAAAGATAAATATAGATTCACATTAAATTCTCCGCATTTCTCTATTATTAATCCTGTATTTAATTTGTAATCAGTAATAATGTGAATTCCATGCAAGAAAAAACAGATAGCCTGTCTTTACTGGCTAGCAAAATAGGACTTGAAATTAATAAGGACAAAACAAAAATAATGAAAATTCCCCTCAATCAAAATGGAAAAATACACATAGAAGTATGTGACCAACAGGCAGCAGTAAGAATAAATGGCGAAACAACTTGTTCTGATATAAAACAAGTTGTCCGTCAGGGGTGCATACTGTCACTTTACTTATTTAATTTGTAAACTGAAAATATAATGACGAATGTTAGAGAAGATGTAGACAAAGAATATTACGATATTATAACAATTGGGAGTTATGAAATACTAGTATTACTGTCTACAATACAAAAAAGGAATGGAAAAACTAATTATGTCAGTCCGTGAGAATGGTGAAGAGCAAAACCTCTATCTTAATGCGAAGAAAAATAAATTGATGACAAATGACACAACAAACAAGGTAGCTGAAATATGTATCAATAAGGAAAAATTTCAAGAGGTAGAGAGTTTTTAATAACTTGGATCACTACAAACTAATAATGGAGATACAATGCGGAGAAATTAAAAGGAGGACATCTATTGCTCTTCAAAAAATAAAACAATTAAAGAAGCTGTGACGAGGAATAAAGCTGTGGAGAACTACAAAAATAAGATTTTTTAAGGGCATGCATCTTTCCAGTCGCAACATATGCCTGTGAGACCTGGACACTTAACAAAAAAGCTGAGAAACACATAAATGCCTTTGAATGTAAATGCTACAGAAGAGTTCTTCAAATATCATAGACACAAAAATGAATAATTTATCCATACTACAAGAACTTAATATTGAAGAATGCTGGATAGTAAAGAGGATTAAAGAGAGAAAACTTAAATATTTTGGACACATTAAACGTCATGAGAAATTAGAGAAGACCACCTTGAAAGGGCACATAATAGGAAAAAGAAAGAGAGGAAGATCTAGGCAAAGATGGCTGCAAGACATCGTTGATAATCTGCAAATGGATGCATCAGCAACCGGGCATCTTGCTTATAACGGAGAGGCCTACAGGAGAGCTGTTAGGGAGGCAAAGTTCCTCAATGGATATGTAAATGATTGATTCTGGATACATCAAGATCACATACGAAGTACCTCGCTAGATGTAAACGCTGAAGATTGTTGCAACGACACAATTATACGACATTTATCAAAAGATTGACAAAACAATAATGTCAAAGTGTACCATGGCCAGGTTAGAAGATCGAGCCGGGGAAGAGCTGCCAGAAGACTGTTACCGGGGATACCAAGTAAAGAAAGGGAGATCATACTATGAAAAGTGAGTAAAAGAATATCAATAAAGTGTGAACGTTTACAAGAACAAACAAATAAAAGAACTTGAAACACATTTTTTTTCATCTTTACCATCGTTAGCATCAGTCATTATTGTCAGCTTCACAATCCGTTATCTTCAGTACTACTGCAATTCATCACAGACCCGATGTGAGGCTAAATAGGTATACACATTCTTGTATATATGTTTGCCTTTTTCTTGTGCAGTCAATCTATTTTTCATAAAAAGTTCACAAAAGAGAAGAGAAGAGAAGAGAAGAGAAGAGAAGAGAAAATATGTCAAACCTGATATCTCCTCATTTTCAGCCAGAAGCAGACGTGTAGCAACATAATTAATTATGTGTTGTCAAATTACTTCGGCCATTTCTCAGTTCGTTCCTACAATTATTGATTAATCATCTTACTAATGCACTTTCTGACAGGAGCGTTAATGTGACTGCTCATCCATTCAATTACCCACATTCATTTATATTTTTATTTTTTCAGCTGTAAGACTCAAAGATGTCCCATGTCATTCAGTCGCTATAAAAGAACATACCGGGGGCGGATCTGACAGGAAGTGTTTATTTATGGCGAATATTCGCTTTATAAAACCTCTGAACGACAATCGTATACGACATTTTTCTGGGATTTTGATTTCTGATGACACCGTCAACGTCTCATCACCAGCACTGGACGAAGTTGTTCGGGTGACGATATCTAAACGCAGCGATGTGATCAAGAAATTAATGCCAAATAACAACACCAACAACTTAACTGACGCTCGTATGTCCTATTTGGAGGGTGACAAGGATATCCAGCCAGGTACATTGTCTTCGCCATCAGCCACTGGGGAAAGAGGTTCAGATAACAACAGTACAAACACCGGAAACAAAGATGCCACAAATAACAACGTCCGTTTAACGAGGAAGCTAAAATATCTGGAGTGGTCTTCAGATCTTCCAGTCGAAGCTTCTGAAATATGTTACCCAACAAGCACGAATACTAGTAAGCGTTCTTTTCCCATCGACGAAATAGCTGACGAAAATTCCAGTGTAGCTTTGACAAGAGACTTAGAAAATAGAAGCATCAAACTACTCAATGACAATAAAGTTATAAACTCTAACATTGGCGCAAAAACTGTAGAGAAGATGACTGGCATGGATAACAATGAAGATACGATTACAGGAGTCCAATATAATAGATCAACGGAGAACCTAGCAGAAAGAGATCAAACTTTCTGCCCATTCATGAAATCCGACAACACGTGCGATAAAATCTTTGACATTGATCTACACGACGTACCAGAGGACGAACTAGACCATCTTCCAGAAATTAGCAAGCCAAGAGGTGATTTCATGCTCTTCGTTCGTCAACAAACTAATCAGCAACAACATCAACGCGAACAAGTGCAGAAAGTTCAAAATCAAGAAGCGCAAAAACATCAGTCTGTATCATCCTTATTTATACGCCGTCAGCGCCATGTATATCTTTCCGAGAATGCCTCAAATTACGGAAACAGTAGATCCTTCCACAGAAGCATCAGTGATGCCGCTCTAATGGAAGGAGCCCACGCGCGTTCCCTTTTCAGGTCTACTAGTGATGCAGAGTACAACGATCACCACGATGACGAACAAACTGATAAGACGATGCTCAGTTTGTGTGACAGAGATAACTTGTCACGTGCTCCTGAACCCAGCAGATTTCAACAACGAGAAAAAGCAACTCAGAAAACAGATATTCAAAAACATGTATCAGAAAATGGCTCAGATAAAATAAATGGCAAGAAGAGTGGCACAAGATCAGCAGAATCTATTGTAACTGGACACTTCGAAGGCCGCCGGAAGGTAGACAAAAACGTATCACCTGACCACGTTTCAGTTGACCGTCTAAGGGTACGACGATGTGCTCTAGCCGATCCTGAGAACATGATCATGCGTCAAGATCTCAGAGAGAGGATAGAAAGAGATGTCCAGAAGAGGAAGTCGTCAATGGTTAGGAAAATCTTTCAGTTCTTCAATGTTCAGCTAGGTCTGAACAGAGAAGAAGATCTTATCTGAAACACAGATATTTGTATTACATTCTTCCGCCCTGCTCACTGAAATTACTTTATTACTGCTCCATCTTCTCAGAAATATAAATATTATCACTTTTATCACATGTGTCTTCGGCGCATATTTTCGAGAAGAAGGAAACATAATTTGCAGCCTAAAAGATCAACAGTAAATCTAATGCCACGTGCTTGCTTTAGTTGCTAACTTCTCATTACAAGTTAAATCTGCCATGTATTATCAGTACAGAAACGTAGTAAAGAAATATAGTACATAAACGTAGCCATATCGTGTCTTAAAGGCGCTTGGGAATATTGGTTCTATTGCCTGTATTTACCTTAACATGTCGCACACTTAAGGGTCTTGTGAGCAGAATAGCAGCACGCCTGGCGGCTGCCGCCGCCGCGCCCCCCCCCCCCCCCCCCCCCCCAGGCTTCAAGAAAGAACCGGATATCAGTTTCTGCTGGAGTAACTGGTGAGACTCCGCCGAGACTTCGATCATTGAACTCGCTCTAAGAGATGTGTGCTCTAGCAGCTATCCTCAAGAGCCCATATATACAATCTTGTCTTATATCTTATATCTTATATCCTTCCCGTGCCGTTAAACGTCACATAGGGCTCGTAAAGTAGTTCGCCAATTTTTCCTGTCTTCGGCGAGTCTTTCAACCTCATCAAAGGATTTTATGCCTGTTAGCTTGGCCTCTCTTAATAATGTCCTCTTCAGAGTTTCACGCGGTCTGCCCCTTTTATATATACAATCTAGAGACCTCAAAAGATTTCGTAAACTCTTTTGTCTGTCTTCGTTCTATTAGAGACTACCAAGAACTTCGCATTGTCCGGGACGCTTAATCTAATCGTATGTACCTTGGAAAATGAGAAAAGTCAGCACAGCTAACTAGTGTCACTTGTCACTTTTATCATCATCATCATCATCATAACTGGAGAGAAAACAAATCGCTGGGTCCCAGAAATTTCACAACAGAAAGAAAAGTCTGTCCTATTGACAATGGACCCATTGTCACATGCCACCTGAACACCGCAGATTTCAACACCGAGAAAAAGCAACTCAGAAAACAGATTTTCAAAACTATGTATGAGAAAATTTTTTCTTACCCCCCCCCCCCCCCAAAAAAAAAAGCCTATTATCTATTCTTTCAAGCTTGCCCACAGAGAGCTAAGAAATGAAAGAAGTAGAAATAAAATACTGGAAAGTGCATGGGACATGCACCTTATTTAGCACTAGATTTGTCTTCCTTGTATGTTCGTTACCTTCAATCTCAGCAGTTAATCAGTCACTGACTTGCAGTTTTCTATCCAAGCATAAACTGCCCACCAGGTACTCCAAGCTTTTCCTACTCGTAGCGCGACTTTACGGTGTACGTTTTCTGTAAGTTTGTGTTTGGCTACTTTTTTCCTAAAAGGAGGCTCGGGCGGGGGAGGGGGTGGGGGTTGCAGGGAAATTTAATTTTCTAATGAAGACTGGCAATGTATTCAAATCCGTGTATGCTGTAAATATTTTATCGGTTTTTTTTTTTTTCGCTGCTGTCCACGAGTATGAAAACTACAATATCTGCTGTTGCTAAGGACGCAAATCACAATCTTTGCTGTCACTGAGGACACAATCATAATCTCTGCTGTCGCTGAGGATGCAATCACAGTCTCTTCTGTTGTTAATAAGACAATCACAATCCCTGCTGTTGCTGAGGACGAAATTACAAACTGCTGTTGCTGATGACGCAGTCATAATCTCTGTTGTTGAGGACGAATCACAATCTCTGCCTTTGCTGAGGGTGCAGTCACAGTCTCTGTTGTTGCTCCTAAACACTCAGCCACCATCACTACAGCTACTGTTTCTACAAGAACAGCCATTACGTGTGCACGAACAATCATTACTTGTGCATGAACTATTATTACCTGTGGATGAACTATCATTACTTGTGCACGAACTATTATTACCTGTGCGTGAACTATCATTACTTGTGCACGGTACTTGTGCACGAACTATTATTACCTGTGCATGAACTATCATTACTTGTGCACGAACTATCATTACTTGTGCACGAGCTATCATTACTTGTGCACGAATTATTATTACCTGTGCATGAACTATCATTACTTGTGCACGAACTATCATTACTTGTGCATGAACTATTATTACCTCCTCGGTTACTAAAATTCCCTCACAGCTTTCACTATGACTAGTTCAAAGTTCTCTTATCCTGACTAAAGATGACGTCTATATCCACGAATATTGTTACTGGAACATTTCTCATCACTAAACTCGTGGATTCAGCGCCTGACCACACATGACCCGAATTTTCCTCCCCGGCTTCTTCTTCTTCTGCAGCTGCTGTCGTAGTCTATTACTCAGCCATTTGCGTGTCCATTGCGGAACTTTGCTTCCCTAACAGCACTACTGAAGGCCTCTCGGTTGTAAACAAGATGCCCTGCTGCTGGTGCATCCATTTGCAGATCATCAACAATGTCTTGCAGCCATCTTCGCCTTGGTCTTCCTCTCTTTCTTTTTCCCCATTATATATCCTTCCAAGACGGTCTTCTCTAGATTATCATGTCGTTTAATGTGTCCAAAATATTTAAGTTTTCTCTGTTTAATCTTCTTTACTAGCCAGCCTTCTTTAATATTAAACTCTTTCCGTGCGTATGGTCGATATATCGACACCGGAAGTGTCCCTAAGCTACCGTATGGTCGATATAGTGACATTGTTTGTTTCATTAAAACAAGTGGTGTAACATTTAGATTGTACATATTTCGTCCGCGATTCCGGTGACACTTTCAAAATAGAGAATGCGTGCCTAGTTACGAGCGATGCCGAGCGAGAATAAGGACGCGAAGCATGGAAATTTTTCAATTTTTGATGATGTAGATAGGGGTATGGACATAGCCTATGGCCACCCCGCTGCTCTTGAATGTTTTCTAAGTAGATCTAGACATATTTAGACGACGGGAGAAGTAGTTAGGAGTTATTTCAGACATTAATTTAGCGAGAATGCAACATAGAATCAGAATATGAGATCGACAAGTAGATCTACACGTCTCAGATGGTAAGTAGGGGTAAGTAGTGCTGATCTAGACCTAGCCGATGGTGAGCTGGCCACAATCAGTGTCTAAAAACATCACATTACTTCTTTTTTCCTAAAAAACTCTGCATTTATGAAATTTTCATTCATTTAGCTATACTTTGAAACATATTAAGTATACAGAAGTACACGGAACTGCTGTTTTCCATTCCATTTTACAACTAGACCCCCTTACAGTCAAGACCCACGTTTTTACTCCCGCACCCCAAGACACGTCCGTGTTTCTTCCTCCAGCACGGACAGAGTTCTTGTAGTATGGATACTAGTATGGATACTTGTGGTATGAATACAGTTCTTTTCCATTTTTTAGTCTATTACTACTGATATTAATATACTACTGCTAATGATAATGTACGGGGAACTGGGAGGCATTTCTTCCACTAGGAGTGGGTTCAGCTTCTAGAGGGCATAATAAATATATGGATTACTGATACTCTTGTTGCTACTACTGCTTCCACTGCATTTTGTACACATATATTTTCTCCTAGAACTCTGTATCATGTTAGTAATGTCTCTGCATTTCTATGCCTTTCTTCTCTGTATTTTTATGCTTTCCTTCTCTGTATTTTATGCCTTTCTTCTCTGTATTTTTATTCCTTTATTCTCTGTATTTTTATGCCTTTGTTCTCTGTGTTTTATTAATGATATTTTGTTCTCCTCGTTCGATGCACATTGCCTTGTACCAGCACGAGTGTGTGTGTGTTTACATTTTGAACCTACATGTGCTCTTATTCTCTCCCTTGTATATGCTAATCTTAATGCAAACGCTGGCCAGACTGTGCTTAGGTTTACAGTAGCGTTGTTACTCTGGATATTTATAGTCAATTATCATTGTGTGATTGAGCAGTCCAGTAAGTGAGTAAATTAGTTACTAAAAGCCATTAGTTAAACGCTGCAGTTGAGGTTACAGTGACCTTGATGTACTCAGGTAGCAGGCTTCGTGAATTATCTGGTCTTTTTTTCTCTCTGTTGTCATCCTGTTGTTCTTCTTTCTGGGTCGTTTATGTCCAGAATCTGGGTAATTCCTTTACACAAAAAATATATTATCAATTATACCAAGTACCTGGTATGTGAACATTTAATTGTTTGTTTGTTTCTTTTTTTTTATTTTTTATATCACATATACTTTAAGTTTTTATCTAAAGTGAGTTTTCTGTTGTCACTCATTCATTTTTTTCTTTTCACATAATTTTGTTTGTTTTACATGGTGACAAACAAAACAAAACCCAGCATTTCTTGCCCCAAGTTAGCAGTTGGAGAAACTGGAGACCGTTGAAAGGTTGCGAGATAGGCAACTGATTAACTAAAAAACATCTCCTGCTAAACATTACTCCCAAGTTT
This sequence comes from Achatina immaculata, assembly GCA_009760885.1. Taxonomy (NCBI): domain Eukaryota; kingdom Metazoa; phylum Mollusca; class Gastropoda; order Stylommatophora; family Achatinidae; genus Lissachatina; species Lissachatina immaculata. The sequence goes on along the minus strand of CM019718.1, from coordinate 19,562,286 downwards.
TCATACGTCAGACATCACAGCCCCTGTCACATACTTCCAGAGAGACATTTTCAAGATCACAGACCCTGGCAGATGTTTATGTTCCTTAATTACAGCTGATATATTACACTGAAAGCAATAATTATCAACGCAACTCTCACTTGATCAGAGTTTAAAAAACACCTCATGTGTTTCCCTTCTCCTTGAACTAGGCAAATCAAAAGCCATTATTAGCTCAGAGCAAAGTGCTGTTTTTTTTTTTAATATCAGACTGAAAGGTGCATGCGTTTGTATGTGTGCATTTATGTGCTTATCTGCTGAATCACCAACCGCAGTTTCAGTAACCTGTAGTTTTAAAAAACAAAAATAAATTTATACATTTTTTTTTAAAATTCGTAAATTTGAATTGATAAACTTCGGCCGTGCCCTGCTGCATGGACAGCATCATAAATCATAAATCTGGGTCAGCCATTTCATCGTCTTGCAGGCCAGTCATGTGGCTACTATCAATGGTAAAGCATTATTTTATGCTGGCGGTATCCCTGCTGCGAATTATTAATTATTCTTTTTCTGTGGCCCCAAAGTGTAACGCTAATGATGGTTGCACTTTTGTCAAACCTTTTTAAAACAAAGTAAGAAATTTTCTAATCAATGTTTTCAAACATTTGTTCGCTCTATGACAGATCCAATTACATAGGGAACAGAGAGGAATATATACTTACGTATTATCTTCAGATATTGATTCCAGTCAAGGATCTCTCTCTCTCTCTCTCTCCCTCTCTTTCTGTCTCTCTACTATGACAAGAATGGAGGAGATTGTAAAATAACTTTAAATTTTGTTTTCTCTGTTGAATTTTTTGCAAGTAACTCTTGTCAAGTCACAAAAATTATTTCAAGTCCAAATGGAACTTGGCAGACAAAAGACAACATTGTTACCCTCTGATATAGTCAAGTTGACTGAAAAGTTGACTTCACACAAGTTGACTGAAAAGTTGACTTCACAATGATAATTTTAAAACATTAAACTGTTTTCCTGAGCTGAAATGTACTAATAAAAATAATTCACTTTGATTTTGACACTTGTGGTCGTTATTTTACAGTTCAAGATATTAACAATAACATATTATATTTGTCACTGATGGCCTTGACTCTTATCTTATATCTTATATCCTTCCCGTGCCGTTAGACGTCACATAGGGCTCGCAAAGTAGTTCGCCAATTTTTCCTGTCTTCGGCGAGTCTTTCAACCTCAACAAAGGATTTTATGCCTGTTAACTTGGCCTCTCTTAATAATGTTCTCTTCAGAGTCTCACGCGGTCTGCCCCCTTTTCTTCGGCCCGTTGTGCTCCACCCGATAGCCTGTCCTGGGATTCTCTGATCATTTCCTCTCATCAAGTGGCCAACATATGTCCATCTCCTTTTCCCGATCACCCGTGAGACTGGTTGTTGTTCAGTCATCTGTCTTATCTCTGCATTGTTCTTGAATTCATTCCACTTGATGCCGAGTATTTTCCTTAGGCATTTGTTTTCAAAAGAGTCCAATTTCTTTTCTATTTCCCTAGTTGTTTTCCAGCTTTCGCATGCATAAATGAGGGCGGATATTACACCTGAATTGAATAGTCTTAACTTGGTTTTTGTGCTTATAACTTTTGAATTCCATATGTTCTCAAGATTCCTGAAGATTGATGCTGCTTTTGCAATTCTGATCCTAACTTCCTTTCTAGTGTCACTATCCCGGTCCATGTAGCTGCCAAGGCATGCATATTGATTGACTTCTTCAATATCTGTCCCTTCTATGTGTATTTTTCCATTTTGATTGATGGGAATTTTCATTATTTTAGTTTTGTCCTTGTTAATTTCAAGTCCCATTCTGCTAGCCAGTGAAGATAGGCTATCTGTTTTTTCTTGCATGGAATTCACATTATTACTGTATATATTACTGTATATATTATTACTGTATATATCTTGACTCTGATGAAAAGAAAAAAAGAAAACAATATTTCACTTCCATAGACGTGCAGTATCACTTTTCTTATAGATTTTATCCCTGGATTACATTCTTACAGATCCCATATAAATGCATCACATGACACAAAAATAGTTTTTTATTTTTTCCTAGAATAGCTTAGGTAAGTAACCATTTCTGTCATTCTTTTTATTCAAAATAATCAATAATTCTTCTCTAACATAAGAGAGTTCTGAGAACTCCAGCAGACTCTAGAGTCAGAGACAACCATACAGAGTTTCATAACAAGAAAGAAGGATCTGTCTACAATAACAGTCCAAATTTAATAACACTTTAAATCATGAAATATAATTTTCCAGAAAGATTTGTGTCTCTAAGTTAAATGTTATGTAAGTTTCCTTACATGCATCACCCTCGTAAGGTAAAGGTAAAGGTAGTCCCATATCAAATGCCGTAGGGAATGAAGCATTAGAGACCTCATTATGCTGGGCCATCACCTTTGTACAGACTTAAAATATGATCTTCTCTTTGACACAGACCATGTCAATGTCACTATGTAACTCCACACATTCTGATGCTGCAGTTACTGCCTTAAAAACACAGACAAGCTATTCAAATACAAAAGCAGTCAAGGTTGTGGTTATTTCAGGTCAGCCTTCACCTCTTAAATCAAAATAAATGAGAAGCATTCACTTCCAAGATTCTAATTACTGCTGCCTAGCAAACTTCCAGTCAACTAACTTCCATCACATAAAGTCTAATTACTGTTGCCTAGCAAAACCTCCAATCAACTAACTTTCATCACATAAAGTTTAATTACTGTTGTCTGACAAACCTCCAATCAACTAACTTCCACCACATAAAGTACTCATACAACAGCTTTGGCCACGCTAATGAAACATGCTTGTTTAAGCTGAGTATTTGTTATTATTAAATCACTTTCTTATAAGAAAAATAATAACATTCATCATTTATTTAGAAAAGAAATATCAATCACAAAAAGCTTGTGATTACCGTACATCTTGTCATTCATCAATATACATACACAGACCATAACAAATGTAATATGTTTAGGCCATGGGGTTTGTTCCATTAAATGTTATCACTGGAAACATCCAGAGATCTGGGTGACCAACATGGGACAAGTAATTGTAATCAGATTTGCTCCACTGAAAAGGTGGTAGGTCATCATAGGTTGGACTGCTGATTGCCAGGAATGAGAGTGAGCTGAACAACTTCAAACTGGTGAGCTGTTTAAAAATACAGGAAATAGTTAAATATGCACATCTGCAGAATGATGGTCCACAGTACTGCAGAATGATGGTCCACAGTCCTGCAGGATGATTGTCCAGTCCTGCAGAATGATGGTCCACAGTCCTGCAAGATGAATGTCCAGTCCTGCAGGATGATGGTCCACATTCCTGTAGAATGATGGTCCACATTCCTGTAGAATGATGGTCCACAGTCCTGTAGAATGATGGTCCAGTCCTGCAGAATGATGGTCCATAATCTTGCAGAATGATGGTCCATAATCTTGCAGAATGATGGTCCATAATCTTGCAGAATGATGGTCCACAGTCCTGCAGGATGATGGTCCACAGTCCTGCAGAATGATGGCCCATAATCTTGCAGAATGATGGTCCATAATCTTGCAGAATGATGGCCCATAATCTTGCAGAATGATGGCCCATAGTCTTGCAGAATGATGGCCCATAATCTTGCAGAATGATGGCCCATAGTCTTGCAGAATGATGGTTGGACACAGTGACAGTGGACTAGGTTAATGAACTTTGGCAACGGATGATTTGATTTCCAAATCTGAAATCACTCCACTTTAATATAGTTTAATGTTTATTTTGTTATTTAAAACTGCTTTTGTGGGTAGCAAGGAGTCAAATTTGTATCTGAGTTTTTGTTTCTAATGATGTAGTCCTAAAAACTGTTTCTGTTCAATGATTCTTATTTAGATTCTGCAGTAATTCTGGTTTCTCAAAACTTCAGCTGAGATATCTGAAGATATCTGAAGCATATAATTATGAAAATGAGACATGTGAAGTACAGAATTATGGAAATGAGGCATGTGAAGTACAGAATTACGGAAATGAGATACGAAGTTCAGAATTAGAGAAATAAGAATTTTGATGCAATAGAATTTGAAAAATGAAACATTTGAAGTACAGAAATAAAGAAACATATCTGAAGTGCAGAATTCGACAAATGAGGCATCCAAAATATACACAACAGATATCTAAAGTGCAGAAATATAAAAATGAGACATCCGTAGTACAGAAAAAAGACATCCAAATTAGAAAGTTTGAGAAATGAGACATATGAGAGTAAGAAATCTACCAACCTTCATGTCTGTAGCAATGTGTGGTCTATGCCCCAGTGCACCAAAAGCATAAGTGCCATTGATAGGGTTCAGGTCATCTCTACAAGCAATGGCATTTTCCGCAGAGTATGGAGGAGTGCAGTTGCACCGAGACAAGGGATCATTTTGGAAATTATTGTATCTGGCAAGAAAAATCACAACAATTTATGTTAAGTGATTTGATTAAAATCTGAAACATTGTATTTTAGATATCATACCTACACATAAAAAAGTTCTGAACTAGATTTTTGGGACAGTGCATGGATAGCTACCAGTTAAGTGCTCAAAATGACATTTGACAAGTTCCTGTATTACACTTATTTAAAATGAGCATGCTACTTTTGTTAATCCATTTATTCTGGGCTATTCTTCTTTCTCATTCCCGTAACTTTGCTGTTATATGGCCATATCACTGAAGTTGCTACATTTTTGTCAAACTGATTAACAATATACCTCATAAGTTTTGTCATGGAAGTAAGATCTGTGACCTTCCCAACATCTCGTTTGAAAATCAGTGCTCGTGGATTTTTATCATATGTGAACCAATCGCCATATTGGGCAACAGCTGCCGGGCCACCGCTCTCGTTGAAGATGTAAGGGAAATAACTGAAAAAAAGGAAGTTGAAAACAAAATTATTCATCTCTAAAACTATGATATGAATTCCATAATTCTAAAGCTATGAATGATTAAAAAAAAAAACATTCAGGAATAAATTTTATGAAAGAAATTTCTAGAAAAAAAATGTATTGTACTGTAGTAACCTGAAAGAAAGTGTCAGTACATGATGAGATGATGTAGTCTGAAATGATCTTTACACAAGTCTTTGTAGAGAATCAGGCTGAAAAAAAATCATGTGAAAACAGAGCACAAACTTACGCAATGTTGTAGCTTCCAAAATATAATTTCTTGTACAGCAGCTCTGTCAAGTCTTGATACTCAATAGTGCCTCTGAAAGTGAAGCCAAAGATGTTACTACAGTTGTGAATGCTAAAAGCTGAAAATCTTTGCAATATTTCAGTATCACAAATAATGAGAAATTATCCCATGAAAAGAAAAGAACACTTTTTTGTTTTGTCATCTCACTTGATACCTTTTCATCTCAGAAACTTAAATGACATGATTTTTTCATGTTATGCAAATACTTCCAGGCAAAACCCATGACCAAAAATTTTGCAAAAAATTGCTTCCCTTTCTGTGAATGCTAATTCTTTCTCTCACATGTTAAAAACATTTGAGTGCTCAGTATTATGCCACTGCAATTCTAATATAGAATGAAACAACCAAAGCTACTCAGGGATATGGGCCTTAGCAAACATCTTCAAATTCTGGCCCTTGAGAGAAAATGACAAATTATGCTTTGCTTGTTCTTTTGCTTTGAGTGTTATGGATTCCTGGAAAAATTATTTATGACATTTTAGTCAGAATTGTTATTGGGAAGCCTGAAGTTTGAGGAACTTTGCTTCTCAGAAAATACAAGCTGGTATCAGAATAAATCTTCTTGCATCCATTGCTTTTGTTTTGTTTTCTGCTATCAGCTTTAATTGCTAAACCAGACATTTTTGTTGGTCCTCCTGAATCACTTTCCATTTCTAGCATTAACACACCACAAGATTTGGCCAAAGAGTTTGGAGCTAAAACTGGATTTTGTGGATGCCATGGGAACATGAAAATATGTGAGGACCGCTATGGCAACTGGGTTCAAGGTCAAGCACACCAAAGAGTAAACATACTAAACAATAGTGAGATAAAGAAAGCAAAGTAACATTTGTGATGAATATATAAACATGGAACAAAATGTTACCAAGACTATAATTTAATTATAGTACAAAAATTTCAGTATTTTAAAAAAACAGTGCTACCAGTAAAGTGATAGTTTCTCTCAGCTAAACATATGTGAAATAATATGATGAAAAAGAATGCTTAGAGCAAAGATTACTGGTTTACTTACGGTATTTGCTCCAGCAGGAAAAAGGTACCTGGCACTGGTGTTTTGTTGAATGGTTTAAACTTTTTGTAGTCAACTATCATCCACTGGTTGTTGTAGCTGATGAGGAGAAACAGAAGGGAGGAGAGAATGTGATCAATGTGCTAAGGTGATTTCATATCACATAATGATAAGCAATTAGTATTACTTATTAGAATTAAAATGTCAATGTCTGCTTTGTTATATGATCTCATGCCACATTTGTACCACTAAGCATTCCAATAGTAGATCAAGATTTGTACATTACTCTCAAAATAACTGAAGTAGCACTTGTTTTCAGTGTCAGATAAACATTTATTGACATGTACTGAGACTGACAACGTATGGTAACAACTCCGCAGTAGAACATAAGACTGACAAGAAATATCAGTAACAGTCTGACAGGATAAAAAGCTGATGGGAAACATAAATGAAACTGCTTGTGGTCAGATCGGCAAAACCACTCTTCAAGCTTTTTCCTACAGTGAAGCATATATTTTTACATGCCATTATATGGGAGAAATTCCATTATATGTGAGATATGGCATTATATGGGAGACATGGCATTATATGGGAGACATGGCATTATATGGGAGACATGCCATTATATGTGAGACATGCCATTTATATGTGAGACATGCCATTATATGTGAGATATGCCATTATATGGGAGACATGCCATTATATGGGAGACATTCTCCACATAATTAAATGCAGCTACAATAGGAAATGACCTCACACACTTATGTCCAACTAAATGGGAGACAGTCTCACATACATGCCACTACATGAGAGATGATCTTAAATACTTACGTGCCACTATTGTACTGTGAGACAATCTGACACCACTCAACGCCAGAAGCAGCAAGTCTGTTAGCAACCATTGTGCGCAGACCTTCAAGGACTGATGTATATTTAATGTATACAAGAAGATCTGGATTAGAGTTGCCTATGGTTGTCTCTTGTGTTACCTAAAATTTCATTATCAGATGGGAAAGATCATGAAACTGTAAAAAAAAATACCCATAAATAAAGATAACTTTTGCTCATTGACAGCTATATTCTTCAACTAACACATGAACTTAATGCCTTCTGTTTAAATAAAATAACATGAACAGTTTAACAATCAGTGAAAATATGAGGACAAATAGAGTTCTAACAAGACACTTAACTGCACTGAGAACCTTAAGTGAAGAGAACCTTTATATGACGTCTTGTCTTTTTCTAGTCAAGATGGATCACCCATTCCCTTTTTGTCTAGTGAATCTGAACTTATCAGCCATTCCCTGTTATCTAGTGAATCTGAACTTATCAGCCATTCCCTGTTATCTAGTGAATCTGAACTTATCAGCAATTCTCTTTTATCTAGTGAATCTGAACTTATCAGCAATTCTCTTTTATCTAGTGAATCTGAACTTATCAGCCATTCCCTTTTATCTAGTGAATCTTAACTTAAATTTGTAGATTTGTTTGACCAGAGACTGCAATTGCAGCGTAATGTTGTTTTCAAGTTTCTCTACCCTTCTTGATATTTTCCAACTTGAGTAAACAACCTTTTCTGGATAATGTTTCACATTAACCCTAATCTTATCACTTGCAACAAAAGCACACCTATCACACCTCTTCCAGTTCAGCTTACAACAACCGCCCAGGACCAGCCTTGAATTACAACCTCTGGCGATAGCCAGTCCCTGTCCTTACCAACAACTGCATAGTTAAGTACATTTAGACACAATGGCACTTGAACTTGTTTTCACCAACACTTCAACTGCATTGTAAAACTCACTGCAGATCACCTTCATCCTCATGACAAGTTTTTGATCACAACTGTTATATACAGTTTCATGCTTGAAACCATGTTATGTTATGATTTCTGACAATAAAGTTCTTTTTTTTTAATTCACCACCTTCTGGGGGCAAAAAAAAAAAAAAGAAGAAAAGAATCTTTGGTAGCCACCATCTTTTACTCTAGTACTGTAAGCATCTGGGTGCATAGCTTCAGTATACTCTTATATATTCTTGTTCCAAAAAATGAAAAGTATTTTGTGCAACAAATCACTGTTACTGAGTGAAAGGAAAAAAGTGCTCCTATGCTAGATAGAGCCAATTTTGATCTATGGACAGTTACTAAAGAGGTACATCAATGCCTGGAAGCCATGGAAATGTAGTTTCTCAGAAAAATGTTAAGGATACCAAGGGCTGTAAGAAAATGGAATGAAGAAATTTTCAGAGACCACTTCAAGAAGAAAAATAATCACAACACTCAGAAAAAAGATATCTATACTTATAGGACACGTCATGAGAAAAGGCAAACTAAAACACAACAGAAAAGGTAGACGGTAAAAGAGGCCGAGGTAGACTAAGAGAGAAAATCCTGGATGGATTGGCAAGATGGCATGGAAAAAAAGACGCCTGGACAACTCATAAAGGCAACACAAAACAGAGAGTTGTGAAGAGTTATGATCATCAACGCCAGTAGGCACAGCACTTAATAGACATCTTACATCCTTCCCGTGCTGCTAAATGCCACACAGGGCTCGAATAGTAGCTTGCCAATGACAGGCAGGCAGGCAGGCAGGCAGGCAGGCGGGCGGGCGGGTGGGTGGGTGGGAGGGTGGTCAGACAGACAGACAGACAGATATTCTTGGGACCCACTAAAGCTGCAAAAAAAAAATAATAAATAACCACCACGTAATGGATCACACCATTTTTGCGATTATTGTCAACATTTACACAAAAAATAATTAGAGAAAAGTCATATCTTTGATAATATTTTCAATTTAGTGAATAAGGCAGCATTTTTTGTTTATCATTTCTACAATGCAAACTTCTCAAGAAAAATACAAATAAGACGTAATTTTTAACTTGTCACTTTCAATGTTATGAAATTTTAAAGTTTTTACTACAAAATTAAACCTTTCTCCCAATAATTTATATTACATTTAAAAAAGGAGACTACAAAGGGTTAACATAGGAGAAACTTACCAGCCCTGATGATACTGAATAAAAATCATCACCTGACATGAGAACACCAGGATAGGATGAGAATGTCATGGTATTACCAGGAATCAATCCTGAAAGAAATTAAAAAGAAAGAAAGAATCCATTCATGGTAGTTCCAGGTATCAGCCTGAAAACAGTTTCATTCTGTTTTATCTTCTTATCTTATATCTTATATCCTTCCCGTGCCGTTAAACGTCACATAGGGCTCATAAAGTAGTTCCCAATTTTTCCTGTCTTTGGCGAGTCTTTCAACCTCATCAAAGGATTTTATGCCTGTTAATTTGGCCTCTCTTAACAATGTCCTCTTCAGAGTTTCACATGGTCTGTCTCTTTTTCTTTGGCCTGTTGTGTTCCACTTGATAGCTTGTTTTGGGATTCTCTGATCATTTCTTCTCACCAAGTGACCAACATATGTCCATCTCCTTTTCCTGATCACCCATAAGACTGGTTGTTGTTCAGTCATCTGTCTTATCTCTGCATTGTTCTTGAATTCGTTCCACTTGATGCTGAGTATTTTCCTTAGGCATTTGTTTTCAAAAGAGTCTAATTTCTTGTCTATTTCTTTAGTTGTTTTCTTGTTTTTGCATGCATAAATAGGGTGGATATTACATTTGACTTGAATGTTTTATCTAGAATGTCACAAATTATTTATATAACAAGATGCTTGTTTCCTCAGATAACTCTGTGTCTATGAGAGCATAAGTTTTATATTAACGGTTTATGCCCTCTGCTTCACATATCGGCAATTCACAAGGACTACTGCTAGCATGCTACAAATCTCACTAACAAGAAACTTGAACGTGAGTTTTGTTCACAACTGAACTCCAGAATTTCTGAAAGCTTTGCTAACTGAAAAGGATACTTCTGGCAAGCATGTTAAGGTACCTTAAAAGTTATTATTTATATGAAGTTATAAATGTGTGTGTGGTCATTAAATTTTGTTACTAAATCTTCTCAGCATTCCATTTCAAACACACTGTTACATTTATGTGGATCATTCATTTGGTCCCAGCTTCCATCATTCAAATTTAACCATTTATTCCTATTCCAGGTGGACTGAACGAATGTGTTCACCTACTCTTATCACCCTCCACTAAATGCAGTTCAAAGTTGTAACGTTTCAGTATCCTCAGCATAGACGGAAGATCATTCCAGGTGTCCTGTGCCACATAGAGGTCAGAGAAATCTGGAAGGAGCCTCAGCAGAGCAGAACAGTGACCAGTACCCATGGATAAAGGATCATTTCGGTTCAGTGGCTTGCCTTCAGATGGAAAGAGCTCTGTCAGATCTTCCAAGTCACCTCCAACTTGCCACAAACTGATGATTGCATTTGAAAATAAAACCAGAGAAAGTTACCAAGTTCTAACTTCATGCACAAAGCAAATATTTAAGTAATATTAAATCTGTGTTTGCACAAATGCGTTATTCATATGAACAGGAATAGTACAATAAAATGAAAATCATACTGAAGGATAATGTTGATAAATGGGTAGACAGCTTAGGGAGATGTGCTGAAAAAGAGAAATGATACTGCAGTAAAACTGGTTCTAGTGATGAAGGTAGATAGTGATATAGTTCAGTTTTACGAAAAAGACAGAAAGAGTAAGGAAAGTAGGCAGAAACATGAATTGTGAAAAGTAAGATAAGTGCATATAAATGATGAAAGTACAACAATCCAATATTTCATAAAAAGACTTTTTCAAGGATTGCATACAAAAATAACGCAACAGACTGAAAAACGGAAGAAAATTTAAAAACTCAAGCTTTCTGATCTCAAAATCATTCGGTGGCTTTCTTTCTTAAAAGGAGGAAACACAAGACAGTTAAAAAAAAAGTCAAGTCTGAAAATATTACACTACTTAGCAAGACTTTGAATATAAAAAACTGCCTTGCTTCTGCAAAATAACTTTGCAATAAGGACAAAAGTTCTAAACCATGTTAAACTTGCTCCATGTACAAAATTTTCAAATATACTAAAGAAAGGTCAAAATCAAACATGAAACATATACTCACTAAATTCCCAGGACATCAATATCTGTATTTAAAACTCCAGGGTAGTTAGAGTAGCCATCTTGCAAACCTGCTATCTGGTGCAGGTACAGCAGAATCTGCAGACAAATTTTTTTTTTTAAACTGACAAGCCACAAAATTAATATTCAGTCTTTTCTATAATAAAGAAAAAAATGATGCAGAAAATAACTATGGAAATGTCCTATTTATTACTCAATAACTACCACCACCATGCATTAAGCATTATTTATAGTATATAGATTATTATAACTTCCTTGCAAGAACAATCATTAGATCTTAAATTCAAAACTTGTCTTATGTTTGTCTGTCATTTTGTCTGAAGACTGATCATCCTACATCATTTTACTATTACCGTTCTAATGACAAAATTGTTCATTTTCATATATTTTTACACACAATATTCATGATTTTTAAATAAAATGGACAATAAGTATTACAATTTGCCCCACCAAATAAAACCAATATATCCGAGAATTTGTAATTAGTCAAAAATATAAAAAAAACATGCATAAAGCCATCCAAAGACATTACATACAAACTAGACAGACTGGTGGAAAGTTAAATGTATCTGAAATTAGCACATATAAAAGACTGTTATCTAGCATACATGTTCAAAATAGAATGTGAAAAGTGGGGTCTCCGCTAAAGAAAACAATATGTTAAGTGAGCTGGGCTTAATACAAAGGAATAAAAAAAAAAGAGCCGGCTCACAAACCCATTTTAATCAACTTGGAGGTGAAGGTTGATAAGGAAGCTTGAGAGTGGCCATTTACAAGTAAACTTTCATGGCATTAACCATCAACATTGTTGGTAAGAATGCTACATGCATGTAGGAGTCTGTGAGATAAATGGCAGACATGAAATTCACAATAATAACAAAGAAAGGTGAAGGTGCAACATGTGAGGTAGAAAAATATTAATACTATTCTTCAGTACAGCTAAAATATTAACACCATTCTTCAGTACACCTCTGTATTCCTGGTGGATTTTTTACCTATATGTTTGTGACACAGGTTTTGTGGAGTACATCTTAGCGGCAGAGATGGAGTACATCTTGGTGGCAGAAGTGGAGCACATCTCAGTGGCAGAGGTGGAGTACATCTGGCATATGTAAAAACTGACTTACATAAAGGATATTAATTACATAATCTCGAAATCATCTGTACATACTTAGCATAGCACAAGATTTATATTCAGCATAGCAAACAAGCACTTACATGATACCAGAATGGACCACCTGTTACTGCGATCTGCTCTTTCATCCATTTTATATTGTTTTCAAGAAATGATTTCAGCTGTTTACACTGCCAGTTCAATGGTTCAGAACAGTAGCCAGAAACTGTGTTGATCCAGTGCATAGACATCAAGGATCTGAAAAGATTAAAACAATATACACCACTGTGTGAAGCATGATTAATGAAAACATACAAGGTTTCTTAAAGCAGATCATATTCAGCATTTTCTTTGGTAATGTCCCTTTTAATTAGATTTCAAACAGGAAGAGAGAGGTCCCGAGACATGATGATGATGATATTTTTTTCCTATTCTTCATTTGGCATTCCCTTTCATTTCTGCCAGAATTTTCAATGATGAAACTCATCATTCTTTTGTGAGCAGGGGATTAGTGCAACATGAGCAACTGTGAAAGTACACTTCACTTAAAATTTATATGCACTATTTAAACTTTGAGAAACAGGATTCACATACATCATTTAAAGAAACTGGAAACCTCCAGCAAAACAGGTAATCAACACAATGTTTGAGCACACTGGCTTATGCTGTACTGGTACTGTCAGAGAGTGAATGGAAAAATGGGTTATCACACGCAACTTCATTTCCATGAATATGGAACCTTACCAAAGTCGGACACATTAGATGAAAAAGGGAAAAAAACAACTTCACTACTGTAGTGCCTTCATATTTGTCTTACACTGAGGACAAATGCTTCACTCACTTTGTAATGTGCCCCTCAACAAACCCAGCTGCGTACAATTGCTGACTGTCAGAGTACTTGCCACCTTGTCCAGCATGGGTTGTCACATCCAACTTGGCCCATCTTATCAACAAAAATTGTTTAAAAAAAAAAATGTTCAGCAAATAACATTAATTAAATAATTTTAACTTTTCAAAAAGTTTTTTAAAGAGACACTATTTCTCTAAACAAATTGGTAAAATTAATTCAGCTATTAAAATTGTTCTGCTAGAAATTTTTTTGTATATTAACAAGGTATTAAAACTGAAAACAGACCATTAGTTCTTCTTACAAATACATCCTTACTGTGCATTAAGCATCACATGGTCCTTCGCCAAAGTTTTACTGTTTTCAGCAAAGCTCTTCTGCCTCATCAAAGGATTTTATGCCTACCAATTTGGCCTCTCTTAGCAATGTCCTCTTCAGAGTTTCACATGGTCAATCTCTTTTTCTTCAGCCTGTTGTGTTCCACTTGATAGCTTGTTTGGGGATCCTGATTGTTTCTTCTCATCACATGAGAATGCACGCGCATGCGTGCGCGCACACGCACGCACGCATGCACACACACACACACGCAGATATATATACTGTATATATGCATTTAGATTGATGTGAGTTTTGTTTAATTTTGGCCACTTATACAACAAAAACATGGCAACAACAACAAAAATTACACCTGAAAACTGTCATCCATAAACAGTATCACCTGAAGACCAACAATATTTCTGCTAGCAGAAGGTGGGCTTTAAAGCTTTAAGCCCGAATTGGACTGCATAAGTTAACAGGAGAATCAGCAAGTGCTGATAAAGATGTTTAACTCATCGACTGCCATCCTCGCTATAACATGGTCTTCCGGTTAGTCTAGCAACTGCCATCCTTATTATGTACACGATTTAACTGCGCATGTCTGGTGACCTTTCATAGTTCAATCCAAAGTGTGGCTAACAACTAGGTGAAATTGATGCTTTTATCAAGAAATTTCAACATTTATTGTGACTTTGGAGGCATAAGGACATGTCCTATGACCAGACCACTGTTCCTGAATGTACCCCAGTAGATCTAGACCTAATAAATGGACTGGAGAAGTAGTTAGAAGGTTATTTCAGACATTATTTTAGCAAGAATGCCACAACACGATGAGATTGGATGAAAAATTAAGTAGATCTGGAAATCACCGATGGTAAACACTGTACATCTAGGCATCGCCGATGGTAAGCAGTACACAATTATCAACTAAAATCGTCATACTTATTTTTTCCTAAAAAAACTCTTCATTTATGAAATCTTACATTTACAGATATTTTCATGCATATGTATACTTTTAAAGTGAAAATACTTTGTACATTCACTTTTACAACTATCTTATCTTATATCTTATATCCTTCCCGTGCCGTTAGACGTCACATAGGGCTCGCAAAGTAGTTCGCCAATTTTTCCTGTCTTCGGCGAGTCTTTCAACCTCATCAAAGGATTTTATGCCTGTTAACTTGGCCTCTCTTAATAATATTCTCTTCAGAGTTTCACGCGGTCTGCCCCTTTTTCTTCGGCCTGTTGTGTTCCACTTGATAGCTTGTTTTGGGATTCTCTGCTCATTTCTTCTCATCAAGTGGCCAACATATGTCCATCTCCTTTTCCTGATCACCCGTGAGACTGGTTGTTGTTCAGTCATCTGTCTTATCTCTGCATTGTTCTTGAATTCATTCCACTTGATGCCGAGTATTTTCCTTAGGCATTTGTTTTCAAAAGAGTCTAATTTCTTTTCTATTTCTTTAGTTGTTTTCCAGCTTTCGCATGCATAAATGAGGGTGGATATTACATTTGAATTGAATAGTCTTAACTTGGTTTTTGTGCTTATAACTTTTGAATTCCATATGTTCTCAAGATTCTTGAAGATTGATGCTGCTTTTGCAATTCTGATCCTAACTTCCTTTCTAGTGTCACCATCCTGGTCTATGTAGCTGCCAAGGTATGCAAATTGATTGACTTCTTCAATATCTGTCCCTTCTATGTGTATTTTTCCATGTTTAACTCATCGACTGCCATCCTCGCTATAACAACTATACCCCCTATATATATCAAGACCCACGCTTTTTGTGTGTGGAACAGATGGAAACATCCGCATTTTTTTTCTGTGGCATGGGAAGAGTTAACTTAACTGGAGAATCAGCAAGTGCTGATAAAGATGCAGCTGCAAAATTTCCCGCAGGCTTAAAACAAATAATTGTCATGACAGAAGGAGAGTTGGTGTTGTAATAGTGTAGTGATTAATGCATGTGCTTGCCAATTAGAAGGTCCCCAGTTCAATTTTGCACTCAGGCAGACTTCTGACTGACTGGCACCGAGGCTCACCCAGTCTCAAAGACTAGGTACCTGGGGCCTCCCCAGGAAAACAAAGGCAGTGAGGACAATCCTGGCATCCCTACCACAAATGCCTTGGTGGCTTACAAATGTGGAAGGTCTAATACTTCACACCTCTACAGCATGCAAATGCTATGGGACATAGATTTTTTTAAAAGGAGAGTATCTCCCTTTCTTCTTGTTCTATCTCATTGGAACTGCAAGCTGCTGATCTCTGCAGCTGAAGCAGTGATGGTGATGAGGCATAGCATCATTTGGGAGCAGGTTATGGCAGCTAAATTTTTAACTCCCAGAGTGAAGCTAAAAAGTATGGGGTGTGCAATGCACTTTTAGTAGGCTCCACCACCATCTGGACTATTGTTATCCCTGCCCTGTTAACCAGCCTGGGCCTGTCACCTGGGGGCCAACAAAGAGATCTTCATCAGCCATGGCTTGCCAACCTTCATACCAGGCCAGACAAGAAGTTAATTATAAATCTCAAAATCTAGAAAATGTTAATAACAAATTATGAATTTAGATCCAAATGTGGAAGAAAGGATGACAATTCACTGAATTTTGCTTCAATTACAAAATGTTATAAAGAGTAAATGAAGTTGCAACTGCTCAAACAAAACTTTTCTATAAAGCACTATTTCCATTTTTCATTTGGCTTTGTCACAAATTACTCTTATAAAACGTTTTTCGATTTACTTGCTTTTCACTACTCTTTATAATTTTATCAAAGCGCAAAGTTTAAATGTAGTTTTAAAGCTGAAATAAATCATCTATGGAATGTTCCAAAATACCACAGATTTTTTCCAATAATTTATAATCTCGATGTACGAAGTTTACAAATGTATGGTGTTGCGCTGCATAAATTTCCCGTGTATATCGAGGTTTACCTGTTGTACATTTCAGAAGTTACAACAATACTTGCCCTGTTTTGTTGACGGTGTTGTCGAAAGAAGCAACGGCAATGTAATCAGAACTTGAGGTATTTCTAATCTGAAAAGTTTTGCCTTCTTCATCATAAACAACCCACAACTTGGTCACTGCTGCGTTGCTAAAATATAGTGGCAAAACAACAAGGAAGACGATCACCATTTGTGCTTTGCTGTACGACGCCATTTTGGGAAAGTCACATGATGTGAGAAATGCGCTTAATATCATGTGACATGACACCTGATGTGGTGTCATCGCACTTCAATATAAATTGGTCATTAAATATTCCTCTTTACACTGCAGCCATCAACAGGTTTGCGTAGGCAACAGCTTCCTCACCTTAATAGCCTTCTTCACTCTTTTTGCAATATTACAAAGAAAATAATCACAAAGTCACGAAATATTCAACAAGTTATGAATACACCCTTTGTCTGGCACAACTACGGTAAAGTAATAGAAAATCCATGGTGTCGAAATGTGTACATAACAAAAATTGAAGGCATCCAGAGCCCATTGTTTACATGCTAAAGTGGTACCAGACTCCAGAACACATTCTATCTATCTGTCTGTATGTCTGTCTGTCGAGCTCAAATCTGGCCCCAGGAATAATAATAAATAAATGATAAGTATGAAAAGACATAAAGATCTGCTGGTGAAAGGATTTGTGGAGGCAAGCTGTCTCCTTGTCCAGATGGGTGAGCTTATGAAACGAAGAAGAAAAAAGGCGGACGATGAGGAATTAATCAATGAATGTCGTTGTCTTACGTTCTCTCACGTTTGAAAAGTGCCAGCTGTTAACGATCAACCAGGTTTGTTAATGTTCTCATCACACCATGATCTCGTATTCTGTTGCTGTGTCTGGTAGCCATCTTGTTTCGTTGGCTTTATCATTTCTTTTTCTTCTTCACCCTTTATATCAGCCATTTTTCAAATGTTCAATTCATTCAAATTATTTAATTACTGTCTGTTTGATTGCGCTCATCTTTCTCTGCACTTTTTGTGCATGATTTATAACGTTCGTTATAATGTGAGTATCTGTGCACCACCAAAGCAATGTCATGAAGTATTATTTGTTACTATGAATATTTCTGCACCACCAAAGCAATGTCATGAAGTATTATTTGTTACTATGAATATTTCTGCACCACCAAAGCAACGTTATGAAGTATTATTTGTTACTATGAATATTTCTGCACCACCAAAGCAATGTCATGAAGTATTATTTGTTACTATGAATATTTCTGCACCACCAAAGCAACGTTATGAAGTATTATTTGTTACTATGAATATTTCTGCACCACCAAAGCAATGTCATGAAGTATTATTTGTTACTATGAATATTTCTGCACCACCAAAGCAACGTCATGAAGTATTATTTGTTACTATGAATATTTCTGCACCACCAAAGCAATGCCAGGAAGTATTATTTGTTACTATGAATATTTCTTCATTGTCATAGGTGCCTTTGTGGTGTAATGGTTAGTGTACTCGTCTGCAGATCAGAAGGTCCCTGGTTCGATTTTGCACTCCTACCGACCAGCACCGAGGTCAACTCAGCCTCAACCTGGGGTGTCCCTATGAAAACAAAAGACAGCAAGGATAGGTGACGGCACCCCTACCTCAAATACTATAGTGGCCTAGAAATGTGAAGGCGCTAACACTTAACGCCTCTGCAGCATGCAAAAGCTACGGGACGTAGATGGAAAGCAAAGTCACTGAGTGTTATTTGATGCTTTGACGAAATTCTATAATTCAGAGGGTCCTTGATTTATGAAGATGATAACAAACAATTCTTCCCTAAAACAAGCAGAAGCAGGACAAAAGTGAACATGCAATTTTTTGCAAAAATACAAGGCATAATAAAATTATAACGAGATATAGTTATTGTGTCTAATGATATTAAATTATATACGTAAAAACACAGAAAGTAATGTTATAGTTCCATATGGAACTGGTTTACATGCTTTTCTTATCAGCTTGCATATCTAGTAATATCATAAGAGAAATGATATGCAAACACTGTTATATGACGTATATTTGAGAGGCTAACATCTTGATGTCATCTCAAATAAGGCGCCTAAACTTGTTTCACAGCATTTTTATCAAGGGCTTACAAGGGCAAAAAGGATATTTCAGTCACTGCTGTCCACTCTCGTTCTTCCAGTGAGCATGTTCGTAAAGCTCTGAAACAGCGCTTTTATCTTCCAGGTTGGTTGTCTACATCCAAACCGTCTGAATTCTCATTTCAGATTTCTCTGAGTAACTCTTTCTTTTGTTTGACTTTAACTGTTTCTACAACCTTGCTCCTGTTCGTTTGTCACGTCATTTCCACTTGTTCTAATAGATTTTCTCATCTATTTCGTAGGATAGCACGGCCTAATACTACCATTCTCCTATTCTCCTGACTGGATATCTAAACCCAGCTGACTGTAATTCTCATTTCAGCGTTCTCTGTATCATTTTTTCTGTATCTGTTTTATATTCTTTTTTTATTTTGTTCAGCTTCCCTAGTCTGCAGCTGACCATATTCCACGCTTGACTACTTTCATTCTTCATATTTCCATCTCCGTCTGTGGCCGCAGTCTGTGTCCAGTTTACTCACAGAGCGAATCGCAAATAAATATTTTTTCAAGTATTTATCTTTATTTTGTCTTCCCTGTTGATTTGATAAATTAACTTGATAAAGACACTTTTGCCGAAATAATGGGTTGTAGTTATTGTTGTTTCCATAACCATTTCACATTTCTTATTGAAGAAGAAGAAGAAGATGATGATGATGATGATGATGAAGCAGGAGGAGGAGGAGGTGCAGGTGGTGGTGGTGTTGGTGGTGATAATAAAATTGAATATTTCTTTTTTTCAGTCCAGAATATCATTCTTCCGTGACTGACGCTCCAATATAGTTGATGAAGATTTAAAAAACAATCAATCATGACGTTTAATATGTCCAAAATGTTTAAGTTTTCTCTGGTTAAAGTTTCCTTACTAGCCAACTTTTTTCAATATTAAGTTTTTCTAGTATGGATATATTTTTTTCTTGTTTGTGCTCATGATATTTGAAGAACTCTTCTGTAGCATTTACATTCAAAAGCATTTATGTGTTTCTCAGCTGTTTTGTTAAGTGTCCAGGCCTCACAGGCATATGTAGCTATGGGAAAGATGCATGCCCTTAAAAATCGTATTTTTCTCGTGTGTCTGTTCCTCTCCACAGCTTCTTTAATTGTCTTATTTTTTTTCTTTCGAAGAGCGATAGATGTCCTCCTTTTAATTCCCTCATTGTTAAAAAAAACCCAGTATTTCATAATATATTTTTACATTATCTAAAGCAAGTGAACAATCCTTCATGCGGAGTTTTGTTGTATCAGAGATGATCTTGTTAAACTGTAAATAGTTCGGTGTTTGTGTGTGAATACGTTTGTGAGAGCGTGTTTGTGTGTGTGTGTGTCTCTCTCTCTCTCTCTCTCTCTCTCTCTCTTTGAACACCGAAAGTGAATGGCTAACAGACAGACAGGTAGATAGACAAGCAAACACACTGATGGAAATGCAGAAAAGCAGACAGACATTGGCATCCACTAATCTTCAAGAGTCGAAATCTTTGAAAACTGTCGTTAAAAAAAGAGTAGGAATGATCCCTTAGCACTTGTAGACGACACGGTCGTTTGTCACTGATTACCGGCAACACCGCCGAAATTAGATTTGATAAAATTCATGCAAATCAGTTTTAAAATGGCGTCTCCTGTGCTCAGGAATTTGAGGGCAGGGTGTGAGTATGTGTGTGTGGAGGTGGGGGGAGAATGAGGAAATTTAGTAACTGTGTACACCGCTCACTTCTTTCCTCCCCTGATCGTAAGCGATGTAATCTTCATCACTCTCATTACATCTTCCATCAACGTTTCGTAATCTTCATCACTCTCATTACATCTTCCATCAACGTTTCGTAATCTAATCAAGATGTCATATTAGACCAATTTACATGAAATTGTAAAGCTAATCATGAACACGTCAACGGAGTTCTTAACTGAATTCTATTGCTCTTGAGAGATTTACAGATTTTGATGTACATATGCCTCACATCACAGCCTCTAAAGAAATGTGCATTTTTCTGAAAAGGAACAGAAGTAACAGTTTATTATATTAATACAAAGTTCCTTACACATTTGATCAGTAGAGTTAAAGATTGGTAGATATAAAAAGGAGATCATCAGATCAGACTTTTGTAAATAGTTGCTGGGAAGTAGAAAGTGTGTAGATTTTGTAGCACGTGTTTTGTCTGACAGTAAATTAAGACTGTGCGCTGTAACTCTACCTGGATAGATTTGGATGGAGGTGTAATTAAATATTGTCAGGAAAGATACAGAACGATTCCATAGATTTTTTTAAAGTTTGAAAATGTGAACAAACTTCAGATTCTTTTATAAGACAAAGTAAATCAGCATTCTATATTTAATATCGAGACTGAATACGACTTAACATGCTTTGTTTCTACTATGAAAGGTTCCATCCCATTTGACGACCGGTTAAATAATTCTTTCCACAGGCGGGAATGTATGATCTTGCTAGTTAGGGCATGCGTGATCTTGCTAGTTAGGGCATGCATGATCTTGGTAGTTAGGGCATGCATGATCTTGCTAGTTAGGGCATGCGTGATCTTGCTAGTTAGGGCATGCGTGATCTTGGTAGTTAGGGCATGCGTGATCTTGCTAGTTAGGGCATGCATGATCTTGGTAGTTAGGGCATGCATTATCTTGGTAGTTAGGGCATGCATGATCTTGGTAGTTAGGGCATGCATGATCTTGCTAGTTAGGGCATGCGTGATCTTGCTAGTTAGGGCATGCATGATCTTGCTAGTTAGGGCATGCGTGATCTTGCTAGTTAGGGCATGCGTGATCTTGCTAGTTAGGGCATGCGTGATCTTGCTAGTTAGGGCATGGGTGATCTTGCTAGTTAGGGCATGCGTGATCTTGCTAGTTAGGGCATGGGTGATCTTGCTAGTTAGGGCATGCGTGATCTTGCTAGTTAGGGCATGCATGATCTTGCTAGTTAGGGCATGCGTGATCTTGCTAGTTAGGGCATGCATGATCTTGCTAGTTAGGGCATGCGTGATCTTGCTAGTTAGGGCATGCATGATCTTGCTAGTTAGGGCATGCGTGATCTTGCTAGTTAGGGCATGCGTGATCTTGCTAGTTAGGGCATGCATGATCTTGCTAGTTAGGGCATGCATGATCTTGCTAGTCAGTTGGTAATGTTCACTCCACAGCTTCCCCTCTCTAATTACTGCGCTGTATTTTGAAACGTGAAAATGCTTTTGGCGTGGCTAAAAAACTCCTTGTACGCTACTTTTGGCACGTGTGCCATAGATTCGTCTCCCTTATTCTGTGATCTCTTGTAATAAAGAAAGAAAGAGAAAAAAAAACTGCGTCCTCCAGGTCGTTTCTTCAAAATATCCCACCGACTAGTGCAACCATGATGGCTTGGGTCGCCAGCAGAAGTAGAGGGAATGGTGACAGTCTAAACTCCAAGCTGAGGAAGAAACAATAATAATCGCTACTTGAAGAAAACAAATCTAGAATAAACAAAACTAATGATAATATTGCTAGATAATGGCAGTACATCTATTATGCTGCTGGCTAGTCTGCCACACTTTACTCATGTCCTACTCTGACGAGGATGGATGGACTAGACCCACGTCTAAATAAATAATGCCATAAATGCATTTCTTTAAAATTAATTTTAGAGGCGACATTAGAATGTGAAATTTGAATCCTGGCCCAGTCAAATGAAAGAGGTCAAAGAAAAAAACAACATATATTTTTTAATCAACCCATTGTTATGAGTGTTATGAGCCATATTTACAGTCGCGCGGGTGTCAAGTATTTGAACACTGACTTACCAAAGTTAGTCACGCTGGGGTTTTTCAACATTGACTTACTAAGGGTTAATATTCTAGTGCTGAGATACTAAATCTCTTTTCTTTCGTTTTCCATTACAAATCTCACATAACCATTTCCAGCTGAAAGGACTAGAGCATTCATGGAACTGGCTTTCAATTCACTTTCTTCACATGAGACTCCATTTCTTTAACAGCTGCTTTACTTTACATTAATGTACTATATCATCTGTGATTTTCGTATTATAACAATCTCTGACGAAAGGTCAAAGTCCCTGTAACAAAGTATTGATCAGAATGTCAGTAGCAACAGTAAGGACTACATATAGTGTACGACTGTAACATATATAAGACTTCAAATTAGTTCCAACAGGAAACCAAACACTCTAACGACACAAACGGGTAGACAACTTGGTCCGCTGCTTGCTACTTCTTAATATTTCCTCTGCAAATTAGCCTGTCTCCACACATTCACGAGTTTGATGACTGGCTTGTTCTTTTGAGTATAGAACATTTGAAAGTTCACCAGAACTCTTCACTCACATATGTTTCAAATTTTGCACAGACAAAGAAGGATAATCTCATTTTGAACTTAGTCATTCGAATTTATCGTCCATCTCAGCATCAACCTGGGAGTGCGAGTTGAGGTTCTAGGCGATGGAAAGTCAATAAACCTAACACGGATAGTGCGAGTCGACGTTCTATGCTATGGAGATTCAATAAACCTAACACGGATAGTACGAGTCGACGTTCTAGGCGATGGAGATTCAATAAACTTAACACGGATAGTGCGAGTCGACGTTCTAGGTGATGGAGATTCAATAAACATAACACAGACGTGAAACTGTTGATGTCAGTCTCTGGTGAATATTTCTGCAGAATATTTTTGCAGAATGTCGAATTTTGTTTCGTGTTTTTCTATACCTTTGTATTACATTTTTACATTTCCATTTTTATCATTTTAAGCACCTGTACCTGAAAAGTCAATGTGAAAAACTTCATTCAAAAGTTGAATA
The DNA here is from genome assembly GCA_009760885.1 of Achatina immaculata. Lineage (NCBI taxonomy): Eukaryota > Metazoa > Mollusca > Gastropoda > Stylommatophora > Achatinidae > Lissachatina > Lissachatina immaculata. The sequence goes on along the minus strand of CM019718.1, from coordinate 19,538,818 downwards.
CTTTTTTAAATGTTTAATTACACATTGATTTGATTCCATTTTTTCTAAAAATTATTTGGCGAATTTCATTTTACATTTGACAAACTTATGGCCAAATGATCAATTAAGGTTTCCAATTCTGGCTTTATGAGAATGTGGACAACACAAACCTATTTGGAGGCACAAGGCGCAGTATCTTGCCATCATCTGATGTAGGAATAAGGCTGTCTGTCATCAGCAGATACAGCTCACCTGTTGCAATTAAAGATATTAGTAGTGAAAAAGACAAATGAGAGGCGTCATGAATATTAGTGCCACATTCATGGACATTTTTTTCAGTTTGACCTTCCTCTAATGTGTGAAGACTGTTATGGAGAAAGATATTTAAGATACCGTACAACTTGGTATAAAGTGGAACGAATTCAAGAACAATGCAGAGATAAGACAGATGACTGAACAACATGTCTCATTGGTGATCAAAAAAAAGAAGGTGGACATATGTAGGCCATGTGATGAGAAGAAACAATCAGAGAATACCAAAACAAGCTATCAAGTGGAGCACAACAGGCCGAAGAAAAAGAGGTCGACCACGTGAAACTCTAAAGAGGACATTGTTAAGAGAAGCCAGTTTAGTTGGCATAAAATCCCTTGACGAGGTTGAAAGACTCGCCGAGAACAGGAAAACTTGACAAACAGCTATGTGAGTCCTGTGTGACGTTTAACGGCACGGGAAGGATGTGAGATGTAAGATTAAGTGTGAGTGCTGACAGAGAACCCAAATACTCACATTAAAAAATAAAGAAAAATAACTTCTTCATTTATTGTTGGAACTTTAAATAATTTTCTGAGCTTACGTAGACGAATATAATATATCAGGCTCATGTGACACTCAGCCGTCTCAGTTACAACACACCATAGTTAGCTTTCTAAAACCTAAAAAAAACTTCATTTAATAAATCACTTGTAGATGGTTACGAGCTACTAGCAGCAGATGTAAGTCTAATAACCCAAACATTTAACATGTAGCTCCAGTCCTACCCGAAGTCGTGTAAGCGGTTTGGCAGAAAATTGAATAAAAATTAATTCGTACATCTGACTTGGTGCATTTATTCTTTTACACATTAACATTTTAAAGTACAAATAAGCTAAGATAGATGCGTCTGTTCTGCTCTCAATAAAAACTTGACAGTTATATTTTATTTTTTTTTTTTATGGACTTGGCATTTTTGTTTGATTCTGAAAGAGGTAAAGAAAAATATATCGATTGGGTAACTAAAAATAAAATGAAAAGAATGTATACACACATGACTTCAGAAAATAAGCTTGGATAGAATAATATGAAACCTAAAACAGACCAATGTAGCTAAAACTGCTGACAATACAGAAACATGAAAACATTAGGGATGAATCTTGAAACAAAATGTCCGACACGAAAACGCAATTTGATTGCTATTATGTAGAACAGAAATGAAATTTCTCTATTAAAATTCCTGAACAAGAAGCATGTAATAATTTTACAAGATACAGTAACTGAAGAAACCTTTTCTGTCCTGTGCAAAGCCCAAAAGATAATTCAGCTTCGATTCTCTTGCGTTGGTTGAACACTTGTCGGACTCGCAGTTTTTCCACTCGTTATTCAACCATTCTCCAGGAGTTCTTTCCGTAAGAAAATATGTTTTGCTGTTAAACAGAAAATCAATCATGAACTCTTTTACTCCTGAATTCATTTCCATCCTCCACTAGAATAAATTTTAGCAGAAAAAATTGGAAGGAAGTTACTCTATAATTTAAAATATGATTTGGGTTAGAAATGAGTTACTTTTCATTTTATTTAGCCTTTGCCTAAATATTTAAATAAAGATTACAATAGGGTTTACATTACAGAAATAGTTTGAGTTAATTATTTAACAGCAACTGTAAATTAACCAGCACACGGGCAATTACACATAGATGTTAAAAAAATGAAACTGCAATAATTAAATACCGCAAATAAATAGAAAATAATTCCTTTCAAACCTTGGTGGATTCCAATGTTTCCATACTGATGGGCTCTTAAATTGCTACAAAATGTCACAAAACTTGCTTATTTAAACCTTTCCTTTCTAACAGCACATTTATTTTTTTAACTCGTTGAAAATCTCCATTTCACATGTGCTGTAGCGTGTGTAAGAAACAAACATATGCTGAGGATAGCGAACAGAAGCTTCAGAAAAAGAAACATACTTTCCCTTCTGACTCTTACACCAAAATTCATATTATTAGGTCCACCTAAGATGAAACTACTCTCTAATGTTTGGCTTAATTTATCCTCGATGAACTTATTAGATAAATCAGTCATTCAAGATTCTTCATCACTGTCTTTTCTTTTATTATTTCATTAATTTTAAAATCTTTATTTAAAAATATGTGACGAATTTCCATTCCAAGAAAATATTTGCCCAACTAGACCCTAGAAATGTATTAACTTTTCTGAAGAAGATCTGAACAAAACATTGACATATCGTGTTGATCACAACAGAAAGATTTATACCAACCTTGTCAAGACGTCACCGAAGATATAGGAACCAATCATGTGGATTAGCCTTTCACCTCTGTACACATACCCTCCAACCAGAGCGTGAGCGCTTGTGTGTCTGAACTCGAATATAGGACGACCCTCATTTTCTAGAAGATTACAAAATATCTTCGTGAAAATAGTAATATTGTTAAGACACGTGATTTACTTATTTATCTCACCACATAAAACCTACAATAACCGACCAATTTAATGGACCAGTGAATTAATCAAATATATGCACTTATATGTACATCTGTACATTATACAAATAAACGGTTGAAGGAAATATGGTCACACACGTTTAAACAATTATGATTCTTCTGTAGAAAAGAATTTCCAGTCGACCTATCTTGTACATATAACTTTTTGTTGTAGGCAACAAAAATAGATCTGCCTATCGAGACTGCTAAGCTAAGAACAAATGCGAATGGTGGACAGTTTTTTTTAGTAAACTATAAATGTGAATAATAGTTAATTTCTTAATTATCCTATGTTGAACTTGTTTTCCGTTATGAACGTTGCTTGACAGTGAAATGTTCATATTCACTTCAAATTACTGTTTTTCTAGAAGAAAAAAAGAGCGCATTACACCTGACTATACTCAGCTTCCATTACACCTGACTATACTCAGCTTCCATTACACCTGACTATACTCAGCTTCCATTACACCTAACTATACTCAGCTTCCATTACACCTGACTATACTCAGCTTCCATTACACCTAACTATACTCAGCTTCCATTACACCTGACTATACTCAGCTTCCATTACACCTAACTATACTCAGCTTCCATTACACCTGACTATACTCAGCTTCCATAAACTTTGTGAACACGCCTCATACTAACTGGGGTTCCTGGCGTTGCCTGGATTGGAGGAATCATTTCATAATCAGAAGTTCTAAAATCAAACAGAACGCCAGATGTGCTGTTGAATTTAATTATTGCAAACAGACGGAGTAGTTTTATTACACGAGTAAATATCTTATATACTTCCCGTGCCGTTAAACGTCACATAGGGCTCGCAAGGTAGTTCGTCAATTTTTCCTCTCTTCGGCGAGTCTTTCAACCTCATCAAGGGATTTTATGCCTGTTAATTTGGCCTCTCTTAACAATGTCCTTTTCAAAGTTTCACGCGGTCTGCCTCTTTTTCTTTGGCCTGTTGTGTTCCATTTTATAGTTTGTTTTGGGATTCTCTGACTGTTTCTTCTCATCACGTTACCAACATATGTCCATCTCCTTTTCCTGATCACCCATGAGACTGGTTGTTGTTCAGTCATCTGTCTTATCTCTGCATTGTTCCTGAATTCGTCCCACTTGATGCCCAGTATTTTCCTTAGGCATTTGTTTTCAAAGGAGTCTAATTTCTTCTCTATATCTTTAATTGTTTTCCAGCTTTCACATGCATAAATGAAGGTGGATTGAATAGTCTTAACTTGGTTTTTGTGCTTATAACTTTTGAATGCTATATGTTCTCAAGATTCTTGAAGATCGATGCTGCTTTTGCAATTCTAACTTCCTTTCTGGTGTCACCATCCTGGTCTATGTAGCTGCCAAGGTATGCAAAGTGAATGACTTCTTCAATATCTGTCCCTTCTATGTGAATTTTTTCATTCTGATTAATGAGAAGTTATGTCATCAGCAAAATCAAGATCTTCTAGTTGAGTCCCATATACCCAGTCAATACCTGTGTTACCTGTGCAGCATTTTTTCATTTTGAAATCTATTGTAATTCCATAAAGCAAAGGAGACAGTATACATTCTTGTTTCACGCCTATTTCAATCTGGAACCACTCACTCATCCCTTCTTCTGTTTTGACTACACAAACATATCCGCTGTAGGAGTCATTAATGATGTTGACAATTTTAGATGGTATTCCTTACAGACTTAAAATTCTCCACAATGAATCTCTGTGTATGCTATCAGATGCCTTTTTAAAGTCTATGAAGTTCAGTATTAGTGGTTTCTGTTTTTCAATATGTTCTTCAAGTATTATTCTTAGAGACAGCTTCTCCCTTTTTGAAATCCTGCTTGTTCTTCTCTCATTGCTGTATCCACTATATCTTTAAGTCTATTCAAAATGACCTTGCAAAATACTTTTGACACAACTGATATTAAGGTTATTCCTCTCCAATTGTTACAGTCACTAAGGTTGCCTTTTATTGGTATTTTAACAATGATTCCTTTTTTCCATTTAGAAGGGACCTTTTCTTCTTTCCAAATCTTATTAAACATTCTCTGTAGTTGTCTCATGTTGTCACTATTGATAGCTTTGAACATTTCGGGTGTTATTTCATCTTCACCTGCAGCTTTGTTGTTAGCCATTAAATTCATTGATGTTTCAGTTTCATACAATGTAATTTCATCTAGGTTGACATGTAGTCGTGGAGCTGGTAAGTCAGTTTCAAGGTTTAACAATTCTTTTGGGTGTGGTCTATTAAGTATTTCTTGGAAGTGTTCAGCCTATCTTTGCTTTTGGTCTTTACTTGATGTTAATAGGGTTCCAGTTTTGCTAAGGATTGGTCTTTCTTTAGATGTAATAGTACCTGTTAGCCTCTTTTGTATGTTATATAAAGTTTTGCTGTCTCCTGTTTTTGCTGCTTTCTCTGCCTCTTTCGCCATATTGTCTATGTATTCTCTTTTATCCCTTCTAGCTGAACTTTTACTTTCTTGTCTATTTCTTTGTATGTTGCTTTCGCCAGATCTTAAGGTCTGTTTTTACATTCAACATGTCTAATTTGGCTGCTCGTCTTTCGTGTATGTACTTGTGTTTTCTGATATTCATGCTTTTCTATTTTGTTTTTTCAGTCCAGCACTTGCTTTTGCTTTTGCGCGAGTAAATATATTGCAAAGAAATCATGCAGCTGAATAAATAAACAAAAAAGCTTTGTGCCACTACACGTTTTCAAGACATGTCATTTTTGTTTAAACAATAAATAGTACGCAGTTGAAATATGGCACAACTGATGTTCCATGATTGTAAAGCAAACATTGTGTCAGCTATACTTGTAAGATCCAGTGAATCCAGTTTTTCCGTTTTCTTTTGTATATAGTCGGGGACATTTCTGTTATAAGAACCAATATGTTGGAAGGAAAGCACTAAGGTGAGTAAAATTACACTCGAAACTTTAGCCGTTGTTGCTTTAAAAAAAAAACTGCATCTTTATGTTCACAAGGAGTATTCCAAACATTTTATTTTCACAACTATTAGCGTAGAAATCTGTGACTGGTCAGCAAACTACACAGAAACAGATTAATACGGGTGTTTCATTATGTCTCGATCAAAATCTACAATCTTCTTTTGCGTACTCTGCAACGCCACAGCCGAACAACTCAAAGTGTTTTTTTTTTTCATAATTAACACTGTAAGCTGTGCCAAAGGGAATATAAAGGCAAATCATCCACAGGTTTTCATTTCTAAAGCACATAAAGGAACAAAGAATTAAGCAAACAATATTTTCCTGTTTTGCTTTGCATTAATATGAGTATATGTTTGAAACGATGTACAAAAAAATTGTGATAATAAAGTATACGTACATTTAGACAGCTGTAGTGTGTGTGCGCGCGTGTGTGTGTGCGTGTCTTACCTATACGTGAACATGCATTATCAGTTCTACAGGTAGTGCCTTCCACTAAATTCCAGCCGTAATTTCGTCCACTTTCAATGATGTCGATCTCATCATATTTGTTGGTACCCGTTTCAGCGCAGAATATTCGGCCAGTGCCTTTGGAAACATGGAAATGGAAACACATATTGTTGCTGATCAAATGACAACAAAGACAGATATTATCTTTTATCACATGAAAATGAAGACATGTCATCGTTGATTACATGACATTGAGAACACATATGATCCTGAAAAAATGAAATGGGAACAATCACTGGTCATATGAAATAAGAACAAATGTTATCGCTGATCTTATTAAAATGGCATTACATGCTGTCACTAAACACATAGCAGTGAGAACACACATTATTGTTAAATCAACACACAACAGTAATAGCGCATGTTATTGTTGATCACTAGCCAGGACTGATTAAGATGGGAAAGGTTAAAAAAGAAATGTGTTGTACAATAAAAATATTTGTGACAATAATCACAAACATTTGCTCAGCTCAAAATCTGAAGTGGAAGAACTCATAATTCGAGGAAAGCGAGAACGAATGGAAAACTTCGATGGTTTGTTGATTACGTTAACAGTTTCCATAAGTGCCTTTAACAGTTTCTACACATTAACAGTTTCTATACATTACCTGTTTGTGTATATTACTTTATAGTTTCTATACATTACTTTAACAGTTTTTATGTTACTTTACTAGCTTCTATACAGTACTTTAACAGTTTCCAAACGTTTCTTTACTAGTTTCTATACGTTAAAAGTTTCTGTGTGTTACGTTACTACTTTATATACGTTACTTTAAGTTTCTATACATTAGTGATGATTACAGGTGATGATAAGAGTCATCATAAATATTGCCACCATAACTCTGTACCATTAGCACAGTTTCATATCTCCATGGAGGTATTATAATGTGTTTTTTGCTTTGTTTTCTTTTGGTTTTGGTTGTGCTTTTTTTCTTGTTATGTCAGTGTAGTTTCGATGCTCCAGGTTCTTGCTTTGTTGACCGCATTTTTCCTCAGTGACTTACCGAGGGGTGGCGGGGGTGGGCGGCTGCTCCAGGGTGGGAGGGTAGAGGGAGAGGCACCAAGAAGAGCATTCTTGTTTAAATCTTTTTACTATCCAAAATGTCACAAGTAAATAATCTGCAAATAAATAAAACGGAAGGGGGGGGGGTTGTTTTTTTCTTGGGGAGAGGTGGGGGGGGGGGGGGGATTTCTCTGGTTCGTAGCCGTCGCAGACAACCACTAAAAATTCTAACACAGTGCGTATATATATATATGTGTGTGTGTGTGTGTATGTGTGTATATGAGTGTATATGCGTGTGTATTAGAATGAAATAAAGTTAAACGACCTTTCAGTACTGCCGAGAAAGTTGAATGCATCAGAATCAAAATCTTTCTCATTACTGAGATCGTCTCTACACTGACTTTGAGAAAGACAAAAATGATGGTCTGACTTTGAGAGAGTTAGACACAAATGGTCGGCGCTAGCAATATGCATAATGACGTATTCTAATTTCTTTTTCGTATTTCATCTGCCGCAGTCTTACGTAGGTAATTATGGCAATCTAAAAATTAGATACAGTATTTCCTAACCGCAGTCATTTTTCTATTTTAAAGAAAAAAATTATATGCTGAAACTTCTATATCGTTGTAGGAATTTATGACAGGACATTTTTAGCTCTTTGTTATCTAATAAAGCTAACATATAAAAAATATATTGTTTCCGATTGTTATCTAATAAACCTAACATATAACAAAATATATATTGTTTCCGATTGTTATCTAATAAAGCTAACATATAACAAAAATGTATTGTTTCTCATTGTTCTCTAATAAAGCTAGCATATAACAAAAAAAATGTATTGTTTCCGAAAGCTTTTCGAAAACATCAAAATAAAGTTCTGTAATATACATATAATATATATTATGTAAATTAATGGAAGGTTATGAAATATCAGAGATTATATATGCTTATGACATGTTATTACTGTCCACAACACAAAAATGAATGGAAAAAATAATTATGTCAGTCCGTAAGAACAGCGAAGAGCAAAACCTCTATCTTAATGCGAAGAAGACTAAATTGATGACGACTGACAAAACAAACAAGGCAGTTGATATATGTATCAATGAGGAAAAACTGGAAGAAGTGGAGAGTTTTGAATATCTTGGATCACTGCTCATTAATAATGCAGATATAATGAGGGAAATTAAAAGGGGGACATCTATCGCTCTTCAGAAAGTAAAACAACTAAAGAAGCTGTGGAGAGGAACAAACAGAACCACAAAAATAAGATTTTTAAGGGCATGCATCTTTCCCATCGCAACATATGGCTGTGAGACCTGGACACTTAACACAACAGCTGAGAAACACATAAATGCCTTTGAATGTAAATGCTACAGAAGAGTTCTTCAAACATCGTGGACACAAAAAAGAACAAATATATCCATACTACAAGAGCTTAATATTGAAGAAGGCTAGTCAGTAAAGAGAATTAAAGAGAGAAAACTTAAATATTTTGGACACATTAAACGTCATGATAATCTAGAGAAGACCGTCTTGGAAGGGTACATAATGGGAAAAAGAAAGAGAGGAAGACCAAGGCGAAGATGGCTGCAAGGCATCGTTGATGATCTACAAATGGATGCATCAGAACCAGGCCATCTTGCTTAGAACCGAGAGGCCTACAGGAGTGCTGTTAGAGAAGCAAAGTTCCGCAAGAAACGAATGAATGAATGAATGAATGAATGAATGAATGACATTAATGGAAGTGAAATAATAAAATACGCCCTCCGAGGCGACGCCTTGATGGCTGCCCTAATTTGCCTCAGGCTAAGCCTCACCTTGATAGAAAACCAACCTCTTAATAACTTACCATTTCTTCTAGTGACCGAGTCCTGGCTAAGAAAACCAACCTCTTAATAACTTACCATTTCTTCTAGTGACCGAGTCCTGGCTACACCCCCACATATTCCTTATCCCGAGACCAAACACCTCCTCTTTGACGCTGGTCTTGTTAACAAACGGGTTGCTTACTGGAACCGCATAATTCTTGGCTATTCCAGATTCCTCCTTGGTAAATTCTTGTTTTCTGACATCTATTCTTAGCACTTTACCGTAGAAAGAATTCCTAAGAAGAAAATAGGTAGAAAACATGTCTTTCTTTCATGACCGTTTATTATGAGTGAGATTGTAGCTTATACGAGATTGTTGTTTGGTTATAAAGTAAGAACCTTTAGAAGTAAGACTACTGTTGCTGCTACCGATTTTAACAGATTTAGTAAATGTTTACTACAGTTTGTTAGTACTATAGCTGCTTTTGTTGCACATAGTAATAACTTTAGGTAAAATTAAAATGATATAAAAACACACACAGGTCCTGCACTCTGCCTTTTGGGTCGTCGTTTTCCCCGCCATCCCCTGTGAAAATGTACAAGTATCCGTCGTCTCCAAAGAGCATCTGTAAAATTGTGAAAAAGTGAGAGGGTGGGAAATGTGACTGAAAAAGGCTGACTGACTGATGACTGACTGACTGACTAACTGGCTGGCGCATGAAAAGTAGCTTATAAATGATAAATGATAATAAATTTATGATCTACATTTCTTCCAACCACTTTCTTGTCCAAATGGAAACATCACTTGCTGTAAAAATTCAAAGGTTCAAAATCAGAATCCGGCGTCATTGCATTCAGGACAGTCCCATATATGCCCCGCCACATGCCGCAGCGTCCATCCAAGAGTGTGTTTGCTAATAGTTCCCATGAAGTGTTGGTTCTTCACGATGCATTTTCTGCCACGCAGTTCAGATTTACCTACCAGCATCCTTACTTTGTCCTAGCTCCAGCAATCGCTTCACAATAACATTTTCCTTCATTCCTGCTCTTCATTTTCCGGCAATTTTTCCAATACGACTTTAACAATGTCGCCCTTGTCCATTCTCGGCCTGCCGTTTATTTTAGCCTGTCCATCAAGTCTATCTTGACTGGTTTAACAGATGAACCCATTCTTTTCTAAGCGATTTTTTTCTCAGTCTTACGAAGCATACTCTGTGAATCAGTCGCAATGACGCCATGAACTACATCAAGGGCAACTATCCATTCTATTACCACCGACACAGCCTCAATGTCCATTCGCATGCTTGAAGTAGTGGCTTCAAAGTGTCCCTAACCCTCTGCCACTACTCTTTCATTGCGGTAGGCATACATAACTGCAATTCCTGCAGCTGAACTATAAAAAATGTTTACCACAATATATATCTTAGGATAATAATTACATGAAATCACGTGACGAAAAAAGTAATTATTCTTGATATCCAATTTTTATATTCTATATTTTGAGTGCAGTGAGGTTTAACCCATGCTGATCACTAATCGTTATATCTCTTATACAGGATGACTTCCTAATTAGCCCATTTCTTTTCTAAGCAACATAAGAACAAGATCGACGGTACGAAATAAGAAACCATTTTCATAAGTTTTATGAAAAGTTGTCTATACTAACTAAAGTAACACTTAAACGAGGTTTCTGCTGGCATCATGGAACTAATGCTAATATAACTATTTAGTTAACGCTTAACTCTCACAGTTCCAAGGGTGTGCTATAAATTAATGTTTTGCTTACCAGATTATAAATACAGCGAAGAGAGACGAAGCAGATGGATGCAGAACCATTGTGCCTTTAGCAATATAAATGTATGAAAGGAATCTGATGGGTGATTTTTTTGCTAGTGGTTCATTCATTCATTCATTCATTTGCATGTCCCTTGCGGAACTTTGCCTCCCTAACAGCACTCCTGTAGGCCTCTCGGTTGTAAGCAAGATGGTCTGCTGCTGCTACATCCATTTCCAGATAGTCAACGATGTCTTGCAGCCATCTTCGTTTTGGTCTTCCTCTTTTTATTTTTCTCATTATGTATCCTTCCGATACGGTCTTCTCTAAATTATCATGACGTATAATGTGTCCAAAATATTTAAGTTTTCTCTCTTTAATCCTCTTTACTAGCCAGCCTTCTTCAATATTAAGCCGCTAGTGATACAATGAGATAAATAAGAAGAATGTTAATGCATAAAAAGAATGTTAAAACATCTATAAGGTGATACATCAAGAACAATAAAAGTTCTACATACAGGTCCACCATTTCCATGCTTAAATGGCTGATATATCCTCATTAAGAACTTCTCTGTAAGTGGGTCCACAATCCCGTTTCTTGCCTGGAACATGCTTACATATGCGTAATCTCTGCCCTCATCTTTCCTGAAAATGTTAAATGGGGGAACTGACTGTGTTCTACCATTGACTTGTAACAGTGATAGGCCAGTGGATTTATAATAGTATCATTCAGACCTATCCACGTATAGAAAGATCGACTGATGTCTTTAGAATAATGATTGGTGCTTATTAATAATCGCTCTGCTTTGTTAGTTTCTAAACTGATTACTTACAAATCATAGTCATACGAACGATAAATTCCACAAAAATGTATTTAGAAAAATATATCATTTTAAAACGTAAAAAAAATGTTCATTTAGAAGCGGGCTTAAAACGACTTCGGATAAACGATTCAAGAAAGGAAAAAATGTAAATATCCCAGGAGGTAAAATCTTTTCAAACAGGAAGACACTGACAGAACTAGATATAATCATTTACCTCAGAACAACAACAACAACAGCTGATGTCTAGTCCCCAGACGACATCAATCTCGAACAGAAAGGACAAAAGCAGTTCTTTATGACATGAAGAACATACTAACATATAATGTGCTGTTCCTGAAAGTTATATATAGCACCAATATTACGACATACAGTATTTGTAAAACTTGGACGGTTAACGAAAGATGACAAAGACATTGGAGGCAATAGCTATGTAGTATTGAGAAAAGATGCAACAAACACCTTGGTCAGCCAGACGAAAACAAAAACACAAAAAAATGAACAAACCTTCAAAGAAGTGGCAGAACAACGAAAGACAGAAGTTATATAACCGTAAAACTCAAGTAGACAAGTGGACAAGGAAGATGGAGAGAAAAAATATCTCACTCCTGACTGAACAGTGACGGAGTGGGGGGGGGGGGAGAGTGGTGAGATGGTAGTGAACTCACAACCGAAACGCTAACCATTTAATACAGAAAAGTGGCCCAACCGCAGGCAACGAATAACGGACAGTCAACACTCTGAAGTCCCAGATTTCTCTGATGCTCGTAGCTAGTTTATTTCAACATCTTTCAGATCTCAGCATTAACATCAGTAGCAGTATATTAGATTATTGTATGAAATCAACATGCCAAGGTCCGTCTCTCGGTCGCGTCTCTTTCTTCCAGCTGTCTGTCTCTCGGTCGCGTCTCTTTCTTCCGGCTGTCTCTCTCTCGTTCGCGTCTCTTTCTTCCAGCTGTCTGTCTCTCGGTCGTATCTTTTTCTTCTAACTGTGCTCTTTTTCGTCCTTTAACTGTGCTTCCCTCTTCTGTAAGGGTTCCTTTTATATCCCCAAGTGTACTCTCTAAGTCTCTGCCGTCACCATCATTTCCTTTTCATATTGTGTTTAATGGGTTAATTGGTACACACTTGGGACTCCCGTTCAGTTGGTTTACCCTGTGTAACTTCTGTATACTTCTGTGGTCTATACTGTCACATAATCCCTTTCCATCGCAAGATTTTAAAATAATTTTTAAATTAAAAATGTTTAATTTAAAAATCTTACACAGTTCTCCTCCCCGTCATATGGATACCCTCAGCTCTCACTACGGTCCGTCATCTTTGTCGACTACCAAAAATGATTGACGACTAATAAAGTCTACAGTCGGGTCCTGTAACACAATTTAAAATGCAATCTCATAACAAGAAACAATGTTTCTACTAAAATCTCCCAATACATGCATATGCCATTATGAATCCTCAAAATTGGATGTGTGGGGACAATACCAGGGTACTGTTCTTCTCAACTGCGGCCGCCCATCGGATCATACAGTGGTTAGGTACGCGCTGGCGCAGACAACCTGTGGCAGTGCACTGGTTTTCTAATAATACTATCCGGGCTTGACTATTTATCGAGCGCCGTGTCCCCTGATTGCAAGGGTAATAAGTAATAAGTCGTAATCAGGTTAGGGGCTTCCTAATCCACCAACATCCATCTCACTGTACAAGGTATATCTTGGAGTCGGCATTATTAGGTGCACACTTGGAATTCCCGTTCAGTTGGTTTACCCTGTGTAACTTCTGTATACTTTTGTGGTCCATACTGTCACAACAGTACAGGAAAAGATCAGCAGAAGAACAATCTGACCTGATTGTATATACCTAGGACCTCATAAAATGGAAAAAAACAATATCACCAACAATGGCGCGTGATTGAATGAAGTGAGCAGAATGAAATAAGATCATTTAACTGTGATTAGGATTGTTGGAAAGGAAAATAGAGAACACAAGTTACAAACATTTCAAAGACCTGATTAAAACTAAATGGTTTTTATTTTCAAATATAAAACGCGTTAGAGATAAACCAAAGACATCAGTGATATGTGACATATGAGGCTCTTTTCCTATAGTGCAAGGGAAGAGGATTCTGAGCCTAGGTTTTCGGGAAGTTATTCTTTTTTCTAACTGCAATATCTGTAAATGGTGTAGAAAATACAGTAAATAAAGGCGGAGAAACCGATGGCAATGATGTAGAACAGAAAAATTAGAGACTGTCTGAAAGAATGACAGAAAAAAAAAATACTGTGCATTACCTGATGTAATACGCGTAGGTGTTCTTGTTGACATCGAACAATGGATCCAGAACAAAGGACAACAGTCCACGGCTTTCTCCGAAATCTCCTGACGTCATAACCCGATCTGTAATGTCAAGAAAGGTGTCTATTTTGGAACCGTCGGTGTCATACCTGGAGACGACACCCCTCTGTTCCACAACCAGCATCCGTTCCCTGTTACCATCCATGTAGAAAATGGCTGAGACTGGGTTGGAAATTTTCTCAATTGTTTGGGCAAGACAATAGCAGGAGCCACCAGTCACAGAGTCATCGTTGTCTGAACTTATTACACTCAAGACTGGGAGAACAAAGGTTGTTATGGTAACCACAGATATGACCAGGAACGTTGTTCTGACATCCATTCTCTCGAACAGCAGCTTCTTCTGTAAAATGTGTGTTATATGAAAATGACTTCACAAGGAGCAAAAGTTTTAATCATATGGAACTCGTGGTTTTCAGCTGTGACTTGAATCACTGTTTTAACCACTTCATCATGTATCTTACAGTACTGTATCTTTCAACATTGTATCTTGAAATACTGTATCTTACAACACTGTATCTTATAATACTGTATATTACAACCCTGTATCTTACAATACTGTATATTACAATGCTGATCTTACAACACTGTATCTTACAATTCTATATCTTACAATAATGTATCTTACAGCACTGTATCTTACAATCCTATATCTTACAATTCTGTATCTTACAATACTATATCTTACAGCACTGTATCTTACAACACTGTATCTTACAATACTGTATCCTACAACACTGTATCTTACAATACTATTTCTTGCAAAGCAAAAAAAAAAATTATTATAAAAGAGGTGTATTGTTGCTGTGGTTATTTGTTCTCCGTACAGAAAAAAGCCTTTGAAAATAGCGAATAATTTTCAGTGACAGAGCAATTTGTCTTGTAAATGAAGACAATACAAAGAAAAAAGCAAAAAAAATATGTTTCTTGATATGTAATATTGTTATAGATACAGAAAATAGAGATATGGGAGGGAAAAAAATGACAAAACCGAACAAGTTTGATGATGAACACAAATCGTCTGTCATTACAAAACAGTAATGAAACATCGCCATCTAGAGATAAGGTATTTCAGCCACTGGAACAAGTATAAAAACAGTTCAGCTCCTGACACATACGTTAGTATGTTTGTGTATTTAACTACGGTACAGACTCCGTGGTTAAACTTAGTGTCACTTAGTTCACTGGCGTGTATATTGTGTGTTCGTGCGTGTTTATGAGAGAGAGAGAGAGAGAGAGAGAGAGAGAGAGAGAGCATGCATCACGTTAGCAATTCTGCCTGTAACGCACATGCAAAAAAAAAAACGGGAGACAAAAGAGAATGGAAAAACAAAAGAAAGAAAATAAAAATGTAAAAAAGAACTATTTCTCATCTTTATGTTTGTTAAATGAAACAAAAAATATATCCTTTATTCATGAAACCCCCACCCCCCACGCAACTGATTTAAAACCTGTCACTTAAAAAAGTCAAACCTTCCTATTCCCTTCAGAAAAAAGTAATATTGATCTTCAATCCTATACACTGACAGAATGCATTGCTCTTTGGCGTGTCAAAATAGGGAGCATGGATACAGAAAAACGAAATTATTCTTGCTTGTCTGGTTACAAGATACCTCCGGGAATTCTGGCGTCTCATGTCTGAGAACATAGCTCAGTTAACTATTGTTAATGTAACGGTAGATTGCCTTAATTATATCCCGTGTCACAGCTCACAGTAAACATATCTTACACAGTGTAACTGAATTTTGTATCATAGCAACAAACATATCTTACACAGTATAATTATATCCTGTGTTACACTCACAACAAACATATCTTACACAGTATAATTATATCCTATATCACAGCTCACAACAAACATACTTACACAGTATAGTTATATCTTGTATCATAGCTGACAACAACCATATCTTACACAGTATAACTTAATCTTGTATCATAGCTCACAACAAACATATCTTACATACTTGTATTACAGCATTTCTTGATAAGAAAAAGGTAGATTTTTTTGCATCTTAGAACACATCACTCACACAATACTCTGTTCACAGTCATTAACCAATTCATTAAACCAGTGAAGACAACATAAGGGATACCTCATTTAGAGGAACTTTTCATGCATATAAGAATGGTTACTGTGACTAGCCGAACGCTGGAGAAAAGAAAATTGAAAATAAGTTATTTCAAGTTACAAGCAACGAAGTATCTTGGATCACTGCTAACTAATAATGGAGATACAATGAGGGAAACTAAAAGGAGGACATCTATCGCTCTTCAGAAAGTAAAACAACTATAGAATTTGTGGAGAGGAACAAACAGAACTACAAAAATAAGATTTTTAAGGGCATGCATCTTTCCCATCGCAACATATGGCTGTGAGACCTGGACACTTAACAAAACAGCTGAGAAACACATAAATGCCTTTGAATGTAAATGCTACAGAAGAGTTCTTCAAATATCATGGACACAGAAAAAGAACTAATATGTCCATACTTTCATTCATTTGCATGTCCCTTGCGGAACTTTGCCTCCCTAACAGCACTCCTGTAGGCCTCTCGGTTGTGAGCAAGATGGTCTGCCGCTGATGCATCCATTTGCAGATCATCAACGATGTCTTGCAGCCTTCTTCGCCTTGGTCTTCCTCTCTTTCTTTTTCCCATTATGTACTCTTCCAAGACGGTCTTCTCTAGATTATCATGACGTTTAATGTGTCCAAAATATTTAAGTTTTCTCTCTTTAATCCTCTTTACTAGCCAGCCTTCTTCAATATTAAGCTCTTGTAGTATAGATATATTTGTTCTATATATCCATACTACAAGAACTTAATACTGCTGCAGTCTCCATGGAACTGTGAGTTGGTGTTCTCTTATATCTTATATCTTACATCCTTCCCGTGCCGTTTAAGGTCACATAGGGCTCGCAAGGTAGTTCGCCAGTTTTTCCTCTCTTCGGCGAGCCGTTCAACCTCATCAAGGGATTTTGTGCCTGTTAATTTGGCCTCTCTTAAGAATGTCCTCTTCAGAGTTTCACGTGGTCTGCCTCTTTTTCTTTGGCCTGTTGTGTTCCACTTGATAGCTTGTTTTTGGGATTCTCTGATCGTCTTCTCATCACGTGACCAGCATCTCCTTTTCCTGATCACCCATGAGACTGCTTGTTGTTCAAACATCTGTCTTATCTCCTCATTGTTCTTGAATTCGTTTCACTTGATGCCGAGTATTTTCTATAGGCATTTGTTTTCGAAAGAGTCTAATTTCTTGTCTATTTCTTTAGTTGTTTTCCAGCTTTCACATGCATAAATGAGGGTGGATATTACATTTGAATAGAATAGTCTTAACTTGGTTTTTGTGCTTATAACTTTTGAATTCCATATATTCTCAAGATTCTTGAAGATCGATGCTGCTTTTGTAATTCTGACTCTTCCTTTCTGTTTTCACCATCCTGTTCTATGTAGCTGCCGAGGTATGCAAATTGATTGACTTCTTCAACATCTGTCCCTTCTACATATTTTTTTTCCATTTTGATTAATGAAAAGTTTCATTATTTTTATTTTGTCCTGGTTAGTTTCAAGTTTTATTTTGCTAGCCAGGGAGAGCAGGGTATCTGTTTTTTTTTCCTGGTGTTCTCTACAGTCAAAATAATGATGTTCAGATATGGCATCATGTCAGCTTGAGAGCATGTCACGGCGGCTATTTTTTCAGTCCCTGAAAGGAACTCACTAGAGCTGCGCTGCATGCAACTCATTTCCGCTCCTACAGTTGTCCACAAGGTAGCCTTGGGTCCAGTGTTCCCTCTAAGCTGCGTGGCCGCGCACAGAAAAAAATCATACCGCATACAAGATTATTGGATCCGCGCAAAACAGAAAATTGAAACTGCTACTTTTATTTTCCAGTTTCCAGATGTTACTCCGTTCTATAATTGCGATCAAGAAAAATACTATGATGGTGCATGTTTTTCGCTTACTGTTTCTTTCTTGTTGAAAAATTACTTTCGTATCGGATGTTTAAAATAGTTTTTTTTTTATCGCGTAGTTTCGATAGTACTGCAGCAGAAACGTGACGAGGCAAGTGGACTTCCAGGAAATAAAGGGTTATTAAAATAAACGGGCAGATGAATTTCCACTGCGTCGTGTAAAAAGAGAATGTCCATTTAACTGCACAGGTATGCAAAATGATCTTGGTAACTAACACCAGACGTCCTGACCACCAACATTAGAGCCATTCTGTTTTTTTTAAATACCAGTAACTTAAAAGTACACCAGGTTTATCCTGTTATTAAATGTACAGGCCATTACAGTGTATGGATATATATATATATATATACACGTTACTATGTACATTTGCACAAACAATATTTTTTTGCACGTGAGCTGAACATTTTGAACACAGCTCGCAAACCCTTAGAGGGAACATTGCTTGGGTCGCCATCTCTTTCTTTTTTTCCTCTGGTGTCCATCGAAAAATTGCAATTGCATCACAGAAACTATCGCAAATGAAGAGTATGTGGCAAGGTATCAACAAGAAAACAAAGTTATGTTTACTAATAAGCTTACATATTTCAAGTGGCAACATACGGATACGAAACATGGACACTTAACAAATCTCTAGAAAAGAGAATATCACAGATAGAATGAAAGTCAAATAAAAAGATACTGATGGGATTACGTGACGCAGAAAACTGACTCTTTAACACCATAAAAATTAGAAAGCTGAGATACTTTGGCCACTTCAAAAGACACAACAGCTTGGACAGGTTGACAGTAGAAGGCATAGTGCCCGGCCACATCAAGAGACACAACAGCTTGGAGATGTTGATACTTCGGCCACATCAAGAGAAACAACATCTTGGAGAGGTTGATAGTAGAAGGCATAGTGCCCGGCAAAAGAGAAAATGGAAGACCTCATCGTAGGTGGACTCAGCACATCACGGAAAGATTGAATATGTCACTGCAAGACGCTGGTCAGCTTGCACAAGACCGTATTGCATTCGGGGAGGCTGTGAGAGGGACAACATTCTGGAAAGGACATGTCACATGAATGAATGAATGAATGAATGAATGAATGAATGAATGAATGAATGAATGAATGAATGTTCATCGCATGGTTGTTTTAGCGATGTTGCTGGGGTCTCTTCGAAGCACATTACCAATCCATTTCCAGCGTTTTTCTGCTGTTGTAAGATGCATATCTTCTAGTTTACATTGGCAAGTAGATCTTTATTATTTATTGTCTGTGGCCAGTAAATATTTAAAATCTTTCTGAGGCAGGTTGTGTGGAACGAGAATAATTTGCTCATTTCCTTTTCAGTTGTTCTCCGGCATTCAGATCAGGAGTATGGATAACACATAACTTTGGTACAGTTTTATGTTGGTCCCAGCACTGTACTGGGGGGACTTCCAGATGTTTCCAAGCTGTGCTCACTTTATTTATTCTTCTCTTTATGTCTTTATTTCCTCCTCCATCCGATGTTAATGTGCTGCCAAGGTATATGAAGGTTTCTGTTTGGTTTTGGCCATTAATTTTAATTGCTGCTTGGTTTTCTATGTTTCCTTGCGTTATTTCTGAATTCTTTTTATTGATGTTCAGCCCCACTTGTCTGCTGATTGTATCTAGAGTGCTTGTTTTCTCTAGTATATGTTGCTGAGTATGCGATTAGAGTGCTATATCATCTGCATAATCCAAATCTTCAGGCATGGAAAACGTTGTCCATCTAATACCACTTTGGGTGACTTTTGTTTTATGGCGAGGTAATAAACATAAATGTTAGGTAATAAACATAAATGTTAGGTAATAAACATAAATGTTAGGTAATAAACATAAATGTTAGGTAATAAACATAAATGTTAGGTAATAAACATAAATGTTAGGTAATAAACATAGTACTGCCTCCATAAATAAAACATGGATATAAAAACTGACAAATCAAATGCAAAGTAAAAAGCAAATATGTCAGAAAATTTCAAAGTCTAATGTGTAGGATGGCGTAACTGCTAAATCATCAGAACAGCACATGATGATGATTATCATCTCACGCCATTTTTGTTGGGCAGCAGGATATTTCTAATTGTTCTTTCTCTCATTTTCTTTCCACTGATCAACAAAAGATGTCTTGCAAATTCTGATCATTCTTCTCTAGTATCACAGCAGATGATAAATGTACAAGCTAGCTGTCCAAGAAATGTTATAACGCTGAGTTTGTATCCATTATTCTCGTACTTCACTCCAAGCAATGGCGTATAATTTAAAACTAATGAATGTGGTATTGTCAGTGGCGGATTACCCATTTACGCTAAAGCAGTATTCTCGGGTGATTCAATCTTCTACTCTTCTATGTGTAAAATGTAAACTTGTTGCTCATCTCTCTGTAAATTTCCACTATTGTCCACTGGAATAATGTTCTTCCTGTTTACAACGATAAGTGTTGACTTTATCAATTACTGTTAATATTTTATCTCATTTAATCTACGACCATTCTACGCTGTTTTGCGTCTGTTTTGTTACTCACTTCACAAACTTACTTGCTCCCAGGTTCATTCTCTCTCAGTGGAAATAGTAATACAGAAGCAGCAACTTTACAGTTGAAATGACTTTAATGATGCACGGGGTGACGATGAGTCGATGAGCAATATGACGAGAACGACAAAAACATCAACAAAATCCATAGACACAAGACTTGACATCTCCACGATACAATATATGTTCCCGGCAGACTACTGTCGCCATCAGAACAACCTAATAACTCTATTCTACATCTATTTCACTAAACAACATTTCTAACAGACTAATCTACGTTTATCTCATACGATACACAAAACACAACTGTCCCTCAGTCATATGATTTCTCTCTCACCTGACCTTTTTCCTGTCATAACTTAACCGTGCAGCCCGAGACAAAAGCAGATGGACTCTACTCACAAACAGCTGATTACTTTAGAAAACTCATTTTATATTAATTTTTACAATTCTCAAATGAGTTATCTATCTTACATCCTAACATTCATATACTGCTATAACGCTGAAAAGGTCTAGGTCATGGGGCCAAGCCTCAAGGCAAGAACAAAATTTGCAAATACAAACAGGTCCACTGAGAGGGGAGGTCAAGCTGGTATATTCCGTCAGAACCTGGGATTTCCCCCCTTGTTTTAAAAGGCGTCCGTGGTTGATGAAAACAGAATGGCTAATCAATGAAACAAAAAACTGGGTGGGGTGGGGCTGGGGTGTGAGGGGAGAAGATAGGGAGAGATAGTTTTGCACCACTTTTCAAAAAATCCTCTGAAACCTTGAGTACAGATTTCTGTCTCGCGTAACACGTTATTACTGAAGTACTAGCAAGTTATGTTATCCAGAAGACAGTTTATGTTTGATCTGTATAACACAGTCATATAGTAATCTGATATGTATAATACACAGTCATATAGTAATCTGATATGTATAATATACATTATATAGTAATTTGATCTGTATAATATACATTATATAGTAATTTGATCTGTATAATACACAGTCATATAGTAATTTGATCTGTATAATACACAATCATATAGTAACCTGATCTGTATAATACACAGTCATATAGTAATCTCATCTGTATAATACACAGTCATATAGTAATCTGATTTGTATAATACACAGTCACATAGTAATTTGATTTGTATAATACACAGTGATATAGTAATTTGATCTGTATAATACACAGTCATATAGTAACCTCATCTGTATGATACATAGTCATATAGTAACCTGATCTGTATAATACACAGTCATATAGTAATTTGATTTGTATAATACACAGTGATATAGTAATTTGATCTGTATAATACACAGTCATATAATAATTTGATCTGTATAATACACAGTCATATAGTAATCGAAGAGATTAAAACTTGGGGTAGGGAGGAGAGAGAGAGAGATCAGGTCATATTTATTGAGATGGACAGAACAGGTTGGAAGGGCCAATCACTTGATATTGCCCATATAAAAACTGGTGAGACCCTGCTGTTTTATAGAAAAGCTGATGTTTTTTGCAAACTATGCTTAATTAGTATTCCAAACATGTGTTTGAAATCATGGATAAGACTTTCGACAATGCTGAGTTAGTACTACAGACATGTGCTTGAAATGGTGGTTAAGACTTCAAACAATTGTGAATTATTTTTACAGACAATGGTAAATATCACAAAAACAGTTTTCGTTTACTATTCTAATCGACAGAGAATTACTGATAATCCTGAAAAAAATAATATCAACTACGAAGAACAAACACTATATGTAAAACTATATGACTATGTATTATACAGATACTTTAAAAAATAAGCTTTTAGTTCACACTCGCGGGGATCTTTCGGGTGTTTACAAGATGATGAATATGTTAAGTGTGATTCAGTCTTCTTGTCTTCTTCTTCTTCTTCTATCTCTGCTCTTTGTGATGCCAAACGTTGAAGAATCATCATAAAGAAAGGAATGAGTCTTGGTATAATCTGTTTTCAAGTGACGACTGCCTTGTTCCTTTCATCGCTTCTATGGATAATCTCTTTTGTGGTAACTTCTGTCGTCACTGTTTCTGATTTAATCTCTTTACTGATCTCCATATAATATAATAACGTTTGAATTTAAATGTTCTCTTTTACACGTTTTTGATTTAATAATAATGTCTCCATTTCAAATAGCCTGCTTATACTGTATAACTCATCTGAATGTTTAGTATTTTTTCCCTTAAAGATAATGATGATATTAACAACCTTAAGCTGATGTAATCATACCCCAACAAATCACATTTATTTATTGTAATAGCGTGCTTGTGTTTTAACACGTGGAATTTGATTCAGTTAAGCCAGAACAATACTTAAATGTTTTCTGAAAAGAATCTAGAAAAAAATCTAGAAAATGGCCGATCATTTTTTTTAAAATGTGAGCTTTTGTCTGCCTCCAACACAGATGTCGGTTTTCTATGGATGCTAAGATGACGGCACTTCTACGTCTACTGGGAAAAGAAAAATGGCCACAGAATATTCCCCGCAAAAATGTTTATCACGTGATTTCTGTTCATTTTACAAATGTTGCAGTCTCCCCAAGATCATCTCGAAGTTCCATGACCACAGAAAGCTATGTCCATGTACAAGTTTCATTTCTCTATTTCTCTCTCTCTCCTCTCTCTCTCTCTCTCTCTCTCTCTCTCTCTCTCTCTGTCTTTATCTCTCTCCTTTTCCACTTTTTTCATTATAAAGGAAGGATAAGCTGAACAAATAGATAACTGTAATATTTTTTTTCAAAGATGTGAAAATGTCGAATCATAGAACATTAATTACATTAAGCATATTCATTCATTCATTCATTTATTCATTTGCATGTCCCTTGCGGAACTTTGCCTCCCTAACTGCACTCCTGTAGGCCTCTCTGTTGTAAGCAAGATGGCCTGCTGCTGATGCATCCATTTGCAGATCATCAACGATGTCTTGCAGTCATCTTCGTTTTGGTCTTACTCTCTTTTTCCCATTATCTACCCTTCCAAGACGGTCTTCTCTAGATTATCATGACGTTTAATATGTCCAAAATATTTAAGTTTTCTTTGTTTAATCGCCTTTACTAGCCAGCCTTCTTCAACGTTAAGTTCTTGTAGTATGGATATATTTGTTCTTTTTTTATGCCCATGATATTTGAAGAACTCTTCTGAAGCATTTACATTCAAAGGCATTTATGTGTTTCTCATCTGTTTTGTTAAGTGTCCAGGTCTCACAGGCTTATGTTGCAATGGGAAAGATGCATGCCCTTAAAAATCTGATTTTTATAGTTCTATCTGTTCCTCTCCACAGATTGTTTAGTTGTTTTACTTTCTGAAGAGCGATAGATGTCCTCCTTTTAGTTTCCCTCATTGTATCTCCATTATCAGTTAATAGTGATCCAAGACATTCAAAACTCTCCACTTCTTCCAGTTTTTCCTCATTGATACATATTTCACCTGCCTTGTTTGGTTTGTCGGTTGTCGTCAATTTAGTTTTCTTTGCATTAAGATAGAGGTTTTGCTTTTCGCTGTTCTTACGGACTGACATAATTAGTTTTTCCATTTCTTTTGTGTTGTGGACAGTAATACTGTATCATCAGCATATCTAATCTCTGGTATCTCTATTGTTATGGCATCGTAATATTTTTTGTCTACATCTTCTCTAACATTCCTCATTATATTTTCAGTATACAAGTTAAATAAGTAAGGCAACAATATGCACCCCTGACGGACCCCTTGTTTTATGTCAAACAAAGTTGTTTTTTTCACCATTTATTCTTACTGTTGCTTGTTGGTCTAGATACAGCAGTGATGTTAATTGTATCAAATGTGTTGGAAATCCCATTTTTTCCATTATTTCCCAAAGTTTCTGCTGTTGTACACAATCAAATGCCTTTGAGTAGTCTATAAAAGATAAATATAGATTCACATTAAACTCTCTACATTTCTCTATTATTAATCTTATATTGAATATATGATAAGCATATACAGTTTGAAAATTACCTCATTCGGACACAGAATTAGGCGAGAAAAAAATCTTCATATGTTCGCGCCCTATGCAGTTCGTACATTAAAAAGTGAGTTCCAGAGAGTTGTTAGTGCAGCAAAGTTCCGCAAGGGACATGCAAATGAATCAATGATACGGCTGACGTTTTGTATTATCTCAGTTTTCTTATGTTTAAAAGTTACGAAAATAATACGTGACATACACACATACAGTATATCTATATTACAGTACAGTACATCACAACAATGGAAGATAATAAGTAACAAATAAATCTACACATTAACTCTCCGCTTATAACGGCCATTATGGGAGACAACAGATTGAGATGCCTCGGGAATTTAGAGAAAACAGAGAAGAATAGACAAAGAAAGATGGTCTATGAAGCGATGAAAGGGGATACACCAACCCATAGATCTAAACAACGATGGGGAGACAACCTAGAAGATATACGCATTCTTGCAATCGACAGTTGGCGAGAAAAGATCAAGAACAGAGAGGAATGGAGACATGTCTTGACTGAGGCAATATGCCTCAATGGCTCGGAATGCTACTGACTTTAGCAGGTTCTCAAAGAAGAAGTTATTAGTACAATATTGCTTCGCAGTTTATATTTTGTTAAGTAAACCATTTTATCAGTGAGATGTCACCAGGCCCAAATGGGGAGGGGAGGGTCCAACCGGTGCACAGCTCCTGGGCGCTGAGGTCCTCCCCTGTTTTTTTTTTTTTGGGGGGGGGGAGGATGAAAACAACAGCTAAATAAAGTAAAGGAGGTAGGGGCGGAGAGAAGGGGACAGGCTTTTGTTCCGCGCCGCCCTACAAAATTTCTATCGGAACCCCCGGGTGTCACATAAAAAATAACTTCCTGAACAGTACAAACGTACTTCAGTATTTATGTGTTTGCAACAAATACTGTTTAGCAATAAATAGTCTGTCCTGCCTGCTAACTCTTTTTTTTAAGAAGCGCAATAACATGTGCGAATACGAATGTAAAGAAGTCTGATGCATAAAATGTAATGTCCGACTTAAGCACAGATGATGATAGGTTTTAAAAAGTTGACAAGGCTGGTTCCTGAATTTATTATGCCACAGTAAGTATTGTTTAAAAGAAATGGTGCTCAGGTAATTGTAATTTAATGTTCCATAATTATGTCTGTTTAATATATGTGGTTCTGCAATTGTGATATTTTGACTGTTATTTTGATTACTGTGTTCGTTTGGGGTGAGACTGACTGCTGGGGGGGGGGGGGGTGGATTATAGTGACCTGAATGTGATTCCAGAGGTTAAGTTCTGAAAAGTTGTTAAGGGTCTTAAAACACAGTAAATGTTCATTATATGCATGTTCTCATATAGTTGTAACTGAACGAGAAACAAAAACAACAAATAAAGATGTAAATAACATTCAGCGAAAAACTAAATCTTAAACTTCCAATTTTGTATGATGTAATCAAGTATCTTAAGCTGATTCTTCTATTGATCTCATTCAAAATATAAACGTAGAAATTTTGCTTGCGTTGTCATTAACGACCTACTCTGCTCGAAGATCTTTATCGGCTGCCATGTACTGACAGGTTGTAGCACTCATTAACACTTCCACTTCCTTTTCTCTTCTCAGAACTTGATATTATCTCTATAGATTTTCAAAGCTGCGATGCTTACGCATTTCTTTTACTGGCGTTTCTTGTTGGTAAAACATTTATTATCAACGTCTATTTGTCCACATTAAAATTTGTCCATTTTTGCACTTTCACAAGTGATGTAAGGTTTTCCCCGTTTATGTTGTATTCGCCACGTGATCTCCGTGTTCTGGTTTTGTTTTTGTTTGTTCTCATCCCACCCCCTTTCCCATTTTTATTTGTTTGTCTATCACTTGTCATACATGACAACATAATAATTTTCTTATTACCCCTGTTTAACTCATAATTTAGTTCACAGGAAAATTCATTAATTTAAACAACTGTTTCACGTTTTATTTTTCCGTAGTTTTGTGATTTACATTGTAATCTGTAAAGTAATTTTATTAGCTCAAATTCTTTCAAAGCTATTTAGTGAAGGAATGGCATTAGCAATACAGAAGTGTATTACCAATACAAAAGGTAATGGTAAACCTGACATGTCTTAGAGGCATATAGGGATATAGTTTTAGTGCCCATATTTTCCTTGACCTTTCAGCACACTAGAGGGTAATCTGGTCAGTATCACGCCTGGCTGCCTTTTCTTCCCCAACTCCAGAAGAAGTCGGGTACCCATTTCTACAGCTGGGTGACTGGGGTGCCCCCGGCCGGATTTGAACCCCCGACCTTAGCCATGAGAGACCAGTGCACTAACTACTTCGCCTCTCAGACACTAATACAAGCAAACATTCAACTCCTCTATTGCGAGAGACCAAACAAACATTCAATATCCTATATCACTAGAGACCAAACAAATATTCAATGTCCTATATCACTTCAGATCAAACAAGCATTCAATGTCCTATAACACAAGAGACCAAACAAACTTTCAATGTCCTATATCACTAGAGACCAAACAAACATTCAATTTCATTTATCATGACAAACCAAGTAAACATTCAGTGTCATTTATCACGAGAGACAAAGCAGACATTCAGTGTCATTTATGACGAGACCAAGCAGACATTCAAAATCATTTATCACTAGAAACCAAGCAGACATTCAAAATCATTTATCACTAGAGACCAAGCAGACATTCAAAATCATTTATCACGAGAGACCAAGCAGACATTCGATATCCTATGTCACTTGAGACCAAGAAAAGAGGCAATATTCTGACACAAAAGCGGAGAGAAAAATAGCGAAGAGGATGAGATATTTGTTAACAAATGAAAAAAAAAATTGGGATAATTGTTTTTCACATTAAATTTTGATTTTATATAGGTACTGTAAAACCACAGGAGTTTGAAATGTAATTCATGCAAGTACCTTATATATAAAGTCTTTCTTTAAGAAAATACATTTCACTTACCTGGACAAACAGTAACGTTCTACAGGACAGATTTTCTACTGCGTCTTCTGAACTTCGATACCTTCAGCCACCAACAATCAATCTTAGGGCCGCACAGGACACGTCCCGCGAGCGGTCAATAAGGAGATTATACCCGCCAGCAGATTATGAACTGGAGATTCTGTTATGGAAGCAACGAAAGACAGATGATACGTCTGTTAGGACAGATGCTTGTCCACAAAACATCCTAAAACTTTATGAGAGACTTGAGTTTCTCTCCTTCTTCTTTCATTCTTTTTTCTCTCCTTTCCTTAATCTTCTTTCCTTCTATTGAATCCTCCGTTTCTTTCCACCCTCACCCCTTTTGGAAGAGTTACTGGTGTAGATACATTTAGAAAGATACACAGTAAAAGCTGCTTTATAGTGTACTGTATGATACTACTTGAAATTACATTTTGCAATACTACATTTCGTAAATCTGCATCACATTACATGTTCCACTATATCGCAGCTTACTTTATGTACACATGGAATGCCCATAATTTCATAGCGAGGTCCTGCATATGACTTGTTTTGCATGCTTTCTTCTCTCATCGTCTCTAGCACAGTTTGACTGAATCAAAATTTGGCTTCTTTGAAATGTAAGTTGTTTGAGCGTCAATGGAAACCTCGGCTGTAGCATGAGACAAACTGTCACTCGTGTTAAGAACAATGGCTGACGAAATGTTTCCAGATACGTGACACACTCAGTAATGCTGTATGATTGGATGTCTGAGGAAATCTTTAGCCTCCGTTTGTTCAGATTTTCCTTGAAATTTCATTGTTGTGGATGGCATCATGTTACATGATAAGCTCGGCTTAATCGGTTAAAGATGCAATATTTCACGGATTTTCAGATTTCTTGAACAATTTATGTCTTGTCTTGTCTTGTCCTTCCTCATTTACTGTTAGGTGTAGAGGTGAAGTGCAATTGTCTCCCAAATGGCTCTCCTGTTGGCTTCGTACATTGAGATGTTCAGGGACTCTGCTATACCATAGGTCCATCGTGTGATCTGTAAAACATTGCTCTCTGTGGTACACGTTCTGTTGGTAGTCGTGATACATGACCGAACCATTTTATTTGCTGTTTTTTTAATATAGTTCAGAACGAGTTCAACTCCTACTTTTATTTCTAATGACATCATTTCTGATTCTGTCCATTCTTGATATTCCAAGAATTCTTCTCAAGAATCTCATTTCAGTTTTGTAATTTTCCTTTTGTCTTTTGCTGTCAGTGTCAATTTACTGTTTGTTTATTTATTAATTTTTTTTAGAACCTCAGATACTCTTACACTTAGTATCCCACTAACTCCATATAGTTCTCGGTGACAAGACAGCGTCCACCGAGCAAGAAGTATCTCCACTTGCTCCTTCTGAAAGGTTTGAGAGGCATCATGAAGGTTTCGTGGTGAACAGACAATCCAGTCCAGTACAGTATGTGTTCATCCACTCCAGGTGTTGCAGCAAGTCGAGAGAGGGGTGCTGATGTAGACACAAATCTGAGAAATTACTGGCTTGAAAAGAACAAACAAAGCAGAATACTCACTAGGCAAGGAGAAGAACAATGCAGTCAACACTAACCTCCGTTCATTTACATAACTCAGCTTCTTTTCAAAAATGCAGAGCAAGTTAGCCAATATTACTGACAGATTAGCCTTTTCCTATTCTGAATAATTATAGCTTATTTACAGGTCTATTAATTTTTTAACTGATTATAAAATTGATTCTGAAGTGAAAGTTTAATTTATGAAGACAATGTATTCTTGAACATGTTCGTTGACTTGAGTAAATCATGCCTTTTGTATGTATCTGTAATAACATCTGTCTAATGTCGAACGCTTGTCTAATATATCTTTGACAAAGGACAGGCTAGCGATAGGATAAACTTTGGGAAATGCATAGTTATAAAGCAGCACGATTAAAGAGAGCACTGATCAGATTAATCAATGAAGGATAAAGAAAGTCTTTCCCTGATTTCAAACAAGTATCATACATAAACTATGCTGTACAGACATGAAGTCAAAAAGGTATTTTTGTCTTTTATTCGTGCACGTCAGCGTATGCTCTGTCTAGAGAACGTCTAAGCTATATTCGATTTCGTGACATGTGTTCTCCAGAGGGTGAAAATATAGCAATCTGAAACCCATAGCTGGCATGCGTGATCTGACCAAGACACTCTCCCATCTCTCTGTTCGTACCCGCCCTCCCCCAGTAACAGACCTAGCCTGGCTAATGGAACAGGGATCGTCGTAGTGCCCATGGTGGTGGAGTCTGTTAAAGAAGTATTGCGCATCCCTGCTTTCTAGCTTTATTCAGGGACTGAAAAAATAGTCGCCAAGGCCAGTTTCCAAATCGATATCGTCATCGCACCAGCTACAAAGAACACCAGCTCGCAGTTTCAGGGAGACTGAAGAAGAAAAAGAAGAAGAAGAAGAAGGAAGAGGAGGAGGAGGTGGAGTAGGAGGAGGTTACTGTAGCTAAAGCAAACGTTGTCCTTGCCTTCAACGTTTTGTTTTAAATGTCACTAACACTGCCAGTGTCTTTAATTAAACTTTGCATTCCAACCTTTGATGCTTTTAACATCCTGTGGATCTCGTCCACACTCATTTCTGAACCTTCATTGAACTGTAACTGTCGTACTTGTTTCGTGATACCACAAAACACACCGGACTTTCTCCTTCTTAGACGCCATTTTGATACTGTGACTGCAGTACTATTTTTACAAAAGGGAGAAAAAACCCTCTCTAGAGTTGGCCACATTCGTGTTTCTGTCCAGCATACTTTTAAGATACGATTTTTCCTAAAGATGGAGTGACTTTATGATCACCTTGTATAAATGATAGGTTATGAAACGCAAGAAGACACAAAGAAATGAAGTTGTTTGCTGGGAAAAAAACAAGTAATGAGAAGAGAGAGCTGAGATAAAAGGAAATACGATCACCGACCAAAGTATAAAGTGCCACAGTGAAGTATTTCGTGATACAGACAGTTTGTCCTCTGGCAAAAACATGACATTTTTTTCACTGTTTCTTACATCTTACATCCTTTACGTGGCGTTAAACGTCATATATGGCTCACATTGTAATTTGCCAAGATTTGCTTTTTAGCCTCATCAAGGGATGTTATTCACACTAAACTGGCCTCTCTTTAACACTGTCCTCTTCAGAGGTTCACGTGATCGACCTCTTTATCTTCGACCTTTTGTATTCCACTTGATAGCTTTTGTTTTGGGATTCTCTGACTGTTTCTTCTCATCACGTGACCGACATATGTCCATCTTCAATTTCTGATCACCAATGAGACAGGTTGTTGTTTGGTCATCTGCTTTATCTCCGCATTGTTCTTAAATTCATTCAACTTTATACCGAGTATTTTCCCTACGCATTTGTTTTCAAAAGAGTCTAATATCTTGTCTTTTTCTTTAGTTGTTTTCCAGCTTTCGCATGCATAAATGAGAGTGGATATTACATTTGAATTGAATAATCTTAGCTTGGTTTTTGTGCTTATAACTTTTGAATGCCATATGTTCTCAAGATTCTTGAATACTGCTTTTGCAATTCTAACTTCGTTTCTGGAGTCACTATTCTGGTCTATGTAGCTGCTGAGGTATGCAAAATGGTTTACTTCTTCAACAGCTGTTCCTTCTACGTATATTTTTCCTTATTGATTAATGGAAAGTTTCAATATTTTTTCCCTATTAAGTTCAAGTCCTATTTTACTAGCCAATGAAGACAGGTATCTGTTTTTTCTTGCATGGAATTCACACTGTCAATGATAAGAGTTATGTCATCTGCAAAATCAGGATCTTCTAGTTGGGTCCCATGTACCCAATCAGTGCTTGTTTACCTGTGCAGCATTTTTTTCATTATGAAGTCTTGGGCAATTCCAAAAAGCAAGAGAGATAGTATATATCCTTGTTTCTATTTCAATCTGGAACCATTCGTTCATTCCTTCTTCTGTGTTGACTGCGCAAACATATCCACTGAAGAGATCCTTAATGATGTTGACAATTTTAGATAGTATTCCATATATTCTTAAAATTCATTGTATACTGATTTCAAAATAATCTCTAGGAGAGAGTTGGAATACTGTAATGATCCCAATATTCAAAAACGGTGAATAACATGATAAGAGAAAGTAGAAAACTACAGAGAAATATCCTTACTACAAACAAGCTACAGAATACTATTTATTATACTTTTAAATAGATTTATTTAACAA
This sequence comes from Achatina immaculata, assembly GCA_009760885.1. Taxonomy (NCBI): domain Eukaryota; kingdom Metazoa; phylum Mollusca; class Gastropoda; order Stylommatophora; family Achatinidae; genus Lissachatina; species Lissachatina immaculata. The sequence goes on along the minus strand of CM019718.1, from coordinate 19,507,151 downwards.
CAGTACAGCGAGAAAATACTGAGAGACTATCAAACAGATTTCAGGAAGAATAGATCAACTGTAGACCAAATAATTTATCTACGTCAAAGAGCAGAACAGAACCGGGAATATGGAAAAGAAGTACATAATATATTCATTGGCTTCAGAAAAGTTTATGACAGCATTAATAGAAACACCCTGTGGAAAATTATAAAGGAATTTGAGATACCTAATAAATTAATCGGTTGCACCTGAATAGGTAATGTATAAAAGAAGAAAGTCAGAACCCTTCTGTATAAGAACTGGCTTAAAACAAGATGACACATTATGTCCATTAATATTCATCCTAGTACTAGAAAAGGTAGTCAGAAAAGTGAAAGAAGAAAGCAGTACAGAAGAACAAGCTAAAATACTAGGATACGCTGATGACATCGACCTAGTGAGGGAAATTATGCAAGAAGTCACCAATACCTGCATACACCAGAGAGGTGTGGCACTAAAAGTGGGTCTGTCCAGATAAGACAGCGTATATGAAGATGTCAAGAGACCAAGGGCAGAATAATTCAGATTATATAAGCGCTGGACGTATGATCTTTAGGAAACCAGAAACATACAAATATATATGCACAACCTTCAACAGAAATAACATAGTAAGAGAGGAAATTAGAAGCAGAGTACAGATATGGAATAAAATATACTTCACTTTGTAACACCTGTTAAAATCCAAAACCCTGTCCCAAAACACCAAAATTACAATCTACAAAACTATATAATAAGATCCGCCGTCATGTGTGGGCCAGAAACGTAGAATACAATAAAGAAAAATGAACAACAATTGCAGATCTTTGAGAACAATATCCTAAGAAGAATCTTTGGGCCCATAAATGACATCAACAGTGGATAATGGAGAACTAGAAAGAACACTGAACTGAACACCTTATATACAAGTGTAAATCCAAATGTCTTGAAACTGAATAGATTGCGCCGGGTAGGTCATGAAGAAAGAATGGAAGAGAACAGACAAACGAAAATGATGTATGTAAGAGATGAAGGAAACAAGACCAAGATAGAGATGGAAAGACAGCATAGAAGAAGTTATAAAGAAAATTGGTGTTACCAACTGGAGAGAGAAGATTATAAACAGAGAGATGGAGGCAAACGTTATCTGCATCATTGAGCCTTAAGGACTTGAAAAGCTAAAGAAGAAGAAGAAGAAAAAGAAGAAGAAAAAGATGATGATGATGATGATGTGTGGGAGTGCATCATGCATCTTGTATTTATTGTATTCTTTTACTCATCTGAATATTGTAACAATCAGAAAAATAGAGGGGAGAAGAACTAAGGAGAGGCCAAGAGATATGATACTAGATAGTTTGACAAGATGGTGTGAGAGGAGATCGCCAAATGAACTTATGGTCTGCATAAAGGATCCAGTACTGTGGAGAAACATAATAGCCATCCCCAGTCGGCACGGAACATGATGATGATGATTTTACTCATCACTTTTAAATCCCTGTATAGAGGGACGGATGGGGTGGGAATCACATTGACTGTTCTAATGTGACAGTACGCCTGTCAGGGTTGAGGAACCCGAACTGACCTTGGCCTCATTTCACCGCTTTCCCTTCACTCCCGGCTGGCGCTTCTAGTAAGATGTTCAGCCTGGCTTAGCGGGTTAGGGGTTACGACCCATGCTGCAAGAGTCAACTAAGAAGCTCACTTTTTTTTAGTCTCCTCGAAGTTTTCAAGCAAGTAATCGTAAATCCACTCCTAATCTGATAGCATGCCTGTGTTCCACCATTTTCACAGATATGTGATAGCGTGCTACGTTCTCAGAGACATGTGATAGCATACCTGTATTTCGACATCCCCACAGCTCTGTTCGCTGAAAACATTCACAGAGATAAAACAATAACATAGTTATTTATGGAAAAGGGGGTGGGAGGGTCTCAGTGTCTGTGTAGTTTTTATTATATTCTTCAAAAAAAGAAACGCAACAAATATGATGTTGCGATTTAAACTGAAGTTTGCTGATCAGACAAGGGCAAATTACTTGAAACCTTCACTTGGACATCAACTTCCAGTTGTACTCAGCAGATAATTCATGAGCACAGAAAAGCGACACTAGTCAAAACCGTATTTTTGACACTAACTCATGACCTGTTCACGAGAATCCCGTGAAACTTACTGAACACAAAACTCACTGACCATGTTATTGAATGCCTATAAAAAAATTGACGCTCCTCGAATCAATTCATTCGAAAATTCAATGCGCAAGTATGGCTCATCTCACTACAGAACAACGATTCGTCATCATTGGACGTTTACACACTGGACAGTTGCAAAGTGTAGTGGCCAGACAATTTAATGTGATTAGAAGCACCATTAGTCAACTTTGGGGACGATTTCAAGAAACTGGCTAAGATGCAGACCGGCCGCGCAGTGGAAGACCCATAGTTACAACTCCTGCTGAAGACAGATTCATACAGCTGCGTCACCTCAAATCAATTTGCATCTGTCCTCAACAGTTCAGTCAGTGACAGCAGCGCATTGAATTTCATTTCAGATCAAACGGTCAGGAACCGGCTGCACGACGCTGGTCCCTGGGCTAGAAGTTCCCACAGAGATCTTTTTCTTACGGACCGGCATCGCCAGAACTGGCTGTATCGTCAATGGACCGTTGTGAATTACTGAAGAAGGGTTTGGTTTAGTGATGAATCATTCTTTCTGCTCCAGCGACACGGTAGACGGAGAAGAGTTTACTGCAGAGTCCATGAGCGCTATGCCCAGAACTGCGTGGTTGAGGCTTCTCCACATGGTGGTGGAGGTGTACTGGTACGAGGGACAATCAACTTCATGGGAAGAAGTGACCTGGTGCACATTGAAAGACGCCTGAATGTCCACTTTTAAGTCGCTGAAATTCTTCGTCCTCTCGTTCTTCCACTTCTGGCCGTACTAGGGTCGATTTTTCAGCAGGATAGCATGTGGCAAAACTCACCACTCAGTTCCTCGCTGACCAACGTCCAGACCATTCCATGGCCATCCATGTCATCAGACATGAACCCAACAGAACACTTATTGGATGAACTCAACAGACAAGTCCACCAGTGAGACGTGGCGCCAACCAGTCTCCGACAGCTGTCTCTTACAATCCGGGAGGAGTGGGCAGCCATCCCACAACAGATCCAACGGTTAATCGGATCCATGTCAAGGAGATGCCGTTCTCTGATACAGACCAGAGGAGGCCAAACACCTTACTGAAACGGAGGCCTCAGTTGCAAAGAATAAAAGTCCAAATCAAATTTATTGAACATCATTTCATTGCTAAGGTCTTAAAGTTTCTTCATGCCAAGATTGAAACATTAATTCATCATCATCATCATCATGTGCCGTGCCGACTGGCGTTGGCTATTATGCTTCTCCAGAGTATCCGATCCTTCATGCAGGCCATCAGCTCAGTTGGTGATCTCCTCTCACACCATCCCGTCAGACTGTCCAGTATCATTTCTCTTGGTCTTCCTCTTGATCTTCTTCCTTCTATTTTTCCTGTTGTTAAATTTTCAATGCCCCCTCTTCTCATTGCATGTCCTATGAAAGTACATTGTCTCTCTCTTATCTTTTTGACAAGGTTTTTTGTCTCTCCAGCTCTTCTCATACATTCTTCATTAGTTATTTTTGCTGTCCAGGGGATTCGCAACATTTTTCTAATAAACCACATTTCTGCTGCTTCCAATGATTTTTGTGCAGACTTGCATATTGTCCATGATTCACTTCCATATAACAAGATAGGTTCAATATAGCATTTTAGGACTCGTTTTCTAACATTCATTGATAAGGATGTGTTGGTTAATATGTTTCTCATTCTCTTTAATGCAGTCTTTGCTTGGCCTATTCTGTTCCTAATTTCTGTTCTGCATTTCCCATCCGAAGTTATTACTGCTCCAAGGTATTGGAATTTCTGCACCTGCTTTAGAATAGTTCCATTTAATTTAATACTGCATGCTGGTGGATTCTGTTTCTTAGATATAACTATAGTCTCTGTCTTTTTGATGTTCAAAGTAAGGCAACATTAATTCCTAAAATAAAATTTTGATACAAGTTTGAAATTTGGTGTCCATTACGACTACTGTAGTGTTGCGTTTCTGTTTTTGAAGAGTATATTATATAAAAATATGGATAAGCGTCTCATCACGTGACGTCGTATGTGTGTATTTGTTTGTTTGTTTGCATTACTCCTGATTCAGTAGCATCGAGGTTGTAGATATTACCATAAATTCTTTATAATTACTTGTATGCAGGTTTAATATTGGATCAACTGAGAATGATTTCTCAAGTTCTGAATGCCAAGCTTGTCTCTAGTTTTAGTTTCCTCTGAGAGAGAGAGAGAGAGAGAGAGATGAAGAGAGAGAGAGAGAGTCGAAGAGAGAGAGATGAGGAGAGATATATGAGAGAGGAGAGATGTAGAGAGAGAGGGAGCACATTTGGTAGTAGTCTAAACATGTATAGTGGCTTATCAATTACATAAGATTCAGTTTTCGTCAATTTTATTTATAAACATACAAAAACATCTCTGAAAGGGGGGGGGGGGGGCGTCAAGCATTCCTTGATATAAGGGACGAACTGAGGAGTTCTAAACAGACGTTTTGGTTATCAGAGCTGGCCTAGTCCTTATTCCATCGCTCCTTTGGTCTTAATTAACGTGCAGGACAGTGAGATTAACTTTGTGGTATGAATGTAGTTATTTTCTGTATTCAGGGTGCGTTAAAGTGAAACGTAATAGTCTTGTTATTTCAATTTTAATTACCTTTGTTACACGCATAATATAACTCATTACGTATGTGGAATGTCTGTAATAGATTGAAAATTGTGTGATAAAGGGCAGAATGCTGACGGGTCTGCGTGCCAAATTCTTCTCCTCGGAAAATAAAAGTTCAGTTCAGTTAAACTGAATTCATTTCAGTGAATAGTAACAGGTTCAGCTTTGCTAACGGGCTAGATTGTTCCAGAAGTGCTAGAGTCAACTCAGATATTTGCATTTTCAGCCCATGAAACAGACCACTGTAATCTGCTACCAATCCAGTACGATGCTAGCCTTTCAGCATCTTCTACAAGCATCTTGCTCGCGGTTCAGGGACATAAAACAACAACAACATAAACTTATATCAAGCCTTGACATCGAAACATCTACAAAAGCCTCGTATTTCTCCTTTTTTTCAAATATTGCACAGTCTTTATCACTTTCGTTTGTCAGCCCAGTCTTATGTATTATGTATAACAGTAGGCAGGGATAGATCATTTAGGATACTAGTCACTTTAAATCAGCGGTTGCCAAAGTAGGCAATACCGACACGGGTTGGAGGTGGGGGGGGGGGGGGGGTTGGAAGAATCACTTTGGGGAAGGGAGAGAGAAGCGATGAAAGAAAATATAACACAGATGAGCTGTGTTACAGAAGTTATCAAGGGTTCTAGGGATGTGATCTGGCAGGCAAAGGGGTGGCAGCCGAAAAAACATTTTTTTTAAACCACTGATTTAAAGCTTCAAACGACTCCAATCGAAAGATGAAGAGTAACGACTCAAACTCGACTCGCGACTTGTTTTTAGACAGCCGACTAAATGGAATATTCCACTATCCCACAGTGGATTACTATTAAGCTACCTACCACTATCCTACAATGAATTATTATTAAACTATCTACCACTATCCCACAATGGATTATTATTAAACTATCTACCACTATCCCACAATGGATTATTATTAAACTATCTACCACTATTGTCAGTCATTCGGAGCACATGTCCCAACGCTGGCGATGGTTGGGACATGTGCTCCGAATGACTGACAACTCACTACCAAAAATAGCACTAAGATGGACACCACAGGGGAGCAGAAGTAAGGGTAGACCAAAAGAGACATGGAGAAGAACAACAGAAAGGATGTTGAGCAATAGAGGGCTCACCTGGGCAAGAGCAGAAAAAAAGGCGAAAGACAGGCATTTGTGGAAAACACTTGCGGAAGCCCCGTGTGCCCTGGGCACTTAAGGTTCAGAGAGAGAGAGATCTACCACTATCCCACAATGGATTATTATTAAACTATCTACCACTATCCCACAATGGATTATTATTAAACTATCTACCACTATCCCACAGCGGGTTGTTATTAAGCTCTCTACCACTATCTCACAATACATTATTATTAAGCTGTCTACCACTATCTCACAATACATTATTATTAAGCTGTCTACCACTATCTCACAATACATTATTATTAAGCTGTCTACCACTATCTCACAATAAATTATTATTACGCTGTCTACCACTATCTCACAATACATTATTATTAAGCTGTCTACCACTATCTAACAATACATTATTATTAAGCTGTCTACCACTATCTCACAATACATTATTATTAAGCTGTCTACCACTATCTCACAATACATTATTATTAAGCTGTCTACCACTATCTCACAATACATTATTATTAAGCTGTCTACCACTATCTCACAATACATTATTATTAAGCTGTCTACCACTATCTCACAATACATTATTATTACGCTGTCTACCACTATCTCACAATACATTATTATTAAGCTGTCTACCACTATCTCACAATACATTATTATTAAGCTGTCTATCGATATCTCACAATACATTATTATTAAGCTGTCTACCACTATCTCACAATACATTATTATTAAGCTGTCTACCGATATCTCACAATACATTATTATTAAGCTGTCTACCACTATCTCACAATACATTATTATTAAGCTGTCTACCACTATCTCACAATACATTATTATTAAGCTGTCTACCACTATCTCACAATACATTATTATTAAGCTGTCTACCACTATCTCACAATAGATTATTATTAAGCTGTCTACCACTATCTCACAATACATTATTATTAAGCTGTCTACCACTATCTCACAATACATTATTATTAAGCTGTCTACCGATATCTCACAATACATTATTATTAAGCTGTCTACCGATATCTCACAATACATTATTATTAAGCTGTCTACCACTATCTCACAATACATTATTATTAAGCTGTCTACCACTATCTCACAATACATTATTATTAAGCTGTCTACCACTATCTCACAATACATTATTATTAAGCTGTCTACCGATATCTCACAATAGATTATTATTAAGCTGTCTACCACTATCTCACAATAGATTATTATTAAGCTGTCTACCACTATCTCACAATAGATTATTATGAGTTTATGTGCCCGGTGGAAACAAGGATGAGCGGTAAAGCAGAGAAAACAATGTCTTATTAACCAGGATAATCTATGAGATCCCAGCTGAAAAGGTTAGCAGAAAAAAAATGAAACTTCATTAAAAAGCGACAGAGGGTCACCAGAAGATGATCCTCTGTCGCTCTTTAATGAAGTTTCATTAAATTTCCAAATGAAAGATTTTCCTGTATATAACAGAAGAAAAAAGGAAAGTGCGGCAAAGGAAAATAAAGAGGATTTAAAACGAATTTTGAAAACTGGAAGCTTATGAGAAAATAAATATACATGAACATCAAGAAAATAACATTTCAGAAATCAGAATCTTGCCATCATCCCGTTCGGGACAATCCCTTATACATGCTTCGCTGCGTACCCCAACATCCACTGCCAGCACCCTTCCTCTGGCCTAACGTCATCAACCTCCATGTAAGGACATAGTGTGATATGCGCTAGGAGGTACAGTTTGTACCATATGGGTACCTGTGCCTCTAGCACTCAAGGGCAGCTTCTCTTGCATTGTCACGTTTGACGAAAGAAGCAGGGAGCAGAATCCATTTGCTGTGAATGCTGAAGTCAATGCCCTCATCAGTGAAAACTTCAATGAGGCAGATGTTGTGATTTACACAGATGGGTCCTTTGTTCGTCATCAAAAGAGTACATGGGCATTCACAGTACTTTCGGCAGGCAGAACAATCCAAGAAGCCAGCAGTGCCTTCGCTATGCCCACAAGCAGCATGACGATGGAGTTGATAGCGGCAACTAAAGCATTCGTATGACTAAAGTCACAAGACTACACCCGTGTTTGCATACTAAGTGATTCGAGTTTAAGGTCGAGCAGGTTCTATATGCAGGCAGTGGTGTGAGTCATTGCAGAAATCAACGAATCGCAGAGTCGCCTTCATCTATGTCCCTGGGCACGTGGGCATCCAGGGAAATGAGACTGGCCAGCTCGCCACCATCGCAGATGGATAACCACTGGATCGAGCTGATGTTGTTAACACGCTCAGAGATATAGGCAGAGTGCGAGGGCACTGAATCCACATCGCTGCACAGACTGAAAGAGCTGGGAATACAGATCGGCAAGGCCAGGAACAAGAGACATACTGGATATGCTGGACATACTGGACATGCGAGAGGACATGTCAACCAACACAGACTGTCAGCCGCAGGACACCGATGCATATGTTGAGGAGGGGGAACTGAACACCTATGGACATGTCCGGAAGGCAATGATGACCCAGATCATAAACCATAAACAAGAAAGATATATAAAATATAACATAAAAAAATCAAGAGAAGAGAGAACATACTTGAAGGACACCCCTTAGACCAGTGTTTCCCAAAGTGGGTGATAACGACCCCTGTGAGCGTTGGAAAGGATTTGGTTGGGGGGGGGGGGGGGGCAGGAGAGGGGGAGTCAGTAGGGGGGGGGGGGGCTGTGGAAGAAAAGGAGGAAATATGAGGCCGTTGATGGAAAACGAAGCAACAGACGAGGGCAGTAATACCTTCCTTCTAAGCACCTTTCAACCTGAGAGACTTGTGTCCCTACATGAAACTCATCCATCACATTCAAAGTTGGGAAAATAATGCGGTATGTGAGTTATAAATGTACTCCTTCATTTTGTTAAATAAACTGGTTTGTTAGCTGAAGTTTTCAATTGTGTAATGAATATCCTTGTGTAACAGGCCATTGTACGAATAGTACTTAACGGTGAAGGAGGGGAGGGGTGAAGAAAAAGAGTCAGTTGGGGGGGGGGGAGCAGTGGAAGAAAGGGGAACAGTATGGGGGGGGGTTGAGGGGAAAAGAAGCAGCAGAAGGGGCAGTAATACCTTCCTTCATGCTTCATAGCACTTTTCAGTCTGATAGTGTGTCTCTACATGAAACTCATCTATTACATTAAAACTTGAGAAAACAATGCAGTAGGTGAGTTATGCTACAGAAGAGTTCTTCAAATATCATAGACACAAAAAAGATCAAATATATCCATACTACAAGAACATAATATTGAAGAAAGTTGACTAGTAAAGAGGATTAGACAGAGAAAACTGAAATATTTTGGATATATTAAACGTCATGAGAATTTAGAGAAGACAGTCTTGGAAGGGTACATAATAGAAAAAAAAAAGAGAGAGGAAAACCAAGGCGAAAATGGCTGCAAGACATCGTTGATGATCTGCTAATAGACACATTAATAGCAGGGCATCTTGCTTACAACCGAGAGACCTACAGGAGATCTGTTAGGAAGGTAAAGTTCCGCCTAATGTCATGTACCACAACAGAGATATGGACAATTAAACACCTAATGTCATGTACCACAGTAGAGATATGGACAATTAAAACACCTAATGTCATGTAACACAATACAAATATAGACCAAAAGAAAAAAAAATAGCTGAGTCTCTAGAATAAGACGACAAAGTCACGACCGCATCTGTATTACTAAACGCGTGTTGTTGCGAATTTAAAGTTGAGTTTGTTTCAACTTCAAGGCAAATGAAAATTAAGTCAATAAATCAGATCAAGGCGTAGAAGAATCGTCCACGTAGTCCAGCGAGGAGTTAGCCTGCAAAATGAAGGATAAACTGGGACTGAGGCCCACCACCCAAATGTTGCCAATAACAGATTCCCCCCCCCCCCCCCCAACCTCTTCCCCCAGTCCCCTGTACTGTAGTTAGCTCCCCTGGCAGTATGCAATCATCAGTCCTGGATTTGTAATCCAAATGTGTATTGCTGATTCATCGCTTTGTTACCTGGATGTATTCTGGACAGCGCTTGTAACCGTTACCATCGATCAGGAGGCTAATCAATAAACATGGTCGCCTTTCATTAGTAATCTTGTATTTCAGTTTAAAGTGAGTAGGAAGGTTCTTGGGAGAGAGAGAGAGAGAGAGAGAGAGAGAGAGAGAGAGAGAGAGCTTTAGAATTTAGATTAACTAGAGTTACAATTTGAAATGTTAAAAAGATGTCAGATATGATAAATAATCATTCAGAGTCCTTCAAGCGACTGAAGAAATGAGCGTAGCTTTCTCGATTGCGTGATATAACAGGAGACTGTTTTATTTTAATTAATTTTATTAATTAAAATACAAAACGCTATGCTAAAGACATATACAATAAATATTATATATAGGATGATTCGGATATATGTAAATAAAAAGGAAAAAAGCTATATTTACATGGGCTAATATAATCAAGTACAGTACATGTAAACGTGTAAGGAGGAAGTGATTTTTTTTTATGTAAAAGGGAGATTATGAAAAAGCTATACATTAGAGTTATGTTTCTTGAAATGCATCGGTGTATACAAAAGATAACACAGCAAATGAATTTATGAAAAACAACCCCTTTAATCTAGACTAAAGGAAAAACATGAAGTAAATAGTTTACTACTTAAAGGTTGCTGCCTTTACACAGAGAAAGATAAATTTCATGCAAGCAACGGGAGCTAGTTTAGAAAGCAAAACGACTCACATTATATTTCAACAGTTGATTTAGTAACTTACAAAAGAAAAGAGAAAGTAAATCTATAATTATCAAGCCATAACTGAAGATGAGTTTGAAAGGAACTGTTATTGTTGGATAAATTTCTCATTTTCATGTTTTGTGACGGACCCTGGTTTAGAGATTGAGTGTATTTGAATCAGTATAAACAGACCAGTACCAAGTGATAACAAATATAAATATGTTACATATGAATTATAAGCTGTAGTGACACCTTGGGCACAGGAAAGAGTTCTTTGTGCCTCTGTGCATCATCATCATCTCCACTCCTCTTGAGCTTTTGTCCTCCCCCTTTTTTTCTGAATGATAAGAACTCCATCATGACACATTCTTTTTTGACAGCTCAGTCTATTTCTTTAGATACCAGTTTAGTATTTCCATTCTCAGGCATTGTTTTCATATCACATGCTTCACTTTTTATTGTTGTTATATTTCATGCTTCACTTCTTATTGGTGCTATATTTCATGCTTCACTTTTTATTGTTGCTATATTCCATGTTTCATTTTTTATTGCTGCTATAGTCCTTGTTTCACTTTTTTATTGTTCATATATTCCATGCTTCATTTTTCTTTATTGTTGCCATATTCCATGCTTCACTTTTTATTCTTGCCATATTCCATGCTTCACTTTTTATTGTTGTTATATTCCATGCTTCACTTTTTATTGTTGCCATATTCCATGCTTCACTTTTTATTGTTGCCATATTCCATGCTTCACTTTTTATTGTTGCCATATTCCATGCTTCACTTTTTAGTGGTGCTATATTCCATTTTCCCTTCCGGGTGACGTAAAAGATACCGAGAGCTTTTTAACGCTCTTGCCGGCTTACTTGCGTATAAGTCTTCTGTGTCGCCACATATCGTAGAACGAGAGTTGGGCGTGAGGCCAACAATTTCATCCTGAGACCCATCTAGAGGCGACTCTAGATGGGGGAAAAACCCTGCCGTTATGGAATCTCGCAACAGTTGTAGCTGAGCATCAAGGACATCAACTCTACATACCGTTGACAACGATCGAAAATTCATCGGCCCCCAAATGCATAACGAGAATCGGGTTTTTGGAATGTAAGAACGATGGCCGCAACAACAACAAACTGTTCAGGTAATAAAAGAAATGGATAGATATCACCTGGATGTGTTGGGCATCAGTGAAATGCGATGGCCAGATGCAGGGAAAAGAACGGCAGAAAACCGTTAATAATATATTCCGGCATAGATGATGGGAAATACCAAGGAGTGGGTATCATTATGTCATCTGAGGCAGCAAATATCCTTTCATGCAAATAATGATAAAGTGGAAGCAGCCATTAAAGACCTGATTACAGAAGGTGGCCTCCCACCTCAAGCTGTTTCTCTTCACATCAAGGACAGCTGTTTAGGCAACCCCACTTTCTATCTTCTTCCTAAAATCCACAAACCTGGTCATCCTGGACGTCCTATTGTATCACCATGCTCATGCCCCATTGAGCATATTTCTGACTTTTTGGACAGCATTTTCCAGCCGCTAGTACACAAACTATCCTCTTTTTTGAAAGATACAAACCACGCCTTAACAATTTTTGATACGATCACACTCTCTCAACACCATACATATCACATCTTTCCCCTTGATGTCTGCTCCCTATATACCTCTATCCCCCATGAGGATGGACTCTTAGCACTCCTCTTTTTTCTCAACAAAGACCCTCACCCGACAACTAACACTGACACCATAATCAGACATGCACAGCTAGTACTAAATCTAAATTCTTTCTAATTCAACGGCGAATACTTTGAGCAAATCAGTGGTGTTGCCATGGGAACGAAAATGGGTCCCAGTCATGCATGTCTATTTATGGGCTTTCTAATGAGAAACCTACACTGGCAGACTTCCAGAATTCTATAAACGGTACATCGATTATGGCATTGGAGCCACTAGTATGGCACAGGAAGACCTAAAAAAATTTATTGAATTCGCCAATTCACTTAATAATAACATAAAATTGACTTATGAAATTTCTGACAAGTCCGTCAACTTTTTAGACATTAAAATTTCTATTGGCACAAACAGCCTTGTCACCTCTGTATTTTACAAGGCAACCGACAGCTACACCTATTTACTTCATATCTCCTCCCATCCTGAAGCCTGTAAGAACTCCATACCATACTCCCAACTCCTCCATCTTCGCCTTATATGTCAGGATAATTTGGACTTTATAGATCAGTCCAAGTTATTAGAATTTTTCCTTCATCGCCACTACCCAGAAAATGTCCTTCATGAAGCCTTCAGCCATATCCAACTAGTGAGCCACAAAGAAGCATTCAGAAAAAAGGCCTGTTACTCCATCGGACAGAGTTAAGTTAGTACTGCCTTTCCACCGGCATGCTCAGATGGTTACGAAAATTCTTTATCGTCATCTGCCAATAATTCAACTTGATATTGACACTCGCGACATTTTCTCTGATCCACCTCTGTTGGCATACAAACGTGAGCCAAACCTTAAAGACATCCTCGTCCACAGCCACTTGAAGAGGAGTTTTACATATGTTGGTGCCAGAAAATGTAAATATCCCCCGCTGCATTACCTGCCCTGTAGTCTGGGAAAATAAAACAATCACCTTTCCCAAAACTATCCTTACTATTCATGAGGGATTCACATGCGGGTCCCGTAATGTGATATATGTCATCATATGCAGGATAACGTGTATATATATATATATATATATATATATATATATATATATATATATATTAGGGGACCGCATGCAGAAACATCTGTACGATATCATCCAGTATGCTTCCAAACCAGTCCCAAATCATTTCAATGGCCCCAACCACAGAGGCAAATCTGATTTTCTGGTAACAGCTATCAAACAATGTCACAAAGATGACACAAGTTGCCTAGCGTTTGAGAACCACTACATTCTGGATTATGGGACACTGGAACCACATGGTTAAACTCTCTATTCAGCTACATCTAATATTCTCCTCTTCAAAATTATAATCTCTCTCTCTCTCTCTCTACTAAGCTCCACTCCCTTCTCACTTGTTACACATAGTTCAGAACCTCCTCACAGCATCATATTACAACCCCTCTACCCTAACTATAATCATCTATTTCACCTTCTCCTGGCTAGGTTAACATTGTACCACTCTCTCTCTCCCCTCCACGGTTTCCCCACCCACCTCCCCCAGTTACGACCCACTGACCACACATCACAGGTCTCCATTTAAAAGTCTCTACACCATACAATGTTCATTTCTGACACACATCGTTGAACAAGCCACATCTTATAGTTACAGCTAAGTGCTCTATTCATTATTAATTTTTTTAATAGCATTCATGTAAACCTATACTTTATCTCCTCTCTCTATTTCTTCGTCCTGTATGTTTTTGTATGATTAAGGCTCATGCCGAAACGTCACAACTTTGTAATTGTTAAGTAATAAAGCTGTTCCTACTTTTTTCCTAGTTTATACATTTCAGAATGGGAACCAGTGAACTATCTTATGATAAGAACACGATACAAAATAAGGCACAGAAGAATGACAATCAGACAATGTTATGCATCCACGGATGATGCAGATGATGAAATAAAAGATGATTTCTATTACCAACTACAACTCATCAACAAAGTGCCTAAATGCGACATCTTAATTGTCATGGGAGGTTTCAACGCCAAGGTAGGAAAAGATAAAACCAACGTCGAAAAAGTAATGGGGAAAGAAGGAATTGATACAATAAATCAGAATGGAGAAATATTAATTGAAACATGTCTAACAGAGGGCATGGTCATTGGAGGAACAATATTTCCACACAAAGAAATACATAAAACAACATGGATATCTCCAGATGATAGAACCAGAAACCAGATAGATCATTTTTGTATTAGAAAACAATTCAGCATATAGGGGTGCAGATATCAACAATAATCACAATTTGTGTGTAGGGAAGATAAGACTTAAACTGAAAAGCCAACACAAGAAAGCAATACTCAGAAAGATAAACAGTCATAGTCTACATGAAGAAAATACCAACAGTAACTTCAATCTGGAACTTACCAAACATTTCCCAGAACTTCAGTGCAGTAAACGAGACAGATATAGAAGAATGGAATTCATACAGCACAGCCATAATCACAGCAGGAAAAGCAAGTGCTGGATTGCAGTCAACAAGTAGAAAAGCATGGATATCAGATAACACATGGAAATACATACATGAAAGACAAGCAGCCAAATTAATAAGTTGAATGTAAAGACAGATCTTGGAACAGTTTTGACAAAAGCAACATACAAAGAACTAGACAATAAAGTAAAAATTTCAACTAGAAGAGAGAAAAGAATATATCGGCAATATGGCAAAAGAAGCAGAAAATGAAGCAAAAACAAGAGACAGCAAAACTTTATATAACATACAGAAGAAGCTAGCAGGTGCTATTACCTCCAGAGAAAGACCAGTCTTTAGCAAAACAGGCAACCCATTAACATCAAGTAAAGATCAAAAGCAAAGATGGGCTGAACACTTCCAAGTAATACTTAATCAACCACACCCAAATGAATTATTAAATCTTGATACCGATTTACCAGATCCACAACTAAATGTTAACTTAGATGAAGTTACACTGAATGAAACTGAAACAGCAGTGAATCTGATGGCTAACAACAAAGCTGCAGGTGAAGATGAAATAACAGCTGAGATGTTAAAAACTATTAACAGTAACAACATGAGCCATCTACAGAGAATGTTTAATAAAATCTGGAAAGAAGAAAATGTTCCTTCTAAATGAAAACAAGAAATCATTGTTAAAATACCTAAAAAAGACAACCTCAATGACTGCAGTATCTGGATGGGTGAAACTTTACTATTAGTTGTGTCAAATGTGTTTTGTAAAGTGATTCTGAATAGAATTAACGATGTAGCGGATACTGCAGGCAGGATTTCGAAAAGGGAGAAGCTGTCTCAACCAGATCTTTACTCTGAGAAGAATACTTGAAGAACACAATGAAAAACAAAAACCATTAATCCTGAACTTTACAGACTTTAAAAAGGCATTTGATAGTAAACACAGAGATTCACTGTGGAGAATTATATGACTATATGGAATACCATCTAAAATTGTCAACATTATTAAAGATCTTCACAATGGATGTTTGTGCAGTCAGGACAGAAGAAGGAATGAGCGAATGGTTTCAGATTGAAACGTGTGAAACAAAGATGTATATTATCTCTTTTTGAAATTGGTACAGACTTTATAATGAAAAGATGCTGTACTGGTAAAACAAACACTGACTGGGTACATGAAGCCCAAATAGAAGATCTTGATTTTGCAGATAACGTAACTCTTATCAGTGACAATGTAAAATCAATGCAGGAAAAAACAGATACCCTGTCTTCCTTGGATAGCAAAATGGGTCTTGAAATTAACAAAGACAAAACAAAAATAATGAAATTTATCATTAATCAAGAAGGAAAAATATACAGAGAAGGAACAGCTGCTGAAGAAGTAAACCAATTTGCATACCTTGGCAGCTACATAGACCAGGATGGTGACACCAGGAAGGAAGTCAGAATTCGAATTGAAAAGCAGCATTGTCCTTCAAAAATCTTGAGAGCATATGGAATTCAAAAGTCATAAGCACAAAAACCAAGTTAAGATTATTCAATTCAAATGTGAAATTCACCCTCATGCAAAAGCTGGAAATCAACTAAAGAAATAGACAAGAAATTAGATTCTTTTTAAAACAAATGCCAAAGGAAAGTACTTGGTATAAAGTGGAGTGATTTTAAGAACAAGACAAAGATAAGACAAATGAGCAAACAACAACATGTCTCATGGGTAATCAGAAAAAGAAGATGGACATATGTAGGCCATGTAATGAGAAGAAACAATCAGAGAATACCAAAACAAGCTATCAAGTGGAGCACAAAAGGCCAAAGAAAAAGAGGTTGACTACGTGAAACTCTAAAGAAGACATTGTCAAGAGAAGCTAGTTTAGTGGGCATAACATCCCTTGATGAAGTTGAAAAACTCGCCGAAAACGGGAAAACTTGGCAAACAACTATGCAAGCAATATGTGACATTTAATGGCACTGGAAGGATGTAAGATGTATATTACATGCTTAACTTTTTACTATTGCCATACATATATCTTGTCTATAAGCTAGCACAGAACTTTCTATTAGTTACTACTGTAACTAGATGAAAATAGTAACCTTATTCTATCTTCTGTGGTGAAAGTCTAGGTTTGGAAGATCATGTGCAGGATTATACTAATATCTAATATTTCATTTAACTCTTCCCGTGCCAGCAGGAAAAAACACGGACATACCGGTGGGTGCCAAGAAAAAATGTGCGGGTGTTTAGATAATTTAGGGGTAACATTGAAAAAGTGAATTTAAAATATTATTTCCATGTTAAAAAAATACTAATTATTCATTTACAAAAGGTAAATGAATGAAGGTTCCAGATATGTATATTTTTTTATGAAAAAATAACTGGTGAGAAAATTAGACAAAATATTTAGCCCTCCCCCCCCCCCCCAAAAAAAAAATCTCTAAAACACTAAACTAATGGTTGTCTACTTACCAAGAGCTGTAAATATCCATTTGTTACATGCAATTTGAAGATAAAATGAATTCCTTCCAAGAAATATCACTTCTGACACAAATTAAAAAAAAAAAAAAACAGAAGGAACGAACCAGCTAGAAAAGATGAAGCAGAATAATGAAACTAGCAAAAAAATAAGGAAGCAGAATAATGAAACTAGCAAAAAAAATAAGGAAGCAGAACAATGAAACTAGCAAGAAAAGATAAGGAAGCAGAACAATGAAACTAGCAAGAAAAGATAAGAAAGCAGAACAATGAAACTAGCAAAAAATGATAAGGAAGCAGAACAATGAAACTAGCAAGAAAAGATAAAAGAAGCAGAGCAATGAAACTAGCAAGAAAATGAATGAATGAATAATCTTTATTTTTAAAGGGTAAAGATAAAAGAAGCAGAACAACGTTTGGTTTTACTCAGTTTGAGAACAATCTCCAGGAAGACTGGGGTGGTCCTGAAAAGGACCTGGTTATGGTGCAGAGTAATGTGATTACTGGCCTGGTCGGGAATTCTTGGCAGCTGCAGCTTTCTTCAGGGTCTTCTGATAAAGGGCTGCTGTTGATTGGGTGGCCCTGGCACTGACTGATAATTACAGAGTTAACTTCCTTCCAGTTTTTTTCTACCAGAACTTCTCAACATTTAGTCTGGCACAGCATGGAAAATGGAGCAAAAGCACTATTAATCATTAAGAGTTTAAAATGATCCTTCTTTTGGGATCCCTGCCTTAGATCCAACAGGATAATGAAAGCCAGATAAAGTTTAAGTTGAAATATAAAATGAAAAAAGATCAAACTTAAGGGTGCTAATATGTGAATCCATTCATACATATATATACCCACCATACATACTAATCAATATTCCATTAAAGATGCCTGGCTGTGCACACTAAAAAAAATCATGAGATGCATGTAATTTCATATGCTGTGCAGAAAGAAATAAAATTCCACTTCTATTTTTCAATTTCTGGATGTTACAATGCGCTATACTCTTACATCTTACATCCTTCCTGTGCCATTAAACGTCACATAGGACATGCATAGTTGTTCACCAAGTTTTCCTGTTTTCGGTGAGCTTTTCAACCTCATCAAGGGATGTTACACCTACTAATTTGGCCTCTCTTAATAATGTCCTCTTTAGTTTCATGTGGTCGACCTCTTTTACTTCAGCCTGTTGTGTTCCACTTGATAGCTTGCTCTGGGATTCTCTAACTGTTTCTTCTCATCAAATGACTGACATATGTCCATCTCCTTTTTCTGATCATCCATGAGACAGGTTGTTGTTTGCTCATCTGTCTTATTTCTGCATCGTTCTTGAATACATTCCACTTTATACTGAGTATTTTCCCTATGCATTTGTTTTCAAAAGAATCTAATTTTTTGTCTATTTCTTTAGTTGTTTTCCAGCTTTCACATGCACAAATGAGGATAGATATTACATTTGAATTGAATAATCTTAGCTTGGTTTTGTGCTTATAACTTTTGAATCCCATATGTTCTCAAGATTCTTGTAGGTCAATACTGTTTTTGCAATTCTAATTTCTTTTCTGGAGTGACCATCCTGGTCTATGTAGCTTCTGAGGTATGCAAATTGGTTTACTTCTTCAACAGCTGTTCCTTCTACGTATATTTTTCCTTCTTGATTAATGGGAAGTTTCATTATTTTTGTTTTTTCTTTGTTAGTTTCAAGTCCTATTTTACAAGCCAATGAGGACAGGATATCTGTTTTTTTCTTACATCAAATTCACATTGATAAGAGTTATGTCATATGCAAAATCAAATTCTTCCAGTGCTATGGTAGCACTGAAGAAATATAAGAAACTAGCTGATTACCCGGAGTTGCCCAGTGATTTATTTATCCCAATCATATATTAGACAGGAAAGGGAATGATGAACGATTTCTATCTATAGTGTAATATATAGTAATAAATAATGTAATAAATAAATAAGTAATGTAATAAATAGTAGTTTTATTTACCGCTATTTAAAAGTATAAGTACAGTATACAAATTACAAAGTAAAGTCTTTTACAAATTCAATATATTATTAATTTAATTCAAAACTTGACCAAAAGCAACATTTTTAGTTTCACTTCCAGGAGTAAGAATAAATAAATTCTTGAGTGAACCCACCCTTGAGCATGCAACATAAAGCTGTCTGTGGGAGAAACATGGCAATCTCAAATCTATCTCTCTCCCTCTCTACCTCACTCTCCCTCCCCTCTCTCTCTCCCTCTCTCTCTCCCTGTCTCTATCTCTATCCCCTCTCTCCCTACCTTTCTCTCTACCTCTCTCTCTCTCTCTCCCTCTTCTTTCCCTCTTTCTCCCCTCTCTCTCTCTCCCTAATTTGAAAAGCTAATTTGAACAAAATAAGAAAATGGCACAATGTCACTGAGCAATGAAATCTATAGAATACAATAAAAAGCTAATATAAACATAAGGGAAAAAAAACAAAGTTAAAATTTATTTTTACAAATATAATTAAAACAAAGAAAGACCATCAAAATTATTTGGACTTGCCATGGGAGGCTAGACATGCTGTTCTTAGACTAGCAACACTCTATTTCATGATTATCTCCCTCAGACCATTCTTTTGTTCTCCTTCAGTTTAGTGGAAAGTATGTCACTCCCTTCGTACCCTAACCCCTAGGGGAGATAGAGGAGTTTTACCCCCACATTATACATTTCCAGATTGTAAGTCATATGTGTAGCAAGTTTGGTTGAAATTGCTCCAGGCATTCCAGCGTGATGTTGGAACATACACACACATATACATTCATTTATACACACACACACACACACACATATATATATAAGGTCCTATGTGATGTTTAGTGGCACGGGAAAGGTGTAAGATATGTGAACTACACAAGGCCAAAGAAAAAGAGGTCGACAACATGAAACTCTAAAGAGGGCATTGTTAAGAGAGGCTAACTTAGTGGGAATAACATCCCTTGATGAGGTTGAAAGGCTCACCGAAAACAGGAAATCTTGGCAATCTACCATGCGAGCTCTGTGTGATGTTTAACGGCATGGGAAGGATGTAAGATGATATGTGAACTCATATATATATTGTATATATACAAACATAAGCATGCTAATTTGTGAACCCATCCACACATACAAACATAGCCTGCTAATATGTGCACCAATCCATACATATAAACATAATCCTGCTAATATGTGAACCCATCCATACATACAAACATAATCCTGTTAATGAGTAACACTAAAACTGTTAATGAGTTAACACTAAAAAGAAAAAAAAAACAGGTTCAGAATGTCAGACATGCCATACTGATTTTCTTTTCACAAACTTTTTGCACATACAGTTTGCTATCCTTACTTCAGTTTCTCTGCATCATCTTTGTTTTGCTTGTATTAAACCCATATTCACATCTCTGTTTTCCATGTATTAAACACATAATCACATCTTTATTTTGCTTGTATTAAACCCATATTCACATCTCTGTTTTCCATGTATTAAACACATAATCACATCTTTATTTTGCTTGTATTAAACCCATATTCACATCTCTGTTTTCCATGTATTAAACACATAATCACATCTTTATTTTGCTTGTATTAAACCCATATTCACATCTCTGTTTTCCATGTATTAAACACATAATCACATCTTTATTTTGCTTGTATTAAACCCATTATCAATGTTCTTTCTGAGGAATGATTCAGCATGTGCAAAAAATGCCTAAAAAGTAATGTAAATGAAAACAAATGAACTGAACAGCATGAAAAATTTGTAAGCAGCACTACAAAATATGTGAGCAAGTGCTCATTTTTTTCAGCTTAAAGTAAACATTCCCTGTAATATAAAATTAATATGAAATATAGGATAAAATTTACCTTTTATCTTTGGACAAATAGATGCCATTAGGTGTATTTAACCATGTCTCAACCACTTCAAAATCGTTACCATTAAAGTACATCAGGGAGCCAAGACCAACAGCAAGGAATCCATGTTCCAGGATACTCAGAGCATTATTTCTAAAGTACAGATAGTTAGTATGTAGAATTTGTCCTATCACAGCTAGATCATTGATGATGTGGAGCTTATCACTAGAGAAGGACTTCAGATGTACAAGTTCATGTGTTTGTGGTAAAAATTGGAATTTCTCAACATCATGATTGTCATCTGGATGACTGACAAAGTAGAGTAAATGTTCCCCCTTGATTGACAAAGTAGAGTAAATGTTCCCCCTTGATTGAGAAAGTAGAGTAAATGTTCCCCCTTGATTTTATCCTCAAGAAGGCTGATACCATGAGGGCTGAATGTTTCAGGATTGAAGTCTTTGCTGGCTGTCAGCTTAAGCTTTCTAGCACCAATCTCTGGTTTTTTTAAAAATCATATAAATAGATGCTACCTTCAATATTTTTGGCTTTGAGAAATGCAGTGAAAGATTTTGGCATTGCAGGGACCCATATGCCTGATGTTATAAAAGCCAGCCCATTACCAGTGACATGCAGGTCCTCAGATCCTATATTCCAGCCCTTTTATTTGTCTGTCAAGCACACAAAAAAAAACAACAAAAAACACTATATTTTTGTATGATAAGGATGTTAATTTCAATCTGTACCTACACATTTTAAAAAACTCCACTGATAGTATCATTAAATTACATTCTCAGATTTTATTTATAATTTAGTTGGGTTTTTTTTTTCCATTTCACCACTATTGTTCATTTATTTCTCAGATCACATATAAGCTTTCCCACTTACCTGCACTGACCAGTTAGTGCTTTTTATAATGAAAATGAACAACCAACATCAGTAGAGTTTCTGCAACTTTGTACACAACAACTGCCACAGGGGCTATTTTGATTGCTCCAATAGCATCACCAAGCTCTTCTTGCAGTACTTTCAACAGTGAATAAGACTGAGCTGAACAAGGACAGTAATATTACAACTAATATGCTCATATTGTCATATTAAATGAATATGAGATAGCTAATACATGTAAAATCAATATGGTTAGGTTGTCCTTCCTCTCATAGTTAAATGACAGCTAAAAATCATATCACATAAATGTTTATAAACATATAAATACTGAATGTATAAAAATGTTATCCTTTGAGGAGAGGTATGTTAGGACAGAGATGGCTTCAGTGACAAGGATCTAGACTGGGTGACATGGATGCAACATAAATTAGTTAAACTGACATGGATCCAATGACAAGGGTCACATGGGCCCAACAAAAATCTAGAAGAATGACATGGAGACAGAACTAGAAAAAAAATGATGATATGTAGCCAACATAAATCTAGAAGAGTGACATGAGCATAACATGGAGATAGAAAAGGTTGAAATGAACCCAACATAAATCAAGACAAAGGGATATGAACCCAGCACAAAGTTGGAAAGGGATTAGCACAGGAACTACCATGAAAAAAAAAACTAAAATGTTTAAATTAAACTATAAACTTGTAAGTATATCATGTAGAATTCATAAAAACTCTCTCTTGTTTGACAGAAAAAGAACTGGTTTATCCTTTACAATTTGGGTTATTTTCCTCATGCATATATTTGTTAAACAATCTTATTCCAATGTGTAAAAAAAGGACAAATTACATTTAATGATTCTTATGATTTTTTTAAAAATTTCAGACCTAAAATTGACAAGGTTTTTGTTGGCTAATCTGCTTTGTTTTAAAGTTCTAGTTAAGAGCCTCACATTAACTTGAAAACAAAAAAATTTAATGTGGTAAATATATTACCTCAGTTCATGTTAAAAGTTAATTACAACATATAAACTGATTTTTTTAAAAGATTTTTAAAACAAATTTATGCAGTGAAGTTCAAGAGCTGAAAGGATTTTTATTGGTAGTGTGAAAAATATTCTTTAACAAATATAAATGGCTTTATAAGAAAAATGTAATAGTTTATGCATGTGAAGACTTAGAGTATGAATGAATTCTAAAGTGTCATGAAGAACAATTTCTGTACATGAAGTAGAATATTTTTTTTTATCACCATTCACATACGTGCATCCAAGAGTATTAATTATAAATGTTGACGACTAGTTAATGGATACCAGAATAAGCATTTTACTAATACTGTTACATACAAGGTAACATAATGATAATGCTTTTGGTGTTACTAATAATGAGCAAAATCTCATTTATTTCAAACTCACCAATTCTTGTTCACAATCTTTCCCCTAAACTACCTCACGACCTCTCTTTTCTAACCTAGATTGTCTTCTTTCTTTCTTACATCGTTCCCGTGCTGTTAAACACCACATAGGGCTCACATGGTAGTTTGCCACGTTCTCCTATTTTCAGCGAGCTTTTCAATCTCATCGTGGGATGTAATGGCCACTAAACTAGCCTCTCTTAACAATGTCCTCTTTAGAGTTTCACGTGGTCGACCTCTTTTTCTTTGGCCTGTTGTGTTCCACTTGATAGCTTGTTTTAGGATTCTCTGATTGTTTCTTCTCATCACGTGACCAGCATATGTCCATCTCCTTTTTCTGATTACCCATGAGACAGGTTGTTGTTCACTCATCTGCCTTATCTCTGCATTGTTCTTGAATTTGTTCCACTTTACACTGATTATTTTCCTTAGGCATTTGTTTTCAAAATAGTCTAATTTCTTGTCTATTTCTTTAGTTGTTTTCCAGCTTTCACATGCATAAATGAGGGTGGATATTACATTTGAATTGAATAATCTTAACTTGGTTTTTGTGCTTAGAGTGCCATATGTTTCTCAAGATTCTTGAAGGTCAATACTGCTTTGGCGATTCTAATTCTAACTTCCTTTCATTGTGGTCTATGTAGCTTCTGAGGTATGCAAATTGGTTTACTTCTTCAACAGTTGTTCTTCCACGTAAATTTTTGCCTCTTCATTAATAGGAAGTTGTTTTTTTTTGGTTTTTTCCTTGTTAATTTCATGTCCTATTTGACTAGCCATTGAAGACAGGGTATCTGTTTTTTCTTGCATTGAATTCACATTGTCACTGATAAGAGTTATCTCATCTGCAAAATCAAGATCTTCTAGTTGGATCCCATGTACCCAATCAATGCCATTTTACCTGTGCAGCATTTTTTTCATTATGAAGTCTATGGCAATTCCAAAAGGCAAGAGAGATAGTATATATCCTTGTTTCACGCCTGTTTCAATCTGGAACCATTCGTTCATTCCTTCTTCTGTGTTGACTGCACAGACATATCCGTTGTAGAGATCCTTAATGATGTCGACAATTTTAGCTGATATTCCACATAGAATAACTAATTATATCACTCCATAAGAACAATGAAGAGCAAAACCTCTATCTTAATGCACAGAAAACTAAATTGATGACAACTGACAAAACAAACAAGGCAGCTGAAATATGTATCAATGAGGAAAAACTGGAAGAAGTGGAGAGCTTTGAATATCTTGGATCACTACTAACTAGTAATGGAGATACCATGAGGGAAATTAAAAGGAGGAGATCTATCGCTCTTTAGAAAGTAAAAAAACTAAAGAATCTGTGGATAGGAGCAGACAGAACCACAAAAATAAGATTTTTAAGGGCATGCATCTTTCCCATTGCAACCTATGCCTGTGAAACCTGGACACTTAACAAAACAGCTGAGAAACTCATAAATGCCTTTAAATGCTACAGAAGAGTTCTTCAAATATCTTCTTATATCTTATATCCTTCCCATGCCGTTAAACATCACATAGGGCTCGCAAAAGTAGTTCGCCAATTTTTCCTGTCTTCGGCAAGTCTTTCAACCTCATCAAAGGATTTTATGCCTGTTAATTTGGCCTCTCTTAACAATGTCCTCTTCAGAGTTTCACGTGGTCAGCCTCTTTTTCTTAGGCCTGTTGTGTTCCACTTGATAGCTAGTTTTGGGATTTTCTGATCATTTCTTCTCATCAAGTGACCAACATATGCCCATCTGCTGCCATCGTTCTCACGTTCCAGAATCATGTACAATTTTTTATAATTTTTTATAAATAGGAAACTACGAGGCTTTGGTACAGTAAAGTAAGAGAACAAATTACAGCTGTAGATTTGCTGCCCTCAATGTCCTTCACTCTGCCTATCTCTATGAGGGCTAGTTGGCTAAGTCGATAGTACGCTGTTCTCTCGTGGCTAGACGGCTGCTCGTCCTACCGGAGTCCGTGTTCGAATCCCAGGTAATTCTCTTGTGATTTTTCTTTCTCTCACGTCTTACTAAAAGTGCTTTGTCTACGATTTTTTCGAGGTCTAATCATACAAAATTTGTTCTCTTACTTTACGTTCCAGAATCCGATCTTTGTCACATGTTTGGGGCCAACGAATGAGCTCCTCGGAGTTGGCATCCCTGATGCTCGGTTGGTTTCTCTGCGAGTTTCCGTAACGATATCTTTTTTTCCCATCTGGAGTCGCCTCTAGATAGGTCCTAGTATAAGGTTGTTAGCCTCATGCCCAACTCCCGTACATGATGTGTGACAGATCAAGCGGAATTCCGCTGATTTCTGCGTAACGGCTAGAGCGTTAAAAAAACATCCGCCATCTTGCACGTCACGCCGAAAGCAGACATCAAATATTATGGACACAAAAAAAAAGAACAAAAATATCCATACTACAAGAACTTAATATTGAAGAAGGCTGGCTAGTAAAGAGGATTAAAGAGAGAAAACGTAAATATTTTGGACACATTGAACGTCATGATAATCTAGAGAAGACGATCTTGGAAGGGCATATAATGGGGAAAAGAAAGAGAGTAAGACCAAGGCGAAGACGGCTGCAAGACATCGTTGATGATCTGCAAATGGATGCATCAGCAGCAGGGTATTTTGCTTACAACCAAGAGGCCTACATGAGAGCTGTTAGGGAGGCAAAGTTCCGCAAGGGATATGCAGATGACTGACTGACTGATTCCATATAGTATTAAAATTCTCCACAATGAATCTATGTGTATGATATCAAATAAATAAGGTAGATAGAGGTGTATGGTGCAGTTTTACACAGTGAGGAAGGGAATGAGTAAGGTGAGAAAAAAAAAACGAATAGAACGTATGAGAATGTATAAATGAAAAACATACAACATCCGATATTTCAGCGTGAGCCTTATTCGAGGATATATACACAACGAGACAAAAACACGAAGAACTTATCTGAATGTGTCTTCTTCCAAGTAGAAAACAGAAATGTGTGCAGTAGAAGGGAGAAGGAAAGACCATGCTGCCCACAACAAAAGATGCCCGATAGAGCCAATCATAAAGAAGAGGTGGAGAGAGAGGAGGAGAACAAGTGGGAGAAAGGGGTGGGGGAAGGCAATAGAAAGATGATAGCCGCTAGAGGTGTCGGGGGGGGGGGGGGGAAGAGGGAAGGGAAAAGGGGACGTAAACACCTGCAGGGAGAAAATGTGAAACTGGTGAATAGGACAAGACCCTAAAGACAGCAATATGTTAATTTCTTTTTAAAGTCTATGTTTTTTTCTGGATTAATGGTTTTTGCTTTTTGATATGTTCTTCAAGTATTATTCTTAGAGTAAGGATCTGGTCGAGACAGCTTCTCCCTTTTCGAAATCCTGCTTATTCTTCTCTCATTGCAGTACCCATTGTATCTTTGAGTCTATTCTATATTAAATCTTCTTCTGTCAAAACATTATTTAGCAGTAGTTGTTGCAGTGATCGTATTAAGAAACACATTCATTTTAATAAAGAAAGAAAGAAAGAAAACTGTTTCAGCTTTACCTGAGGTGCTTGCAGTTACCTAGTGTCAGATAACATGGACAGAACAGTACCAGATTTTTGTCAAACGTTCTACATATGCATGTATTGGCTTTAGGCCAGAGAACATCCACAATTCACAGTTCATGCTTTAAAGCTTACTAGCAAGTTGACAGTGATTTTAGATTAATCTTCAGCCCATTTTATGATCAGTACTTTATGTCTAGTAGTGATTGTGGTGAAAAATCATTTCCACGAGTGTATAAGAAATTGGACATATACGTCAATAATCAGCGGCCCTTTGGCTAAGATCAAAATGGTTGAGGTCAAAGTGTCCTCTTGGCAGATACCCTGATCAGCATACCCTTAGGTTAAAACAAAAGCGTCGTTATTTTTGAACAAAGTGAGATGTTCGAGTCCTGCCCTGCAAATTGAATGTCGGGGGCAGGGTCCACGTCCCATTACAGGTGGACTCGGTTTGCAGTACCACCGGGTCACGGCCTGCTGTTTTCGTCGTATTAAAAAAAATAATAATAATAATCAGTTGTTTAAATATCTGCAACTTGATCAATATAGAAAGGTGTGAACTAAAGCTACATAGTTTCCTTTTTTTAAGTATCTTATATCTTATATATCTTATATCCTTCCCGTGCCGTTAAACGTCACATAGGGCTCGTAAAGTAGTTCGCCAATTTTTCCTGTCTTCGGCGAGTCTTTCAACCTCATCAAAGGATTTTATGCCTGTTAACTTGGCCTCTCATAATAATGTCCTCTTCAGAGTTTCACGCGGTCTGCCCCTTTTTCTTCGGCCTGTTGTGTTCCAACACAGTGTTTTTTAAGTATATAGTAATAATTATATAAACATCCACAGAGGATGTCAGTGTTCCGTGATAACAAATACCATTTATAGCGTATGCGCTTTTCATCGTTCCACTGCTTCAAGGCCTTTCAATGAGCAACAACAAGAAAAAAAATTACATGGAAAATGAAACTGAATTAGGAAAAGAGTTCTTCTGTCACATAAGGACACACGCATACACGTACATACACATCTGCGCATGCACGTGCAAACATACATATACATGAGCGGTGTAAACGGGTGCGCGTTATATCCGTTCCACTGTACGAACATGTACTTCCTCATGCATGAGCTTTTTACGAATTTGAGCGTTTCATCCCTCACAGTGCGGTAGTCAGACTTTAACAAAAATTCATTACAGACTACAAAGATCAGGAAAAGAGGACTACAGTGATTGCCAAGTCTATATAAAGATGGACAGAGTAGATTTACATGAATGTAGTTGGAGGGGGGATCTAGAATATGGTGGGGTAATGAAAGAGTAAATGAAAACTTAAAATGGAGTGAGTGTGGTAATCAGAGTATTAATGCGAAGAAGTGAAAGGTTTGGTGAAGCTGAATATAGAGCTGAGTCCATATGGTTCCAGAGTTCCATATTCATCTATGAAATAGTTTTCAAGACCCAGGCGGCTTCTGTCGTTAGAGTGACTTTACTTGAAGGCCGTCACTAGGAAGCCATCTGCAGTTAGGGCCATTTGAACGATTAGAAACTGGTTTAGATGCATTCTGGGAGATGTCATAAAGATGTTTCTTGATGCGGTAACCCAGCTTGAGACCGGCCTCCACAATAAAATCATCCTATACTTTTTGCTCACACTAAGATATATTACGTGATGGGATTCACATATGAGTCCCTGGAGTGTAAGGCAGTTTTGAGGAACGTAAACAGACTTCGTTTCTCAGACTACTCGACACTGATAAGGCGATGGCGATCACATTTTTAAAAAAAAATTGAGTATGATCTCTCTTAGGGTGGCTATGGACGAGGATAAAGTCAATTGTTGAAACAGGAAAATGTGCATTATTCTGAAGGAAAAAAAAAGCATTATGACATTCTAGCATCTTCATCAGAAAATGTCCACTCTTAACTTGCCATTTGGATTAGAATATTTCCGAATTTAAATCTCTAGCTAGTTTCATCATCAACTTTCTAGCACTAGCTCTGGATTTTTAAAAGTTACAAGCAGTTGCTACCTTCAATGTTTCGGAGTGAAATCTGGTAGCATGAAAGGAACCTGCACACACCTCTGTTAAGAAAACTAGACTATCACCATTGCCTGTTACCACTTATCATAATGCCTTAGTCAATGTCACGGTCGCTAATGTGAAAGTTTCCCAAAGTTTGGGTTCTAGGTGACCTGTAAGTTGGCGTGAATAGCTTCTGTCCACTTTGGTTCAAATCTTCTTCTTCTTCAGCTTTCCGAGCCATTAAGGCTCATTGCTGCAGATACAGTTCGCCTCCATTCCTCTTTATCCCTAATCTTCTCTCTCCAGTTGGTGACACCAATTTCTTTTATATCTTGGTTCACATACTGCCCATTATATCTTACATATCTTATATCCTTCCCGTGCCGTTAAACGTCACATAGGGCTCGCAAGTTAGTTCGCCAGTTTTTCCTGTCTTCGCCGAGTCTTTCAACCTCATCAAGGGATTTTATACCTGTTAATTTGGCCTCTCTTAACAATGTCCTCTTTAGAATTTAACGCGGTCTGTCTGTTTTTCTTTGGCTTGTTGTGTTCCATTTTAGAGCAGTTTTGGGATTCTCTGACTGTTTCTTCTCATCACGTGACCAACATATGTCCATCTCCTTTTCCTGATCACTCATGAGACTGGTTGTTGTTCAGTCATCTGTCTTATCTCTGCATCGTTCTTGAATTCATTCCACTTGATGCCAAGTATTTTCCTTAGGCATTTGTTTTCAAAAGTCTAATTTCTTGTCTATTTCTTTAGATGTTTTCCAGCTTTCACATGCATAAATGAGGGTGGATATTACATTTGAACTGAATAGTCTTAACTTGGTTTATGTGCTTATAACTTTTTAATGCCATATGTTCTCAAGATTCTTGAAGATCGATGCTGCTTTTTGCAATTCTAATTCTAACTTCCTTTCTGGTGTGACCATCCTGGCTTATGTAGCTGCCAAAGTATGCAAATTGATTGACTTCTTCAATATCTATCCCTTCTATGTGTATTTTTCCATTTTGATTAATGGGAAGTTTCATTATTTTTATTTTGTCCTTGTTAATTTCAAGTCCTATTTTGCTAGCCAGTGAAGATAGGGTATCTGTTTTTTCTTGCATGGAATTCACATTGTTACTGATAAGAGTTATATCATCAGCAAAATCAAGATCTTCTAGTTGGGTCTCATGTACCCAGTCAATACCTGTGTAGCATTTTTTCATTATGAAGTCTATTGTAATTCCAAAAAGCAAAGGAGACAGTATATATCCTTGTTTCACACCTGTTTCAATCTGGAACCATTCACTCATCCCTTCTTCTGTTTTGACTGCACAAACATATCCATTGTAGAAGGCCTTAATGATGTTGACAATTTTGGATGGTATTCCATGTAGTCTTAAAATTCTCCACAATGAATCTCTGTGTATGCTATCAAATGCCTTTTTAAAGTTTATGAAGTTCAGTATTCATGGTTTCTGCTTCTCAATATGTTCTTCAAGTATTATTCTTAGAGTAAAGATCTAGTCGAGACAGCTTCTCCCTTTTCGAAATCCTGTTTGTTCTTCTCTCATTGCTGTATCCACTATATCTTTAAGTCTATTCAAAATGACCTTGCAAAATACTTTTGACACAACTGATATTAAGGTTACTCCTCTCCAATTGTTACAGTCACTAAGGTTACCTTTTTTGGGGTATTCTAACAATGATTTCTTTTTTTTCATTTAGAAGGGACCTTTTCTTTTTTCCAAATCTTATTAAACATTCTCCGTAGTTGTCCCATGTTGTCACTATTGATAACTTTGAACATTTCGGGTGTTATTTCATCTTTACCTGCAGCTTTGTTGTTAGCCATTAAATTCATTGATGTTTCAATTTCATTCACTGTAATTTCATCTAGGTTGACATTTAGTTGTGGGGCTGGTAAGTCAGTTTCAAGGTTTAACAATTCTTTTGGGTGTGGTTGATTAAGTATTTCTTGGAAGCATTCAGCCCATCTTTGCTTTTGGTCTTTACTTGATGTTAATAGGATTCCAGTTTTGCTAAGGATTGTTTCTTTAGATGTAGTAGTAGTATCTGTTAGCCTCTTTTGTATATTATATAAAGTTTTGCTGTTTCCTGTTTTTGCTGCTTTCTCTGTCTCTTTTGCCTTATTGTCTATGTATTCTCTTTTATCCCTTTTAGCTGAACTTTTTACTTTCTTGTCTATGTCTTTATATGTTGCTTTCGCCAGATCTTTTCCAAGGTCTGTTTTTACATTCAACATATCTAATTTGGCTGCTCGTTTTTCATGTATGTACTTCCATGTGTTTTCTGATATCTATGCTTTTCTATTTGTTTTTTTTTCAGTCCAGCGCTTGTTTTTGCTGCAGTGATTATGGTTGAGCTGTAAGAATTCCATATTTCATCTATACCTATCTCCTCAACTTCACTGGGTGTTTTGGAATGATTGGCAAATTCGTGATTGTAATTACTGTTAGTATTCTCTTCTTGTAGGCTGTGGCTGTTTATCTTTCTATGTATTGATTTCTTGTGTTGGCTTTTCAGTTTTAGTTTTATTTTCCCTATACACAGGTTGTGATCACTGTTAACATCTGCACCCCTATATGCCCTTACATCTATCAGAGATCTTCTGTATTGCTTTCTAATACAAAAATGATCTATCTGGTTTCTAGTTCTATCATCTGGAGATATCCACGTTGTTTTATGTGTCTCTTTGTGTGGAAATATTGTTCCTCCAATGACCATGCCCTCTGTTAGACATATTTCAATTAATCTTTCTCCGTTCTGATTAACCATGTCAATTCCTTCTTTCCCCATCACTTTTTCAACGTCGGTGTTACCTTTCCCTGCCTTAGGCGTTGAAGTCCCTCATAGCAATTAGGATGTCGTGTTTAGGGACTTTGTTGATGATTTGTTGCAATTGGTGATAGAAATCGTCTGTCACCTCATCATCTGCATCGTTCATGGGTGCATAACACTGTATTATTGTCATTCTTCCGTGTATTAAGTTGTATCGTGGTCCTATTATACGACTGTTCACTGGTTCCCATTCTACAAGGCTTTTTTGCTGCTACATTTGACATAATACCTATCCATTCTCAGTGTTTACCGTCGTTTCTGCCTGAATGTATTATTAACTTACCGTTTTCCGCCGATCTTTCATCTGCTTCAGGCCATCGCATTTCATACGTCTATATGGTATCTCTCCATTTCTTTGATGACTTGAGTAGTTTTTGTTGGTGCTGCCATTGTTCTCACACAGAAACTGCCCATTAAACAAAGTTAATTTGAATATCTGCTCATCATTAATGTGAGTGATTTGTGCGAAGGACGGAGATTTCATATCTATGGTCATCATCATCATCATCAGGTGCCGTGCCGACTGGCGTTGGCTATTATGTTTCTCTAGAGTACACGATCCTTCATGCAGGCCATCAGTTCAGTTGGTGATCTCCTCTCACACCATCCCGTCAGACTGTCCAGTATCATTTCTCTTGGTCTTCCACTTGATCTTCTTCCTTCTATTTTTCCTGTTGTTATAATATTTTCAATGCCCCCTCTTCTCATTGCATGTCCTATGAAAGTACATTGTCTCTCTCTTATCTTTTTGACAAGGTTTTTTTGTCTCTCCAGCTCTTCTCATACATTCTTCATTAGTTATTTTTGCTGTCCAGGGGATTTGCAACATTCTTCTAATAAATCATATTTCTGTGGTTTATGGTATATTATATATAAAGCGAGGGCCGGCTAGCGTAGTGGTTAGAGCACTCGTCTAGCAACCAAATGGTCGAGGGTTCGAATCCCCAGCTGAGCGGGATTTTTTTTCCGACCAATACGGCCCTGAGGTCGACCCAGCCTCGTAAAATGGGTACCAGAGAAAATCTGGGAAGTAAAGGCAGCGAGGAAAGGAACTGGTCACCCTACCTCACACGCTGATGACCCAGCATAATGAGGTCTCTAACGCTTCACCCCCTACGGCATTTGAAATGCTATGGGACTATCTTTACTTACATTTATATATAAAGCGAGCAATTACACTTTCTTTGTAAAGGACAAAGAAATATGCTAAACGTGCATTTCATGAGGAGCATATGGTATGTGCAGATAGAGAGGTCTGACTGTCAGAACACGCTTTATGTATTGAGAAAAGGAAAGTGGATGTGTACAATGTGCTGAAAGACACCATTTATAAGATCAGAAATCTGTTCAGAAGAGCAGGAGCTAGCTAAGATTTTAATTAAACTGTAGAAGGTCTTGTCTGTTACCTAGAGTATGCTTAACACGCTCTACAGCCCTTTCCTTCAATTTTTATCGAGACAAAAGAAATATGTTGTACTTCACTTGTGCACTATAAATTTTGTATAAGCCCAGCCAAGTGTGGCTGTGTAGAGGCTTCTTCACTTTTTTTTCAAGAACAGATGAGTGAGTCGAAAGATCACTAAAGATAAAAAGAAAAACACTTTGACCATTTCTTATCTTAAACTGTAGTGTGTTGCACTCCTGTTTGTGTTTCTTTAACAATGAAGTAAAGATATAGTCTTGGTTAAGTTATTTTTTAATTTACTTTAAAAAATTTTTTATTGAGCATGAGGCATAGTATAGAGAACAGACGATACTTTCAAGTAAAGGTTTCAGTCTGCTCCTGTTTTTACTGCGGAAGCTTTCTTAGTCTTCTGAGAATATGTAAATGCAGTACCAATCAAAACTATACTTGATGGAACAGATTATGTTTGAGCTATAGTCAGTCCAACAAACTTTCAGCTGCTTTGTGTTGACAGCTAGCTAAGATATTGTTTTCTATCATGTTGTTCGCTTTCGTTGCAGACTACCTTTGTTGCATTCATTTCTCTGAGAGCTATCAAGTGAAGAAGTGGGGCTTTGAATCTGCTAAGCTATTTATAGGTTTTCAGAAACGTATTGCACCTTTTTAGTATAAAGAGTGCCCAAACCATGCGGACCTGAGGCGTGAGACATGGCCAGAGTACAATAGCTTGGATCAAAAGCTTTGGGGCTCCTATCAAGGTATGGAGAGGACTGCGGGCTTTGCCGTGTCGACAGGGATCTGATGTGACCAACAACCTCGAACGCAGAAGAAGAAGAAGGTATAACCTTCAGTAGCTCAGCCTTTTCAGAGGCAGTATAAAATAAAAAAAAAAAACAGTAGATCCCTTGTAATGCGAATAAAGATATCCTACAGAGGGGCTAAAATTATAAAAGTTGGTCTTAAATGGAATTTACCCACAACATATCTTACTGTTGATTGTAAAACACTGAAAGGAGGTTGGGGGGGGGGGGGGAAGATTACCTGTTCATGATCCTAGCAGGCAAATACAAAAAAAATAGCGAAAATAAATTCCATACATATAAGACAGCAAAAATAACTAATGAAGAATGTATGAGAAGAGCTGGAGAGAGAGACAGCGTACTTTCATAGGACATGTAATGAGAAGAAGGGGAATTGAAAATATTATAACAGCAGGAAAAATAGAAGGAAGAAGATCAAGAGGAAGACCAAGAGAAATGATACTGGACAGTCTGACGGTATGGTGTGAGAGGAGATCACCAACTGAACTGATGGCCTGCATGAAAGATTGTGTACTCTAGAGAAGCATAATAGCCAACGCCAGTCGGCAAGGCACATGATGATGATGATGATGACACATAAAACATAGATCAAGAATGTTTCCAGGGAAATCATCATACGTGTAAATACAAATTATCATTTTTGTAGGGCAGAAAACACAACTCTTCAGATCATCAGAGAAGGGTCCCCTCCTTACCACTCAGGCGTTTCAGCCTTTTAAATTTCTGATGCACGGGGTGGGGCTCCGGGCCATAATTTCCACAAGGCTCCGTGTTGGTTTATGAAGCTGCAGATGGTATCGAACATTCACGTCCGCAACTTATAAACGTTCCTTGCTCTTCAGTGGGTTCGATGTTCCTTCTTATATTCTATTACACCTCAACCAAGCCCCATTTTGTCCTAGCCCGTGCTTGTTTGTGACATTGCTCTCTCACCGACCAGTCACGCCTGGTTGCACTGGCCTATTTGTTCCCACACGCTGGGGAACTTTGTATACAGTATAACACATGCTGAAGGAAACAGAAACACAAGCCATTCCTCCCGCCCACTGAGAAGGTACAAGAAGGTATACGCCAATGTCTCGCTTGACTTCACTATGTGGAATGCTGCAGAAAAAAAAACATTAATAGCAACCCACAGAATACAGGAAGCACTAAACACCATAGGAGACTAGGCCACAAAATGGGGAATGATGATAAACCCCAAAAGGTCTACAGCCACCTGCTTCTCATTGTCCAACAAGACAGAAAACTTTAAACTAGAAATACAAGAAAGAGAGCTTACACAGAGAGAACAGCCGACATACCTCGGAGTGAAACTGGACAAGAGGCTAACCTGAAATCCATACCTGCTAGGCACAGAAAACAAAGCAATTAAAAAGCTATCTGTGGTCAGAAAGCTGACAGGCACAACCTGGGGAGCCAACAGCAACATACTAAAAAAGCATATGTGGGCACCATAAGGCCAACACTCGAATATGGCATGACACTGGCTTGCGGCTGATCACAGGAGGAATAAAGTGCACTCCCATCACGGAGATGGCGAAATACATTTTTAGGTCAGGTGCAAAGAAAAACTAATGATCCACAAACAAAAAATAATACGCCTGACAACCTACCCTGTGAACAAAAGAATTCAGGAGTCCACAAAAAAACAGACAGAAAAGAACCAGCTTCAACCATCTGACAACGCAAATGCAACAACACTATAAAGACCTCCTTCCCACCTCTCATGAAGAAACTGAACCACTCCAAATTGTAGAGGAGCACAGTCACTGAAAAAATAACAGTCCTCACAGAGGTACCAGGCATACACAAAAAGGACTACCTAACAACACTTCAGATAAAGACACTGAGCCAGGAGCTGATTGACAGCAAATACAACCCAGCTGAATGGACACATGTACACACAGATGGGTCTGCAGAAAAAGCAGTAAAAAGTGGAGGTGGGGGCGTTTACATAAGATACACAGATTGGAGACAAAGCAAAAAGGCTTTCAGACAGGAAAAATTTCCTCCAACTACAAGGCAGAAACAACATCCCTCCTTGAAGTCCTCAGAACATTTAAAACAGAAAACCAGCATCCACCACACAAAATAGCCTTCTTCACAGACTGAAGGCCACTTCTGGAATCTCTAAAAACAAAAAAAGAACCCACAGACACACATGCAGGAAATCAAAACAGAACTGAAGCACCATACACTGTCAACAAACGTGGCCCTACAATGGGTACCATTCCACTGTGGAAAAGCTGGCAATGAAATAGCTGATAGCCTATCCAAAGCTGGCAGCAATCAAGATCAAACAAAGAACCCAATAAACTACCAAGAAGCGAAAACTATAATCCGTAACAAGTGCAGATATGAATGGAAAAAGCAACTGAAATACAACAATGAACCAGATCCAATACACCAACTACAAAGACATCAGCAAACCATCTTCTTCCGCCTAAGGACAGGCCACTTCAGACTACTAAGCCACCTACATCAACTTAAAATGTCTTACATAGACAAGTGTCCATGTGGCAGTGGAGTCTAGACTCCAGAACACATCCTTCAAGAGTGCCCAAACCATGCAGACCTGAGGCAGAGACATGGCCAGACGACAGAAGCTTGGGACAAAAGCTTTGGGGCTCCTATCAGGATCTGGTGAGGACTGCGGGCTTTGCCATGTCAATAGGGATCAGGATCTGATGTGACCAACAACCTTGAATGCAGAAGAAGAAACCCATTGTCTCTGTATTGTGCAGTGCCTAGGTCACTGCGATTTTATAATAGTGTTTGAGAGTCAGTGTTTCATTGTTCTCCACATTTGTACCATTTTCAGCGCAAGGCTTTTTCTGCTTACTTTTCAGTGTGCCTGTCCTTGCTTGTTCATTTATGGCCATTTGTTTACATTGGTCTTAGGCTGATGTCCTCACAAATTCTTCTGCACCTACCTCCGCAGCAGTCACTCGTAGATTTCACTCTTGACACATGCCTTAGCCTGCTTGATCAGATCATTGTACTCTGCACTTCTGAACACGTGTTGTTCTATTCTGGATTCATAAGGTACTATAATACTGTTTCGTGACTGAGTACATTACAATATCTGGTTGCATTTGTGTATCCTTTATGAATGCAGAATATCCTCCTCTTCAACTTGGAACTTCCAATCATGTGCTCCGTGCAGAAGTGAGAAATGTCTGCCTTCTTTCTTGATGTTTGCTGCATTTTTCACTCTATACAGAACATCAGTCAGCCTTTGCAATATTTTTTTTTGTGTTGTCACACGCAGCAGCTTTGTGCTAGTGCTACTTTGCATATGAAAGAATATCCTCTAAGTTTTGTCGATAGCTGCTGAATAGACACGTTGGATCCGCTACTTCGCTTCGCTAGTACTTGTGGCAGGGTTCTCATAAACTAGAGATTCTAGACAAATTAACTTTACAAAATTGTGATGTAGCGAGGTACCACACTTCGTATAGCAAAACGAAAGGAAACATGCGAGTAAAAGTTATGTTTCACATACAAATGAATCAGGCCATATTTTAAGACCTTTTTAAATACATAACTATTAAACTAGTGCATGTGGGACATATAAAATAAAATGAAATAAAAGTTTCTAGTACTCCAAGGTTTTATGTTCTTAGGGCAAAAATATAAAAGTACCTATATATTTTGATGACAAACTGGTAGTTGATCAACCCCAGTTTGTCCATAACTGTTAACAGTGTGAGCACAGCATCCAGTACTTAACAGTTTTTTTTTCTATATCTTGTTGCAGTTTTGTCTGAACCTTGATGTTACCTTCTCATTCTTCCAAAGTTTGTATTTTGTGTTGTCTACCCAGTAGGATACTATTAATTTTATAACCAAACTTTTAAATCATTTTAGTCACATTTTTCACACAGAAAAAGAAAGAGAGGAAGACCAAAGCGAATATGGCTGCAAGACATCTGATGATCTGCAAATGAATGCATCAGCAGCAGGCCATCTTGCTCACAACTTAGATGCCTACAGGAGTGCTGTTTGGGAGGCAAAGTTCCACAAGGGACATGCAAATGAATGAGTGAGTCACATGTAGGATTAAAATATCCACTGTCTCTCCTGTCAGCGGCAATTTAATACCAAACTGTGTAACGAAAATCTTAGCTAATATATGTGCAAGCTTCAAACGTAATCTATTGGAGAGATGTGCAAACACAGTTACAAATTGGCACTTTTTACATTCAGTCACAAAAATCACAGTGATATTCATGGCCTGTTTTTGTTCTGGAACTGCGCTATTTTGAATCACAAAGTTATGAAATAGTTTTGAATGATGAAAATATATTTAAAGCTTTGATCATGAAAAGAAAATGTAGCTTTTTTAATTGCACCAGCAAAGTCAACAGATGTTGGTGATTTGTTTTTGAAAAGTGCATTGTGAGTTCTACTAAAATGATCTGCTTCCTCCCACCCATATTCACCGAAAACTCTCACATCCATAGTCACTCTTCTAATACTTTTGGGTGTTCTTTTTGCATTTTATTTAACAATAATTCAGCTCGACCCTAACACTCGTGACATTTTCTCTGATCCACCTCTGTTGGCATACAAACATGAGCCAAACCTTAAGGACATCCTCGTCCACAGCCACTTGAAGCGGAGCTTTACATATGTTGGTACAGAAAATGTAACCGCCCTCGCTGCATTACCTGCCCTGTAGTCTGGGAAATGAAAATAATCACCTTTCCCAAAACTATCCTCACTCTTCATGAGGGATTCACATGTAAGTCCTGTAATGTGATATATGTCATCATATGCAAAAGATGTAGGATAATGTATATTGGTGAGACTGGCCTCAGATTAGGGGACCGCATGCAGAAACATCTGTACGATATCACCCAGTATGCTTCCAAACCAGTCCCAAATCATTTCAATGGCTCCAACCACAGAGGCAAATCTGATTTTCTGGTAGCAGCCATCAAACAATGTTACACAGATGATACAAGCCGCCTAGTGCTTTAGAACCACTACTTTCAGGATTATGGGATGCTGGAACCACACAGGCTAAACTCTTTATTCAGCTACACCTAACATCCTCCTCTTCAAGAATTATAATCCCTCTCTACTAAGCTCCACTCCCTTCTCACTTGTTACACATAGTTCAGAACCTCTTCACAGCATCATATTACAACCCCTCTACCCTAACTATAATCATCTATTTCACCTTCTCCTGGCTAGGTTAACACAGTACCACTCTCTCTCCCCTCCACGGTTTCCCCACCCACCACCCCATTACGACCCACCGACCACACATCACAGGTCTCCATTTAAACAGTCTCTATATTGCTCATTTCTGACACACATCGTTGGACAAGCCACATCTTCTTACAGTTACAGCTAAGTGCTCTATTCACTATTAATTTTTTTTAAATAGCATTCATGTGAATCTATACTTTATCTCCTCTATTTCTTCGTCCTGTATGTTTTTGTATGATTAAGGCTCATGCTGAAACGTATTAACTTTGTAGTCATTAAGTAATAAAGCTGTTCCTACTTTTTTCCTAGTTTATACAGTTTGCTGCTGATGCATCCATTTGCAGATCATCATCGATGTCCTGTTACTTACATGATATAACCTATTTACTTGCTAGTGTAGCAGTTTGATTTCTGTGCATAGTTGTCCTTGCTGTCCATCTTACTTGTATGTTTATGAATTTTACATTATGCTTATCTTCCTCATTTTTCAATTCTCATCATGATCAAACAGATTCTTCCATGCTGATGTGACCAGTCATACTTTTTCCTGAAATGCACAAAATATCTACTTGCATACCAAACATAAAATAATCACATGCATGTAGCATGTTTTTTTGAAAAGAAGAAAGCACCAATGAAAGTAATATCATTTACCCATGTCATTTTCACAGCCTGAGATTTGTATGAAGCTGGGCAGCAATTTCAGCTGCATAAGTAATGTAGTAATAAGTCTGCAGACACAATCTCAATACAATATTGTATTAATTTTATAAGGAATTGTTTTGTTCCACATTTATCTTTAGCCTCAAGTATAATCTTTCATTTGCATCTAAGTGGTGAAGTGGTTAGTGCATTAGCCTCTCAAGGCAAAGGTCAAAGGTCGAATTCAGCCAGAGATGCCCCAGTCACCCAGCTGTAGAAAGTTAACAAATATCTCTGGTTTATTAGACATGTTAATGATGAGA
Organism: Achatina immaculata; assembly: GCA_009760885.1. Taxonomy (NCBI): domain Eukaryota; kingdom Metazoa; phylum Mollusca; class Gastropoda; order Stylommatophora; family Achatinidae; genus Lissachatina; species Lissachatina immaculata. The sequence continues at coordinate 19,466,853 of CM019718.1, read as the reverse complement.
TCACGGACAACACACAGTCAACACAGTATTGGAGACATCTCCCTAAAAACACTGATGGAAATACTGATGTCAATGGCTGAGCACATAGGGCATGTATGCCCTTTTTTACAGTTACAGTTACATGTTAATGTTGACATCACAAATGACAAGTTTGTGAAATATAGAACCAATGAGAAGTTTACTATTGTAGACTGTTGCAACTGATGAACCACTAATTAGGTCACCGTGATCATAAAATAATTCACTGATATTCTCAGCATCAATTTTCCCATCCTTCAAAGGCAGTCTCAAGACCTGAAAATTATTGAGACAGATAATATAACCAAATGAAAATGAAAATGGATTTTTAAAAATACTGAAAAAGACATTTATTATTGTTTACAGTATCAACTGTGTAAAATCTTTGAAAACAATTTTTTTTTGTTCATTTTTTGTTTCATTTCTAATATCTAGTGACAATATTTGGTTCCATCTAATTATCAAAGCTATGCTTGTTTAAACTGCTCTTTTTTTTTTTACTTAACTGTTATTATCAATAACTTGCAGTTTTGTTAATAATAACTTGTAACATCAATTTTACATTTGCCCCAGGGCATGCAGGTGTGTCTAGAGATTGAAAGAGCAGACCAGTTTGTGGAGTGAAGTAAATCTACCTTACCATTCTGATATATACTGAATATGCATTGGTAAAACAAGGTATCTAAAAGACTCCTTTATCTTTACTTTTTGGTTTATTTAGCAGTAAGATCACAAAAGAAACAAATAAATGATAATACAAATACAGGTAACTTACTGAGGATGGTGCATATTGCCTTGGGTCCTGAAAATATTGATAAGCTTTGTACAGTATAGGATGTGCTCCGGTGTAAAGTACATCTCCAGACTGAGAAAGGTGTAAGTTGTCAGCTGCAGAGTAGAGAGTCACTGACTGAAGCTGAATCACAGATTTGTCATCTTTAATTTCATATGCAGTGATTTTACTGCTTAGGGGCAGATTCATGTACAGGTACCTGCAAATGAAGATAAAATAGAGTCATTACATCTTAATGACAAAAAAAAAACTATTATTATGATCATATGTTTCCAAATACAATAACAAAGATAGAAATAAAGTTGTACTTGATGCTGGATTCTACCTAGCTCAGTTGCTGGTCCCTGGGAACTGCTTCATTACACTCAGGACATGCCCGTAAGTGTTCCGCATTCAACATCAGGGATGTCCTTTAGTGCTGTTGATATAATTCCAATACTGTTGGCTGTAAATTTCTCTTGTTCTAGCGCATAGCTGGAGGTTGCTTCCCCTACCTTTGATTATGTGTAAGTCATTGAGATGCGTGTAGTATGTACTTTTGAGGAAGGTTTTCTGTGCTGATTCTTCAATTTGCTGCTTGAAGGATTAATGTATGTCCTGTTTGTCAATTCTGCTGTTTCCTAGTTGTAATTGGATGGCTTAAATTCAAGGAAATATGCCAAAAGGTATATCAATTTAATTAGCACAAATATAAACAGATATAAATAAATAAAAAATACAAGTATTATCAAGTTTGCTTTCTTCAATCATAGGGCAGGTGATGATTATTAGTGAAATGAAATAAAGATATAATTTATATCTGATGCTTGTTGAAAATGGTGAAAACCAGCAGTGTTACAGCAGAACAGCAAAGCTTCCATTCACATTTTGCAAAAGAACCACCTTATAGACCCATGATCTATCAATGATATCATTGCTTTGGAGTGACAAGTTGGCTGTGTCCTATGAAACACTGTGGGTGTTTGTCAGTATCATGTGACAAAGTGGAGGAAACTCCCAAGGCATATCAATGCAGGCCATGACAATCATTTCAGTGAGGCAGTTGTGAGCTGCAGACACTGACAACCCTATGGCATGTGTTATGAAATCACTTGTGCACATGCCTGCACAAACTACAGCTAGTTCATTCTTTAACAAACAATGATAAAGTCACCAGACATACAGTCATCAACAGACTTTCATTGCAAATTCGAGGATGATGACTTGTTTGTCTAGAGGTAATTTTCAATGATGAATCAACTTTCTGTTTACATGTCAAGGTAAACAGACATAATGCTGTTGCTTGGGGCACAAGAAACCTCCATCAGGTCATTGAGCATAAGCAGGATTCACTAAAGGTGAATGTGTTTTGTGTCATTTCAGAGGAGAAACTTTATGGGCCTCTCTTCATCAAGGAATACTCTGTAACTGTCCTATCTCAGCATGTTAATTGTTGATGTGTCAGCTCCAGTCACAATTTCATTTTTCAGCAAGATGACACTGAAACATGTGTGCCTTTTCGAATGCTAACCTGCCCAACTGATGAAATGGAAGAGCTGGTAAAAATGACTAACATTTGTTGTAGTGGCTCCTTTATCCCCTAACCTGACACAAGATTTTTTTCTTGTACGGGTACATTAAAGACATGCTTACATAGCCCAACTTCCATAGTGAACATTCTGAAGCAGTGAATCATGGATGTCATCACATCTGTTACTCTAGATATGCTATATAAAACCTGGAAGGAACTCAGCTATTGCATTGATGTTTGCCATGTCAATGGAGTGTGGGGTTCACACTGAGTCCCTTAAGGTATGTCTAAAACTGACAATTTCTCTTCGCAATAACACACTTTCTCCATGCTGTTGTATTTGTCATCTAACAATAAGCTCCGGAAAGTGTAACGGAAATTTTATAACAAGCTATATATTAATTCTACATCTCAGATAAAAATATCATATATACCTTTTATCCTTTGACAAATAGAGTCCATTAGGTGCATGTAGATTTGATTCTACTATTGTAAAATCAGTACCATTGAAGAACACCAGGGAACCTAGATGAAAAGGGAGAAAAAACTGCTCCAGGATGCTCAGGATATGATTTCTGAAGTACAAACAGTTAGTGATATAGAATTTCTTCTCATCACATGATTGACATATGTCCATCTTCTTTTTCTGATCAACCATGAGACAGGTTGCTGTTTGTTCATCTGTCTGATCTCTGTGTTGTTCTTGAATTCATTCCACTTTATACCGAGTATTTTCCTTAGGCATTTGTTTTCAAAATAGTCTAATTTCTTGTCTATTTCTTTAGTTGTTTTCCAGCTTTCACTGCATAAATGAGGGTGGATATTACATATGAATTAAATAATCTTAACTTGGTTTTGTGCTTATAACTTTTGAATGCCATATGTTCTCAAGATTCTTGAAGATCAATGCTGCTTTGGCAATTCAAATTCTAACTTCTTTTCTGGTGTCACTATACTGGTCTATGTAGCTGCCAAGGTGTGCAGAATGGTTTACTTCTTCAACAGCTGTTCCTTCTACGTATATTTATCCTTTGTCATTAATGAGAACTTTCATTATTTTTGCTTTATCCTTGTTAATTTCAATTCTTATTTTACTAGCCACTGAAGACAGGATATCTGATTTTGCTTGCATTGATTTAATATTGTCGCTGATAAGAGTTATGTCATCTGCAAAAGATCTTCTATTTAAGTCTTATGTACCCAATCATTGCCTGTTTTACCAGTACAGCATCTTTTCATTATAAAGTCTATAGCAATTTCAAATACAAGGGAGATAATATACATCCTTGTTTCATGCCTGTTTCAATCTGAGACCATTCACTCATTTCTTCATCTGTACTGACTGCACAAACATATCCATTGTAGAGGTCACTAATGATGTTGACAATCCTAGATGGTATTCCATATATTCTTAAAATCCTCCATAATGATTCTCTGTGTATGCTATCAAATGAATTTTAAAGTGTATGAAGTTCAGGATTAACGGTCTTTACTTTTCAATATGTTCTTCAAGTATTATTCTTAGAGTAAAGATCTGGTCGAGACAGCTTCTCCCTTTTCGAAATCCGGCCTATTCTTCTCTCATTGCAGCATCCACTATATCTTGAATTCTACTCAGAATAACTTCACAAAATATTTTTGACACAACTGATAGTAAAGTTGCTCCTCTCTAGTTGTTGCAATCGCTAAGGTTGCTTTTTTTTTTTTTTCAGTATTTTAACAATGATTCCTTTTTTCCATTTAAAAGGGACTTTTTCCATTTAAAAGGGACTTTTTCCTCTTTCCAAATTTTATTGAAAATTCTCTGTAGTTGTTTCATGTTGTCTATATTAATAGCTTTTAACATTTCTGCTGTTATTTCATCTTCACCTGCAGTTTCATTTGTTAGCCATTAGATTCATTGGTGTTTCAATTTCATGCAATGTAATTTCACCTAGGTTTACATTTAGTTGTGGGAGTGGTAAACCAGTTCCAAGGTCTATCAGTTCTTTTTAATGTGGCTGATTAAGTAATTCTTGGAAATGTTTAGCCCATCTCTGTTTTTGGTCTTTACTTGATGTTAAAAGTGTGCCAGTTTTGCAAAGAATTGGTCTTTCTTTGGATGCAGTAGTACCTGTTAGCCTATTTTATATGTAATACAGAGTTTTGCTGTCTCCTGTTTTTGCTGCCTTCTCTGCTTCTTTTGCCATATTGTCCATGTATTCTCTTTTAGTCCTTCTAGCTGAAGTTTTTTTACTTTCTTGTCTATTTCTTTATATGTTGCTTTTGCCAAATCTTTTTCAAGATCTGTTTTTACATTCAACATGGCTAATTTGGCTGGCTGTCTTTCATGTAAGGACTTCCATGCTTTTCTATTTGTTGTTTGCAGTCCAGCACTTGTTTTAGCTGCTGTAATTATAGCTGTGCTATAAGAATGCCATAAGTGATCTATATCTGTCTCCTCAACCTCACTATATGCAGCGAACTATTTGGTAAGTTCCAGATTAAAATTACTCTTAGTATTTTCATCCAGTAGACTTTGACTGTTTATCTTTCTGAGTATTGCTTTCTTGTGTTGACTTTTCAGTTTTAGCCTTATTTTCCCTATACACAGATAACTGTTGACATCTGCACCCCTATATGCTCTTACATCTATCAGATGTTCTGAATTGCTTTCTAATACAAAAATGATCTATCTGATTTCTATCATCTGGAGATATCCATGTTGTTTTATGTATCTCTTTGTGTGGAAATACTGTTCCTCCAATGACCATGCCCTCTGTTATACAAAATTCAATTAATCTTTCTCTGATTTACTGTATCAATCCCTTCTTTCCCATTACTTTTTCGATGTCTATGTTATCTTTTCCTACCTTGGCGTTAAAATCTCCCAGGACAAAAAAAGATGTCGAGTTTAGGAACTTCAAGATACTTTCTACCACTAACTACAACTCAACAAAGTTCCTAAACTCGACGTTAGTGGTAGAAAGTATCTTTTATTTCGTTATCTGCATCGTTCGTGGGTGCATAGCACTGTATGACTGTCATTCTTCCGTGTCTTATTTGGAATCGTGCTCTTAATTAATATACGATTGTTCACTGGTTTCCATTCCGTAAGGCTCTGTGCTGCCGCAGTTGGGATAATTATACCTACTCTTTCATGATATTTCCCATCATCTCTGCCAGAATGTATGATTAACTTACGGTTTTAGGCCGATCTTTTCCCTGCTTCCGGCCATCGCATTTCATCGATGCCCTCCTGGGTCTAGGTGATACTTATCCATTTCTTGGATTACTTGAGCAGTTTTCGATGGTGCGGCCATTGTTCTTACATTCCAGAATCCGACCTTTGTCACATATTTGGGGGTCGATGAATGTATTCTACTCTGAGTTGGTATCCTAGATTAAACTTGATGCGAGTTTCCGTAACGGCTGGTTTGTTCCCTATCTCTAGATGAGTCTCAGGATAAAGTTGTTGGCCTAATGCCCAACTCCCGCTTTACGATATGCGTCGGCTCAAAAGATTCATATGAAAGTATGTCGGCAGAAGCGTTAAAAATCTTCCGCCATCTTTTATATCACCCGGAAGCAAAAAAAAAAAAAAGAGTATATTATCGTGACAAAAATACTTTACATATCGACCACTGGACTGTGGTATTATTTTTCCTACTAATTCTAACATTGTCTAATGCAAAAATAAATAAATATTTTAGCCCCTTCACATGGCTTTTTCAACCTTGATACTACAATATTGAAGGTAAAGGTAAAATTAATGTTTCCATGCCATTAAATTAAGTCATATTGGGGAATATGGTTTAGGCCTGTATTTTCCATGACCGTTGGCACATGAAAGAGTGATGTTATCAGTATCACACCTGGCCCATTTACCTTCCCAGATTTCTCTTTTTACAATATTTTACAATATTTTCCAAATTTACAATACTGAAAGCAATTGTTATTGTTGAAATGCTGTTCACATTTCAAGAATCATTATCTTGGTCTCCATCTCTTACCTGCAATCTCCTGGGTGGTGCTTTTGATAATGAAAAAAGGCACCAAACCTGAAGAGAGTTTCTGCAACTTTGTACAATATAACTGCCATAATGGCTATTTTGATGGCTCCACGAATCATTGCTTGAGTTGTCTGTAAGTTTGCCTGAATAGCAAGTAAATATTTCAGTATTACTTTAAAATATTTTTGGTATAAACTCTGAATGCTCTAGAAGAAGAAACAGGCAAATGAAAATGATGTATGTACAAGAGATGAAGGAAACAAGATCAAGGGGCAGACCAAGACAGAGATGGAGAGACAACATACAAGAGAATATAAAGGAATCTGGTGTCACAAACTGGAGAGAGAAGATTAGGAACAGAGATGAATGGAGGTGAACTTTATCTGCAGCAATGAGCCTTAGTGACTCAGAAAACTCAAGAAGAAGAAAAAGAAGAAACTGAGAATATTTTTGTAGTCAACACATTCCAGACTGTTACTGCCAGACATATAGAGGTTAGAAGCCCTACATAAATAAGAAAATAAAAAAGAGAAGAAGCAACAAGTCAAAGTTTGAAGTATTAGAAGAAATGATTTTTTTATTACACAACAAAAATCAAGAATTACAAAATTGACATTTTAAAACAGAAATAGTATTCCCTTCAACTTTTGTATAAAAGCATATAGAAACTATATTTAAATAAATGGAGACTGAATCGTGAGCAAAAAACAACAAAAGAAAAATAAGTTAGATGAGTGCATAATTACTGAAGAAGCTGTGCACTTTTGGATTGTAAGAAAATCAAATGGAGATCTTCTCCCTGGAGAAGAAACAGCATTTATGATAATTAACAGTTACAGAATTTGATCATGGGCTTTTCTAGAGTTAGAGAATTTGATCATGGGATTTTCTACAGTTAGAGAAGTTGATCATGGACTTTTCTACAGCCAGAGAAGTCGATCATGGACTTTTCACATTTAGAGAATTTGATCATGGGCTTTTCTACAGTTAGAAAATGTGATCATGGGCTTTTCTACAGTTAGAGAAGTTGATCATGGACTTTTCTACAGTTAGAGAAGTTGATCATGGACTTTTCTACATTTAGAGATTTTGATCAAGGGATTTTCTACAGTTAGAGAAGTTGATCATGGGATTTTCTACAGTTAGAGAATTTGATCATGGGCTTTTCTGCAGTTAGAGAGTTTGACCATGGGATTTTCTACTGTTAGAAAGTTTGATCATGGGCTTTTCTACAGTTAGAGAATTTGATCATGGACTTTTCTAGAGTTGATCATGGACTTTTCTACAGTTAGAGAAGTTGATCATGGGCTTTTCTACAGTTAAGTTTGATCATGGGCTTTTCTACAGTTAGAAAGTTTGATCATGGGCTTTTCTACAGTTAGAAAATTTGATCATGGGCAAACTTATCAATTAAAATGTATCTTTAGTAATAATCTTATGCATGTTTACATATCTATTTGTCCCTCTTAATGGGCTCATTGAAATCAAGTCAAAAACAGAAAAGACAAAAGTAATTTTTTTTTTTACAAAGTGGTCATATTTTCCAGCTCCAAAACCGGGGACAAAACTCGATTTTTCCAGACCCCAAAATCAGGACATCTCATAAATGTTGTTAAGATGGAGGAGTGAGGTGTTTTTTTTTGGGGGGGGGTGAGGGTGGGGGTGGGGAGTTTAATGATAAAGATACACTGATAAAGTACTTTTTTATACTGAGAGCCCAACAATACAGAAATAGTTTAACTGCAGTGAAAAACATAAAATACAGTGAATTGCTAAGTGTTCTCATTCCTATCTTAAAATTCAGAAGAAGAACCAAAGCTGCTGTATTTTTCAGTGCTGTGAATTTTCTTAAGATTCTTTCTCTGTCAGGAGTATTTTAAGCAACTCAGTACAAATTTCATTACTGTGTACATTAGTCACACTTTCAGGACGTTCACACGAAGCTTAGTTCTGTCACCGCTCCATGCGCTATTCATGGGGGGGGGGGGGGGAAATACCCTGTCAGTGGTAGCATTAGAAAAATAACTAACTTAAGCACATTTGGAAAAAGAGCATGTCGGTCTTCTTTCTCACAAATTTTCTTTGGTTTCAAAAAGTTGTTGGTCACGAGCAATGGTGCGGCCATAGAAAGTGCCCTTTCATCTTTGTCACTGTTAGCTGTAATATCATCACAGCCACTATGTCTGATAGAAGAAGTCGACGCCCATATGTCTCACGTCTTTATGATAAATGGAAATTCTCTTTTAGTTTTCCATTGAAGCAGCATTTCCCAACGTGGGACGAGTCTAAAGTTTATTATACCTTCTTTATTATGCCCTCTAAATTTTATTGTACCCCTTTCTTTATTATGCTCCCTTCTAGTCCTGTTTTCCAGCCTCTCGGTCCAATAAATCTTATTAAGATGTTTTATAGAACTAAGGCTGGCCAAAAGCGAACACGCATTCATCGTGCAGTGAAATTTGTTACACCATGCAACATAAATAATTAATGCATATAACTTATTTGTATTTTCACAGTTAAAAGTTAGGCTGTGTTTTGTGCCTAGGCTTTCTGCCCGAGGGTAGTGTATGGTGACAAGGCAGGAGTAATAGCCTTCAAAGATTCCCCTTTTTGTGATGAAAAATTCTCCAAATCCTGATTGTTTCACCTATTTCAGGACATATCGGTGGTCCGATTTCAGGATTACAAATGTCCCAGTAATCGAGGCTGTCCGGGGAAAATCGGCACGAATGTTTTTTTTTTTTTTACTTTTTATCACATGAAGAAGCCCCGCATACTGTACACAGCAATCAGCGTAAGTTGGAAACGTGAAATCCTAGGATTTGAGCCACAGTGAAGTCACAGAAGACAGCTGCAGATATGAAGACCAGTTAATCATCAGTTAAATAACTGAAGTGAAGAATGTCATTAATTAATTTTTTTTAATACAGTTTTGGCAGGACAGTTGAACCAGGTGTTATATGAAGAATCTAATGTATTAACTTGCAAAGTATACAGCGCTTAATAATTTCCTGAACACTTACCAGGCGTGCACTCAGCTGAACTGCGGTATCCACAAGCTTTATAAAGTAGGTCAGGTTCTACAGAAGATTCGTCACAGTTAACCAGTCTGCATTCCAGATTCGCTCCAGTTAACCAGTCTAGTGTAAACGGTTGCCATAATCCTTATTTTCCCTAGCCAGTATTGTTAACTTTTACCTTCACAGTATGAAACCACGTCTTTTAACTTTCACCTCATGGGCAAGAAAATACTATTATCCCGTTTTCTGTGCAGTTGTAATACTTCTGACCGGACCTTCTCATAAATATCTTATCTGTTTGAAGATCTTGGCCGTTGATGCCGTGGCGATGATACATATAGCTCTACTATATGTGAGCTATATTGGCCTGCTCTAACAAGAAGCTTTCTTATTATGCTCTCCAACAGTGGGAAATATGTCAGTTCATACGCTCTGTGGAAATACATAAGCTCCTATGCTCTGGGAAAACATCAGCTCCTAAGCTCTTTAAGAAAACATGTCGGTTCCTACGCTCTGTAGAAACATATCATTTCCTACGCTGTGGGGAAACATGCCAGCTTTTACATTCTGTGAATACATGTCGGTTCCTACTCTCTAAGGAAACATATCAGTTCTTACGCTCTGGAGAAACATGACAACTAGGCTATAGAAGAAAATATCAGTTTCAATCCTTCTTGAGGAACACATCAGTTCCTAAGTCTTTTTTTTTTTTTGGAAGGGGGGACGGAGGAAGGTATCAGTTCCTAACTCTCTTGAAAACACACCAGTTCCTATCTCTCTTGAAGAACACATCAATTTCTACCCCTCATGAGGAGACATCAGTTCTTACCACCTCATTCATAACACGTCAATATCTACCTCTTTTGAGAAACATGTCAGTTCCTACCCCTTCATTTGTGAACACATAAATTCCTACTCCTCTTTTGGGAATACTCAGTTTCCACTTCTCTTTGAGAAAGCGCCAGTTGCTGTTTCTCTTTCCAAGCTGAAATATCAGTACGGGCATCTTTATGTAATCAGGAGCGCCAGGAATGCGGTCATTTATGTCATGACCTGTTAACTCAGCCGCAGCAAAAACGAGATCTATAGCTTCAGTGGTTTTCTCTTTACATTTCAAATATCAGATGTTTAGCCCAGCGACGATATTAACCACCACCTAGGCTAGACATATATAATTTACCTCCTGGTGAGATCATATGCACATGATGCTATATCATGATGAAAATTCATAAAACATTTTTTTTTCTGTATTTGCATTTATTTCCCCAGTTGTGCAGGGCCCCCTGCTCTTCAGGGTCTGTAGGCTTACGTCTTTTCAGCCTAAATGGTAACCCGCCACAGCGTTTAGGCTCTTTCTATCAAGGCAGCTGTTCGTCTTCTAAAGTGCGGGTTAGCCACTGTCACTTTCAAATTTCCATTTGTTCATATGATCGAGTTGTCTGGGCCTACAGAATTCTAGCTGATAAATGTTGGTACCCCAGAAAGGTTAACAATACTCATTCTGCAAGCTTTTTTTTTTTTTTTGTTATTTATAATAATTTATTTACATTTTTTAACATACTAATTTTACCCATGTATTTGTTTCTGATTTTGGAGACGAAGACGCTGTCCAATTTGAGAGTCAGTGACTCATTGCTGACGGGCGTCAGGGTTGGCGAACCATAGCAGGCCAGAACCTTGTCCCATCTCTCCTGTGGTACCCCCAGTAACAGGCTTAGCCTAGCTAACGGGCCAGTGATAGGCAGTCCCCATGGTAGTGGAGTTAAACTGAAAATGGACTGGAAATCATAAAGCACAACGAGCTGGAACAACGTTTAAAAATGGAACGTGGAATATCAGTAATAAAGAACCGGATTGGTAGGAAATGCGCCATGTCTACAGTATATAGAAAAACTAAGAATTAAGTGGTTTGACCACTTACTGCGAATGACACGTATACATGCAGCCCCGATGGCCTTCCACAAAAGAACTACTGGACATAGATTAAGAAGAAGGCCCCGGAAAAGATGGATAGATGGCCTTATAGAAACATTCACGAATTACGGCTTGAACATCACCGAGGCCATTCATAGACATCAAATGCATCTCTCCTTGACACCTAAAGGTATAAAAGGAAGGATAAAGTAAAGAAAGTAAGTAATGAGATTAATATCAACAAAGGTTAACAAAAATGGAGTGTGTCATTGAAATGATGTACATAACATTACAATTTGTTTTTAAAACATTGCATACCAGGAACATAATTTTTTTTAAATTAATTAAGCAGTAGTTTTAGTGTATGTAACATAACATACATAGTGCCTATACAAATAATAGTCTTCATAATCATAGGAAAGAAGAGGTGGGGGGGGTGTCTATGGTGTGTGGGTGGGTGGACTGGGAAGAAGTAAGGAAGAGGATAAGTGAAATAACTACTCTCGTTGTTGAATTTCGTCAAAACTCGTGTGTAGGTAGAAGAAACATGGTTTCATTGGTGTCGGACAGCGCGCCGGCTGGTCATTTTTCCACGTGATGTTCTATCAAGTCTTTTATCTGAATTTCAACTCCTACTATCTTTGTTCGCTACCCTCCATTTTACACAAACACACTGATTCGTCTTGTTCATTATTACTATATAGAGCATGGCTCTTCAAATGATGAAAACAGGACTAGAAGGGGGCATAATAAAGAAAGGGGTACAATAAAATTTAGAGGGCATAATAAAGAAGCGGGTACAATGGTGCGTAGCGAAAGAACTAGAGATGTGTCACCAAATTTTTAGAGTGAAAATTTCTGACCAAATTATAGCGCATTTTCGCTTGTTTACATGATAAATACCCGCCAAATAGAGAACACACAGTAATTTAATTATTAGTCCCTGTCAAGTGCGAGCTGAAATTGCCAGAGATCTGTGCCTCCTAGCAGGCTCACACATTTCACGCTGAAAAGAAGAAAAGAATGAACGAATGATTTGTAAAATAAAACTTAAAACCGGTAGACCTAAAGACACACTAAGAAGAATTATCATCATGGAGTGTTCAACAATGCTCACCAGAAACACCGAAGATCTAACGCAAGTAGCAAGGAATCGCTAGACATGGAGAGCCTTTTTTTCCCCCTTTTTTTTCCCTTTTTATAAGGAAATTGAGCAAGCACCAAACCACCAAAAGCGGGTCAAACCGAGCCAGGTCATTTTTTTTTGTTTTGTTTTTATGTTGTTGTTGTTTTTTTTTCCCTTGGAGTGGAGTTTTTTTTCCAATTTTTTTTTCCAATAAACTTTCAAATAAACAATAACAAATCATGTCCAAGTGACGCGAGATGAGGATGATTGCCCGTGGAGTGAAATAATGAGATGGTGGGCTTTTACAAACCATGAGGTGATAGCATGGAGAAAGTGAATACTTGGTACACAAAATTTTACAACAAGGGTGTACAGTAATAGTATCACCCACACACACACACTCCCTCTCACCTACTATCAAGACCCTTTCTCCCTCTCTCACCCTTTCTCTCTTCGTTATCTTTCTCTCTAGTGATGTACAAGGTTTGTGTTCGGCTAAGGCCTTCTCTTTCACTCATGAGATGTACACAGAAAATAATATATGCGCTCGAGTCACCCGTATTCGGGTCAACACAGTCGGAGCGCAGTGGAAGGTTATGGTCAGGTAAACAAAACACTGTTCAAGAACATGAGTTGGGAATGCCTGCCCGTGAACTGAAATATTGAAAAGTCGGGCTTGAACAAAAACCGTGTGGTAATCGTATGGTATGTACATTGAAGTTAACATTTAACCACAAAAGGGGGGGGGGGTGTTGCCAAAAACTAGAAACTAGTTGAAAGCTGTAACAATTTTTGTTTGAAAATGTACAGGAGAATTTCTTTTGTAAAAATTCTATTTTCAAATGTGGCCCTATTTCTACATGACCAGACAAGATACCTAAACTCAGCAAGGAGGATGATAGACTGCGTATGGCTGTTTGTTTCTGTTCGAGGAATGGTGTTTAACATTATTGTCTACTTTCTCTGCTGTTCTTATAGCTATCTCTTGAGTCAAAAGTTCTAAGGCTAAAGAAACGGTTCTGCACTGAAAGAAAATGTGTTCTTCTGTTTCTTGTGTGTTTATTCTACATAGTTTACATCTGATCAGTCTGTGGAATCTGCGGGCGATCCCTTGTGTGGTCGGTGTTATGTTGAACAATAGTCTGTATGTTATCTCTCGTGCACTTGGCGTGATTCCTTTCTTGTGTAGGTTTTGAAATGACTGTGTGTAGTCGGTGATGAAGTATTTGTACCCTCTCTTTATTCTGCCCTGTAATGGTGGCTCCTGTTTCCTGACCAGACATTTGTATATGCATGATGTTTTCATGTGTATTAAACGTTCGTGTCCAGTTACACTTTGTATGCATTGTCTGTAGAAGAGCGGTATAGTGCCAAAGTGATGGGGGTGTTCATTCATTCATTCCTTTGCATGTCCCTTGCGGAACTTTGCCTCCCAAACAGCACTCCTGTAGGCCTCTCGGTTGTGAGCAAGATGGCCTGCTGCTGCTGCATCCATTTCCAGATCATCAACGATGTCTTGCAGCCATCTTCGTTTCGGTCTTCCTCTTTTTCTTTTTCCCATTATGTATCCTTCCAATACGGTCTTCTCTAAATTATCATGACGTTTAATGTGGCCAAAATATTTAAGTTTTCTCTCTTTAATCCTCTTTACTAGCCAGCCTTCTTCAATATTAAGCTCTTGTAGTATAGATATATTTGTTCTTTTTTGTGTCCACGATATTTGGAGAACTCTTCTATAGCATTTACATTCAAAGGCATTTATGTGCTTCTCTGCTGTTTTGTTAAGTGTCCAGGTCTCACAGGCATATGTTGCGATGGGAAAGATGCATGCCCTTAAAAATCTTATTTTTGTGGTTCTGTCTGCTCCTCTCCACAGATTCTTTATTTGTTTTACTTTCTGAAGAGCAATAGATGTCCTCCTTTTAATTTCCCTCATTGTATCTCCATTATTAGTTAGTAGTGATCCAAGATATTCAAAACTCTCCACTTCTTCCAGTTTTTCCTCACTGATACATATTTCAGTTGCCTTGTTTGTTTTGTCAGTTGTCATCACTTTAGTTTTCTTTGCATTAAGATAGAGGTTCTGCTCTTCGCTGTTCTTGCAGACTGACATAATTAGTTTTTCCATTCCTTCTTGTGTTGTGGACAGCAATACTGTGTCATCAGCATATCTAATCTCTGGTATTTCATAACCTCCAACTGTTATGGCATCGTAATATTCTTTGTCTACATCTTCTCTAACATTCCTCATTATATTTTCAGTATACAAGTTAAATAAGTAGGGTGACAATATGCACCCCTGACGGACCCCTTGTTTTATGTCAAACCAACTTGTTGTTTCACCATTTATTCTTACTGCTGCTTGTTGGTCTAAATACAGCAGTGATGTTAATTGTATCAAATGTGTTGGAAATCCCATTTTTCCCATTATATCCCAAAGTTTCTGGTGTTGTACACAATCAAATGCCTTTGAGTAGTCTATAAAGGATAAATATAGATTCACATTAAACTCCCTGCATTTCTCTATTATTAATCTTAATAATTATTAATCTTAATAATTATTAATCTTAATAATGGGGGTGTAAATTGTTTAATTTACACAGTTTAAGAAGCCTCAGCCCAACGTAGTAGTGGGCTAGAGTGTGTTTGTGTGACTGTTGGATGATTTGTCCTACATATTTAATCCTGAGTGCCTGGATCTTTGTTGCTATGTCTTGTAGGGAGATGCCCCCTCTATTTTTGTCTTGCATCAAGGTTTTCTGTTGGATGCTGCATACTGTGCGTCGGAAAATAAAGTCTCTAATCATTGAATTTATTTCCTTAAGTGACTGTTTAGGCAGGGGGAATATGTTTGCGGTATATATAAGCTGTGGTATGATGCAAGTGTTGACTGCGACACTTCTGCCGAATATGGTGGTGGTTCTGTATTTGTAAATTTCCAGTCTGTTTTTAATTTTTTCAATTATATTTCGCCATCTTGCTTTGATGTTATTTGAAGGCGTAGCTGTAAATAAAATTCCGTATATTTTAATTTTGTTGACTTGTATTAACGTGAAAGGGAAGTCTGTTTTGTTGGTCCATTTACCTAAACCCATTATATGTGATTTTTGAATGTTTATTTTAGCCCCGCTGCCCTGTCCGAACTCTGCAAATATGTCTAGAATAATCTTGATAGAGGATATATTGGTGGGAAAGAAGATTGTGTCGTCAGCATAGGCCAAAGACTTCCTCTCTCCCATTCCAGGAATAAAGATTCCTTTGACTATTGTCTCTTGCCTGATTCTCTCCAGGAGTGGCTCTAGAGTTAGCACATACAACAGGGGTGAAAGTGGGCAGCCCTGACGTACAGATCTGGTTAACCGTATTGGTTCACTGAGGGTATGGTTTATTAAAAGCCTGCTTTCTGGTTTGTTGTATAGAATTTGGATCCAGTCTCTGATGTAGTTCCCAAGATTACATTTGGACAAGGTTTTCTGGAGGAAAGAATGGGAAACTCTGTCGAAAGCCTTCTCCTGGTCCAGCGATAAGATTGCTGACTGGCTATTCTTATCGTGAGAGTATTGGTTAACATCCCTTAGGAAATGTAGATGCGTATTTATGTTTCTGTCGGGGACACTGCATTGCTGGTCCTCATGTATAAGTGTGTGCATGACGGGTTTGAGTTTCATAGTTAGGGATTTTGCTAGGATTTTGTAGTCTACGTTGAGTAATGAGATAGGTCTGTAATTCTTTACTTGAGTTGTGTCTGCGTTGCTTTTCTTAATGAGTGTTATGTATGACTGATTGAGACTGTTGGGTAATTCTTTTCTGTCGAAGGCTTCAATAAACACCTTGTGTAGGACAGGTCCTAGAATGTGGAAGAATTTCTGATAGAACTCGGCAGTGAGGCCATCCGGTCCTGGAGATTTGTTCTTTTGGAATGTGTCAAGCGCATTTTGTAGGTTTCCTAGCGTGAGTGGGATGTCTAATGTTTGTTTGTCTTCTTCAGGAATTTGTTTGGCGTAGTTCAAGAATTTGTTTTGTATGTCTTCTGATTGACCTTTGTCCTCAGAGTATAAATGTATATAAAAATCTTGAAAGGTTTGGCTTATTCCGGCAGTGTCTGTCTGTTCCTGTCCGTTTATGTCTATTATTTTGTGTATTTGTCTGCTTCTTTGCACATTTTGTTCTGTTCCCAGATATTTTTTGCTTGGTATTTCTTGTACGGCAGAGGCAAGTTTTGTTCTGATGAAAGCACCTTGGTAGCTGTGTTGATGGTATTTCTCTACTTCTTCCTCTAGCACGTGTATGTGAGGACTACTGGGATATATCTGCTTGGTTAGTTTAATAGCATTTTCTAACATTTGTTGTTGCTGTCGTCTGTATCTGTGTATTTTTGTCGCCAAGACCTGTGTTTTCTCTCTGATAGTGTTCTTTAATATATCCCAGTATTCTATGAGGTTGGATTTAGGTAAGTCTTGAGTGTACGCGTGTAATAGTTCCGTTATGTTGTCTACATAGCCCCCATTATCCAGCAGGCTGTTATTAAACTTCCAGTGTGGGGAGCGTTTGTTTTTGAGTTGTGCCAAGGTTGCGTTTAATGTGACCATGACCGCTTTATGATCTGTGTAATTTAAGGTTGTGTCTATGTGTTTGATGTCATTTATTAGAAGACCCTCTGGGACATATATTCTGTCTAGTCGGGCTGATCGTCCCATGTTTATGTTAATTGTGTCAGTGTGTGTAGTTTCCCTACCATGTGGGTTCGTCTTTCTGTATGTGTCTACAAGCCCGTGCTCGTCTATGATGTTGTGTAGTACGTATATTTGTTCGAGTTCACGGCGTACGTTAATTGTTCCTCTCGACAGATCAAAATCGTGCATGACGCAATTAAAGTCTCCTGCTATGATAATGTTTTGCCCCCTGTGGAATGATGTTAGCATCTGTGAGAGTTTGTCATAGAAGTTAATTTGCTGGTCTCTCACAGCTGGTGCATATACATTGACTAATGTGTATTTGTTGTGGTTTGAACTTGTGTGTTTTATTTCCACTATTGCTATTCTACCTTCGCTGTCTCTGTTGTGTCCTACAATTTGCCAGTCTTCTGATACTTGTAGTATTGCTGCTCCTGTGTGTCTATTCCCTAAGCTGAAACATGAATGTCTGAGTCCTAAGAGTTGTGTGATGTTGTTGGAGCGTGTTTCTGTGGTGGTGTGTGTTTCTTGGATAAAGATGAAGTCTGGTTTGTGTTTGTGTACTAGGTGCACTACTTGACTGAGTTTACTTCTCAGTCCTCAATGTTAACACTTAAAATGGAAAGTTTATCAGCCATATTTGAAAACAAAACACAAATGAAAAATGTAAATTAGAAATGACTATAAAGACATAAAAATAAACTAACAGAAAAAAAATCAAATTAGAAGTAGGTTGATACCTTGCTCCTGTACATCCAAATAGTTGAGAAAAGCACGACACAAATAAATGAAATATTCCAAAAATTGAGAAATGAAAACACAAAAATCCGTCCTATACAATGTCCCGTCGACACGGTTATCCGATCGTTTATCTTGGTACTGTGGAACCAAACACTCAAGAAAGGCACAATCAAATACTGTTCCTAGTTCTAGAAAATGCAACACAATAATCCGTCTGATCGACACAGTTATATTATCCTCATACTTCCTCATCAATAGTTATCGGAGGATCATCGTCGTCAGACTGTTCTCCCGTCAGCTGGGCCCAAGATAGAGGTTCCTCGGCTGGCGGAGAGTCCATGTCCTCCTCTGCAGGGGGGACATTAACTGCTTCCTCTGCTGGAATTGGTGTGTCCATGACCCTCTCTGGAAGAGGGACCTTTTGTGTTTCTTCTGTTGGCAGAAGCTGACCCCTGGCCTCTGCAGTTCTGCCAGTGGGCACCCGTTTTCTTGGGGTGCAAGGAGATTCGCTGGAGGTCGGCGACACTGCGGCGGATATCAGGTGGCGCCTCTTTTTCCTATTCTCCACCAGCTTAAACCCATCATCATCGATGGGCTCTGGTGCTGGCTCCTGGTTGCCAGCGGCATGGTTCTGGGTGACCACGTCGGTTGCGGCGGGTCGCTCCTCGACTCTCTTGGCTGCGGAGAGCTGCTGTTGTATGTTCTCTCTATGGGCAGGCTTTGCCTTCCTGGGGCATTGGTTTGCCCGATGAGCATCGCTACTACAAATCGGGCATGGTGTATTCCTGCCCTGCAGGGTGATTGCAACCCTGTGCTTCTTTTGGTTCGAGGTGGATAAGAAAGTGTAATGTGGAACTTCTTGTTTCGGCCTACACCGGAACGCCCACTTGTCATTGGCCTTCTCCACACGGGACACCTCGGCCTTATCGTCGCCAGTCAGAAATGTGACAAGGCGCTTGACCGTTTGCGCCTTCACCGCTGCGGGCATCCATTGCAGCGTTCCTTTAACCCGCTCCTTGTCCAAATGTTCAAACTGTAACGTTAGTTTGGACTGTTCCAGGTTCAGGGTCTTCCCATGCAGCGAGGCATAGTGAGTTATGTGAGTGGCTTGTCGTAGAATGACATACCACTTGGTGCGGTCCTCATAACGGCTAAGGGTAGCCACTCCATTAAGCCCCAGACCCACAGGTCCAGCCAGAATGCTATGCATGAATGCATATGACACACGTGTGGCATTCTGCCCACTCACTGTACAGACCAGGGTTCCGGGGAGCTCCTCTTGACCGCCCTCCATGTCGGTCTCTGGGTTGTAGAAGAAAATTGGAATATCCATAATCGAATTCTGCAATCATACAAAACACCAGGAAACAGATCAAAGCGGTCCCTTTCCGCCCTTACCTCGTCCTGACATTTTAGCAGTAGCAGTAGCAGTAGCAGTAAAAAGTGAGTTCTCCAGACATGGAGAGCCTTGTCCTCCGCCGTATGCGCCGCCTTAGGCCCAAGAGATGCGGACGAGTCGCCCGCTCAGTGGTTGAAGCAAGTCTGCCTCTCGCGGCTCGCCACATGACAAATGCGAAGACAGGACAATATAACAGTTGGACACAGAAGGGAATGATTATTCATTATGATGAGAGTCAATGGCGGCTAAGGCGTGTCGTATGACACACTCAGTCCAGCCGACCATATTGTCGATGCATATTTGTGTGATGAAAGTATAATTTATATGTGTTGTGAATTATGTCTTCCTCGTAGTAAGAGGAGAAATTCTGTCAGATGCATGGTTATCATCACAAGCTGGATGGGCACATATCTAGTTCCATCCAGGCCTTCATCCGCATGGCTGGTAGATATGTATGTGTCGAGGTGGTGTTCTGGAATTTCGTAACCTGGCCATAGCAGCTGCAGTCAATAAGGCGATCAACACAAGGAATTGTGGAAGTGGGGAGAATGAGCGATTTTATTTCAGTGCATTAGCACACTTGAATTGTGTAATATTATTTGAGTGCAAGGCAGCACATGATGGTGATGAGGTATGTGTTTATAAGGGGTGGAATTCGTAGCAGCAGTGGCTGCATCTGTTAATGAGTGCACAGGCACATATATTTGTTTATGAGAGTGTAGGCGTAGCTTTTTTTTCATCATATATATATATATATATATATATATATATATATATGATGAGTGAATGGTTCCAGATTGAAACAGGCGTGAAACAAGGATGTATACTGTCTCTTTTACTTTTTGGGATTACAATAGACTTCATAATGAAAAAATGCTGTACAGGTAACATAGGTATTGACTGGGTACATGGGACCCAACTAGAAGATCTTGATTTTGCTGATGACATAACTCTTATCAGTAATAATGTGAATTCCATGCAAGAAAAAACAGATAGCCTGTCTTCACTGGCTAGCAAAATAGGACTTGAAATTAACAAGGACAAAACAAAAATAATGAAAATTCCTCTCAATCAAAATGGAAAAATACACATAGAAAGGACAGATATTGAAGAAGTCAATCAATTTGCATACCTTGGCAGCTACATAGACCAGGATGGTGACACTAGAAAGGAAGTTAGGATCAGAATTGCAAAAGCAGCATCAATCTTCAAGAATCTTGAGAACATATGGAATTCAAAAGTTATAAGCACAAAAACCAAGTTAAGACTATTCAATTCAAATGTAATATCCACACTCATTTATGCATGTGAAAGCTGGAAAACAACTAAAGAAATAGACAAGAAATTAGACTCTTTTGAAAACAAATGACTAAGGAAAATACTCGGCATCAAGTGGAATGAATTCAAGAACAATGCAGAGATAAGACAGATGACTGAACAACAACCAGTCTCATGGATGATCAGGAAAAGGAGATGGACATATGTTGGTCACTTGATAAGAAGAAATGATCTGAGAATCCCAAAACAAGCTATCAAGTGGAACACAACAGGCCGAAGAAAAATATGCAGACCGCGTGAAACTCTAAAGAGGACATTATTAAGGGAGGCCAAATTAACAGGCATAAAATCCTTTGATGAGGTTGAAAGACTCGCCGAAGACAGAAAAAATTGGCCAACTACTTTGCGAGCCCTATGTGATGTTTAACGGCACGGGAAGGATATAATATATATATATATATAATATATATATATATATATATATATATATATATATATATATATATATAAACCTTCTAAGCATAACAATTATATATATATATAATTGTTTAATTGTTATGCTTAGAAGGTTTCTATGACATTGATATGATGATACACGTCATTCTTGAATGTGACTGATTGATGTATGTGTTACTTGATGATTACCTTATATTTATGTCATGTTTGTTACCATGATGATACGTGCGGATGTCTATGTATGTCATGTTATGTGTGACGTCACGTGATATGTGTAGAGAGCTTTAATAAATGGTTGTAACTTGATTTAATGACTTGGATTTTATGTATTACATGTTTATTGTAAGTGTGGATGAAAATGATGTGATGCATGACTGGCATACAGGATCCTGGGTTGTAGTGCTAGTTTTGGAATGGCAACCCCAGTACGGCAGGACATAGGCCATGGGTTTTGGGTTGTAGTTGGGTCTTGGTCCTGTCCCTCCCCCTTATTGTCCCCAGTTGTGAACTTAGCAACCCACTAAGTTTACAGAGTTACAACTAACTAAAGTGTGTAGTGAGTGGGATTTTTTCTGCTACACACCAAAAAGGCCCCACTGTTCACTCAGCCTCTAAAAATGGGTTCCAGAGAAATCTGGGAAGGTAATGCGACCAAGTGTGATACTGACCATATCACACTTTCATGTGCCGAAGGTCATGGAAAAATAGGGGCCTTACATCGCATTCCACAATATGCCTTAATGGCCTGGAAACGGGAATTTTACCTAATGTTTAGGTACTCTGAATTTTATCAATTTTACCTAGTGTGTAGGTACTTTGAAAATGCTAAAAATATGTGGTTAATATATTATAATATATGTACGAGAGTCCATCATTAAGAACACGGGTGTACTGCGGCAGAATTCTGCTTACCAAGTGTGCCACAGTCTGACAGAGTCTGGGAACAACCGGAATAATGTGCTTTGGGGAACTAGACACTGACAGCGTGAAAACATGCAATGGAAGTGTACTGCCTTTTGTGTGATTCAGCAAATATTCAAGGCTGGTGCCCCTTTATGCCAATTAGGCAGGTACATAGAGTGTAGTTCTGTATAGGGCACAATACCACTGAGTGGCCGATATTTATACTCATAAGTGTTAGCCTATAACCACTCTTGCCATGAATATTTACATTTTAAAAAATGTAATCAAGGGGTTTGAATGCGTAGCAAATCCTTTACTCGGTAATATTAGACAACCAAGGATCATCATGACATAACTCTTATCAGTAACAATGTGAATTCCATGCAAGAAAAAACAGATACGCTGTTTTCACTGGCTAGCAAAATAGGACTTTAAATTAACAAGGACAAAACAAAAATAATCAAACTTCCCATTAATCAAAATGGGAAAATACACGAAGAATGGACAAGATATTGAAGAAGTCAGTCAATTTGCATACCTTGGCAGCTACATAGACCAGAAAGGAAGTTAGAATTAGAATTGCAAAAGCAGCATCGATCTTCAAGAATCTTGAGGACACATGGCATTCAAAAGTTATAAGCACAAAAACCAAGTTAAGACTATTCAATTCAAATGTAATATTCACCCTCATTTATGCATGCGAAAGCTGGAAAACAACTAAAGAAACAGACAAGAAATTAGACTCTTTTGAAAACAAATGCCTAAGAAAATACTCAGCATCAAGTGGAACGAATTCAAGAACAATGCAGAGATGAGACAAATGACTGAATAACAACCAGTCTCATTTAGTGATCAGGAAAAGGAGATGGACATATTGTTGGTCACAATAATTGGTGTATAAGTATACAACTATACACTAAACACTGCAGTAAAGCTGTGATACTAGAATGTATAAAATCGGAAAAAAGTAGGAGCAGCTTTATTACTTAACGATTACAAAGTTGTGACGTTTCGGCGTGAGCCTTAATCATACAAAAACATACAGGACGAAGAAACAGAGAGAGGAGATAAAGTATAGATTTATATGAATACTGTTTTTAAAAAAAATAAAAAAAATAAAAAAAAACAAAACCAAAATTTTTTAAAGGAGTACTTAGCTGTAAATTGCAAGGTGTGGCTTGTCTGGCGGTGTGTGTCAGGAATGGATCTGGTAGGACGTGGAAATTGTTTAAATAGATACCTGTGACATGTGGTCGGTGGGTTGTAACTGGGGGTGGTGGATGGGGAACCGGGGAGGGGAGAGAGAGAATTATGGGACGCTGGAACCACATGGGTTAAACTCGCTGTTTAGTTACACGTAACATCATCTTCTTCAATCATTATAGTACCTCTCCACTAAATCCACCCCTTCTTACTTTTCAAACTTCCTCATAGCATCACTCTGCAACCCCGCTATATTCTTTGCAACCTCTCTTCTCTGCAACACCTCTTCCCCAATCACCTGTTTCAAATTCTCCTAGCTAGGCCAGTAGTGCGTCACTCTCTCTCCCCTCCCCGGTTCCCCATCCACCACCCCCAGTTACAACCCACCGACCACATGTCACAGGTCTCTGTTTAAACAATTTCCACTTCCTACCAGATCCAATCCTGACACACACCGCCAGACAAGCCACACCTTGCAATTTACAGCTAAGTACTCCTTTAAAAAATTTTTTTTTTATATTGTTGGTCACGTGATGAGAAGAAACAGTCAGAGAATCACAAAACAGGCTATCAAGTGGAACACAACAGGTCAAAGAAAAAGAGGCAGACCACGTGAAACTCTAAAGAGAACATTTGAGAGGCCAAATTAATAGGCATAAATCCCTTGATGAGATTGAAAAGCTCGACGAAAACAGGGAAGATTGGCAAACTACCTTGCAAGCCCTATATGACGTTTAACGGCACGGGAAGGATTTAAGATATAAGAATCATCTGTCAGATCAAAATGAGGTTCATGTATACAGTAAGATAAGACAAATATTTACAGCAAATTTCGCCCGTGGAAACCTGATAGGGAGAGTTAACGCAGGGTCTGAGAGTCTCTACACAACGAAACATTCATTGAGGTAAAGTAATATGGCGCACGTTTAGTTTTAGAATCCAACGAACTGGCACTAAGAGTGCCCACCACGCATTTATACATACATATGCAAGTATACGTATTCGGCAGTGCGATTTTAAAAAATCCTTTTCCTTTTTAAATATTCTTTTGAGGAATTCAACGTCTGGCAACAGCGCTTCAGTTTTGAATAGTTTATTGGTGTTTAAATGAAATAGTCATAGTAATTATGTCAGTCCGTTAGAACAGCAAAGAGCAAAACCTCTATCATAATGCGAAGAAGACTAAATTGATCACGACTGACAAAACAAACAAGGCAGCTGATATATGTATCAATGAGGAAAAACTGGAAGAAGTGGAGAGCTTTGAATATCTTGGATCACTGCTAACTAATAATGGAGATACAATGAGAGAAACGAAAAGGAGGACATCTATCGCTCTTCAGAAAGTAAAACAACTAAAGAATCTGTGGAGAGGAACAGACAAAACTACAAAAATAATATTTTTAAGGGCATGCAACTTTCCCATCGCAACATATGCCTGTGAGACCTGGACACTTAACAAAACAGATGAGAAACGCATAAATGCCTTTCAGTGTAAATGTTACAGAAGAGTTCTTCAAATATCATGGACACAAATAAAGAACAAATATATCTATACTACAAGAACTTAATATTGAAGAAGGCTGGCTAGTAAAGAAGGTTAAAGAAAGAAAACTTAAATATTTTTGACACATTAAACATCATGATAATCTAAAGAAGACCATTTTGGAAGGGTACATAATGGGAAAAAGAAAGAGAGGAAGACCAAGGCGAAGATGGCTGCAAGACATCATTGATGATCTGCAAATGGATGCATCAGCAGCAGGCCATCTTACTCACAATCTAGAGGCCTACAGGAGTGCTGTTTGGGAGGCAAAGTTCCGCACGGGACATGCAAATGAATGAATGAATGAGTCATTTTGTTAATTTGTTAACTGTATGCAACAATTAAGGACAAAAAAATGTGTGTGTGTGGGGAGGGAAAAAAAGGGGGGGGGATTAAACAGACCTGAGAATTGTTTGATAAACTTGAAAAAATACTTTGTGTGCATATCATAAACTGAAGATATAGTATGTGTAGAAAAAGTGCCACCAGACAATCCATGACAAGAATTTGGGTGGCTGCGGAAGATTCCTTTCAAATAATAACTGACCCGCAGCACATTTCCCTGGAACCAGACTGGATTCAATGCAACAATTTAAATGTACCAAAATCTCTCTAAAATGCACATCACACTGACCCAGGAATGCTGGAACTGGCCTTTGGGAAAAACACAAGATGAAGTGAACGAACTAATTAAGAAAATCTCAAGCCCTGAAGACATCGTCATCTACACGGATGGATCAGTACACAGAGGTGTTAAAAGCGGATGGGGTTTTGCAGCATACACCGAAGGAAAACTACTTAAGGTCTTGGCTGCAGCATATTACAACACCTGTTCAAGCATGCTTATGGAAAGTGAAGCAGTTACACACGCCTTGAATTTGCTGATGACTCAGAAAGTACAACGAACTACAATCACGGCGGACTCTCTATTAAGAAAGATAGATCATTGTAGCCTTAGAAGAGAGTGGTTGGACATACTATACAAAACACAAATCCAAAACATTATATCCATACCGCCCAGGGCACTCCGGCATTGGTGGCAATGGAAAAGCTGGTCGAGTTGCAGAAAGGGGTAACCCACTATGAAACATCAGTTTGGACAAACATGATATATAGCAATCTTTCAAGCAGCAAGTCGAAGAAGCCTTCCTCAAAAGTACATATTACGCCCGCCTCAGTGAATTACATGTCCTCAGAGGAAGTGGAAGCAAATCCCAATCATGTGTCAGGACACATGCCATTTACAACCAACACGGTATTGGTATTATATCAACCAAAACACTAAATGACATCCCTGATGTTGAATGCAAAACACTTATGGGCATGTCCTGAGTATAATGAAGCAGCTCCCTCAGACCAGGAACAGAGCTAGGTCATATCTAGTATCCAGAATTTTTGTAAACATGTATACAAATTCTCCACTTTCAGAAGCAGGTTCCTCAGCACAAATGTCAGGCACCCATTTTTATAGTTGACTTCAGTGAAACACAAGTAAGCTGCTTACAAACTCATTGCCTTCACTTCAAGAAGCAACTTGATTCTAATATGCTACGCTTGTGCACAAAACTGTAAATAGCTCCATTTCTTGTCGAACAATGATTTTTTCATTTCTTTTCGTGCACAATATTATTTGTTACATTGCACAAACATTATTTGTTATTTTTGTATTAAACAGATAACACATCTGTTCTTGGATCCTGAATGCTCCTCTGCCATATTTTCTTAATTATGTGTTTACATTTTTATACAGATTTCCTAGGAGTTTACTTTCTACTATTTCTGATGGCATCTTTGTCCTCAAGTTACTTAACAAGATTCTTCTTCATTATTTGTCATCACAAACAGCCTATGTCCTCTGTCAACCCCAGTCTGGTAACATATGAAGAACACAAGAGTCAATAATTCTACATATTCACTGTTTATCTGAAAACAAATTTCTGCTTAAAAATAAGAATCAATGAACATGCTGATTAGTCTGTGTAGTACTCATTTTAAAAAATGTCTTTGGAACATCCAGACCAAACTGAACAAAGCATGAGAATAAATGAAAAAAATATGACAGGTTATTAAAAAAAAGAATATGTATAAAAATAATGATAATGGGAGCTTATAAGCATTACAAATTTGTGATTTTAATAATTACAAAGTGTGAACATAATTAATGTTTACTGTTGTTATATCACAAAAATTGTTATTTTAGTGAAATCCCAGTACTACACCATCACCACTAGCTGCAGTCTGAATTATGTCTCTGGCTATTAAAGAAAGCTTAAAATTTCAGACACCTAATATTAAAATATGAAAAAAATTTGAATAAATTTAATTACTCCTGTATGTTACCCCACAATCTTTAGTTTGCTTTTAACATGAATGCTATGACATATATAAAAGTAGGGTATGTGAATGTCAGTGTGAGTAGAACATAAAGTACCGTTTAATTTTATTTTGTATTCTTTATGGGTATACAAGCCATTTCCATCCTTGGTCACAATTTCATTTCTGTGAATTCTCTGCTAGAAGGATTGTATCATCTGCATACCTTAAAATGTTGATAGTTCTTTGCCCTGTGTTCAGCCCTGATAGTCCTTCTCAGTGTCTGAAGATGTTCTCTGTATAAAGGTTGAACAAACATGGAAATAGTATATGTTCTTGCTTGACCCCCTCCCCCCACCCCTCTCCCTCTCTCTCTCTTTATGGTTTCATGTATTAATGTCATTGTGCCATATCTTACTGATGCTGCCTGTTCCCAGTAGAAATTTTGTATAATTTGAATGTCTTTCCCATCAAAATTAATTTCCTTCAAATATTTTGTTAGTTTGTCATGCTTCACTGTGTCAAATACTTTATATAATCCATAGAACAGGCATTTAAATATATATATATATATATATATATATATGTACAACAAAAAAGATGCATCTTTCGGTCATGGCACTGCAACAGGATAATATGCACTTCATATATGATTTTACAGAGACAAATAAAACTGTTTATTAAAAGTCTATATTTTGATATTAACGTCACAGATGACAAGTCTGTTTATAACAGATCCAATGAGAAGTTTATTGTTGTAGACAGCTGCAACTGATGACCCACTGATAAGTTCACCATGATCATAAAATAGTTCAGTGATGTTCTCATCATCAATTAAGCCATCTTTCAGAGGCAGTTTCAAAACCTGCAAGACGTGGAGAAAGATAAAATGAGAAATTACAACCTCTAAACAAACTTAATGAGGGAACAGAAAAAGAAGTTACAGTAGAATGGAAGATAACCTATTACACAAACATTAATGCACAAATAATATGGACTTTTTATTGTTTTTGTTGCTGCTGTTATTGGGAGAAATCTCTGTAAATACAGACTTGATGATGATCCTAATGTGGTCTTGGGATAAAAGCATCATTCTGTATGAGGAATGGATATGTTTGCTGACTTGGGAAACCAAGCTTTCAACAAGCTATAGATTACTATAGAACCATCCAAACCTATCTGGGATCACTGGTCGGGCTGCAGTGCCAGAGAACCCTGTTCTCACCTGTGTGGAACTAGAATTGGTCTTTAACTGATTTTATTTGCTGGTCCTTATTAAAATGTCATCTCTACATCAATCTCAGCTTCAGCTTACAGACATTTTTCACTGTGATTTCTTGTTATAACTGGAATCTGCATTCTGTTATAAGCATTTCATTTGGTCATTGTTGGTCAGATCTTGAGAAAATACTGAACACACCAACAGCACTGATGTTTCTGAGCTAAATTTGAGAGAAATAAAATGCTGAACACTCAACAGCTTTTTTATTTCTGAACTAAATTTGAGGGAAATACTTTCTGAACTAGTCTCCTTTCATAATATATTGCAAAAATGCAAACTGTTCAGATCTTTACCCTCTGCTTCAAAATATCCATGGGTTAATTCTAGTGACATTTTTTGTAGCACACTGTTTCTTTCTACTGCTATATTTTCTTTTAACTTATGAAAACTTATTACATTTTTTTATAAAATATCCTTTCAAGAGACTCCATAACAAGCACAAACAATAATAGTGATATGGAGGTTAATAATGATAGTTACTGTTATGATATGCATCAGTCTTCTGAAGTCTCAGTGGAGCATAAGGCATCAACCAATTCTGTCTTAAGCAAGTCAGGATAACTCAAACCATGTCTTTCCTGCTTCCTTTAGTTCTTCCTGTATTGTGCATCTCCATATGGAGATGCAATGGCCTGCCCTTCTTTCTTTTCCCTAGAGGTGTCCAAGTCAAGGCAGTATAGGAATGTCTTGTTCTTTCCATTCATAGTATGTGGCCCAGCCATTTCCATCTTTGTCTTTTGATCTCTTTAATGATTTCTCAATGCCCGTTCATTTAGTTATTTCCTCATTTGTCATGCACTCTTCCCAGTGTATTCTAAAGATTTTCCTGAGCAGTCTTCCTTCAAATCTTCTGTGTGCTTTTGATTCTCTGATTGGTTCTCCAAGTTTCAACTACATATAATAAAATGGAGCATACACTGGATTTATATATATATATATATATTTTTTTTTTCTTAATACACCCACAAGGGTGTTATCACCTTGCTGTGGTGAGGGTTTGTGGATTAAAATCTTAGCTTTTTCAGCAGGACCACCGCATTGATCATGGTCATCTTCCTTGCTATAAATCTGGATTTATAGATTTTGAGCTTAAGGCTCATATGGAGAATGGGAGATTTCCATATGTTTGCTAATTTGTTAAAGGCCTGAGATGTCTGCCCAATTCTTGTGGATATTTCCTTTTCAATATTTCCTTCTCAGTCTGAGGTACAAGGTTTTCAAGATATTTAAACTGTTGTATTTCTTCAGCTTTTCTTGTCCCAACTGAGATTTTTTTTCCTTATTTTTTTTCCATTGATTCTCATAATCTTAGTCTTGTCTGGATGTATATTCAGACCTACTGATCCAGCTTTTTTGTAAATCCTAGTTGTCTTCTCCTGTATATCTATTTGGATATGTGAGAGTAGACCAATATTGTCTGTAAATTCACAGATCAGAAAAATAAGTGGGGAAAGTATGCATCATCGTCATCATCATCATCATCGTCACTGTCGTCATCGTCATCTCATCATCATCATTGCCTTTCACTCCTTTGAGAATATAGGCCACAGATAAAGGCTCTCCAGTCATCTCTGTTCTTGGAATTATTCTCTGCTTCCTTCCATGTGCATTCCTTGTCTCTGAGCACTGTCATAATTTCTCTTCTCCAAGTAAGTCTAGGTCTTCCTTGTTTTATATTTCCTTGAAGGCTCCATGTCAGTGCCTGTCTTGCTATGTTGATGTCGGGTTTCCTCGGAGTGCGGCCAGTCCACCTCCACTTCCTAGACATGATTTGTAGGTTCACAGGTTCTTGTCCTGCCCTTTCCCAGACCTCCTCATTTCTGACCTTGTCCTGCCATTTAATGTTTAAAATCCTCCTCAAGCAGTAGTTCATGAATGTTTGTATCCTCTGTTGTATTGCCTTGGTCATAACCCATGTCTCTGAACCATATAGCAGGACAGTCTTTACGTTTGTACTGAAAAGCTTAAGTTTGGTTCTTGTTTTGATGTTCTTGGATGACCATATTTTGTTAAGTTGGATAAATGCTGTCCTGGCCTTGGTTATTCTAGCTTTAACATCCTTTTCCATTCTCCCTTATTTATCTACCATGCTGCCTAAATATGTGAAATACTCTTCTTCCTCAATTGGCACTCCCTCAACTACCATGAGGCTATTGCTTGCACTATTACTTTTAATTATCTTTGTTTTTTTGTCTGTTAATATATAGTTCCAGTTTAGCTGAATTCTTTCTCTCGCATTTGTGTGTGGTTGCATGCCACAAGTGCCACATCATCTGCGAAGTCAAGATCTTCCAATTGGTTCCACAATGTCCATTGTATCCCATTTCTTTTCCTTTGTGTGGTAGTTTTCATGATCCAATCAATTGCTAAAAGAAATAGGAATAGTGATAGCAAACATCTCTGCCGCACACCTGTTTCCACTTTAAAACTTTCTGTGAGAGTTCCTCCATGCACAATTCTGCAAGTTGTTCCTTCATATATGGTCTTTATAAGCTTTGCTATCTTGGCTGGGATACCATAATGTTCCAGTAGTTTCCACAGCATTTTACGATCTAAACCATCAAATGCCTTCTCATAATCAATGAATGTAACTAACAGCGAAGGATTCTACTCCATTGACTGTTCTACTATTATTTGCATTGTAGCAATGTGGCCAATACAGGATCTTCCTTGCTGAATCCTGGTTGCTCTTTTCTTAGTTCACTATTTACTGATGTTTTAATTCTATTTAGCAAAATCTTGCTGAAGACATCCTTATCTTACTCCTGTTTTAATCTGGAACCATGTAGTTTTTTGCATTTTGTGTTTCACACAGCTCTCGTTGTTTGCATATTAATGATTTTTTTCAGGGAGTACATAGGCCAACAGTATCTTCCACAAGGAAGGATGATGGATACTATCAGTCCACAAAGTTTATGTACAATTGGGAGATCCATTCTAGTGACTGTTCAGTAGTTGCTCTCATGAGGAATATTTGGTCTATACATGATCTCCCCCTTCCTGAACCCTGCCTGTTCCTCTCTAAGTATTTTGTCCATGTTGCTCTTGATTCTTGTAAAAGTATCCTGCAGAAGGTTTTGTTTGGCACTGATAAAAGTTTGATTTCTCTCCAGTTCTCACATTTTGTGAGATCGCCTTACTTTGGGTTTTAACAATGATAACTCTTATCCACGATTTCAGTGCTTTCTCTTCTTTTCAGACTGTTGAAAAGGTCTTCCAGGATCTTAGCACTAAGGATAGTATCCATCTTTAGAATTCCGCAGGATGTTCTTAGAACCCTTGTGGACTCCATGCATCAAAGATGTATTAAATGCCTGGCTGTAAATGGTGGTTATACCAGATTTTGACAGATCAAGTGTAACAGTACTTATCTTGTGAATTTTATGATGATAGGTGAGTGACTTCTCAGACTTATAACTTTTGTATGGATATCACATTTGCATAAGAGTTATATGAATTTGTTGTATTTTAAATGCAGTTAATTCTGATATCAATTTTTCTGATATTGGCTGCATATTACTTTTAGGCAAGTGGGGCCTTTTGTGCAGTAGTATATTCCCAACTTACTGAAGATGGTGCCTGATGTAAATCAGGATCATGTAAATGTTGAACAATCTTGTACACTATAGGGTGTGCTCCTGTGTACAATGCATCACCAGACTGAGAAAGGTGTAGATTGTCAGCGCCAGTATGCAGGTTCACTGTCTGAACTTTAACAAGAGAACTGTCATCTTTACGTTCATAAACAGTTACTACACCACTTACAGGTTGGTTTATGTAGAAATATCTAAAACAGAAAAGAGTATATAATAATCATATCATAATTTGTGAATATTAAAATTTATCTTTAGTGATGATCAGGACATAAAAATTGGAGGTTATGAAATATTAGAGATTAGATATACTGATGACAGAGTATTACTATCCATAACACAAAAAGGAATGGAAAAACTAATTATGTCAGTCCTTAAGAATAGTGAAGAGATAAACCTCTATCTTAATGTGAAGAAAACTAAATTGATGACAAATGACAAAACAAATAGGGCACTTGAAATATATATTAATGAGGAAAAATTGAAAGAGGTGGAGAGTTTTGAATATCTTGGATCATTACTAACTAATAATGGAGATACAATGAGGGAAATTAAAAAGAGGACATCTATTGCTCTTCAAAAAATAAAACAACTAAAGAATCTGTGGAGGAACAGACAAAACTACAAAAGTAAGATTTTTTAGGCCATATATCTTTCCCATCGCAACATATGCTTGTGAGACCTGGACACTTAACAAAACAGCTGAGAAACACATAAATGCCTTTGAATGTAAGTGCTACAGAAGAGTTCTTCAAATATCATGGACACAAAAAAGAACAAATATATCTATACTACAAGAACTTAATACTGAAGAAGGTTGGCTAGTAAAGAAGATTAAAGATAGAAAACTTAAATACTTTGAACACATTAAACGTCATGATAATTTAGAGAAGACAGTTTTGAAAGGATACATAATAGGAAAAAAAAAGAGAGGAAGACCAAGGCAAAGATGGCTGCAAGACATCATTGATAATCTGCAAATGGATGCATCAGCAGCAGGCCATCTTACTCACAACTGAGAGACCTACAGAAGAGCTGTTAGGGAGGCTAAGTTCCGCAAGGGACATGCAGATGACTGACTGATGATCAGGAGGGAATGAAGGTTGTGAGAAAGTCTGCCAAGAGTTTGCATTAAAAAACATCCCCACCCTCAGAACCCTAGAGTCCCACAAGTCTAAGAGGACAAGGAAAACCCAGGAAAAGATATAGATGACCTGTGAAAGGAAAAGAGCAACATTTGAGAAGACCTACAAAAGTCAGTTCTAAATGTAGAAATTTGTCCATGTTATACACTTAACTGAATATAAATATATAGACTAACTCACATGAAGCAAACAAGAACATATATGCATACAACCGAAGCAAAAAGTTGCTGGAAATTTGTTTTGTCACATATTCCCAAAAGACCCTGGCTAAAATTAGTGCAGCAATTTCACTGGCACCTGGAGGAAAGTGGAAGTGCATATGACCAAGAACAACCTGTTGAAGATCTGCAGAATCTAATATGGACAGGACACAGCACAGATGAGGCATCATGCAAAGCTCTTTTATAATGAAGATAAAAATTACATTTTTTTTTCCAAATGTAAATACTATGAAATAATTCCATTTCAGCTTTGGACAACAATTTTAGCATTTTACTTTTTCATCTTTATTAACTTCTGTGTGATGCATTCAATTTTGCTACTATTATGCCTGCAGTTTTTTACCTTCACACATTCAGACCTTTGACATCCTCCACTATCTCGCATCTGTTGTTGTCTTCTTTTGTGCTTTTTTTTTTCAGATTAATCCTTATTCGTACTTTCCTTACAGCATCTCTGATTTGTCTGTATTATACCTACAAATTTCACAATACAAATTAAAATTTAATAAAATTTTACCTTTTATCTTTGGATAAGTAGATGCCATTGGGTGAATTTAACCATGATTCAATCACGTTGAAATCAGTACCATTGAAGAAAACCAGGGAACCAAGATCAAAAGGGCTAAACATTTGTTCCAGGTGGCTAAGAAAATTATTTCTGAAGTACAGAAAATTTGTGATGTAGAATTTATCCTCTTCTATCAGAGCCAGGTCATTGGTAATATGAAGTTTATCTCCCCTGAGAGACTTGAGATGGACAAGTTCTCCTGCTTTTGGCACAAATCTGAATTTCTCTACAGCATCTTCACCATCAGCACGATGGTTGATAACATAGATTAAATGTTCACCCTTGACATTATCTTCAAGAAGGCTGATACCATGAGGGTGGAATGTTCCTGGATTGAAGTCCCTGCTGGGTGTCAACTTAAGCTTTATGGCACCCAAATCTGGTTTGTTGAAATCATATAAATAGATATTACCATGTATGTTGTTGTTCTTCAGAAAGTCTGTAAATGTTGTTGACACAGGAGGGAACCACAGACCTGATGTAATAAAAGCCAGCCCATCACTGGTGACCTGAAGATCCTCTGATCCATATCCCAGCCCTTTCACTTGTCTAGTAAGCAAAGATGAGCAACAAAGCAATTCAATGTTAAACATATTAGTATCTGCTACATTTTTAAAATCAAGGTAATAATTTAAAACCTAATTCAACAAATTTTACAAAATACATTTTATACTTGCCTGATGCTGGAAGAATTTGTTTTTCTTCTTCTCAACACATTTTAAAATCATTCTAAGACTAATAATTACATTTTTTTCCATTACACTCTTCTAAACCTTCTTGTTACCAAATAATTCTGCTTTCAGTATCTCTACTTTGTATCCTTAGCTCCTGTGTATAATTGTGTTACTATTTTTTTGTCCATTTCACTACTATTGTTCATTTATGTTTCTGGTCAAATATACTCTCATCTATTTACCTGCAATGCCCAGGGTAGTGCTTTTTATAATGAAGATGGAAACCGAACTTGAGTACGCTTTCAGCAAACTTGTACACTATAACTGCCACAATGGCTATTTTGATTGCTCCACGAAACATCACTGGCCCTCTTTAAGGTGTTTTCAATGGTAACAAAAACTGTAAAATTGTAAACAAAGACAACAGTATCTGAATTATTCAGGTTACAATATCATAGTAAATAAATAATATATGTAGACTTGAGATGGCAGGCTGTGGTATCTTTCTTTACACAACAAATGAGATTTAAAAACACCACCATCTCACATGAAATGTAATAAGGAAGAAAAAATATTATAAAATTGCTGTCCGCAGCTGAAATGAAATTATGTTACATATATAACACATTGTAACAAAAATATTATTCTGTGGGAAGGAAATTGTTTTGTACAAATACAGACATATAAAAATACATTTCATATGAGTTTTCAAAGCAAAAGTAAGGTTTACAATGCCACATAAAAATGACATGTGCCGGAAGAAACTTAATATTTAAGACACTTTTTTAAAGGTCTCTCTCTCTGGCATATGTTTTTTTTAAAAACTCTTCTGTTTACTTATATATATATATATATATATATATATATATATATATATATATATATATATTGTGGACAGTATTACTGTCTACAACACAAAAAGGAATGGAAAAACTAATTATGTCAGTCTGTAAGAATAGTGAAGTGCAAAACCTCTATCTTAATGTGAAGAAAACTAAACTGATGACAACTGACAAAACAAGCAAGGCAGCTGATATATGTATCAATGAGGAAAAACTGGAAAAAGTGGAGAATTTAGAATTTCTTGGATCACTGCTAACTAATAATGGAGATATAATGGGGGAAACTAAAAGGAGGACATCTATCGCTTTTCAGAAAGTAAAACAACTAAAGAATCTGTGGAGAGGAATAGACAGAACTACAAAAATAAGATTTTTTAGGCCATATATCTTTCACATCACAACGTATGCTTGTGAGACCTGGACACTTAACAAAACAGATGAGAAACACATATATGTCTTTCAATGTAAATGATACAGAAGAGTTCTTCAAATATCATGCACACAAAAAAGAACAAATATATCAATACTACAAGAACTTAATATTGAAGAAGGCTGGCTAGTAAAGAAGATTAAAGAAAGAAAACTTAAATATTTTGGACACATTAAATGTCATGATAATCTAGAGAAATTGTCTTGGAAGGGTAGATAATGGAAAAAAAAAGAGAGGAAGACCAAGGCAAAGATGGCTGCAAGACATCGTTGATGATCTGCAAATGGATGCATCAGCAGCAGGCCATCTTACTCACAACCTAGAGGCCTACAGGAGTGCTGTTAGGGAGGCAAAGTTCCACAAAGGACATGCAAATGAATGAATGATATCTTTTCTGTTGTCCTTGGAAAATGCATTTTGCCTAAATACTGAAAGTGACTGCTAACTTTTGTCTCCTTTCACTCCAAATGTTAACTTTCTATAATATTATGAAACTAAACCATGAAGCTGTATTCATCAAATCACTGTGGGCCAAAATGAGATAACAAGTTCCACAGTTTTGCCTTAAAGATAAAAAAAGGAAAGACGATTTGAACATCTTTATTTGCCTGTTCATTTTCATTGCCTATTGAAGGACTTTATGCATTAAAGATAAATGGTAATTATAAGTGTTTTAAATTTTCAGTTATTCCTTGTATTCATTCATTCATTTGCACGTCCCTTGCAGAACTTTGCCTCCCAATATGTATATATATATATATTTAAATATATCTATATATATATATATATATATTTAAATATATTATTTGTGAATATTCATTCACAAATAATATATTCAAATCAGCCCTACTAATTACCATTGTGTCCTTTATTTGAAGTATTACTCTATACTTTTGCTGCCTTTTTCTGCTGCAAATGTTCGCAAGTAAAACTGGATTTTCCTATCATTGGCCTTTTGTCATCTCTCAAATGATGTTATGAACTGTGACTATACCACTGACAAGTGGAAATCTATGCACACAGGGCTAGTAAGTTAAAAACTACTCAACATCATTTAATTTTTAACTTGTCAAGCATAAAGACCTTGTCCCTATAAAATTACCCATTAACTCTTTATCTATTTCTTCTTTTTCTCCTGCCTATCCTTTTACTACCAGAATATTCACTAGCGCCGGTTTACAAAAATACTACATACGTGTATCCTTGTGGGCAGTGTTGAGAAACGCAAATATTGTGTTCTGATATGCACATGAAACTATGATATGTTTTCTTTTTTTTTCTTCCTTGTAGGAATCATAAGAAAATTAATTTTTTCTCCTTCCTTGTTGGTATTGTAACTTCGGTCGGGTCATGTACAGCCTGAAGTAGCTTCAAAATTCATAAATGCCCACACAATTTGTATCCTCTTTTTTTCCGTTTCATGTTTGCAACTGTACCCATTTTCACGCGGTAACTGAGTGTGCCTTCATGGCTGGACAGCCTTGAACTACACAATGCAATGATATATAAATGTGAAGATAAACGGGCATCTGTGCCGTGTAATGAAGGTGTGAGGCTGGGCTGACAAACGTCTGTGAAACTTTTCTCTGCTGCCAGAACTCTGTATAACTTTTTTTTTTCTTTCAGCTCCTCTTTTCTTACATTATTTAACGAAATTATAATACTGTAAATATTATTAACTCTTAATATTATTATTAATATATTCTACATTAACTCTTGAGTAAACTTTTGAAGGAATAGTTGAGCACTGCGTTTATCAGCTGTATAAGCATTCTTCAACTAGTCAGTACCCGTATATGTGTGATTATTTCTATAAACAACACTTGCTGACACCCGCTTATAAATGATTATATGCATCTTTTTTTTTTTTGGAAAAAGGGGGGGGGGGAAGCTGCTGGAAAAACTCGCCACAAAAAAAACGGTGGTTGTAGAAGTAACAATAGTGATAGTAGCAGCAGTGGTACTGGAACGGAAGAATTAATGTTAGCAGTAGCAGCAGCAATAACAGTAGAAGAAAGCTGTATTACGGACTGTCTCCCCCCTCCCAATAACAAATAAATGTACTCTTGTTTTAAAATCAAACAGCTCTCATCTTACCTGACCCGTTTGCTCACAGTTTATAACACATCTGTTAACACAGACAGTTTTGCATCAGAACTAGACCAGGTACTAGCCCTGATATTTTCTAGCCGACCAACCAGCGAAGGGCCAAGCCACGCATTATCTGTTGCTTGGTGAAATGAAGGCAGGAGATTTTCGAGT
This sequence comes from Achatina immaculata, assembly GCA_009760885.1. Classification (NCBI taxonomy): domain Eukaryota; kingdom Metazoa; phylum Mollusca; class Gastropoda; order Stylommatophora; family Achatinidae; genus Lissachatina; species Lissachatina immaculata. Next base: position 19,428,951 of record CM019718.1, on the reverse strand, counting down.
GGCGTTGATTTTTGCTTTCTCCCCGATACATTTTGAAGTATATAATTCTTTTGACAGTTAGATCTCAGACTTACTTCAAACCGTGCCTAGTCAATGCAAAGTATATGTATGTACATGTTGGTAAATTGTTTATGATGTCACCACAATGGCAGAAACACTTGCCAAAACAGCGGGGAGGTCCTCTGATGATTTGAGGATTTGTATAGTTATTTTGATTTTTTAAGATGAGGGAGCTTCCTGCCTATGTGAATATTTTTATCAAGCACAGTACTACAGGAGAGTTAGATTTTTTAAAACAGGACTTATGGCAGAGTCATTTTAACTTGTTCCTGAAAAAATAATCAAAACAATGTTATTATAAACGTAACTTCAGTCTTCTGAATTCTGCATTTTATCTTTCAAATGAAAAAAAAAGTAAAACAAAGAACAGAGTGAAACAACATTTACAATTGATGTGATAACTGTCGTTAACCAGCCACAGCAAGCCTTTATTTTCAGAAACATAACGATAAGAGCAAAAACTTTACAAGCTTCCCAGACGTAAATGTACGTTACGGTGTACTAATATAAAAATAAAACAAACTTAAATAAATAAGAGATATCAAATATGAAAATACAGTTCAGTCAAAAGTTTGACACTAAACATTCTCTAGCCTAAATATATAAAACAGGGAAAGCAGATTATGAGGGAAATGCAAAACGTTGGCAAGTTAGTAGTGCTCAAATAAAATTATACTGTCTTCCACAAACACAAAAAAACACTTTTGATTGAAAAACATATATTTTGAAAATTGCTCACTTAATTTAGATGTAGTAAGTACATGCTAATCCCCAAAAGTGATAAAGGCGTCATTTCATTTGTCACGAAAAACTGCTCATACTATGAAATCGCACGAAATGCGTGTTCTTCTCATTTCTGACCTATGAATACGTTTGGAGTGTAATGTTATCACTCTTTGTAAAGATTATGTCATCGTGCTAATTCGTGATCGTTAGATCTGGATTAGTTGCTGTTTTTTCACCATGCCGCATCTCACAGAAAGAAATCAGATTATCAGATATCTGCTGGGATAAGAACTGCAAATGTTGCACTGATGTCTCCCAACTAACAGTCTATCGATTGCAACAACGTTTTCGGCTAACAGGTGTCACAGGATACCGCCCAAGGCCAAGAATACCAAGAATGACAACGCAAATGTAGGACAGATATATTCGAAGTGTTCATTTATGGAACCGTTTCCAGCCTACTCAAAGGACAGTTGACACCTAATAACAGACATATTTCGCTGAACATTGTTTTATGCCGCCTGAGGGAAGCAAGCTTATGCCCACAAACCTGTCCGATGCCCTCAACTTCAGTCATGTCACATTCAGAGCAGACTTCATTGGGCAAATGTACGTCAGATAGCCGCGGAGTCTGTCGTTCTCAAGTCCAGATTCATGATGGAAAGGCAAATCAGTGTGTACAGACGTCCACATGAACGATAGATAAGCTCATAACTGCAACTGTGAGACTTAGAAGTTTGTGTGTGGGGGGGGGGGGGGGGGGAGGGCAGTATCATGATGTTGAGGGAGGGGGGAATAACAGAATATAATAACACAGTCGATACCAATTCAGAGGAACATCGATGCGCAGCGTACATGCACCATACTATGTCCTGGCACCTTATGTTGTGCCAGTTTTCCAAACCCAGGGACAAGGCTCTACTTTTTATGCACGACAACGCAGCCTCTCATTGAGGAAGAGTAACCACTATATTTCTCCATCAGAACAACATTCATATTCTGCGTTCATGATCAGCATTGTCACCCGATGGAAAATTTGTAGGACGTGCTTTTGACCGCCATGTTGGAAACTTGCCAAAGCCACCTCAAACTCTTGTATAGCTTGAAAATGAACTCACAAGCTTAGAATAATCTTCCTCAAGCTGCAGTCCAAAACTTAACATTCACTCAATAAGACTCCACTAAACAGCTGTGATTGGTGCAAGAGCAGGGCACACTTGTTATTAGAGAGTGTGACTTTTCATTTCGATCCACCTGCCACTGTGAGTATGGCCTTGGTTATGTTTGAAATTCAGTTTCGTTGAATTTTCCTTTCCTGCTAACACACTAATCATTGCAGTTCCTCAGAAATTTTCATTGCAAGTGGACACAAAATACGCAAGTTATTGGGGAAAATATGAAGCATGAACTATCCTTTGCAAGACAGTATACTTGTATATGCCGAGACATGAGTGTCGATGAATTGTATATATGAAGAGTATTTATCAAATGATTTAGAAGCTCTGTAACTGTGAACCCGAAACTGTGAACACATTTGTGGAAAATGTAAGGAACATTTTTAGAAATAAAAAAAAAAAATCCATGAACATACTTTTCTGTTCTGGTCTCCCTAGAACTGTGAACTAAAGTTCTTCTTAAGGCTTCTTGTCAGACTTCATCACATACTCATCACAAGGCAAGCTGAAGGAACGCGGCTGTTTGTTGCCAAGTTCCTGTGGTGAAGTATGATAATAATCTGGAATGCTCTAGTTTACCTGTCATTAATAACTATGTTCCTATTGCACAGTGATTTTCACTCCAACAAGGTATATTAGGATGTCCAAATTGTTGTATAATAACTAATATCATTGGCTCCACACCACTTTTTCTTTAATTTTTCACATGAGCTTAGTATTAAGATAAGTGACAACACATAATAATTCTGTTCTTTGCAGATCCAAAGGCAGTTCTGATCAAAGAATGAATAAAGTCTGTATAAAAAGTTTGAAAATTTTGTAGTATTTCTTTAAAAAGTACACATGCCTGAAACTGGACATATTTGGATTGCTTTACTGTGAGAAACTGTGTTGAAATATGATACACGGCTACAAGAAACTTTGTACTTCACAGAATTTGAGCAATAAAACTGTTCATGTACAAGTACAGTAACAGACAAATTATAATTTATTTTCATTTAGTCATAAATTTTACCAACAGCAAAAAAAAATCAGTATTTTCAAATGTAATTAATTTAATTTCATAATTATGCAAGCATGATTTAGTTTATCTAAATGCAGCAGTTCTCCAACTGAACTGATGGCCTGCATGAAGGATCGGGTACTCTGGAGAAGCATAATAGCCAACGCCAGTTGGCATGGCACCTGATGATGAGGATGATGATGATATGATTTAGTTATAGTGAATGCAAATTTCCACACAGCAGAAATATCAAAACTGATATTAAAGGTTTATGTAAATTATTATAAAATTAGACATGTTACTCTATCATTTACTTTACTGTGCTGCATCACGTATTCCAATGCAAACTCACATTTCACATTACACTTAGAGTCATGATTTGTTCAGTGATGCAGGTTGATTAATGTTTCTCATCATTATATTTAAACTAGGTATTTATACTGTGCTTAGAAAAACAAACACGGTCATCATCATCATCATCATCAGGTGCCGTGCCATATTATGCTTCTTCAGAGTACATGATCCTTCATGCAGGCCATCAGCTCAGTTGGTGATCTCCTCTCACACCATCACGTCAGACTGTCCAGTATCATTTCTCTTGGTCTTCCTCTTGATCTTCTTCCCACTATTTTCCCTGTTGTTATAATATTTTCAAAGCCCCCTCTTCTCATTGCATGTCCTATGAAAGTACATGGTCTCTCTCTTATTTTTTTTTTACAAGATTTTTTGTCTCTCCAGCTCTTCACATACATTCTGCATTAGTTATTTTTGCTGTCCAGGGACAGCAAAAATAACATCACTGTAACTAATAAAGATTAACAAATTATCACACAATATGAACATACAATAGAAATCTATAGTTTGATGTTAACATCACAGATAACAAGTTTGTTTATAACAGAACCAATCAGAAGTTTGCTATTGTAGTCAGCTGCAACTGATGAGCCACTGATGAGATCACCATAATCATAAAACAGTTCAGTGATATTCTCATCATCAATTAACCCATTCTTAAGAGGCAGTCTCAAAACCTGCAATATTAAAATTTTTTAAAGGGTTAAAACTTTAATAAAATATATTTATCACAGAACAGACAAAAAATGAATTGATAGTAGAGGCTAAAAACTTCTTAATCAATAAAAAAAATATAAAAAAACTTTTTAAAAAGTTAATTATATATATATATATATATATATATATATATATATATGTATAAACATAACAAGTGGGATGAAAATAAATATCAACAATGTACAATGTAAAAAAAAAATGGAACTGGCTGGTAAAAAAAAAAAAAACTTTAACCACTTCTGGAGCCACCTAGCTGTGGATAAACTCATATTTCAAATGGTTTCTGTGAAAAAAAATACTTTGTCCTTAACTGTGAATAAAGTCAGATTTCAAGTGGTTTCTATGATAAAATACTTTGACCTTAAAAACTGCCTATTTCTCACTGCTGTGCAACAGAGCCCTCTGGTTTAAATACAAGACACATTTTTTTTCCTGAATATTTCACCTGACTCTCTGTATCCTAATTTTCTATTAGACTCAATTGTGATTTTATCTCCTGATTTCCCACCAGGTCTAACTTGAATGCTGCTTTTCAAAATTAGAGTTTATGACATCTCCTCAACTGTTTCTTTCCTTAATGTTCAACCAACTTTTCACTCATTCATTATTTATTCTTCTTCTCACTAGTCACAGTCCAGATTTGTTCTCACTCTTACCTAACAACACAGTTATATGTTCTCACTCCTACCTAATAACATAGTTATATGTTCTCGCTCCTACCTAATAACATAGTTATATGTTCTCACTCTTACCTTACAACATAGTTATATGTTCTCACTCTTACCTTACAACATAGTTATACATCTGAGCTTAACAGTCTTGCCACCCACAGAAAAAGGAGAGCATTCCGTATAGTAAATCACAGTCATTGATAATGAGGAAAAGAGTACTCCAGTGCTACATCGAGCCAATTTTATTTTACGAATGCAAGGCATGGTCAGTCACTAATGAAGTACAATGCCAACTGGTAGCCACAGAAATGTAGTTCCTTAGAAGAATGCTACAAACGCCACGGACATCAAAGAAATCAAATGAGGAGATTCTGAGAGAGGCTTGAGAGAAATGACAAACAATAACAAAAGTCAAAAGTCAGAAAAAGATAATCTAAATTCTTAGCACACATCCTATGATGAGGCAAGCTAGAATACATTGTGACAACAGGAGAGATAGAAGGCAAAAGAGACTGAAGTAGACAGAGAGAGAAAATGCTGGACAGACTAACTAGATGGCATGGACAAAGATTGCCAGCACAGCTTATAATCAGCACTCGGAGCAGGGAGTAGCTAACACCAGTCGGCAGGGCAGCAGATAGATAGAAAACAGTAGACCACGAGTCTGTGAGTGATTATACAAAGTGAACATGAAAGGGCAGTGTATGAATGGAAAGAGCCTGTTAAAGGATCTGTGTATGTGAAACTATAAGATCTTTTAAAATAAAGTTTATTGGTCATTCAAGTCATTTCTTAAAGTTTCCTTGTGTTTGGCTATACGTTCTTTTTTCATTTCTTGATTTTCCTAATTTCTACAATTTGAAAAATCATTTCAACTGAAGCATTCATAATTTACTTTCAGTTTCATCATCATCATCATCATCATTACCACCACCACCACCACCATCATCATCATCATCATCATCATCATCATCATCACCATCACCACCACCACCACCATCATCATCACCATCACCACCACCACCACCACCATCATCATCATTATCATCATCATCATGTGCCATGCTTGGAGGTGTTAGTGACTATGTCTCTCCAGTTTCAAAACTTTCATGTTATTCATTAGTTCTGTTGTCAATTCTGTCAAGCCATTTTCTCTCATGGTCTACCTCTCCCTTCCCTGCTTCTAATGTTCTTTGTTTTTCAGTTGCAGGTTTAGTGATAAAGGCTTTCTTCAGCTTTACTCTTCAGTTTTCATTTATGATTTGTGTCAGTTTGTAGTGCTAAAATTGTTGTTGATAGTTAGTCATTATATGGAAACCAAAAAAAAAAAAAAGTATGAAGTCATAGACTTACCGATGATGGTGATAAATTAGTTGGATCTCTTAAATGATCAATAATTTTGGCTCTTATAGGATGTGTTCCTGTATAGAGTGCATCCCCAGTCTGTGAGAGATGCAGATTGTCTGCTCCAGTATACAAGGTCACAGTCTGAATTTTAACTAATGAATTGTCATCTTTCACTTTGTAAACATTCAGACTACCAATTCGAGGCAGATTCAGGTATAAATATTCATCACTGAAAATAATTAGAGTAATTTGAAACATTACAAAAAAAGTAGGCACTGATAAAGTCATCAACAAAGACATAGATCATTCTTCATTTTCTTTGTTTCAGTATTTGTTTTCTGGAAAATGAGTTTTGCTAAGCCATCCTGCTTTCAAGTACTGTGACAGCAGAAAACAAGTATGTAAATATTCAAATTGTTTCCCATTATTGTTGACACAGTTCTGTAGTCACTGTTGACACATTTTTACAGTCAATCTCCAATACTGACATCTGAACCTACATTTGGGCCATTCTTGTTTGATGAATTATTGCTTCAAAAAATCTAATTCATGTTTTCCTATTATTACATCTTACATCCTTCCTGTGGCATTAAATGTCACAAAGGGCTTGCTTGTAGTTTGCCAAGTTTTTTGGGCAAGCCTTTCAACCTCATCAAGGGATGTTATGCCCACTAAACTGGCCTCTCTTAACAATGTCCTCTTTAGATTTCATGTGGTTGACCTCTTTTTCTTTGGCCTGTTGTGTTTTTGGATTCTCTGCCTGTTTCTTCTCATCATGTGACCAACATATGTCCATCTCCTTTTTCTGATCACCCATGAGACAGGTTGTTGTTTGCTCATCTATCTTAGCTCTGCATTGTTCTTGAATTCATTCCACTTTATACCAAGTATTTTCCTTAGGCATTTGTTTTCAAAAGAGTCTAATTTCTTGTCTATTTCTTTAGCTGTTTTCCAGCTTTCGTGTGCATAAATGAGATTTTCCTATTATATTTCAGAAATTTATTTACATTTAAAATCTTGTTTTCTTTGGCATGATTTTGTGAGATTAGTTTTGTTTTGCAACACCAGTGACATGTCTTATCAAATATTAGCTTCTTTCTTTCTGCCTTGTCTCATGTTTTAAGCTGTCTTTTAAAACTAGAGTTATGATGATGATAAATAAAATTATGCTTACCTGATACCCTTGGACAAAAATACCCCATTAGGGGCATGCAGCCCTGACTCCACCACTGTGAAGTCAGTTCCATTGAAGAACATTAATGACCCAAGATTCACAGGGATAAGAGATCTCTGCTCTAAATAACTCAGTACAGAGTTTGTGAAGTACATGAAGTTAGTGATGTAGAATTTGTCCTCTTCAGTCACAGCCAGGTCATTGGTGATTTGAAGTTTATCCCCTGTGAAAGACTTGAGATGAACAAGTTCATTTGATTTTGGTAAAAATCTGAATTTCTCTATAACATCGTCACTGTCTTCTCGATGGTTGATAACATAGAGTAAATGTTCACCCTTGACCTCATCTTCAAGAAGGCTGATACCATGAGCGTGGAATGTTTCAGGATTGAAGTCCTTGCTGGCTGTCAGTTTAAGCTTTACAGCACCCAAATCTGGTTTGTTGAAATCATATATATAGATGTTACCTTTAATGTTATTGATCTTGAGAAACTCAACATATTTGGTTGACAAAGGAGGAAACCACACACCCGATGTTATGAAAGCCAGTCCATTACTGGTGACCTCTAAGTCCTCGGATCCAAATTCCAGCCCTTTCACCTGTCTTATGAAGAAAGCTAAAAAGTCTTAATGCAATAAATGGATTCAGCATAATTTCCAAAATTAAACTACAACAAATGATAGCAAGCTGCAGATATACAGAAATACAATACATAAATTAATCTATAATAAATGTGACATAGCAAGTAATATGAAAACAAAACAGTCATTATCATTCTACAGAACTCCAAGGCTAGTTCATTGGGCTTACAAACAATGTCTTGATTAAAAAAATATCAAATGTGTGTTTAGAGCAGCGTATTTAATAATTAACTATCTACAGGATTTGGTAAATGAGAATCTCAAGCTAATAAATATTATGTATTAATTAATGTGGGGATTCCTCTGTACAGTGATTTGTTTATGTAATTCATTTCAAAGGCAGACAGCTAATTTTTGCAGGAGCAATACACTGAATGCTAGTAGCACATTGCCAGAAAAGTTTAACAGTTTGTGAATAGATCTGTCATCACTTTCTACGGCAATGAATCAAATGATCTCAGTCTTCTTCATTATTTTTCAATCAGTCAGTTTTAGTACAGGACCTGTGCTTTGGAAATACATTCTAAATTTGACACATATTTTTCCTTAACTATTACAGTACTAATGACCGCCCACTTGCTCCAGAAACAATCCCACACAAAGAGAGACTGACAGTCTATGGTGATTTTAACAGCTATTCCCAGAGATAGGGCTATGACCACATAGACAAGAGAGGAGAGGAAGTTGAGAGCTGGCAGGATGATAATGGACTTCTCCTGATCAACCAGCCAATGGATCCCCCAACATTTGGCATACAACCTCAACACCAGATCTGGCATTCCACTCTCCAGACCTGAAGTGGAACATTACACACGAAGTTGGAAAAAAACTTGTAGGTAGCAACCATCGACCAGTCTTCCTGACAATAGAAAATGAACTCCTTAACACCAGTAGCCCTCTCCCCAGATCTCTCTCTCTCTCTCTCTCTCTCTGAACCTTAAGTGCCCAGGGCACATGGGGCTTCCGCAAGAGTTTTCCACAAATGCCTGTCCTTTGCCTTTTTTTCTGCTCTTGACCAGGTGAGCCCTCTATTGCTCAACATCCTTTCTGTTGTTCTTCTCCGTGTCTCTTTTGGTCTACCCTTACTTCTGTTCTCCTGTGGTGTCCATCTTAGTGCTATTTTTGGTAGTGAATTATCAGTCATTCGGAGCACATGTCCCAACCATCGCCAGTGTCTTTCCTCAATAATTGCTGTCAGTGGCTCTATCTGCATTTCTGCCAACAAGATGTTATTTCTTATGGTGTTTGGCCAAAATATTTTTCTAATTCTTCTCTCCCCAGATGGAACTATAAAAAAGCAAACTGGACAATATACAGACATTGTACAGGTATCCTGGTGGGATGGCTATTCATAGAAGGCAAGGATATTAACAGCATAGTGAAGGAATTCAATCTTTGTATCCTTCAGGCTGCCCATGAAACCATTCCCAGAGGCGCTCATAGGGACTATAAACTGTAATGGTCTAGTGAGCTGGGAAAACTCCATGATGACATGAAAATAGTTCGAAAGCAAGCAGAAAATAGACTGTACCAAGAACACCACAATAATTACCAACATGCTAAGGCCAAATTTCAGAGAAACCAAGCTGCAAGCCAGACGGGAAAGTTGGAGAGAGAAAACAGAGTCCCTAATCTTTGAAAAGGATGAAAGAAAATTGTGGAAACTAATCAAACAGTTAAACAATGAGAGAACTGGAAGAAGTACAAAGATTACACTAATAGAGGATGGGAAAACTCTTACAGGCAAGCAGGTAGCAGATAACTTTGCCCGCATGTCTGAACAGGACTACAACATTGATATCCATTCTGAGAAAGAGTGTACAGTGCGCACTGACCCACAGAAAGTAGAGAAACAGGGCAGAAAAGTGGAGGTCATGGATGCACCAATCACATGCAATGAGTTAGACCTAGCAGTCAGTAAACTGAAACCAAGGAAATCACCAGGACCAGATGGATTGTCCAATGAAATGATGAAGAACCTGGGAATGGCAGCAATGGGAAAGCTGTTGGATATTTTCAATATGTGCTGGAGCACAGGTAAGTTACCTCAAATCTGGAAGGAAGCAAGCATAGTACCACTGGTAAAGCCAGGGAAAGACAGTGATACAGCCTCCAACTACAGGCCAATCAGTCTCACTAGCTGCTTCTGCAAAACATTGGAATGCATCATCAACCTGAGGATAAAATGGTACCTAGAAAGTGAAAACCTTCTCATTCCACAATAAGCAAGATTTAGGCAGTACTACAGTACAGAAGATCAAGTGACCTATCTCTCTCTCTCTGAAGAGATTGAAGATGCATTCCAAGAGAAAAACCTTATACTAGCACCGTGGATAGACCTGAAGAAAACCTTTGATAAAGTATAGAAAAAATGTCTGCTGTGGAAACTAAGAAACTGCAATGTGAATGGGAAGACTGTACAACTGGATAAAGTCCTATTTACACAGTAGAAGAGCTAGAGTAGTAATGGATGGACACAAAAGCCAGAAAGTACAGCTGCGACATGGTGTACCACAAGGAGGAGTCCTTTCACCTACACTATTCCTGGTATTCATTAATGACCTGGTCAAGGAACTTCCCTATGGAATCAAAGCAGTACTGTAATCAGATGATCTGGTCATGTGGTGTACAGATGAATATGCAATAGTTGCTACACAGAGACTCCAAAGAGCAGCAGACATCTTGACATCATGGACAAACAAATGGTGTGTAAGTATCAACACAGAGAAATCAAGTACCACTCTGTTCACTCTCTCATCTAAAAAAAAAAAGCAGGTAAGATCTTTGTAAATGAAATATCCTCAAAGATGGACAACCAACCCACTTATTTAGGAGTGACTCTTGACTCAAAACTGATCTGGAAGCAACACATCAACAGTGAAGAAGCAAAAGCCAGAAGAAAACTAGCCATATTAAGAAAATTGAGTGGAACCACATGGGGAGCTAGTGAAAGAAGCCTCAAGAATGTATATCAGCAAAGTATTCTACCACATTTTGAATATGGCTCAACATCTTGGTGCACAGCATCAAACACTACACTGCATAATCTAGACAAGGTACAAAATCAGTCACTACAGATTATCACAGGTGCCATGAGGTCCACACCAACAGTAGAAGTGCAGAAAATAGTTGGTAGAGACACAAAGGTCATGACCTTGAGAGAGAAATTCCTCAGCTCTGTAACCCATCCCCTGAAGGAGAAATTCAATAACTTGGCACTAAGACGGCTTAAACAGGCATTTGTGGAAAACCCTTGCGGAAGCCCCATGTGCCCTGGGCACTTAAGGTTCAGAGAGAGAGAGAAGACGGCTTAAAAGAAGCAGCTTCATTCATCAGGCCAAGCATATGCATAAGCTGATACCTGACCTTCCAACTGTAGTCGCTCCATTATCATCTGAACCAGAGCATACACCATGGAAAGAAGCAGATTATACACAAATAACTATTCAGACTGAAGTCTTCTTCTTCTTCTTCTTCTTCGTTCACTTCTACCACCAAAAACCGCACTGTGAACCTACTGAATTCACGCCTGTGGTCCTCGTTAGGTCCCGTGGTCCCCTGTGTGGTCCAAAATAGACCACACGAGTTCCACGAAAGGACCACAAGGGGTTCAGAGTATCACAGTGCTTTAGCCTGTATTCTTGGTGGGTCTCGGAAGCGGGATTGCGTGACACCGTGGTTTTCATTGCACCAGTTTGGTCTAGGGTTAGACTTTCTCACCGGAAGACCTCGACGTGTTTGGAATATCAGTGCATCCCCGCTGGGTGAGAGGCGTTAGCCCACCCAGGCCAGAGTTGGACTTTCTCACCGGAAAAGCTCGACGTATTTTGAGATACCCGTGTATCACCGCCGGGTGAGAGGTGGTTGCCCATCCAGTCCAGGGTTGAACTTTCTCACCGGAAAACCTCAGCGTGATTAGGATACGCAGACATCCCCGCCGGGTGAGAGGTGGTTGCCTATCTAGACTTCCTTGGTCCAGTGTCTCCGACTTCAGCATTTTGCGGTCGTGGCCGCTACCCTTCCTAGTTGTGACCAGGATGGAGCTTTTGTCCATGAGGACGAATCCTCGCCACTAGTGACTTCTACCCCTGGGTTGAGCCGGTTTAGGCATTTCCCAGTATGGGCGTGTTTGGGACGGGACCGACCTCTAGGGCAGAGGTACTGTGACATTCATAGTCTTCAAGATTCACCCCTGGTATGAGCCGGTTTAGGCAAAATTCACCAGTATGGGTGTTTATCAGGCGTTACCGACCTCTAGAGCGCAGGTGGCATGACATGTCTAGCCATCGAGTTCCACCCCTGGTGTGTGCCGGCTTAGGCATATTTCACCAGTGTAGGTGTATTTCGGACGTAGGCGGCCTCTAGAGCAGAGGTGCCGTGGTATAGCTCTCGTAGCGATACTACTGGACATACCAGGTTAAACTTCACTTTCCACCACCTTTTCCCATCGGCGCCGCACAGCAACCTTTATTTCCGCATTTACTTCCTTAACGGGGAGGAGCTTCACTCCGCGCGCGGCATTTGAAAAGTCAAGCCAGCAGTGACTTAACCTCTGGGACAAGCCGGTTCATGCATTTCACCCGATATGACTGCACTCAGGACGTGGCCGACCTCCAGACCAGAGGTGCCGTGATTTGACTGTTTGCTTCGCTTTATTCTTTCAACCACCTTTTCCGCAGTGATGCTGCGCGGCAACTTCATTTGCAAATTTCTTCATTGGCCGGGAAGAGCACCGCTCCACACACGGCAGCTGAAGATCTCGCCAACAGCGGCAGATGAGCTACCAAACGTGACACTCATCTACCCTAAGTAACTGGTTTCAGGCGCCAGATATTCGCCCTCGCCCCTTCTCCTGTCAGTTTAAACAGTTCTGCCACGGGAAGGCCAGGAGCTGGACTTGACTGCCAGAGGCTGTTTGTGGCGCGTTTGCAGTCCTTAGAACCAGACTGAAGTGAAAGGTGTGCAGAATGGTGAGATGCAAAGCAGTCTTGTAAGATCAACAGCCACACTTAGTGTGATAGATGACAAATATCCATGTGACACCTGGATACATGTGTATACAGACGGATCTGCACACAATGCCATAAAGAATAGAAGGGCAGGAGTACATACTGAATATCCAAACAACACCACTGACAAGAATTCCATACCCACTGGAAAATACTGCAACAAATATGATGCAGAAGTTAGGGCAATTATTGCTGAAGTTGAAAAACTATCAGACTCCAAAAATGATACATGGCCTGTAGTAATTCTCACAGATGCAAGATCTGTACTGGAAGCTCTTCAGTGCAACAAACTACCAGATCTTAAGGATGCCTTGTCAAAAATTGGCTTACAACACGGAGTCACTTTGCAGTGGATTCCCTCCCACTGTGGGATACTAGGCAGTGAGTAAGATTCTGTCTGGCCAAAGAGGGCACTGAAATAGAGCAACCAGACATGCCAGTCACCTATAATCAGAAGAAAAGCATCCACAAACACTACCACATGATGACTATCACATGCTAAATAGAAAGGATCAAGTCACCATTTTCCGTCTCCGAACAGGACACAGCTGACTCCGAAGTCATATGTGTACAAAATGTAAGGTTGGTACAGGTGCTCCAAACTGTGGAACATATCCTCCAGAACTGCACCAACTATGAGACACTGAGAAATAATTACTGGCCCAGTGAAACCACTAAAGAAGAGAAGCTCTATGGTTCCATACATGAATTACAAAAAAAACTGACATTTATCCAAGAGACAGGACTGCAGATATAGACAGACAATGCATATGAAGAAGAAGAAGACAAATATTTGTTGGTCATTTCAGCAAAGAAGATATCAGTGCAGAAACTGAATGACTTGGAAGACATGTAGTTTCTGCTAACACAATACTGAAGCAGCAAAAAAAAAATTAACATAACTGCAGTTTCTTGTGTTGCTGCATAGGATTTTTGACACTCTCATTAAAATGTACTGTTGCATCCACTACTGTTTTTAGTTGTCTGCAAAAGTCTTTTGCTTCCTGAGAGATATTAGTTTTTACCTATTAAAATTCATTTTAAAACCTCTCTCAGCCATAACTAACATAAGATAAATAAACTGAACATTGTTTTCAGCTAAATATGAGAAAGAAAATAGATTAATTTTTATGTCATGTTTGGTTAGACTAGTCAAATGGTTGCCACCAGACAGTATAGCAAAGAAAACATTGACACTAAGATTTGTAGGTAACAGAGCAAGAGGCCGCCAACACAAGAGGTGGGGAGAGGAAATTACAGAAACATTAAATATCCCATTGTATGAAGCAAATTGCTGAGAACTATCAAGATGTCTGTATGTGCCCTCAACACCAAAAAGTGTATAAGAAAGTAGACAAGACAAGCCATGTTTGGTTGGTTAGCAGAAACTAAGGTTTATATGGAAAGATGAAGGATATTTACCACTAAAGACAGAAGAATAACAAAGAGTCATCAAGAAACATAGGGCAGTCCACTTCTCGTGACAGAAAAAGAGAGGGTAATAACTGCAGTTTTGCAACATGACTTTTTAAAAAAAACAGGACTTACCATACGCCCATCTATTTTCATTGTTTTTTTTATGGGTAGTGGACATGGGAATGGATAAGGTAGATAGAGGTGTATGGTGCAGTTTTACAAAGTGAGGGAGGAAGTGAGCAAGGTGAGAAAAAAACGAATATAAAGTATGAGAATGTATAAATGAAAAACATACAACATCCGATATTTCGGCGTGAGCCTTATTCGAGGATACATGCAAAAACAAAATACAAACATATATAACTTATCTGAAGCATCTTGTGTATGGAAGAAGGAGGAAAAAAAAAACGTTGCCTACAGACAAAAGATTCCCGATATAGCCAATCATAGCGAAGATGCGGAGAGAGAGAGGAGGAGAGCAAGTGGGAGAAAGGGGTTGGGGGAAGGCAACAGAAACATGATATCCGCTAGAGGTGTCGGGGGGGGGGGGTGGTGGGGGGAAAGGGGAGAGAAAAGAGGACGCGAGAGATAATGAATGAAGAACTTAAACGCCTACAAGGAGGAAATGTACAACTGGTGAATGGGACAAGACCAATATGTTGGCAGAGAAGGAAATGGGATGGTGGTAGGGAGGGGTAGCATAGAGAAAGAAATTAGAGTATAAAAAAGACCAGTGGAAAAATAAAGAAGTTACAGAAAGCTGAAGACATTGTTAATTCCAGCTGGGTGGAGACAGCCAGTCTGGGAAATAAGGCGCTGTTCTAGGACCCTCCGAGATCGTACATCTGCGGAACAAGAGCGGATCGCACTAACCGAAACGTCCTGTTTGCCCCTGTGGTTACCAAGGCAAAAATGTTTAGCCACAGGTGTCCAGGCCCTCTTAGAAATATCATTGAGATGCTGGCGAAATCGATCTCCTAACCGGAAGCCAGTTTCCCCTATGTACTTCAAACCGGTCTTTTTTCACTGGTCTTTTTTATACTCTAATTTCTTTCTCTATGCTACCCCTCCCTACCACCATCCCATTTCCTTCTCTGCCAACATATTGGTCTTGTCCCATTCACCAGTTGTACATTTCCTCCTTGTAGGCGTTTAAGTTCTTCATTCATTATCTCTCGCGTCCTCTTTTCTCTCCCCTTTCCCCCACCACCACCCCCCCCGACACCTCTAGCGGATATCATGTTTCTATTGCCTTCCCCCAACCCCTTTCTCCCACTTGCTCTCCTCCTCTCTCTCTCCGCATCTTCGCTATGATTGGCTATATCGGGAATCTTTTGTCTGTAGGCAACGTTTTTTTTTTTCCTCCTTCTTCCATACACATTTCCGCTTTGCTGAGAGCAAGACGCTTCAGATAAGTTATATATGTTTGTATTTTGTTTTTGCATGTATCCTCGAATAAGGCTCACGCCGAAATATCGGATGTTGTATGTTTTTCATTTATACATTCTCATACTTTATATTCGTTTTTTTCTCACCTTGCTCACTTCCTCCCTCACTTTGTAAAACTGCACCATACACCTCTATCTACCTTATTTATATTAACCAGTTTTACTGCAGTCGCCATCCCTTTTATCTGTTACATGGGAATGGAGAGTGTCAAGTGGATAGGCCACTTCCTTATTCTTTGAGCAGAAACTCGTGATTACTGTTGTCTAATATCTTTCATTCATCCTCCTCCCTAACTAAATATTAATTGTCTTCTTCTACAAACTGCTGCTATAATTCACTTTCTCTGTCTGTTTTCTCTTCTTTACCTGCAGTCCCCAGGGTAGTGTCTGTAGGAATGAAGATGGATACCAGACTTCGTTACTGTTTGCATGACTTTGAATGCAACAATTGCCACAATGGCTACTATTATGGCTTTAAAAAACATATTTCCAATTGTCTGCAGAGAAGTTTCCACATCAAAGTAAGCACTGAAATTAAAATAAGACACGAAGGCAGTGTTTAATTTGCAAATATGCCATACCTAACAGATCCATTTTAAAATTAAATTTTTGTGCAGTTCGGATACAAACATTATGTCAAGAAGCTGTAGAATAAGATAATGGTTAGATCTCTCTAATCAGCAAGATAAATAAGAACACATTTAGTTGATCTCTAGAATACATGCATAAATGGAGAAAGTGAACCTCTGTGATTCATCACCATCTGAGATCTACAACGTGAAGTAAAAATAATTCTTCTAAGATGTTTGTGAATTAAAAAGGAGCTTCATCATCCACATCACTCACCGTCACCAAAATCACGCTACATCACTCATCATCACCAAAATCATGCCATATCACTCATCACTAAAATCAATCCAAATCACTCCTCATTACCACGCTGAGGTTTTCCAGTGAGAAAGTCCAACTCTGGACTGGATGGGCAACCACCTCTCACTCAGCGGTGATACACGGGTATCTCAAAACACGTCGAGGTTTTCCGGTGAGAAGGTCCAACTCAGGCCTGGGTGGGCTACCGCCTCTCACCCAGCGGGGATGCACTGATATCCTAAACACGTCGAGGTCTTCCGGTGAGAAAGTCCAACTCTAGACTAAACTGGTGCAACGAAAACCACAGTGTCACGCAATCCGCTTCAGAGACCCACCAAGAATACAGGCTAAAGCCCTGCGATACTCTGAACCCCTTGTGGTCCTCTTGTGGATCACGTGTGGTCTTTTCGGGGATCACTCAGGAGACCACGGGACCTAACGAGGACCACAGGTGTAAATTCAGTAGGATCATAGTGCGGTTTTGGTGGTAGAAGCGAACGAAGAAGAAGAAGAACAAGACTCCTCATTACCAAGATCACGCCACATCACTCTCATTACCATAATCACGCTACATCACTCATCATCACCAAAAACATGTCACATCACTCATCATCACCAAAATCATGTCTCATCACTAAAATCAATCTAAATCACTCCTCATTACCAAGATCATACCACATCACTCCTCATTACCATAATCACTGTAACGAGCAAACGCACACAAGGCAGAAATGAAAAGTTGTAATCTCGTCCAATTTTGACTCTATTCTACCACAACCACGACTCCGTTTTTCACATTTAATATTTTCTTGCACTTTACTGTTCTGACTGAAAAATTCGACTCCATGTGTTTCTGACTGCAAGATGGTATGATGGACTGTATGAAGGATCGTGTACTTTGGAGAAGCATAATAGCCAACGACACCTGATGATGGTGATGTTTCTGAGCCTATCCAGTATTTTGTCTGTGTGGGATCTGTTATTTTGCTTGTCTCCCTTCTCCTACCCCCATCCATAACCCATGTTCATCTCGTGACCAGCCCATCTCCGTGTTTATTTGTTTGCTAAGGTTTGTATTACAGTGTTTGTTATGGTCTTCACAGTGTTTTTCTCAATCGTCTGCCCTCAGAACATTAAAACATTTTTTTTAATCAGTTTTCCGAGTTCCACATTCATTTTATAAAGTTCGTAAAGTTCAACAGTAAATTTTAAACTTTCAAATGTGACGATGTTTATTCATTGTTAATTGAATTTTTCAAGTTCTCTGTAAAAAAAAAAAAAAACTACCGAAGGAATATTCTCCGAGCCCTACAAAATCTATGTTCGGCCCTGAGGTGCATAAAGATGTGGTTACAGAACCGCTGTAAAACGAGCCGGGCCATGAGTATTATCTCCCCTTGTAGCAACCTGCCGCCCAACCCAATTCTCAAATTAGCATTTAATATTTTAAAACCGATCGCGTCCGGACTTTTTTAAATAGCACGAACAAAGATTTATAATTTGATACCAAAAACAAAATCATAAGATAAACTTTCTTATCATCATCACTGTCGTCGTTATCAATATGTTAAAGATAATGTATAAAATTGTTAGTTGTTACCAAACACTTGCAAAAATATTTGAAAGATTATTGCAGCTCCTTGAAGAGAAATTTGCTTTTCCTTTTTGTATAACTTTTCATGATAATCTAGAGAAAACCGTCTTGGAAGGGTACATAATGGAAAAAAGAAAGAGAGGAGGACCAAGGCGAAGATGGCTGCAGGACATCGTTGATGATCTGCAAATGGATGCGTCAGCATGAATGAATGAATGATAACTTTTCTCTAGACTTTCCGACTTTAAATGGTAGAAATATTCGCAGAATCAGAAAGAGGTCAGCATAGCCTAATTTTTGACCGATCACGCTCAAATGAAATCATAACGACTCCTTCCAATCCAGTTTCAGTCGTTGTTCAGCGTAAATAAGTTTACTAGCAATATTAATTTTATCTAGAACATTGTGCCACACAACAGGACATCATAATTTAAAATCTCAGACTTTAGGGCAAATGTTTCCCTTTTGTCCACTGACTCATCAGCAATTTCTGTCAAAGCATCATCAAATTCGTCAATACAATAACTTAAAGGATGAACGGGTTCCAATTTAGATTGCCAGCGGGTGCTACTTAATGGCTTGAGCATTAGACTTGTAATATGTTTTTATAAGGGTTCCACAATGTAATGTTGACGCTGAAAAAAATATACAGTTTATTAACTGTTTCACAAACAAGATGAGACTGCGGCATTATTGACAAGAAAGTTGTGAGAATGAGAACAACACTGTTGGAGGGACCTCGCGTGTTCACATCTAACACACTGTTGAACTCCTGAATACTTTTCTTTCATATCTTTGTACCACGGCCATACATGCTTGCGACTGGAAATATTCACGTCTGACAATTTTCTAAGGATATATTCAGTTAAAACAGAACCTGTAGTGCTCCTACAAGAATGAAACCAAAAAAATGTTCATGAATACTGATATCACTTGGATCTGTGTTAGTAAATCTTTGCAGACAGTGTTAATTTTTCAATAGGACTTACATTTGAAGTATAATCTGTAACTAATCGATTCATTTTGAATCCCCCCCCCCCCAAAAAAAAAACGTTTGGCCGATCCACCAGTAAACCTGGTCAATAATAAACGAAAATGTTTTTTTTTAACAATTTATTTTCATAATAATTTTGTTCTAGCTAATCTCATTTTTACCGCCTCGTGCAAATGCAGGTGTTTCACTATCGGTACAGTACATAGTACACAGTACATAGTAAATCATTCAGACAGAACGTAACCAACCTAACAACAGTGAAAAATGAACAGTGCATGTAACAAGAAGAATGTCTTCGGGAATATAGCGAACGAAATACAGAACTCACATAGTCAATTCTACAAATAGTAGAGACTATAACAGTGTGTCATGCGACGAGAATTCATTATTCAGTAAAAACTTCTTATACAATAACAAAATATTGAATGCCCTACAGGGATGAGAATGCAAATTTATACACATATGGCACACATGGTGTATGACCTGGGTCATTGCGCTCTGAGCCATCCCATAGATGGCCTAGGATGTATAAAATAGGAAAAAAGTAGGAGCAGCTTTTTTACTTAACGATTACAAAGTTGTGACGTTTCGGCGTGAGCCTTAATCATACACAAACATACAGGACAGAGAAATAGAGAGAGGAGATAAAGTATAGATTCGCATGCATAAAAAAATTTTTTTTTAAAAAGAGTACCTAGCTGTAAATTGCAAGGTGTGGCTTGTCCGGCGGTGTGTGTCAGGAATGGATCTAGTGGGACGTGGAGACTGTTTAAATAAAGACCTGTGACATGTGGTCAGTGGATTGTAACTGGGGGTGGTGGATGGGGAACCGGGAGGGGAGAGAGAGTGACGCAATACCGACCTAGCTAGGAGAAAATGAAACAGGAAAAGGAGACGGACATACGTAGGTCACGTGATGAGAAGTTGTGGAACTTTGCCTCCCTAACAGCACTCCTGTAGGCCTCTAGGTTGTGAGCAAGATGGTCTGCTGCTGATGCATCCATTTGCAGATCATCAACGATGTCTTGCAGCCATCTTCGCTTTGATCTTCCTCTCTTTCTTTTTCCCATTATGTACCCTTCCAAGACGGTCTTCTCTAGATTATCATGATGCTTAATGTGTCCAAAATATTTAAGTTTTCTCCCTTAATCCTCTTTTTCTAGTCAGCCTTCTTCAATATTAAGTTCTTGTAGTATGGATATATTTGTTCTTTTTTTTGTGTGCATGATATTTGAAGAACTCTTCTGTATCATTTACATTCAAAGGCATTTATGTTTCTCAGCTGTTAAGTGTCCAGGTCTCACAGGCATATTAGTAACCTCTGCTAAATGTTGGCAGCTGCCATGACCTTTATTGTTCATTGACCTTTGTGAGCTTTTCTTATCACGTAGTCAACATGTTCCTTTTTTTAAAAAAATTAATGAACGTATGCTCCGAGAGACTCAATCATGTGTAGAATTACACAACTGGATTTGGTCACAATGTGTAGATGGGAAGCAAAAGCAGCGGGATGCTGTAAAAACATGGAGAAACCTTCATCCTAATGACAGTTCCATACTTAGCATGGTTTGGCATTTGAATGTGTAGAAAAAGAACTAGCAACAGTAGCTGCTGAAGTAGTACGAGCAGAAGTTGTAGTAATAGCAGTAGTAATAGCAACAGTAGCTGAAGACCTAGTAGTAACAGCAGCAATATTAGCAGCGCCAGCAAGAATAATAGTAGTCGTATCAGTAATATTATTAATAACAGTATTCCAAACGGCATTAATAAGACTTAGTCGCGTTAGCATGTGCAGCACAAGTAGTAGTAGCAGTAACAGAGGGTGAGTTACATTAATAGTAGAAGTAGTAGTATAGTTGAAATACAATTAATAGTAGAAGTAGTAGTTGAAATACAGTAGTAACAACTGTCACTGTAACCACGTGTATAAAACTGTGCTCATAAAAGGTCAATAGTGCGTCACTCTGAGATTTGACCTAGATGTAGCACATATCCTGGCTGCCAGAAAATAATAAGCCTACGTGCTTAGTTGACCACAGCAATAAGAGCAAAGGGGTAATGATTTAATTTGTTGTACGTTTATTATACGTTTAAATACAATAAATTAAAACCATACTGCGAGAACATACTAGGAGACTACCAAACAGATTACAGGAAGAACAGAAGAACCGTAGATTAAATATTTTATCTATGTCGAAGAGCAGAAAAGAAGAACACAATATCTTCATTGACTTAAAAAAAGCTCATGGCGGCATAAATAGGAACAGCTTATGGCGACATAAATAGGAACAACTTATGGCGGCATAAATAGGAACAACTTATGGAAAGTTATGAAATAATTTCTGGTTGGTGGAGAAGGGCGATTCTCATGAGATCACTATTAATCAACTTGACCAGAATATACTAGAAGGATGTACAAAATATAGCAATATATAAAGGAAGAAAGTCTGAACTATATGAGAATTGACTTAAAACAAGGTGATACATTGTCTCCATTACTATTCAGTCTAGTACTAGAAAAGGTAATCAGAAAAGTGAAACAAGAAAGCAGTACAGAAGAACAAGCTAAAATACTAGGATACGCTGACGACATCGACTTGGTGGGGGAAATCATGCAAGAAGTCACCAATACCTGCTTACACCTGAGAGATGTGGCACTAAAAGTGACTCTGTTCATTAACCAAGATAACACAGAGTATATGAAGATATCAAGAGACCAGAGGCAGAATGATCCAGATTATATAAATGTTGGAGATGCATTAGGAAAGCAGAAACATATAAATATCTAGGCACAACTTTCAACAAATGCAACATAGTATGCGAGGAAACTAAAAGCAGAGTATAAAGAGGGAATAAAATAGACTGCTTTGCAACATCTGTTAAAATCCAAAATCCTGTCCCAAAACACCAAAATAACAATCTATAAAACTATAAGACCAGCCGTCATGTATGGATCAGAAATGTTGAGTACAACAAAGAAAGATGAACAATTGCAGGTCTTTGATAACGAAATCCTAAGAAGAGTATTTGGGCCCCAATAAGGATACCAACAGTGGAGAATGAACACTGAACTGAACAGCTTATTTAAATCCCAACGAATTATAAATGTCTTGAAACTGAACAGACCACGCTGGTTGGGCCATGTACAAAGAATTGAAGAGAACAGACAAACTAAAATGATGTATGTACAAGAGATGAAGGAAACAAGACCAAGGGGTAGACCAAGATAGAGCTGGAAAGACAACATAGATAAGGATATGGAGAAAACTAATGTTACCAACTGCAGAAAGATTAGGAATAGAGGAATGGAGGCGAACTTCACCCACATCAATGAACATTAATGGCTGGGAAAGCTCAAGAAGTAAAGGAGGTTAGTAGCGTTAATTACAACAACCTTACCCGTGGCGTCAAGTATCTGTGGTCTGATACCGAAGTGGACCAAATATTTACACGACTGAAATGTCAAATATCTAGATTGTTCTAATACAGTGCAGAGTCAAAATGCGTAACACAACTCGTATTTGTATTCGCCGAGATTACCAACAAGATACTGCACGGTTTAGAGGACCATATCAGTAAGTGAATATGAGTATAATTGCACTATGCTTTTAGGCGCAGTAATTCTTGGTTGGTAATTGCAAAGATAAGATAACTCTTGTCTTCTTGTGTGTGTAGTATGCTTGTGTGAGAAAAAAAAAACACATGATACTTTGGCTGACAAACAGTATTTATTCTTCCTTGTCCACTTTAACTTCAGCGTAGATTTCGTATGTACGGAATAGATTAGTTTCTGTTTGAGATTCTTCCTTTGGCTTAACAGGCAGGCATTTTTAATGCAATGAGAGAACAAGCAGGATTTCGAAAAAGGAGAAGCTGTCTCGATCAGATCTTTACTTTAATACTTGAAGAACATATTGAAAAGCAAAAAAAAAAAAAAACATTAATTCTGAACTTCATAGACTTTAAAATCTTGATTTTGCTGGTCAGTGACAATGTTAATTCGATGCAAGAAAAAAACCCTGTCTTCACTGGCTAGCAAAATAGGACTTGAAATTAACAAGGAAAAAGCAAAAGTAATGAAACTTCCCACTGATAAAGGACAAATATACATAGAAAGGGCAGCTGTCGAAGTCAACCAATTTGCATACCTTGGCAGCTACATAGTCCAGGACTGTGATACCAGAAAGGAAGTTAGAATTGCAAAAGCAGCATCGACCTTCAAGAATCTTGAGATCATATGGCACTCAAAAGTTATAAGCATATAAACTAAGTTAAGACTATTCAATTCAAATGTAATATCCACCACTCTCATTTATGTATGGGAAAGCTGGAAAACAACTAAAGAAATTGACAAGAAATTAGACACTTTTGAAAACAAATGCCTAAGGAAAATATTCGGCATAAAGTGGAACGAATTCAACAAACAATGCAGAGATAAGACAGATGACTGAACAACAACCAGTCTCATGGGTGATCAGGAAAAGGAGACGGACATACGTAGGTCACGTGATGAGAAGAAACAGAGAATCCTAAAACAAGATATCAAGTGTAACACAACAGGCCGAAGAAAAAGAGGTTGACCACGTGGAACTCTAAAGAGGACATTGAGAGGCCAGTTTAGTAGGCATAAAATCCCTTGATGAGGTTGAAAAGCTCGCCAAAAACGGGAAAACTTGGCGAACTACCTTGCGAGCCATATATAGGATATAAGGTAATATTTTTTTCATTACTCTGATAGTTTTACCGAACACCAACATTATCTTTGTGTAAAGAAAGGGGCAGAGTTTTACCGAACACCAACATTATCTTTGTGTAAAGAAAGGGGCAGTACAGCATCCCACAGATTTTGGTAATGTTTGCACTAAATAAGGTGCCGAAATAATCAAGTGATATCCTGCATATTGAAATATTACAGTATGTTCGGCACTGTGTATCAGATACCAATCTGTAATCACAGACTGACATTCCCGCACTCCCACATGTGTTCCATCTTCCGTTCCAACACTCACTGAAGAGTGGGTCTGTTGATACAGCCAGTCACACACTGGCTGTGGATAATGAGCGCTAAACCACTTCGTTCAGAAAAACGTACACTTCCCCTCTCCTCCCCGAATTCGATCATCCTCTTGATGTGATTGTTATTCAACCCGATATCGTCCTTCATACGCATCCTATTCAATGTGGCTTTTCTAATCTACTCCTTGTCCATTTTTAGAGGTCCTGAATTTATGCCATGTTTGCCAGCGTGTCCGCTCTCATTGTCTTTGACTCATGCATGACCTGGGCAGTAGATCCACGTCAAAATGGATAACCGAGTCCAGCAGAAACTAAACCCATTCCCTACAAGAAGAAATGTCTCTATATTCTCGGTAAGCTTTTGGGAGTCTGATAAAATGACCCCATGCGAACTGTCTTGCTCCACCAACCAGAAAATTGATTAGGTTGCAGCCTGCACCTCCACTCTCATGCCCGAAGTGGTGGTTGCATAGCTACCAAATTTTATACTAGGATCTGTTGGTGATGGTTTCCGGTGTTTCTTTTCCAGGAAAAAAAACAAACTTGCTACAATGTGTTCTCTCTCTCCCCCCCCCCCCAATGTTTCCTCAATCTCACGTGTTATTTTGCCATACATGTTGCAGGCCATAACGCTCTTCTAATGGTGTGCATTATTCCTAAAAATCGTCACCGTGGGTGTTTCGCTGATAAAATTTGGGGGCAGGTGGAGAAAGGGAGTGAGAAAGGCCTCCCATAACTCTCGGAGTTGGCTCCACTGGTCTGTCTTTGGCTCTACTAACTAGAAGTACTGCTAGAATTTACCTCATACCACTGATCAATTTGTCTTGGCACTGTTCTCTTTATTACCCCTCTCCTCTTTCTGTTTGAAGCATGTTCAGTGACAATTAATGCTCTACAACTTTTTTCTATAGATAGAGCTAACAATTTTAACAATTTATTTGTTATCTATTGAACCTTCAATTGTAATTTTTTTTTTTAACCACCAGGTCAACCGTTTTCTGTTCCTGTAACTGTCTGCATGTTGTTCACGAACATTACTTTCATTACTGACATTGTTTACAGTTTCTACACTTTCAGATACCATTCTTGGTAAGGTTAATTAAATCAGAAACACTACAATACTGTAACAAGCAGACATAGTACCACATGTGATTCTTCTTCCTATGCATTTTCTGTCTATGTCTGCAGTCCTGTCTCAATGATAAATTTCACTGTTTTTTTTTTTTTAATTCATGTATGGAACAGTAGAGCCTAACTTCTTGGTGGTTTCACTGGGCCAGTAGTTGCTTCTCAGTCTCACAGCTGTTACAAAAATGTATAAACTACGAAAAAAGTTGGAATAGCTTTATTACTTAACGACTACAAAGTTGTGACTACACAATTATGACGTTTCAGCGTGAGGCTTACTCATACAAACACAAACAGGAGGAAGAATTAGAGAGAGGAGATCAAGTATAGATTCACATGAATCCTATGTTAAAAAAAAATAAATAAATAAAATGAATAGAGCACTTAGCTTGAAAGAATATGTAGCTTTTCTGATGCTCATTCAGAAATGCACATTGGTAAAGTGTAGAGAATGTTTAAATAGAGACTTGTGATATGTGATAGGTGGATCGTAACTAAGGGTGGTGGGTGGGGAAACTGTTGAAGGGACTAAGAGTGATACAATGGTAACCTAGCCAGGAGAAGGTGAAATAAAGGATTATGGTTGGGATAGAGTGTTGTAATGCAATGGTGTGAGGAGGTTCTGAACTATGTGTAACAAGTGAGAAGAGAATGGAGCTTAGTGGAGAGGGATTATGATTGTTGAAGAGGAGAATGTTATGTGTAACTGAATAATGATTCAAACTGTGTGGTTCCAGCGTCACATAGTCCTGAATGTAGCGGTTCTCAAACACCAGGCAGCTTTGTCATCTGCATGACATTGTTTGATGGCTGTTACCAGAAAATCAGATTTGCCTCTGTGGTTGGGGCCATTGAAATGATTCAGGAATGGTTTCGAACCAGCATGCTCTCTCTAATTCTTCATCCTGTGTATGTTTGTATAATTAAGGCTCACGCCGAAACGTCACAACTTTGTAGTCATTAAGTAATAAAGCTGTTCCTACTTTTTTTCCTAGTTTATACACTTTGGTATCACAACTTTACTGCAGTGCTTCATGTATAGTTGCATACTTATACTCTAATTATTGTGTGTTACATAGTTGGTACAGTTTTGGAGGATATGTTCCACAGTTTGAGGTGCCTGGGCACATGTACAAAGTGAAGTAGTACCAACCTTAAACTCTGCATACATAAAATTTCAGAGTCGGCTGTCATGTTTGAGACAGAAAATGTTAACTTACTCCTTTCTGGTTTAGTATGTGATAGTCATCATGTGGTGGTGTCTGTAGCTTCCTGTAGGTTTTTATCATGATTTTCTTCTGGTTATAAATGATCTGGTTGCTCCATTCCCGTGCCCTCTTCAGCCAGATGGTCAGCTTTCTCATTTCCTGGTATCCCACAGTGGGACGGAATCCACTGCAAGGTGACTGTGTTGTGAGCCAATTTTCGACAACATGAGGTTCAAAATTCCTAATTATTTAGAAAGTAGCTTATGGGAAATAATGGATTAACTTTGGTTCAGACATCCCCAATAATGTTTTCATTTCATCTGTCTGAAACAATTTCACTAATTCCATTTTGATTTAATGACTTTCATTTTGTAAGTCTCTTCAGTGATTCTGTTTTTAATCTAGTGTCAATTAAACCACTGATCTATTATTGATTTTGGATTTCAAAAATGATACTCTGCATAAAAGATGAGCTCCAACAGTTTCCTTTGGTGCATAAAACATTTCTTATCCATCACAATATTCCACAACTGAAGTTCTACAAGCTTGTACAATACTCTCTCAGGTATATCATGATGTTGATAAGAACAACATATGTGTTACAAAATGAAAAAATTATGAGACTGATATGTTGCAAAATGACAAAAACAAAATATTGATAACAAACAAATACTTGTAATAAATTCATCGACTATGTAACAAATATGGAATTTATATATTAGCACTTTTTACCTAGGACTCCTGAAAGGAAATTCAGAAGTTTTGTCTCATTTCATAATTTTTAACATCAAGAAATGACCCATCAATAGAAAGATTGATGGGCATCCATCCAGTGTCGTGCTTTTCCATAGTTCTCTATTCCGGATGTTAATTATGAGCTGGACTGGTGTTCTTTCTCCATGCCACTTCATCAGTCCATCTATCATCTTCTCTCTTTATCTACCTTAGTCTCTTTTGCCCTCTGTCATCCCTGTTATTATCAAATATTCCAATGTACTTGCTCTCAACAAACAGGTACATATTCCTAAAATACTTACTCTTGGTTTGGTAGACATTAATTTTTATAATTACTCATACTAGCTATGTATGAAACAACAAAAGAATGGCTCTCATTTCATGACATCACCATGACATAACACTGTTAGTCTTGTAGTCTCTCTTCTTCATGAAAATTTGCCAATCTTTTCTTGATACACCCACTATTATGTGCCTGTCCTACAGAATGTTGAGGCATACTTCTGAATACAGGCTCATTTACATAAACTGAAGGTCACTCAAACCCTATTCTGCATGCATCAAAACACTATCCAGACTCCAGAAAATGTTCAGCCCAAACTTCATTGAGTAGACCTATCTCCTTATATAGATGGCTGAGAATATGAAGTACATCACAGAAGACCTAGAAAATCTAGAAATATCTTATGAGACAGTTATCATGTTGACAGATTTGTTTGAATTGAGCATGTGAGTTGCTTGTTTCATTCCCACAATCTCAGTCAGTTTCTGGGCATCATATCTGAAACAGGCAACAAAAACAAAAGAGTCAGCACTTACTTCATATTGTGAAAGACTTTAATTTTACTGTCATTTTTTCTTTTCTTCTCATATGATACTAAGGACAACTATTTTAATTCATTAAGACTGCAAAAATAAAATAAGCAACTGTCTTCACATTTCTAACTAGACTCTCGTAATAAATTTTTCATTACAAGCATACCACCACAATTCTGACCGGAGGTTTCTCATTCAACCTGACTGTAGAATTGGGTTCTTGGGTGCTCATTAGAGCTAGGATACAATAGGTAGTCAGGAACTATACACACTTATTATATGGTATTACTCTATAATGTGCTGACAAGTTACTGAAAAAAAATGAGCAGTAACAACACATCCCCTGTGTGTCTCAGTGTCACAGAAAGGGCTATCTTTACCCCTTTTTTTTTGTTTAACTATTACAATTTCTATGACTGATAATTACTATTACTACAAATATACTAATATAAATTAGCAACTAACTAAAATCTTTCAACTTCTGATTATAAAATGAGCTTATTATACATCAGAAAAAAGGATTCCATGCAATAGTTCAGACTGTGTTTAGAGCCAGTTACAACAAAAAATAAATACATATTCTACTTCTCAATTATCTCTAGCCCTTCCAGAACACCTTTCATGAATTACAGTACAAAAATCACTATGAGCAAGATCTTGATGCCTTTCAACATTCTATCTCTAGAGGAGATTCTGATGGCACAGACTGGAACAGTCATGTCCTAGATACTGAAAATGAGTAGATTCTGATGGCACAGACCAGAACAGTCATGTCCTACATCAGTAAAAGTGAGGAGATTCTGATGACACAGACCAGAACAGTCATGTCCTCCATCACTGAAAGTGAGGAGATTCTGATGGCACAGACTGGAACAGTCATGTCCTAGATACTGAAAATGAGGAGATTCTGATGGCACAGACCAGAACAGTCATGTCCTACATCAGTAAAAGTGAGGAGATTCTGATGACACAGACCAGAACAGTCATGTCCTACATCACTGAAAGTGAGGAGATTCTGATGGCACAGACTGGAGCAATCATGTCCTACATCGGTGAAAGTGAGGAGATTCTGATGACACAGAATGGAACAGTCATGTCCTAGACTGGAGCAATCATGTCATACATCAGTGAAAGTGAGGAGATTCTGATGGCACAGATTGGAACATTCATGTCCTAGATACTGAAAATAAGGCGATTCTGATGGCACAGACCAGAACAGTCATGGCCTACATGACTGAAAGTGAGAAGATTTTGATGGCACAGACCAGAACAGTCATGTCCTACATGACTGAAAGTGAGAAGATTTTGATGGCACAGACCAGAACAGTCATGTCCTACATGACTGAAAGTGAGAAGATTTTGATGGCACAGACCAGAACAGTTATGTCCTACATCACTGAAAGCAACAAAGCAGCTATAAAACCAAAGCCAGCAACAGAATCATATCCATGGTTTGTGTTATGAAATACTGCCATGCCACTTACATACAAGATGATGACAACAGAATAACATGACAAGGACAGTGCAACAAGATATAATGTATACTGAATGTACAAATAAAGGTAGTAAGACATTCATGAAGCATACAGAATTAAGTGTAAAAAAAAAAAAAAAGAACTCTGGATTCACAATAATGATGTCCTTTATCAACTCAGCCCAGGGAACTTATTTTCACTGAAACACAAATGATCTATTCATCACCTATTCACAACCTCAAGACTGGACCAACAAATTCTGTGCACATTTAGCTATGATAAAATTACAAGAGTGCCCAAATGTAGGAACAATGATGCCCAAAACTAAGACTAGTCCAGGGTAAACTATGGAGATGTCTACAGTCTCAAACTGACCATTTGCCTCTTCAATGAAAGTGAGGTCTACAAAATGTTTACAGAAGAAAGATTAGCACAGAAAGACAATGGGATTAATGTGCATAATGCTGGGACACCTGGGACATAATACTTTTATTTTTTACAGTTATGACTTAACTCTTTCATTCTAAAACAGGAACTGATAGGGTTGATAGATCATGACTGCCTATGTGAATCAACGCTCAGTGATATACAGGCAGTCTAAATAAAATGAAAACTAGCACACTTCTAACTCAATCCATATTTTAAACCTGGAGTAACTTTCTTCTAGTTTTTTTCTGCCAAAATTTCTCATCAAAATTAATTCTGGCAGAGCATGGAGATTAACTCAGGAGCGAAAGAGTTAAAGAACAGACCACCACAATTTTGACAAACATGAAGAAATATGGTAGCCTAATATGTGAAGAACAATGCAGAGATAAGACAGATGAGCAAACAACAACCTGTCTCATGGATGATCAGAAAAAGAAGATGGACATATGTAGGACATGTGATTAGAAAAAACAGTCAGAGAATCCCAAAACAAACTATCAAGTGGAACACAACAGGCCAAAGAAAAGGGGGTTGACCACGTGAAATTCTAAAGAGGGCATTGTTAAGAGAGGCCAAAGTAGCATGCATAAAATCCCTTGATGAGGTTGAAAAACTCACAGAAAACAGGAAAAGTTGGTGAACTACCTTGCAAGCCCTATGTGACATTTAACAGCATGGGAAGGATGTAAGATAATACCTTGTGAAGAGAACTGTATTTGTACAGGCCTGATGTGTGGTCTCCATCAGGTTAACCAGCTCTGGGTAATAATGTGGGTACTGAGGGAGATCAAACCACACAATATGGTGGATGCCTCGCAGTCGAAACCTCATGAGAAGAAAAGAAAAAAAAAATGTGTGTGATAAATGTAAATAAGATCTAAAGCTTACAGTCACTTACACTGTAAAAAAGAAAAACAAAAGATTTACTTCATACACAGAATTACTACGTGCTATCAAACCAGGCAGATTATGGAAATTGTTATCTCATGTGTAGAATTAATATACTTGGCAGACTACGGAATTTGTTTTATCTCATGCACAGAATTACTATGGTGGCATGGTAATTCTTAGTAGTTAGGTGCTTGGCCTACTATTCTGGTGGTAATGGGGTCAAGTCCCCTCTTCTTCTTCTTCTTCGTACGCATTGTCTGTCTATATCTGCAGTTCTGTCTCTTGGATAAATGTCACTGTTTTTCGTAATTCATGTATGGAACTGTAGAGCTTATCTTCTTTAGTGATTTAACTGGGCCAGTAATAATTACTTCTCAGTGTCTCGTAGTTGGTGCAGTTTTGGAGGATATGTTAAACAGTTTTGGGCACTTGGGCACATGTACAAACAGTAGTAGTACCAACTTAAACTTTGTATACATATGACTTCGGAGTTGACTGTGTCCTGTTCAGAGATGGAAAATGGTGGTTTGTTCCTTACTATTTAGCATGTGATAGTCATCATGTGGTGGTGTTTATGGCTTCCTGTAGGTTTTTATTATGCTTTTCTTCTGATTATAGGTGATTGGTATGTCTGGTTGCTCCATTTCAGTGCCCCCTTTGGCCAGACAGTCAGCTTTCTCATTGCCTGGTATCCATTGCAAGGTGATTCTGTGTTGTAAGTCAATTTTTGACAAGGCATTCTTAAGATCTGGTAGTTCAAGTCCCAACAGTGGGATTTTTTTTCTGGTCACCACACCAAAAAGGCCACTGAGTCCATCCACCCTCTAAAAATGGGTACCAGAGAAATTGGGAAGGTAAATGTGGCCAGGCATGATACTGACCACATCACACTTTCATGTGCTGATGGTTTTGGAAATATGGGGCTATATGCCCAATGTCTTAATAGCATG
The DNA here is from genome assembly GCA_009760885.1 of Achatina immaculata. Classification (NCBI taxonomy): domain Eukaryota; kingdom Metazoa; phylum Mollusca; class Gastropoda; order Stylommatophora; family Achatinidae; genus Lissachatina; species Lissachatina immaculata. Next base: position 19,397,104 of record CM019718.1, on the reverse strand, counting down.
AAAACAGGGGCTTTACCTTTATAGAATTACTACGGTCAGTAGGAGGTCAGATTTGATCAACAAAGTTTATAATTAGTCCTTGGTGCAGATTTGAAGGTACTGGAACAATAACTTCTTTGGTTCATGCTTCAGACTGTCTATGAAGTCAGTTTATAAAGAAAGAACTCTATCATTAAAACCAACTTATGCTGAAATTTTTGATCAGTCATGACCTACCTGTAATGAAAATGAAGTCTCTCAGTGTACAGCATGAAATGAGGATGCCGTTTTCGAAAGTGGATACGTGCATTACGGATGTGTCTCTCTGTGTCATATCTAGAAAATGAAAATACATTAATGAGAGTTATAGTGCGTATTGGGCAAATGACTAATAAATTATCTTGAGACAGACATTCTCTAATAATAGAGCTTAGCTCAAATTTCACATACTTCATCATTTGTTTCATCTTGTGTTTTTCTTGACAACTTTATTACTATTATTTTTATTCCTATTTAATGTTCAAAACCACAACACTGATGGAGACCACTTGCTTCTATAAGTTACCTGCCTTTACAAATGTTATAATGTAACGTAAACTAAATATAGAGAAGACAGATGACTGAACAACAACCAGTCTCATGGGTGATCAGGAAAAGGAGATGGACATATGTTGGTCACTTGATGAGAAGAAATGATCAGAGAATCCCAAAACAAGCTATCAAGTGAAACACAACAGGCCGAAGAAAAAGAGGCAGACCGCGTGAAACTCTGAAGAGGACATTATTAAGAGAGGCCAAATTAACAGGCATAAAATCCTTTGATGAGGTTGACTCGCCAAAGACAGGAAAAATTGGCGAACTACTTTGCGAGCAATATGTGACATTTAACAGCACGGGAAGGATATAAGATATAAGAAACTAAATATAACTACTTGTATACACAAATAGAATATGCACTCCTGAATAACTGGAGATACAGACAAGGTCAGGTCATGTCCTAATTGCAAACATGGCAGCCAGCATGGAACACCTACTCATTAATAAAGAGAAAATCCATTTCTGCTTCTCTGAAGTAGTTCCGGAGATGAACAAAACTGTAGTAGTTGCAGTATATCAGCGTGTGCTTCATCCCAGCAGACGTATGGTAGGGGATTATCTAAGCAGAAGAAGACAAAATAAGAATTAATTCCCACGTGCATTCACCGCTTCACTCCAGTACATGACAAGGAGAACAACAAAAATCTTGTATTTATTTCCACTTATTCTGCTGACAATAAGTAAACCAATTATACTAAGATCATTAACAAGGTGTGCTAGTTCATTAACCTGTGGTCATTTTAAAATGGATTTGCTTCTCCTTTTTTTTTTTTTTAACATTTTCCACCTGCGCCAGCCCAGAAAGGCATGTTCCAGTGTATGCTCTCCCACTGCCCCAGTTCTATAAGGTTTCGAACTTTTCTTTCACTGAAAACTCGATGTAACTTTTCATTTAACCAGTAAGAGCTCTTCTGAATCCAAAGTTTTAACTAGTGTTTTTCAGCATGCCTCATAAAGAGAGCCATGTTGAATATCACGATGGACTGTAAAGATGAAGTGTTTTTACGAGACTGGGTGGTAGAATGGTCACACCGACCAACTCTCTCTCTCTCTCTCTCTCTGAACCTTAAGTGCCCAGGGCACATGGGGCTTCCGCAAGGGTTTTCCACAAATGCCTGTCTTTCGCCTTTTTATCTGCTCTTGCCCAGGTGAGCCCTCTATTGCTCAACATCCTTTCTGTTGTTCTTCTCCATGTCTCTTTTGGTCTACCCTTACTTCTGCTCCCCTGTGGTGTCCATCTTAGTGCTATTTTTGGTAGTGAGTTGTCAGTCATTCGGAGCACATGTCCCAACCATCGCCAGCGTCTTTCCTCAATAATTGTTGTCAGTGGTTTCATCTGCATTTCTGCCAATAAGATGTTATTTCTTATGGTGTTTGGCCAAAATATTTCTTTAATTCTACGTAAACATTTAGTCTGGAAAGAATTCAACTTGTTTTCTATGGTTTTGGTGATTTTCCAGCATTCACTTCCATAGAGTAGTACACTTAGAACATTACTCTTAAATATCCTGATTTTCATATTTATGCTTAGTTTATTTGATTTCCATATATTCTGTAGCATTGCAAAAGCCTGGTTTGCTCTAGTAAGTCTGCTGTTGATGTCCTCTGTGCTGTCTCCATTTTCTACTACTCTGCTGCCAAGGTATACAAATTCGTTGACCTCCTCCACTAACTTGTTATCTACTCTGAGTACATTTCTGTTGTTCACATTTTGCTTCATTAACTTTGTCTTTCCTACGTTGATCTTTAGTCCTATGTTGTTTGCATTCTGGGTTAACTTGTTTATTTTATCTTGCATATCTTTGTGACTGCTTGATAATAGACAAATGTCGTCCGCAAAGTCAAGGTCCTCCAGCACTGTGTCAAGGGTCCATTGTAATCCTCTGCGTTTGTCTGATGTTGCCTCCTTCATTAACCAGTCTACTGCCAAGATAAATAATGTTGGTGATAGTACACATCCCTGTTTCACTCCTGTTTGTACCCTAAAGCTGCTGGAGGTATGTTCTCCACAGATAACTTTGCACTGAAAACCCTCGTATAGGGCTTTGATTACATTAACTATTTTATGGGGGACGCCATGCCATCTTAGGATTTTCCACAGTGCATCTCTGTTGACACTGTCAAAGGCTTTCTCAAAATCTATGAATAATGCATATGTTGTGCTATGCCACTCATTTGCCTGTTCTAATATTTGTCTAAGTACAAATATATGGTCTATGCATGATCTTCCTTTCCTAAATCCTGCCTGCTCTTTCCGAAGCTTTTCCTCAAGTGTTGGTACAATTCTGTTGATGATTATTCTGCAAAATACTTTACTAGTGAGTGGCAGTAGGGTAATGCCTCTCCAGTTCCCGCAATCTCTGAGGTCACCCTTCTTTGGTAGTTTTACTATAAGACCAGTTTTCCACTCCTCTGGGGCTTTTTCTAAATCCCAAATTTGTTGTAATATCCGGCAAAGTTGTTTTGGTGTTTCTGTTTCTTCTGCTTTCAACATCTCAGCAGTCACTTCATCTTCACCTGGTGCCCTGTCTGATTTTAGCTTCTTTATCGCCTCTTTTACTTCATTTATTGTTATTGGTCCTGTATTGATGTTTAGTTCCGCTTTTGCTTCAGGTATATCTATTGCTTGTGCTGCTTGTGTTCTGTTTAGTAGGGTGTTAAAGTGTTCCCTCCATCTTTCAATTTTTTCTCTTTCTCCACTGACCTGTTGTCCATTTTGTGTTCTTACTGCACTTTCACATCTTGTATTGAAGTTACCTGTCATCTGCTTTGTGATTTTATATATGGTTTTCATGTCATTTGTATATGCTGCTTTCTCTGCTGTTTCTGCTAAGTTGTCATAATATTGACGTTTATCTTGACGGCATGATTCCTTCACTTCTTTGTCTTTTTGTGCATAATTACTTAAAACTCGTTCTTTAAGCCGTTGTGATTTGGTGTTCAGTAATTTTTTCTTGATTTCTTTTCTTTGCTCTATCTTTTCCCATGTGGTCTCACTTATCCATTCCTCTTTTCTCCTTTTCCGATATCCCAGCACCTCTTTTGCTGTTTCCTGTAGTGTTTTATTGAACTCTAATATGGACATTTCTGCTTCGTCTTGTAGGACACTGACCGACCAACTAGACCTATCTTACTATATGTGTTTCTCGTAGCTGTAGACCTGTTAGATTTCAAAAACATCCATAAATATTGATTTTTCTGTATTGAAATTTGAATGACTACATAATCTATATTGGATTATGACACAAAAAGGTAAATATAAAGTAGATTTTACTGCTCAGTCCTAAAAATTTTTTAGTGCCCAAAAATTGTTCCATCGTTTCATACCAGTTGTTTTTTTTCCTTTTATTTGTCTTTTTTATGAAAAATAGCTTCATTTATGGAATCTTCATTCCATTTATTTTAATGTGTGATACACAAGTGGTGATCATGGAATTAATTCAGTACAATAACTTTTACACAGGGACACCCCCACCCAAAAACGTCGTCGTCAAGACAGTAAGAAACATGATTGTATGGTTTTTGGAAATAACACGGGTGGAAAAAGTTAAGCAGCTCAATGGTGTTCAACTGTTTTATGTAGTGTTTAATTACCTCTTATGCAATGTTACTATGCTTACTATGTCTTACAGAATGTTGAATGCAAAATAAAATGATGTGCACATCACAAAAAGTAAGATAAAAAAAAAATCTTCACAATGAAATTTTAAATTTCCTGTGCAAATTACAGGGAACTTTTGGGTGTGATGTCAATATTTCAATCACTTTTTCTCTTACCATGTTCTTCACTTTTTTCTGTAATCATTTCAGTGTCTGCACAAAAGAATTGTGAATGTGACTATTTTCTCTCACAACATAAAGTAGAAGTGAATGAATGTGTGTGATAGTTTTGCACAATACAGAAAGATCAGGTGAGAAAGGCAAACACAAGGGTTGAATTTTGCTACTGCTATTTTTTCCTTTTTTGATCATATGACCTAAGTCTCATGAAACTTCACTAACACCTTGATCTATCTTTACTTCATATCATCAGTTTCACCAACCACCTTCATCCAACTTTACTTCACATCACCAGTGTAACAAAGCCATCAATGTGGTCCTCTCACACCAACAAGTGATTTACTCAAAGTCAGAACTCACCTTCTTCTTCAGATACTCAAACTTGGCATTTCTCTGGGACAAGCCATTTGGAGCATCACAAGAAACCCTATGAAAGATCTAAATCAAGGAGAATAAAATGTAACCTTTACAGACACTGATATAGAAATCTGACATTGAAGTCTGAATGATGAGAAGATCCCCCTTTAACACTAAAAAATGATGAAAACTTTACAAACTAAACTATATGAAAGAAGCTATTAATTATGATCTGTATTATTATGACTAGTAAACTATAATGAAAGGCTGACATGGTCTAAGATAGAAAAATAGAAAACTGTGAAAGACACAAGATGAGCCAACAACATATGAAGATAAAAAAAAAAAGCACCCAAAAATTAAAGTACATACATAAAATATTCCAGAGAATAACTCAAATATCTTAGGAAAATCTTAGAATTAAAAAGTGAACATGGCAGAGGTTAACCCATAATACATAAAATATTCCAGAGAATAGCTCAAATATCTTAGGAAAATCTTAGAATTAAAAAGTGAACATGGCAGAGGTTAACCCATAATACATAAAATATTCCAGAGAATAACTCAAATATCTTAGGAAAATCTTAGAATTAAAAAGTGAACATGGCAGAGGTTAACCCATAATACATAAAATATTCCAGAGAATAGCTCAAATATCTTAGGAAAATCTTAGAATTAAAAAGTGAACATGGCAGAAGAGGCAGAACCCATAACTTCCATGTAAAAAGTTTTCAGTGAGGATTCTAATGTAAAGGCAAATAAGACTGGCCTAATCATCAATTAAATTGAACTCCATCAAGTTCACCTGACAGTTTAAGTATAACAAATGTCTGAAGTCTTAATACTTGTGTAAGGAACAATTTTGTATAAATAGGAAGCTATAAGGCTTTCGTATGGTAAAGTAAGAGAACACAGTTTTAGGATTAGACCTTGAAAAAATCGCAGACAAAGCACTTTAGTGACATGTGAGAGAAAGAAAAATCACAAAAGAATTACCTGGGATTCGAACATGGACTTCAGTACGACGAGCAGCCGTCTAGCCACGAGAGAACAGCTTACTATCGACTTAGATAACTAGCACCTCCAAACAAAAGTTTGCACCAGACATGGCAGGAGACCATGTGTATGTTTGTCTAAAAAGTTGGTACTTGCTAGAGAAACTGAATCTAAGCTATGGAATTTCTGTGTCACAACCTCGTTTCTTTCTGGGTGTCACGATCCCTTGTGTCTACTGAACAGTTACTAAAGATTATGTCAATAAAACACCTTTTTTAAAATACATTTTATGAAAAAATCAGAGCCACATTGGTCAGTCTATGACTAAGATGATACTTACAGCTGCAGATTTGCAGCTTAAAAATGAGAAATGCAAAAACCAGCAAAATGAGAGCAAGAATAGTGATTCATTCATTCCTTTGCATGTCCCTTGCGGAACTTTGCCTCCCAAACAGCACTCCTGTAGGCCTCTTGGTTGTGAGCAAGATGGCCTGCTGCTGCTGCATCCATTTCCAGATCATCAATGATGTCTTGCAGCCATCTTCGTTTCGGTCTTCCTCTTTTTCTTTTTCCCATTATGTATCCTTCCAATACGGTCTTCTCTAAATTATCATGACGTTTAACGTGTCCAAAATATTTAAGTTTTCTCTCTTTAATCCTCTTTACTAGCCAGCCTTCTTCAATATTAAGCTCTTGTAGTATAGATATATTTGTTCTTTTTTGTGCCCACGATATGTGGAGAACTCTTCTATAGCATTTACATTCAAAGGCATTTATGTGTTTCTCAGCTGTTTTGTTAAGTGTCCAGGTCTCACAGGCATATGTTGCGATGGGAAAGATGCATGCCCTTAAAAATCTTATTTTTGTGGTTCTGTCTGATATTAACTGCAATTATTGTTTTAAAGACAAAAACCTGTGGAAAGAAAGTAAATGAAGACTATATTTCAAGTCAAACATTCACATACTAGCAGATGATATGTGAAATCAAGCTGATTCAAGTATGATTCAAACAATTTGACTTGTGTAAGTTCTCCCAATCACCACAGCAAATCTTTACACAAAAAATAAACAGATTTACCTGCGGGACATCAGAAATACATGATCTGACTGCTCCCTGCTTTCCATCTCTCAGCACCAACAGTTTCCCTGTGTAATCTAACATCTGTTAAGGCTAATAAAAAACTTACAGAAAAAGTTTGTTTTCTTACACAGGAACAATCTCCAAAGAATGTTTTTAGTATTTCTCTTACCTGAATAATTTTCTCTAAAATAATTTTTAAGAGGGACATTTTTTTTTTCTAATCTACTTTGCTAAAATGCTTTTCTAATAATAATTCAATATGTAGCTTCTTTTGTAATTTAAACTGACAACAGCACCCATTAACTTCACTTCACTGAATTCTTGACACTGATAGTTTCTGTATTATATGCATTGTATTATCAAACCTGGTGTTCCATTGCCGAGTTGTGGACTACATGAAAAGGGTGAAAATGTTATAGTTCATACCCTCTATCCCTATTTATCCTCTTTCTTTAATCTCATATCTACAATGAACAGTTTTTCTTATCTTTGTGTACTTTGAACTTTAACATCCAAAAGATTTTGATGGCTAAGTATCTAAAAGATTTTTTTATCAAATATTTTTAAAACCATATTAACAGCAAACAGTCAAATGATTAATCTTTATTTCAAAAGGGTTAAGAATTAGGCATGCAGGCCCATCTGATATTCTGCCCTTTTCTGAATGAAGAAAAAAAAGCTGCACACAACTTTCTATCTTACAGATGTAAATAACTATTATATAATACCTGGATTCATGACTTGAAATTTCCTATACTGAAACATGTATGCTGCCTTTAATGGCAAATGTATATCAATGGGACATATCATAAGTCAGCATAACACTGTGTCCTGTTGTTGCTCTTCGCTGTTTCACTGAGTGTGGTGTGAACAGAAATGCACAAACATGTCAAATGAGCAACAATATCATCATTGCTTTCAAGATGGAGGTTGGTCCAGTATGCAGAGCTACTGAGGTTAGTGCTGTGGCACCACTGTGAGCTGTGAACTTTGCATAGACTGTACTAATAGTTCTTAGTTATGTCTACCTGGCCAATGGTGAAGTGTGATGGTCTTTGTGTGTCCTGGGTTGGCTTAGTGCCTTAGTTATGGAATTTGCGCCAAGAGCAATGCTGACTAGTTTCATATGTGGACTGCTGTAATTCTTAAAATGGTGTCATCACTAGATAGCTCATCTTATACGACTCATGCGAAGGACCATCGATGAACATTCTGTGTGATATTCACTGGCACAGGCGGTGAAGTAATTATGGGAGTATCTTGTTCACAATGATTCTGAGAACCTAATACTGAATAACAGTATAACACCACATATAAGAAGACTGAGCTTTCTTCATGTATGATCTGAAACATGTGGATATGTTATAAATCTGTTTAAAATGTTTGTTTTTCTGTGATTATCTGATTATGTTGGTTATGGTCACCATTCTATGATGATCTCAATGTAGGGACAATGGCTACGATCACTGACTAGTACAGTCACTGCCCGGAAGGAAAGCAATGGTAAACTATCTTCTGATAGACCAGGTATGGAAAAATGATAGTGTATTAATAATGGGGGATTTTAATGCAAAGATTGGTATAGAAATAGAAAATGAAGGACATGTTGTAGGGAAATTTAGCACAGGACATAGAAATGAGGCAGGTGACAATCTAATGGTTTTTTGCATGGAAAATGAGCTAATGATTGCTAACACAGTTTTTAAACAACATCCAAGAAGAAGACTTTACACATGGACATCACCTGATGGGAAAACCAAGAATCAAATAGATTACATTTTAGTGCAAAGAAGGTGGCGTTCAAGTATAACATCAGCAAAAACTTTACCAGGTGCTGATTGTGACACGGACCATGAGCTATTAATAGCAGACATGAAGATAAAGATAAAAAAGACAGTTACAGGATCAAGACCACTCTGCTATGATCTTACAAAAATACCAGAACAATACAGTATAGAAGTGAAGAACCGTTTCAAAATCCTGATGGCTGTACAGGAGGAGATGACACCAGATGATCTGGCTACACAGGCCAGAGATATCTTAATAACAACAGCTAAATTCATGGTTCCAGTAAAGAAAACACAAAAGAATGGATGGATTACAGCAGGCACACTAGAACTGATAAAACAAAATAGAGAAATGAAGACGAAATGGAAAGTGACAAACAACAACAAAGAAGAATATAAATCTTTAACAAAAGAAGTACGAAGAAACATAAGAAAAGACAAAAAAACAATACATACAAGACTGCTGTGAAAGAATAGAAGGACATCAGAAGTGTGGAAGAGATAATGAAATGTTTAAAGAAATTAAGACATTGACGAGAAATGACACACCTAAGCTAAATGTAATTTGTGACCAGATGGGGAATACATTGACAGATACAGAGGAAATTCTAGAAAGATGGAAGTAATATTGCAGAGGAATGTATGAAATAATCGACTGTGAAAGCAGAAATCATCAATGTGAATTATTACTGAAGGAGAAAGAACCCGAACCGACAATAGAAGAAGTTTTATGGGCAATAAAGAATCTGAAAAATGGTAAATCACCAGGATGTGATGCGATAACAGTTGAATTTATTAAAGCAGGAGGAAAGGAATGTGCAACAATCTATCATGCACTATGTAAAAAGATATGGCATTCAGGTATTTGGCCAAAAGAATGGAAAAGATCTGTATTCATACCACTGCCAAAAAAGGGTAACATGAAATTATTCACAAACTACAGAACTGTGGCCCTGATTAGTCATGCCAGTCAAATTCTGTTAAAAATCATAATGGGTAGATTTCGTAAGAAAATAGAAGTCAATATGGTCCAAGCTGGTTTCAGGCAAGGAAGAGGATCAAAAGATCATATATTCAATATAAGATTAATAATAGAGAAATGCAGAGAATTTAATGTGAATCTATATTTATCCTTTATAGACTACTCAAAGGCATTTGATTGTGTACAACACCAGAAACTTTGGGAAATAATGGAAAAAATGGGATTCCAACACATTTGATACAATTAATATCACTGCTGTATCTAGAACAACAAGCAGCAGTAAGAATAAATGATGAAATAACAACAAAGGGTCCGTCAGGGGTGCATATTGTCGCCTTACTTATTTAACCTGTATACTGAAAATATAATGAGGAATATTAGAGAAGACGTAGACAAAGAATATTACAATGCCATAACAATTGGAGGTTATGAAATACCAGAGATTAGATAAGCTGATGATACAGTATTACTATTCACAACACAAAAAGGAATGGAAAAACTAATTATGTCAGTCCGTAAGAATAGTGAAGACCTCTATCTTAATGCGAAGAAAACTAAATTGATGACAAATGACAAAACAAACAAGGCAGCTGATATATATATATCAATGAGGAAAAACAGGAAGAGGTGGAGAGTTTTTAATATCTTGGATCACTGCTAACTAATAATGGAGATACAATGAGGGAAATTAAAGAGAGGACATCTATCGCTCTTCAGAAAGTAAAAGAACTAAAGAATCTGTGGAGAGGAACAGACAGAACCACAAAAATAAGATTTTTAAGGGCATGCATCTTTCCCATCGCAACATATGCCTGTGACACCCGCACACTTAACAAAACAGCTGAGAAACACATAAATGCCTTTGAATGTAAATGCTACAGAAGAGTTCTTCAAATATCATGGACACAAAAAAGAACAAATATATCCATACTACAAGAACTTAATATTGAAGAAGGCTGGCTATAAAGAGGATTAAACAAAGTAAACTTAAATATTTTGGACACATTAAATGTCATGATAATCTAGAGAAGACTGTTTTGGAAGGGCATGTAATGGGAAAAAGAAAGAGAGGAAGACCAAGGTGAAGCTGGCTGCAAGACATCGTTGATGATCTGCAAATGGATGCATCAGCACCAGGACATCTTGCTCACAACCTAGAGGCCTACAGGAGTGCTGTTAGGGAGTCAAAGTTCCGATTATTACAGTTCCATTTAACTTCACCTCTGTTTGCCAATTTTATTTCATTTCTACATTATTTCTTTTCACCTTCCTTGTAATTCTGATTGCTCTCTGAAAGTTATAGCCTGTGTGTAATTAATAATAATAGTTGTTAATCAACCACATGTTTAAGAAAACTGACAAAATTAAATGATGGAGAAAAAAAAAAACCTAAGAAATTGTTGACAATGACAGGAACAAGCGTTATGAGTTATATATAAAGTAATGGAAACTAATATCTTTCTGTTAAGTCTAATCATCCAAACATGTGATAAGCATGCGAAAAATGTTGAACTTCTGCTTGTAAAGTTTAAGATTAATTCTTACATATCAATTTCTCTATTTGAAAACTAAAATTTGAATAACTCTAACACATGCCTCCACTCTAATCTTTGACATGGTAACAAAGTTTATGTTCATGTGAACTCATTAACTTTGTAATTCACAAAATGTCTGTATAAACTCGATTTTTTTTCTTCTCATGAGTTGAAATTATAGAACAACCATATGTGAATATGTAAAATTAGCATACATGAGTATTAGTAACATAAAATAATGCGCATATTTTAATTTTACTTGGTCACTATTAAAAGACTTATCAAATGAACAGACTTGTAAAAGATACTATGACACTGTTTGTTAAAAATGGTCAGAATCTCTGGGAGAAGGACGCTGCTGAACAGCAAGGTCTGACGATAATACTTGCTCCTGAAAAATAAATACAGTAATTGAATAATGCACATCAGAAATTATATGGTATCAAATATTTGTGTACTGACATGGAATCCTCAAGGAAATAGAAAACGAGGAAGGCCTAGACTTACTTGGAGAAGAGAAATTATGACAGTGCTCAGAGACAAGGGATGCACATGGAAGGAAGCAGAGAATAATTCCAAGAACAGAGATGACTGAAGAGCCTTTATCTGTGGCCTATATCCTCAAAGGAGTGAAAGGCAATGATGATGATGAGATGACGATGACGACAGTGGCGATGATGATGATGATGACGATGATGCATACTTTCATACTATGCTCTCAGGGGAATGAAAGGTGATGATGATGATGAAATATTTGTGTGTAAGACATTTAAGTGCCTCAAAGCTTATGGCTTCTCACACTTCTAGCCTGCCCACAGGTCAAGATTTTTGGTACTTTGATTATAATACGGGGTGTAGTATTTTGTGTAGTTAGAATGAGATCCTGGTCAGCTCTGGGTCACCAATTTCTATGGAGTACCATCTCTGATAACACAATTATCTACATTTCCAAGAACTTCCCTAAAATCTGCCTTTTATCAGCCTGAGCATTTCCTGAATTTTATGTATGTGAAATTTAAAGCCATCATTTCCATTTTCCTGTTTCATTACTACAACCATATCATGACATTATACACACAGAGAAAAAAACAAATACAATAAAGAAACCTATGTAAGGTAAAGGTAAAAGTAACCCTATTGTGCCTTAGAGCCACGTAGGTTTATGGTGTTAGTGCACATTTTCCTTGACCTGTCAGCACACTAGAGGGTGATATGATCAGCATTATGCCTGGCTGCTTTTCCTTCCCCAACTCCAGAAGAAGTCAGGTACCCATTTCTACAGCTGGGTGACTGAGGCGCCTTCAGTCAGATTTAAACTCCCCACCTTTGCCTTGAGAGACCTGTATAATAATCACCCAGATGCCCAAACATTATGTGGATGCCAATAATAAAAACGTTTATTACACTGCCATCAAGTACTAGAAACCAAATAAAACATATCTAGTTCTTGCCTACAACATCTAAGAGTTAATTTGTCATAAAAATCTGTCATGCTCACCATCCATTTATAGACCACATTCTTACTCGTGAAAAATCAACATTGTGATACTCCTTGGGCTGAAGGTGAAGATGTTTGAACACATGCTGAAAAAAAAAAAAAGAAATAAAAAAAATTAAAAAAACTTTCACAAAGACAGCCTAAAACAGAAATTTATTTTTAAAAAAAAAGCAGCAAAATAAAAAGAAGACCACAATACAAAGCTCTAGACTGAAATAAACAGAATGGTCAAGAATATAAATAAGTATATAAAAATAAGAACATACCAGAATGTATAGACCAGGATGGTGACACCAGAAAGGAAGTTAGAACTCGAACTGCAAAAGCAGCATTGACTTTCAAGAATCTTGAGAACATATGGCATTCAAAAACCAAGTTAAGATTATTCAATTCAAATGTAATATCTATCCTCATTTATACATGTGAAACCTGGAAATCAACTAAAGAAAGAGACAAGAAATTAGACTATTTTGAAAATAAAAGCCTCAGAAAAATACTCTGTATTAAGTGGAATGTATTCAAGAACATTGCAGAGATAAGACAAATGAGCAAACAACAACCTGTCTAATGGGTGATCAGAAAAAGAAAATGGACACAAGTCAGTCATGTGCTCAGAAGAAACTACCAGAAAATCCCAAAACAAGCTACCAGGTGGAACACACAAGGTCAAAGAAAAAGAGGTCGACCACGTGAAACTCTGAAGAGGACATTGTTAAAAGAGGCCAGCTTAGTGGGAATAACATCCCTTGATGAGGTTGAAAACCTTGCCAAAAACAGGAAATCTTGGCAACCTACCATGTGACGTTTAACACCATGGGAAGGATGCAAGGTGTAAGATATACCAGAACATTCATAACAATGGAACAAATGAAGTGAGTACAGCACTGATTTCAGGTACTATCTACAATATGTAACACGAAATTTCTGTAGAAATGGTCACAAGTTTGAATAATTAGATTCAATCTGAACAACAAAATGAACAATAAATTCTGTGAGTCAAATACATTATTCATTCAGCAATTAAAGTAAGACGAATCACAGGTTCACAGAATATAAAATAAGTTCCTCAACTCACTGTAAAGTGGTCCCAGTTCTGCATTAGGAAGATGTCAGTCTGATCAACAATGAGGACTTCTATAGATGACAGAAAGTCAAAGTCACGATCACGGTCACTGATAGAGAGGAAACAACCAGAGATTGTTTTAGAGCATTAAATGTTAAACAAAAGAGATTTGAACACATAAAATCTTTTCATGTGATTTTTACATATAGAAAAAAAAACTGCTCTCAGTCACTTAACAACAGCAACAGAGCTGTCTTTAAAATAAAAACATGCTGTTTTCAACAAATTCATAAATATATTACTGGATGCTTGAATTCTTTGTTTTCAATTTCACAGTTTTCCTCTGCCCTTTATTTTCTCTTTGGCTACTGATTTATAATTGATTTAATAAATGGTAGTGATTAATACAAATATGTACATATTCATATTGCACTTCTTGCTATTAATTCTAATATAAAAACATCAAACAAGGAGTGGTTCACAGGACTCTCTTTATGTCCCAGGGAATCTCAAGAAGCGGACCACAAGGAGATGGGTTCCTACCTGCTTACTAAGCTGCTGGTTGAACAAGGTCTCGACCAGCGTTACTAGCCATGACAACAGCTTCATCTCTGTTCATTATGCAACCATCAAAGCAGACATAAATCATCCAATTCTGACTTCTTAGAGAACTTACCCTTCTAATCCAATGACCATCCTAAGACCTAAAGGAGATGCTAAGATGATATCCGACTCATAGAAAGGACTGTACAACCGTAAGCTTTTCTTGGATATGCTCATCCCCACACGGAAGTTGTCATCCGTGTTTCCTTCAAAAATTATCCTGAAGTCCTCTGCAAAAAAAAAACCAAAAAAACAGTGAAACACTGATTTATTTCATCCCTTCAAAGAGGTCAAGCACCTGTAATTTCACTTATTTTTAACAGCCACTGGCACAACAATGAATTTTAAAAATGAATAAAAACCCTGTAAAGTGCAGTTTCAAAATCAAATGAATTATGGTTTAGAAATTTTCCTGAAACACTGCTGTGGTTGCTAGATGGAGATACCTTGGCTATGGAGATATCACATTCATTTACACTGAAGTTTTAATCTGACTGCTCCAAGTATTCTGCCCACACACCATCTCTATAATCAATCTTCTCTTGATTTCTCTCTTGTCACTTCAGTGCCCAAGACACATGGAGCTTCTAGCAAGAAATTTCCACTTCTGTTTATCCTTTGAGTCTTGGATGTTTCCAATGTCACCCTTTGTTTACCAGCATTCTCTCTGCTGTATGTCTCCATATCTCTTTGGGTCGTTCCATGCTTCATTTGCCCTGTTAAGTCCACATCAAAGCTGTTCATCCGTTATCCTCAAAATGTGGCCAATCCATTGTCACCTTCTCCTTTCAATCACTGCTGACAGAGGTGTTATGCCTATCTCTCTTAACAATACTGATGGTATTTGGCCAGAACACTTCTTTATCTTATGCAGACACTTGGTTTGGAAGATGTCAAGTGTAAGTGCAGCTGTCTGTGTCATTTTCCAGCATTCATTCCCTTACAGGAAGATGCTTACAACATAGCTTTTGAATATTTTGCATTCAGTTTTCTGGCTTATCTTTTTCTGGATCTCCAGATATCAATGAATGCAGCCAAGGCTGTCAGGCTTTTATTATTATTTCTACTTCTCCATCATTATCTCCGTCTGCTGTTACTGTACTACCAAGGTATGTGAATTTCTTGACTTCTTTGATTGGCAAATGGATCACTATGACTGACTAATGATTTCACCATTTTGTTTCTTTGTGTTCATCTGCAGCCCTATACTTCTTGTTTTTGTTGTCAGCCTATCTTTTCTTGCATGCTCTGACTCATCTTGATGTAGCTACTCTAGACAAATCTTATTCCCTAATGTCACGTTATTTACTGGCCTCTTGATAGAAATTAAAACCACATAAAACAACAAATAAAAAGCAATAAACTAGAAACATCAACCGCACTGAGATGTCACAGATTTGACAGTTAAGAAAAGTAGAAAGTGGACAGTTTGAAAGCGAATTTTGTTGCTGCATTGTATTTGTGTTTGTGTGTTGACTGTGTCTGGTGCTGACTAGCTTACATATATGAAGACAACAAGATGACGAAACATTCCCTGCAATGATATATCTTTACAGGATACCCAGGACGATTACTAACTGGCACGATGGATATCCATCAAGACTTCATTACCTTGGAACTCGCATCCATTTATTACATGAACATGATGATGATAGCTGATGACAAAAATTTATCACAAGATGTTCCAGCATGCATACTCCAACACAATATAATTTCAGGCTGCTATCTAGCTAAGTTACTGAGATAGTGCCACAAGAATTCAAGCAGATTATCAACTACAACATGCTTAAACTCACAGTTATTACCAAAGCTACATTTCTAACATGATAAGACTACACTACGTTCTCACTCAACAGTCAAACTCCGAATTAATCTGAGCTGAAACTTTCATCTCACACCCAGACAATAAAACATACTTTCCACGAGCAAAGAACGAACTTGAAAATCACAGACACAACAGTCTATAAGATTAAGCACACAGAGGAAAACAACCATCACGGGCCTAACTCTGAAATAACTCAGGAGTTATATCAAAGGTTAGATACCCTTGACCAAATACTGTCACAAGTTGATGTCTGATAAGTCACAGGCTGTACCCAATGTCAAGAAGATTACAGAGGTTTAATAAATCATAACTGATGTGGAAAAAAATTTAAAAAAAAAAAAAAGCAGATGAATTTCTGTTTGGTAAGTTCTGCAATTACCGTCAGTGTAGTGAAACATGTGAGGCAAAAAAGATGTGGTCAAATGATTATAAGAAAAAAATCATACCCCTAAAATGATGTATACTACTACTAATAATAATCAAATTTGGTAATAATTTAAAGCCATTCTTTTCACAAATATTAGCTCAGCTTCTCAGACTGATGCTCAGAGGTTTGTTCCCCACCATTGTACTGCTTCTATCAGCTGGTGCTAGAGTTCATGAACCATGATGAGATCTTCCTTCAGAGATCAGACCTGTTTAGAAACTATTCTCAGTGCAGTGATAATAATCCTTTAATATTTAACCCCTTTTTTAATGCATAAGTTCATCATAAACATCTGTAAGCAGCTCAGAAGTAACTTCCATTCCTCTCAGCAGCCAGCTTTATGTCCTTCATTCATCAAATTCTGGGGGTTTTTATGAACCAGCGATCAAGGGGCTACAGGTCTGATCCCCCTACATTCTAGAATCTTGATCTCTTTGATGGTGACATTAGATATCAGCCTTTGAAAATAAAAAAAAATATCTGCCTGCAAAATGAGGCTCATCATAGCATACTTTATATATGACCTTTAGAAATAAGTCACAAGCGCACAGAGCAATCCATGAGTGAAAACAGACAAACAAAACTCAACAACACAAAAATACATGAGTTGTGAATCACACATTACCAGGTTTAAACTTTTTCTCTGCCAGATCAGATTTCTCAAGTTCGGAGAACTCACTCTCAAACCTTTTTCTGTTGCTTACATTCACCTGTGAACAGTATTGACAGATTAATCTACATCAGAAAACATCAAATTATGAACAACAGCAAAGATCAGTTATATAACAGTGCTTTAACAGGTTAAAAACATCAAAGTATTTTTTTTTTTGCACATAGTTTTAAAAGCACACAATGCAAGATCACTTACAAGGAAGCTAACATCTATTAAAAAAAAAAAAAAAGTGCAAATCATCAACATCATCATGTGCCGTGCCAACTGGTGTTGGCTATTATGCTTCTCCAGAGTACACGATCCTTCATGCAGGCCATCTCAGTTGGTGATCTCCTCTCACACCATATCGCCAGACTGTCCAGTATCATTTCTCTTGGTTTTCCTCTTGATCTTCTTCCTTCTATTTTTCCTGTTGTTTAATATTTTCAATGCCCCCTCTTCTCATTGCATGTCCTATGAAAGTACATTCTCTCTTATTTTTTTGACAAGATTTTTTGTCTCTCCAGCTCTTCTCATACATTCTTCATTAGTTATTTTTGCTGTCCAGGGAATTTGCAACATTCTTCTAATAAACCACATTTCTGCTGCTTCCAATGATTTTTATGCGGACCTGTCTATTGTCCATGATTCACTTCAATATAACAAGATAAGTTCAATACAGCATTTTAGGACTCGTTTTCTAACATACATGAATATGGATGTGTTGGATAATATGTTTCCCATTCTCTGAAATGCAGTCTTTGCTTGGCCTATTCTGTTCCTAATTTCTGTTCTGCTTTTCCCATCTGAAGTTATTACTGCTCCAAGGTATTTGAATTTCTGCACTTGCTTTAGAATAGTTCCGTTTAATTTTATACTGCATGTTGGTGGATTTTGTTCTTAGATACAACCATAGTCTCTGTCTTTTTGATGTTCAAAGTAAGGCCTTTCTGTTCACTTTCTTTGGTGACTTTATCCAAGAGATTTTGCAGGTCTTGTTGTTTCTCAGCTATCAGTACTGTGTCGTCAGCATACCGAAGGTTGTTAATATTGTATCCTCCAGTTTTTATGCCTGGTTCTGTGATGATCGTTCTTAGAATACTCTCGCTGTACAGTGAAAAAAGGTCTGGAGATAGTACACATCCTTGTCGCACTCCTTGTTTTATAGGTTGATATTTTTCAGTTTTATTTTCAACTCAAATTGCTGCTTCTTGCTGCCAGTATAGATGTTTTATAATCCTCAGGTCTTTGCCATCTATACTGACATCTTCAAGCATTTTAATAATTTCATTATGTTTCATCTTGTCAAATGCCTTGGTGTAATCAATGAAGCATAAGTAGAGATCTTTCTGTACTTCTAAAGCTCTTTCTGTTAGTGTTTGTAAAGCATAAATGGCATTGTGTGTTTCCTTTCCTTCAACAAATCCAAACTGTTCACCTGCTACTTCCATTTTTATCTTTTTCCTTATTCTTCTCATAATGATTCTCAGAAGTAGCTTCGTTATGTGACATGAGAGGCTGATAGTCCAGTGGTCATCACATTCCTTTGCACCTGGTTTCTTTGGTAGTGCTATAAACGTGGATTTAAGCAAGTAACTGGGCATATAGCCACTGTTGTAAATGTCATTCTTGAATTTGTTAGTTCTGTCACCAGTAGCTTGATGACGATCTGGCTTCACCAGTAAAACAGATCTGGCAAAACAGACAGAAAAAAAGCGTCCTCTAGGGAAGAAGTTTAAAAAAAGATTGGTGAAATTCTGAATTATAACAGAATGGACTGAAGAGAAAAGAAAAAAGATATAGGGCAGAATATGCAAACTTTAGAAACTAAACAGCAGAGTTATCAAACCTGAAGATGGAAAACAAAAACAACCAACAAAAAAAAAATATATATATCAAACAAGTAAAGAAATTGGATGAGATAACAGTAGAAGGTTGTTCAAAACAAAACAAAATAAAAAAAAGCAGGAGGATACAGCTAATGAATCTTGGATTTGGAAAGTCAACAACAAAACTCTGCAATCTGACTCAGGGAGTGGCAGAAGCATGAGTAAACAAATAGAATTACAATATCGGAGCAGAACTCAATGACAAAGAAATCTATGAAGAAAAATGTCGAAGACTGGAAACTTTAAAAACAGAAAATGCTAACCTGTTGTGAAGATGATAATAAACTAATGATCATGTTAACAACTTTCAGGGCCTTGTCCCTATATGGCAGAAGAATGAGAACTTTTGGCCTGGTCAAGCCTTGGTCTCGATATTCCACGCTGCAAATAAAGCAACAATCCTGCACATTTTAAGCAAAATTGACACTTTCAACATTCAACATGCCTGGAAGACTTCTAAAGAAATGTTTCTCTTTCACACACTCAAAACATTCTCAAATTTACCTGCTATTAACATGGAAAATTCAACATTTTACATAAACACATAATAAAATAAAATGTTACAGATTTTACTTCCATAAAAAAGCCATATATATTTGAATTTCTTTTCTAAGTTTCAACATTCTGACATGCATGTTTAAAACTTCCACATTATCACCTGACCATGTTGTGTAAGTGTATGTCTGTACGGGCACTGAGACTGGCCGGGGTGCTGCACTATAGCTGACACAATCATCTAACTGACTATGTATGCATAGTTGAGACTTGTTTTGTGAGATATCAAGGCATACCCACTAAAAGATTGTTCCTGTATATGTCAAGTGATTATATATATATATCAAATCTTTAATTAGACTCTTCTGAAAACAAATGCTTAAGGAAAATACTCGGCATCAAGCGGAATGAATTCAAGAACAATGCAGAGATAAAACAGATGACTGAACAACAACCAGTCTCATGGGTGATCAGGAAAAGGAGATGGACATATGTTGGTCACTTGATGAGAAGAAATGATCAGAGAATCCCAAAACAAGCTATCAAGTGGAACACAACAGGCCGAAGAAAAAGGGGCAGACCGCGTGAAACTCTGAAGAGGCCAAGTTAACAGGCATAAAATCCTTTGATGAGGTTGAAAGACTCGCCGAAGACAGGAAAAATTGGCGAACTACTTTACGAGCCCTATGTGACGTTTAACGGCACGGGAAGGATATAAGATATAAGATAAGAATACGTCTGTGCTACATGTAGATATGTCACATCATCATGTCTGGGTGCTATATGAAACTGAAAACTATATACTCTAACCAAGAAAACTGACACATATATAAAACAGCACAAATAGTTCTAGAAATAAATTTGAAATTTTCCCTCATTTGCTCTGACAACACTATTTCTGTTCTGTATATTCATCACAGCTATGTATTTCTAGCTAAAATATTTTTGATGAACACAAACTGTTTCTAATTATAATAATAACCTGGTTTATTTCAAAAGCAATCCTGTCATTTAAAAAACATTAAAACTTTTTTAATAGAAAAACAAACTCAGATGACTGAACTGCAAGGGCAATATATGTGACCTTTAGAAACTAAACAGCAGAGTTATCCTACTTGAGAAAAGAAAAATAACCAACAAAAAAATAAATAAATAAATGAAGAAGGTTGTTTTAAAAAAAAACAAAAAAACAAGATACAAAGCAAAGATTACACTCCCACTAGATTTCACTCAGGAACTATATTTACTTCATCAAAATGTTTTCTTCTTCACTCATTTTAACATAAAAAAAGCAAGGTCAACACCAAAACAACACTCAACCTTACAACTGCTAACAACAACGTGATTCTGATACAACTTTGCATGCTCTGTCATGTTATATTTACTTTCCAATATTTTACTTCTCACCAATGAAAGGTCTTGTTAGTAATTCAAAATAATCTGCTTTACCCAGCAGTTTTAACATGAAATGTTTTCTCTCCAGAAAGAAATAACATTAACAGTACTACTCACTCCTCATCAGCATTATGTTTCTTGTTCTTTAGTTTTGCATTGTGAGCAATAACACGGCTCCTTGTTCTGCAACACAAAATATTAAGAAACAAAATTACCTTCAACAGTTATACACAAAGAAAGTGAAAGAAGAAATTGGATTTTATGGGTAATGTGATAGTAATGTTTCATCACAGTCTCTCCACAGACCTTCATCATGCAAGAAAGAGTCATCATTGCTAGAAGATCAGGTTATATAGTGTTCATATTCATGCTGTAAAACTTCAGTCTTGTCAAAGTTCTCCCAGAGTGGTGGAGCTTGTTGAGAATCCTGTTTATCTGATTCATTCCAACTTAAAAAAAATACCATCATTCAACCATTAAGATGCCTGTTACAAAATTTTCACTATGGTATTAGCTGTCACACCACTGTCCAATATATGTCCATTGGACACATCTGAGAATGATGGCTGCTGAAATGTGAATATTTTCTTCACTTAATGTACAGTATAGTGAGCACCTTGCTGTCTATTTCAGAGCATCATAATTTTCCCATGGTCTTTTGGTGATATTAACTCTTTCTGTGCGTATGGTTGAATTTTCGACATTTCCGGTATACCGAAGCTACCGTATGGTCGAAAATTCGACAATTTTATTTCTCGAAAGCAGTCCAATCCACCTTTCACTTTGAAAATTAACTGTGCATGTCAGAAATAACCTTCTTCCTTTCTACTCAGCGTGGGAGCGCGAAGCAGACATTTTCTGAAGCTCTGTGTTCATTTTTTGTGCAAATTTTCCAAGTATATCGAACTGTGGACACGCTCTTCGACATGGCAGATTTTACTGAATGTACCTCCCGTAGTTCTAGACCTGTTAGAAGGAGTACAGCAGCTTTTAGAGAGATGTTAGCGACAATAACTGGTAGGAAAACTGTCAGTACTGACGAGAAATCTGACCGGTGTGATTCTGACAGTGATACTGATCTTGACAATGGTTCTCAGTCTGACATTGATAGTAGTGTAGTAGACAGTGACAATGACTATCGTCCATCGACAAGTACAGCTATGTCTGCTCCTCCACCTGCCAAAAGGCAAAAGAGGAATGTTTCTGCGGCTCAAACAGCAGATGCAGAACCAGAACCAGAATCACCATGGAGATTAGCACAGGTAGATGAAGTAGTAGGTACTGCTACTGAAGAATATGATGGCAGTGGTGTGTTGCTCAATCTTGGCAATGATAGGACACCTTTGACTTTTTTCCTGGGACTTTTCACAGAGGATGTTGTGGACAGTCTCATTAGCAGCATAAGTGAATATGCTGCTATGAAACTTAGCCAACCTGAGAATGTAAAGAAGTGCAGTAGACTACAGCAGTGGGTACCTGTTGATCATCCAGAAATTTATAAATTTCTGTCGACACTAGTAGCCATGAGCATTCAACCTAAACCCAAAATTGGTGACTATTGGAGCACCAAATTATACTTTCACAGTGCATTTTTTGGACAGACATTGGCCAGGGATCGGTTTCAGCTGATATACAACACCATGTTGCATGTTGGTGAAGCTGACAGTGAAGGCAAGTCCAAAATTGAGCCATTTCTCAATCAGGTATTGGCATCATTTCAGGCACCCTATTACCCCCACACTGAGATGAGCATTGATGAGATGGTAATTGCTACAAGGGACGCTGGAAGCACAAGCAGTACAATAAAACCAAACCGTCGAAATATCATATCAAGACATTTGGCCTTTGTGACTCCAACACAGGCTATGTTTTCAACCTGTTGGTATATTTCGGAGGTAACACCACATACAGCTCTGCCAGTGCTAACAGCAAAGTAAATGCAGTGAAAGTTTTTGATACACTGATGCAGCCACTCACAGCTTTACATCACTTCTATGCAGACAGGTTTTACACCAGTCTTCCACTGATTTCATTTTTGCAGGAGAAGGGCCACAATTACACTGGCATGTTGAATGTCTTGCGTAAAGATTTTCCTCAGGTGCTAAAAACTCTCACAGTACCTTTGAAAAAGCCAATGTACTATGTGAGAGATGATGAGCACAAGCTTCTTTGTGTCTCCTAGAGGGAAAAGGAAAAAAAGAAACCTGTCCATGTTGTGACAACACATGGAAAAGCAACCAGAATTCGTGTTGTCAGTGAACAGCAACCAGAAAAGGAGGAATATGAAAAGCCTGCCGTCATTCACACATACAACCAGTGTATGAATGGCTGTGACAGGGTTGACCAAATGGTCTCCTACTATGGCTTTCATGGAAGAAAGACTGTGAAGTGGTGGAAAAAGATCTTCACTTGGATTTTGGAAGTTGTGCAGGTGAATGCTCACATCTTATATTTGTATTGTGAGGAGCCTGGCAGGGAACAGAGGTCTCTGGTCTTTTTCAAGGAACACCTCATTGAGGCCCTGAGATCCCTGGCAGCCACCAGCACCAATCCTGTTGCTATTGTGTCATCGCAGATACCACCGGGAAGGAAAGCAAAGCCACCAGTAAACAACAGGTACCTCGTGAAGGGGGGTACCTCACTCATTCGTTGTGCCTACTGTGGCAAAGGCAAAAAGATAGTGAGGACAAGGTTCTACTGCACAAGGTGCCAGGACAAACCTCATCTGTGTCCAGCAGAATGTTTTTTCAATTATCATCAGCCATCTTGAGCAAGATGCTACTGATTCCCCAACTTCATTTGCCTGTGCTTGTCTGCATTTTCTGTTTGGGCCATCTATTTCTTTTCATTCCAACTTGGTTGTCTTTATTTCCTATCCATGTCTTGGACTGGAGACAACAGATGACAGTGTGTTGTAAAGTGTTCATGTGTTGTTCTGTAAATATTTTTGTGTTATTCTGTAAATATTTTTTCCACATTTCTTGTAAATATATTCTATACATAATGTTTTTTTTTCTACCAAAATATGCATTCATTTACTTTTTTCTAATTTCAGGACCACCCAGTCAGCAGCAGCCTTTTTATCAGTCAGTGCCAGGCCACCCAGTCAGCAGCAGCCTTTTCTCAGTCAGTAAATGGGCCACCCAGTCAGCAGCAGCCTTTTCTCAGTCAGTAAATGGGCCACCCAGTCAGCAGCAGCCTTTTCTCAGTCAGTAAAAGGGCCACCCAGTCAGCAGCAACCTTTTATCAGTCAGTAACAGGGCCACCCAGTCAGCAGCAGCTCTTTATCAGAAGACCCCGAAGAAAGCTGCCAAATAATTCCTGACCAGGTCAGTCATGACTTTAGTCTGCACCATAACCAGGTCCTTTTCAGGACCACCCCAGTCATGACTTTAGTCTGCACCATAACCAGGTCCTTTTCAGGACCACCCCATTCTTCAAGGAGATTGTTCTCAAACTGAATAAAACCAAACTTTGTTCTGCTTCCTTTATCTTTTCTTGCTACTTTTATTCTTCTGCTTCTGCTTTTTTTTTTTTTTAAATTTATGTAAAAAGTGATATTTCTTGGAAGGAATTCATTGTATCTTCAATTTGTGTGTAACAAGTGGATATTTACAGCTCTTGGTAAGTAGACAACCATTGGTTTAGTGTTTTAGAGATTTTTTTTTTTTGGGGGGGGGGGGACCTAATAATTTGTCTAATTTTCTCACCAGTTATTTTTTCCTACAAAAACTATACATTTTTGGAAACTTCATTTATTTACCTTTTGTTTAATGTATATTTAGTACTTTTTAAAAATGGAAATAGCATTTTAAATTCAATTTTTCAACTATACCCGTCAATTTTCACCAATATTCTAAACACCCGCGCATTTTGTCCTGCACGCAACGGTACATCCGCGTTTTCTCTCCCGCACGGAAAGAGTTAAGGAAACCTATATTTAACAAAAAAGTACACCTGAAATTAGTACATACCTTGAAATTAAACCACATTAAATGAAATTTGTGAATAACACTTACTTCAGCACATGGTTCACTGCATGCAAAGTGTAGACAAGTCTAATCTCCTCGAGGTTGTTCACTGTTTGTTTGGAGTATAGTAAGTCCTGATAGGAGTTGATTATGCTGAACAAACGATGCTGCAAATGGGACAGATGGGCTACAGAAAAAAAAAAGGATTACTTTTGTTAGTGATAATTTACGGCACATATAAAGACTTTCAACTGTAAGTACCAAAGTATGAAGAGAAGCATAAGAACAGGGTTTGACCATGAAAAAGAACTACTGAAAGGATTAACCAAGAAACAATTCTCTAATTAGAACATGACATAAAGTGAAAATTATTCTCAGCCATTCAGCCAAATATTAGAACTATGAAATGATGAGAATCAACACCACCATCATCAGAGGAACTGGCAACCATGTGTCTTCAAATGATACTTCTACTAGATCTCAAAAAGAACATTTATCTAGCTACAGAGATGATATTTTAAAAACTGATATAAAAATACACTGATTTATTATTCGCGTTCTCTCCATTTTAGGCAATGAACTAGAACATAGCAGTCAATTTACTTACCTCTACTTAATGTTCTCCTTCCTGTTCACTATCATCAGTTTCTTGTGTAAATATTTCTAAACACACATGCGTGCACACACAAAAACACACACAGCCAAAACACAGAGCAAATAACTTACATCCAGATTTGGGATGGATATGAGCTAGTTCTGTATTTGTGTGGAGAACCTGACTGCATAGCTTGTGCTTCACCTTTCAAAATAAAACAAAAAAGTGAACTTGTGAATGTGAAATACTATTATAAAGCAGATAATTTCACAAACTTGTTAACAGTACATAAATAAGGATGTTTAAACTACTCATAAACCAAATGTGAGGGTCTGACCACCTACATGTATGTGATTATCCCCTTTCACCCAACTCAGTCTGGCATCAGTGATCTCTTATACAGTATTTGCCTTATTTTGCCTCATTCATTCATTCATGTGACATGTCCTTTTCAAAACACTGTTCCTTTCATATTCTGCCTGAATGCAATACGGTCTTGTCAAATTGACCAGTGTCTCACAAAGACACATTCAGACTTTCTGTGATGTACTGAGCCAACCTGCAGTGAGGTTGTCCCTTTTCTATTTTGCTGGGCACTATGCCTTCAGCTATCAACCTCTTCAAGCTATTGTGTCTCTCGATGTGGCCGAAGTATCTCACCTTTCTAATTTTTATGATGTTAGCAAGCCAGTTTATTGGTTCATTTCTTCCCCTAAGTACATTAGCAGCAGTTGTATTTCCTAGTCATGTTTCTCAGCAAAATTGTTTAAAATATATATCAATAACTTAACTTTATTTTTTTATTTAGAGCCTCATTCTGGTAAATTGTTCAAGCATGCTAGTTTCTCTCCTGGTTTATGGTCTGGGTCATCATCGTTGCACTCCAGACATGTCCATAAGTTCTCAGATTCCCCCCCCCCCAACATATCCATCAGCATCCTGTGACTGACAGTACTTGTCCTGTGTTGGCTGATCAGTTGTCTTGCATGTTCAGTATGCCTCTTTCTGGCAATGCTGATCTGTATTCCCAGCTCTTTCAGTCTGAGCAGTGATGTAGATTCATTGCCCTTGAAGTTATGTAGTTTCTGACATGATTATGCACTGAAGATAACTAACCAAATTTATCATCATCATCATCAGGTGTCGTGCCAACTGGCACTGGCTATTATGCTTCTCCAGAGTACACGATCCTTCATGCAGGCCACCAGCTGAGTTGGTGTCTCCTCTCACAACATCCCGTCAGACTGTCCAGTTTCATTTCTCTTGGTCTTCCTCTTGATCTCCTTCCTTCTATTTTTCCTGTCGTTATATTTTCAATGCCCCCTCCTCAATTTACAATATATATATAATTACAGATTTATATTACTCAGCATCAAGTGCAGCAAATTCAAGAACAATGCAGAGATAAGACAGATGACTGAACAACAACCAGTCTCATGGGTGATCAGGAAAAGGAGATGGACATATGTTGGTCACTTGATGAGAAGAAACGATCAGAGAATCCCAAAACAAGCTATAAAGTGGAACACAACAGGTCAAAGAAAAAGAGGCAGACCGCGTGAAACTCTAAAGAGGACATTGTTGAGAGAGGCCAAATTAACAGGCATAAAATCCCTTTATGAGGTTGAAAGACTCACCGAAGACAGGAAAAATTGGTGAACTACCTTGCGAGCCCTATGTGATGTTTAACAGCACGGGAAGGATATAAGAAGATAGATTTATATATAATTCTGCTAGCTAAATTAACACCTTCAAAGCTATCAAAACTACAAGATAATTGTTCAACAGAATTAGCCTGAAAGGTGAAAACAATCAACAAAATGTACTTTTGTATGTGTGTGCATATATATACTCTTCTTACATTTGCATTCTTCCTGTGCCGTTAAACGTCACACAGAGCTTGCATGGTAGTCCACCAAATTGTCCTGTTTTCTGCAAGCTTTTCAACCTCATCAAGGGATTTTATGCCTACTAAACTAGCCTATCTGAACAATGTGCTCTTTAGAGTTTCATGTGGTCAACCTCTTTTTCTTTGGCCTGTTGTGTTCCACTTGTAAGCTTGTTTCAGGATTCTATGACTGTTTCTTCTCATCACGTGACCAACATATGCCCATCTACTTTTTCTGATCACACATGAGACAGACTGTTGTTTGCTCATCTGCCTTATCTCTGCGCTGTTCTTGAATTCATTCCACTTTATGCAGAATATTTTCCTTAGGCATTTGTTTTCAAACGAGTCTAATTTCTTGTCTATTTCTTTAGCCGTTTTCCAGCTTTTGCATGCATAAATGAGAGTGAATATTATATCTGAATTGAATAATCTTAACTTGGTATATACAAGGTGGCAAATCAGATATTGGGAGGTCAATATATTTGTCACATTAACCTGAGAAAATAGCAGGAATACTATCTATAAAAAAATCCTGTTTATAAAAAATGTACAGAATGACACCTAGTAAAAGCTACGTTACAAGTCAAAACAGCTTACTTAACCATTGTTGTACTTGAAGGCTGTAATCAACCAAACCTTAAATCTCAAGCATTTTGAGAGATGGATGATGGACAGCACAGCAACACTAAAGCAACAGCTAAATAACCCAGAATTTCTGCTCAAATACAGCAGAACAGTTCATTGATTAATTTTAACACAGATGTGTGATCCATGAGGTCTATACTGTTGATCTAGGTTAGACAAAGTCCTAGAGTTAACAAAGTTTTGAGATCAAAGAACTGTCATAGCACTAGAAACATGCCAAAATGAAAATTAAATGAGTAAAAGAAAAACTTTTAAAAACTATTAACATACATGGAGTTTCCTGAGATCAGTATCTGTGTCAGGTTGTGGCAAAAAGGATGAATCTTTGTATAATAGGCAGCTTTCTCCCAATCCTGAAACCTGAAAAACCATATAAAAATGTTAAGCTGATGTACTGATGACTCTGGCTGAGAGAGGTAAGACAAATAGCATTTTATTGCTGATGAGGCAATCACCAGTATGTTCATAACATTAACAGAAGAAACAACATTAGTGATAATACTGAAAGACAGCCACATCATTCATTTTTCTAATTTTCTACACAAACTTTTTCTCCGGTCTTAGTTTTGTGTATATAAGTTGCTAATTTACAAATATTGCTATCCCAGATGGTAACTTAAATATTTTAGACATATTAAACGTCATGAGAATTTAGAGAAGACCGTCCTGGAAGGATACATAATGGGAGAAAGAAAGACCAAGGCGAAGAGGGCTGCAAGACATCGTTGCTAATCTGCAAATGGATGCATCAGCAGCAGGCCATCTTGCTTACAACCGAGAGCCCCACAGAAGAGCTGTTAGGGAGGCAAAGTTCTGCAAGGGACATGCAAACTTAGCTGACAACTTCTATAACAGGGAACCCTTCTCACCATACAGTCTAGATTAATTTCTAGAAAAAAATTTTTGTACAACTAAATTTTTGGCATGGATGAGACTTTAGTCAAATTTCAAAGACAATTTTTTTTGCCAATTCAGGAGTAAAAAAAAATAAATATCAGTAAATTCGCTGACCATTTTTTTCTCTTGATAATAGGCTCTTTGTAAGCCATTATTATGTGATTATGCTTTGTCTACCATTCATGATGGACAACGAAGACTGATGATATCGATCCATTCTGGATGTAGAATAAAGGCATCCAGCCTTTGTAAACTTTTTGTTGTGGTTTGCATGACAATACCAGACTTTTGTAACATAATACAGAGAAAAGGCACAAATGAATAAATTTCCTCATCTTTATAACTTTCCCTGTACATGTGTAAAAATTTAATTTTAATGAACACCATCCAACATGTTTCATAATTAAAAGTGAATATATTATCAGACACAATTTATGGATAGCAGAAGGTGACTGAATTATACAACTCTTATGGCACAGCCATAATCACAGCAGCAAAAGCAAGCACTGGACTGGAAAAACCATACAGAAAAGCATGAATATGAGAAAAACATATGGAAATACATACATGAAAGATGAGCAGCCAAATTACCCATGTTGAAACACCCCCCCCCCCCCCCCCCCCCCCCCCCCGGGAACAACTGCGTTAAGAACACACTTATCTTAACATAGTCTTTGTGAGACAGGGAATATAGATCTGTTTGCTTAAAAACTCTGACCTACTTCTGGTGCCCAGAAACCTGTAGCAATCAACACTAGTTGTAACCTGTTATTTCTGTAAAATGTAATGTCAGGATGGTAGACGGATGGGGACATGGAAATTGCCGATGGGGATGAGGAAAGACTGATGTGAAACCAATGAATACAGGACGTAACAACCCTATGGGTCTTTACAACAATGGCTATCAGAATGAAGTAAACAAAACAAAGCCAGCAGACTATAGGTGGCGGGGTATGGATGTCATTGAGATACTTATCGAATTCCTCATCCCAAAGTGGGAGTGTCTATGTGGAACTGTCTCAAAGCTGTTGGGCCTGATGTGGAGAAGGGGCTGGAAAACAATGTTTTGGCCAGGTCAGTCTACACCACTGTCTTCATGGCAGTCTGAGCAAGACCACAGTCTGCCCCAGCAAGAAGTCGGAGGTACCCAGCCAGAAGGTGCATCGCAAAAATCAATGTACAATGCATTATCTCAAAATGCGTACAAAGAAGCCATGTTGAACATAAAGACAGATCTTGGAATAGATTTGGCAAAAGCAACATACAAAGAACTAGACAATAAAGTAAAAAGTTCAGCTACAAGAGATAAGAGAGAATACATGGACAATATGGCGAAAAAAGCAGAGGAAGCAGCAAAAACAGGAGACAGCAAAACTCTATAACATGCACATAAGACTAATGTGTACTATTACATCCAGAGAAAGACTACTCTTTAGCAAAATGGGTACCCTATTAACATCACGTAAAGACCAAAACGAAAATGGGCTGAACACCTCCAAGAAATACTTAATTGATCACGCCCAAAATAACTGATAAACCCTGAAACTGACTTATCAATCTCACAACTAAATGTTAACCTAGATGAAATTACATTGAACAAAATTGAAACAGCAGTGAACAAAGCTGCAGGTGAAGATGAAATAACAACATGAGCCAACTACAGAGAATGTTTAATAAAGTTTGGAAAGAAGAAAAAGTCCTTTCTAAATGTAAAAAAAATGAACTATTAAAATACTTTTTAAAAAAAGGCAACCTTAACAACTGCAATAATTGGAAAGGAGTAATCTTACTATCAGCTGTGTCAAAAGTATTTTGCAAAGTTATTCTGAACAGAATTAAAGATATAGTGGATGCTGCAATGAGAGAAGAACAAGCAGGACTTCGAAAAAGGAGAAGCTGCCTCAGCCAGATCTTTACTCTAATAATAATACTTGAAGAACACACTGAAAAGCAAAAATCATTAATCCTGAACTTTATAGACTTTAAAAAAGCATATGATAGCATACACAGAGATCCATTGTGTAGAATTTTAAGAATATATGGAATACCATCTAAAATTGTCAACATCATTAAGGATCCCCTGCTACAGATATGTTTGCGCTGTCAACACAGGAAAAGGAATGAGCAAATGGTTCCATATTGAAACAGGCATGAAACAAGGATGTTTACTATCTCCCTTGTTATTTTTTTTAACTGCCACAGACTTCATAAGGAAAAAACGATGCACAGGAAAAAACTGGCATTGATTGGGTACATGGGACCCAAACAGAAGATACCGATTTTGCAGATGACATAACTCTTATCATCAGTGACAATGTGAATTCAATGCAAGAAAAAAAACACATAACCTGTCTTCACTATCTAGCAAAATAGGACTTGAAATTAACAGGGAAAAAACAAAAATAATGAAACTTCCCATTAATCAAGAGAGAAAAATATACATAAAAGGAACAGCTGTTGAGGAAGTACACCAATTTGCATACCTCAGCGGCCACAAAGACCAGGATGATGACACCAGAAAGGAAGTTAAAATTAGAATTGCAAAAGCAGCACTGACCTTCAAGGATCTATTTTGAGAAACATATGGCACTCGAAAGTTATAAACACAAAAACCAAGCTAAGATTATTCAATTCAAGTGTAATATCCACCCTCATTTATACATGTGAAAGCTGGAAAACAACTAAGAAAATAAACAAATCAGACTCTTTTGAAAACAAATGCCTAAGGAAAATACTTGGTATAAAGTGGAATGAATTCAAGAACAATGCAGAGATAAAGGCAGATGAATGATCAAAAAAAAAGGAGATGGACATATATTGGTCACATAATAAGAAGAAACAATCAGAGAATCCCAAAACAAGCTATGAAGTGGAATACAACAGGCCAAAGAAAAAGAGGTTAACCACGTGAAACTCTAAAGAGGATACTGTTAAGAGAGACCAAATTAGTAGGAATAAAGTCCCTTGATGAGATTGAAAAACTCGTCCAAAACAGTAAAATTTGATGAACTACCATGCGAGCCCTATGTGATGGCATAGGGAGGGCTTAAGATGTAAGAAGGTGATATGAATTAGATTTCATGTGAATTATATAGCTTTCTTTTATTCATTTTTTATCTGGGATAAACTGTTTCATGTTCCTTAAACCAGAGTATTTATTTTTTTACTTTTGACCAGCAGAGGTATCTGGTGTTGCCAGGTAGTTCCTGTGCATCACAGAGATCTATTTACTGATTGATTTTTTTTTTTAACCAATAAAGATAATCATGTGATTTGTATATCACTGTTACATGATCATGTTTTATCAAATGATTCATTGTGAATAAGGATGCTACAAAAACAAAACTGTGAATAAAACTAAAAAAAAAAAAAGTGCAGTTTACTTTTTCACAGGGAAAAAAAAAAACTAGTCAACTTTCAGAATACATTTGCCACTTTGGACAAAATTCTGTAATGCACTATCAGCTGATCATTATCTCTCATTAGCTTGGACAGCACTGCATAAGACATTGTCGTATTATTTGATAAAATGTGTGAGTAGCAGATGACTTCGAATGATTAATGTTTTCCAGTACAACAAACATGTGAAGATAAGTGCTATCCAGGATTTTTTTTTTTCACTTGAGTATTACAATGTGCACATTGTGGTTCAACAGACAGAAAGATAAATGGATAGAAACTGATTTTTTCTTATGTCGCTATCAACAAATGATGGTAGGTTTCACCCTGCTCCTAACCTACCGAGGCAAAACCTGCAGTTTGTCTATAAAGTGAAGCATTTACAATTCACTCCTTGACAAGCACTTTCAATTCCATAATTAATTTAAAATGGCCTTTCCTTCTGATAGCTGATATTATTGATGAGATATGCTATGAAATCTTTTAAATTATTAAACTGTTAGATATTTTCCATTACATGCCCATCCTTCGTTCTTCATTAAAATTCTTGACTTAAAATAAGTGAAGCTTGCTGAGAAGTCTGCTTCTTAGGCCTGATGTAGGAAGTAAAGCCATGATATTCACTTCCTTTATGACATGGTTTACGTCTTTATTACACCATCCACTGACAAAAGCTTCTAGTTCATAATGAGGTGTTGACAAAAAGAATAAAACTGAAAGTGGATTGTCTGTTTTCGTAAAATCCAAATTCAGATTATTTTTTTAAACCATTCAAGTGAATGACAAAGTCTGATTTTGCCAAAAATGTTTTAAAGCAAAGAAAATAAAAACTAGTCTACACCAGTAGAAAGTACTTACTTACTTAGACACAGAAATATGGCACAACATCAATTTTTATCATTAGCAAATGTCTAAAAAGATCTTGGAAAAGATCTGGCAAAAGCAACATACAAAGAAATAGACAAGAAAGTAAAAAGTTCAGCTAGAAAGGATAAAAGAGAATATATAGACAATATGGCGAAAGAGGCAGAAAAAGCAGCAAAAACAGGAGACAGTAAAACTTTATATAACATACGAAAGAGGCAGAAAAAGCAGCAAAAACAGGAGACAGCAAAACTTTATATAACATACAAAAGAGGCTAACAGGTACTATTACATCTAAAGAAAGACCAATCCTTAGCAAAACTGGAACACTATTAACATCAAATAAAGACCAAAAGCAAAGATGGGCTGAACACTTCCAAGAAATACTTAATCAACCACACCCAAAACAATTGTTAAACCTTGAAACTGACTTACCAGCCCCACAACTAAATGTCAACCTAGACGAAATTAAATTGCATGATATTGAAACACCAGTGAATCTAATGGCTAACAAAGCTGCAGGCGAAGATGAAATAACAGCCAAAATGCTAAAAGCTATCAATAGTGATAACATGAGACAACTACAGAGAATGTTTAACAAGATTTGGAAAGAAGAGAAGGTCCCTTCTAATTGGAAAAAAGGAATCATTGTTAAAATACCAAAAAAAAAGGCAACCTTAGTGACTGTAACAACTGGAGAGGAGTAACCTTAATATCAGTTGTGTCAAAAGTATTTTGCAAGGTCATTTTGAATAGACTTAAAGATATAGTGGATACTGCAATGAGAGAAGAACAAGCAGGATTTCGAAAAGGAAGAAGCTGTCTCGACCAGATCTTTACTCTCAGAATAATACTTGAAGAACATATTGAAAAGCAGAAACCATTAATACTGAACTTCATAGATTTTAAAAAGGCATTTGATTGCATACACAGAGATTCATTATGGAGAATTTTAAGTCTATATGGAATACCATTTAAAATTGTCAACATCATTAAGGACTTCTACAATGGATATGTTTGTGCAGTCAAGACAGAAGAAGGGATGAGTGAATGGTTCCAGATTGAAACAGGTGTGAAACAAGGATGTATACTGTCTCCTTTACTTTTTGGGACTACAATAGACTTCATAATGAAAAAATGCTGCACAGGTAACACAGGTATTGACTGGGTACATGGGACCCAACTAGAAGATCTTGATTTTGCTGATGACATAACTCTTA
Organism: Achatina immaculata; assembly: GCA_009760885.1. Taxonomy (NCBI): domain Eukaryota; kingdom Metazoa; phylum Mollusca; class Gastropoda; order Stylommatophora; family Achatinidae; genus Lissachatina; species Lissachatina immaculata. Next base: position 19,362,681 of record CM019718.1, on the reverse strand, counting down.
TCAGTAACAATGTGAATTCCATGCAAGAAAAAACAGATAGCCTGTCTTCAATGGCTAGCAAAATAGGGCTTGAAATTAACAAGGACAAAACAAAAATAATGAAAGTACCCCTTAATCAAAATGGAAAAATACACATAGAAGGGAGAGATATTGAAGAAGTCAATCAATTTGCATACCTTGGCAGCTACATAGACCAGGATGGTGACACTAGAAAGGAAGTTAGGATCAGAATTGCAAAAGCAGCATCGATCTTCAAGAATCTTGAGAAAATATGGAATTAAAAAGTTATAAGCACAAAAACCAAGTTAAGACTATTCAATTCAAATGTAATATCCACCCTCATTTATGGATGCGAAAGCTGGAAAACAACTAAAGAAATAGAAAAGAAATTAGACTCTTTTGAAAACAAACGCATAAGGAAAATACTCAGCATCAAGTGGAACGAATTCAAGAATAATGCAGAGATAAGACAGATGACTGAACAACAACCAGTCTCATGGGTGATCAGGAAAAGGAGATGGACATATGTTGGTCACATGATGAGAAGAAATGATCAGAGAATCCCAAAACAAGCTATCAAGTGGAACACAACAGGCAAAAGAAAAAGAAGCAGACTGTGTGAAACTCTGAAGAGGACATTGTTGAGAGAGGCCAAATTAACAGGCACAAAATCCTTTGATGAGGTTGAAAGATTCGCCGAAGACAGGAAAAATTGGTGAAATACTCTGCGAGCCCTATGTGACGTTTAATGGCACGGGAAGGATATGAGATAAGAAAAAGATCTGGCGATGTTTATAGTGATCTGACACAGGAAATTATGAACAGTAAGGTAAACATAGATAGCTACATTCAGTCAAATCATAATACCTTTATCTGATTTTTCTGCCATTTTAAGACACTGTTTTCTGCAACTGTTGAGATGTCATTATCCAGTTCATAATGCTTTGCAAATGGATCTGAAATGAAGAGATAAAACTGAAATAATGTATACATACACCAGTATAAAAATAGTATGTCATCGACAATAAATTACTGGTTAGAGTAATGAACACTAGTAGAGAGTGAAACACGTAGCCGACTGCTCCCCACACCATCACAGATGCTCTTCCACAACAGTCTCTCCAAAACAGTTTGAAATCATTCAAATACCTAAACAGAAAGCAGGTAAGATCTTTGTAAATGAAATACCCTTAAGGATGGACAACCAACCCACTTACTTAGGAGTGACTCTTGACTCAAAGCTGACATGGAAGCAACACATCAACAGTGCAGAAGCAAAAGCCAGAAGAAAACTAGCCATATTAAGAAAATTGAGTGGAACCACATGGGGAGCTAGTGAAAGAATCCTCAAGAATGTATATCAGCAAAGTATTCTACCACATTTAGAATATGGCTCAACATCTTGGTGCACAGCATCAAACACTACGCTGCATAATCTAGACAAGGTTCAAAATCAGTCACTACGGATTATCACAGGTGCCATGAGGTCCACACCAATAGTAGAAATGCAGAAAATAGTTGGTGTTCAAGCGCTAAAGGAACGTAGAGACACAAAGGTCATGACCATGGGAGAAAAATTCCTTAGCTCTGTAAGCCATCCCCTGAAGGAGAGATTCAATAACTTGGCATTAGGACGGCTTAAAAGAAGCAGCTTCATTCATCAGGCCAAGCGTATGCGTAAGCTGATACCTGACCTTCCAACTGTAGTCGCTCCATTATCATCTGTACCAGAGCATACACCATGGAAAGAAGCAGATTATACACAGATATCTATTCAGACTGAAGTGAAAGGTGTGCAGAATGGTGAGATGCAGAGCAGTCTTGTAAGATCAACAGCCACACTTTGTGTTCTAGATGACAAATATCCATGTGACACCTGGATACGTGTGTATACAGATGGATCTGCACATAATGCCATAAAGAATGGAGGGGCAGGAGCATATATTGAATATCCAAACAACACCATTGACAAGATTTCCATACCCACTGGTAAATACTGCAACAACTTTGATGCAGAAGTTAGGGCAATTATTGCTGCAGTTGAAAAACTATCAGACTCCAGAATTGATACATGTTCTGTAGTAATTCTCACAGATGCAAGATCAGTACTGGAGGCTCTTCAGTGCAACAAACTACCAGACCTTAATGATGCCTTGTCAAAAATTGGCTTACAACATGGAGTCACTTTGCAATGGATTCCCTCCCACTGTGGGATACCAGGCAATGAGAAAGCTGACCAACTGGCCAAAGAGGGCACTGAAATGGAGCAACCAGACATACCAATCACTTATAATCAGAAGAAAAGCATGATAAAAACCTACAGGAAGCCACAAACACCACCACATGATGACTATCACATGCTAAACAGAAAGGAACAAGTCACCATCTTCCGTCTCCGAACAGGACACAGCCGACTCCGAAGTCATATGTATACAAAGTTTAAGGTTGGTACTACTAATCTGTGTACATGTGCCCAGGTGCCCCAAACTGTGGAACATATCCTCCAGAACTGCATCAACTACGAGTCACTGAGAAATAATTACTGGCCCAGTGAAACCACTAAAGAAGATAAGCTCTATGGTTCCATACATGAATTACAAAAAACAGTGAAATTTATCCAAGAGACAGGACTGCAGATATAGACAGACAATGCGAACGAAGAAGAAGAAGAAGAAGATTCAAATACCGTTTTGTGTATTTATGCAGTCTGCCTTTGGTATGGCTGATACAGAACCTACCTTCATCAAAAAAGATAATCTCCCACCAGGTCACCATGTGCTAGCTGAGGTCTGACAGCATGGATCTGATCCATTTATGGGTGTCTGAAGCCAGTCTCTGCTAGCCTTTTTTGTAGCCTTACTGCTGATGTGGCTCCCAACAGTGCTTTCACATACAAGAGCAGGCTGAATCACTGCACACATAAAGTGATGGCTCTGATCTGTCTAGGTGCTGTCCCATGTGGAGAACCTGATCAAAGCTCATCAGCAAAACTGCCTGTGTCTTCATTCATTCATTCATTTAATCGCATGTCCCTTGCAGAACTTTGCCTCCCTAACAGCAGTCCTGTAGGCCTCTCCTGTTGTGAGCAAGATGACCTGCTGCTGATACATCCATTTGCAGATCATCAACAATGTCTTGCAGCCAACTTTGCCTTGGTCTTCCTCTCTTTCTTTTTCCCATTATGTACCCTTCCAAGATGGTTTTCTCTAGATTATCATGACGTTTAACGTGTCCAAAATATTTAAGTTTCCTCTCTTTAATCTTCTTTGTGTGTCTTCATGAGGATACAATAATATGTAGACAGATGAATGATGCACTTTAAAGATTGACATCTGCTCACTGCAATTCCACCTCAAAACATGCTCATCATCTAGAAATGTTATGTTCAATCTAGGCATCTTTATTCAGCAGCAGTGGGGAATCCAATAACACAGAACCAAAAACAGCAGGCACAGAAACCCAAAAACCTACAAATTTCACACTCTAGAAATACACAGCAAAAATGTTCATGGCATGCATGTGAATGTATTTTTATAACATTTTAAAACAAGATTTTGGCACATGTTCTCAAAAGATTCACATTTTTAAAACACATTCTATAACAGAGAAAAACATTCATTTTAAAATGTTTATCATACATTTTATATAACCATAGGCCTTCTTTAAAAGTATAGAGATCAAGATAATTAACTGCATTTCACTAACTATAGATTTTCATGGGTCAGACAAACATTTGTGAATTTTGTGTGGATTATAATCCTCACACTTTGAACAGCTATTACTGCATTAAGAGTGAACATTTTTATTGTTTAGAATCAGTTTATTATTTATGTTTTTTTTTGTTGTGTTCTTTGTGCTGAGCTTAGATTTCCCATTATGACCAATGTTTCTTGGTGAACATGTGTAATGTCAAGATTTTCTACATTTTTTTTCTTTGTGTAGACTTTAGGAAATTTAAATTTCTCTTTGTGCTCAGCGTATTACTTCTATACTAATATATGAATATGCATATTCACTGATTTTACCATATTTCATCCATCCATGCCCTTAGTCAGTGATCAGCTAAGCAATCACTGCCCAGTATGCCCTGTGGCATCTTGCAGGGCAGCAACAAATTCTCTCCACGTCTCATGGTCTGCAGTCAGTTTTTGTATTGTGCCCTGGCTGTGCTACATGCCATTCATTTCCACTTCTATAGTTCTCTACCAGGTAGCCTTGGGTCGTATTCTCTTTCTTTTTTTTTTTCTCTCAGGTATCCATCACATGAAAAGAAACTCTAAAGAGGACATTTTTAAGAGAGGGAAAAAAATAAACTCTAAAGAGGACACTGTTAAGATAGGGAAAAAATAAACTCTAAAGAGGACATTGTTAAGAGAGGGAAAAATAAACTCTAAAGAGGACATTGTTAAGAGGCCAAATTAGTAAGCATGAAATCCCTTTATGAACTTGAAAAGCTCGGTGAAAACAGAAAAACTTGATGAACCACCATGTCAGCCTTATGTGATGTTTAATGACACAGGATGGATGTAAGATGCAAAATGTCTATCACATGGCTGTTTTAGTGATGTTGCTAAGGTCTCTTTAGAGCACATGACTAATCCATTTCCAGTGTGTTTCTGCTATTACAGTGTGCATATCTTCTAGTTCACTTTAGGTAAGTAGGTTTCTATTACTTATTGTCTGTGGCCAGTAAATATTTAAAATCTTTCTGAGGTAGATTATGTAGAATGAGGATAATTTGTTTACCATATTATTCTCTACTAAAGATCTAAAAGTGTAATAATGTTAACTTCTTGTATTATCACAACTTTCTTCTTCTTTTTCATGTTCTTTGGCTGTTTTATTTACCCCCTTTGTCCAACAAATTGTGACTACTGTTATTTGTTGCAAAAAAAAGTTTCATTCTTTCATTGGCACTTATATATCATCAGGTGACACATCAACAGATGTAAACAAGAATACTTCTCCACATTTTACTATATTTGGCTGGAATTTGATATGTTACAAATCCTTTTCTGCACAAATCAGTTGGCTAGACATTTTTCTCTGTTTCCCTCTTGTTACTTTTGCCAGAAACTCTTCCAGGGATTATCTCTGACTGACTGGTGTCTTCTCATTTCATGTTGAAAGAATTATGACTTTTACTTATGGTTTTTAATTAGTCTGTGATAATGATTCTATGTTGGTGATCATAACTATCAAGAGCTTTCAGCATCCTTCTGAGAAATCAGAAGATTTTAACATCTTTTTTCAGAATTAAAATATTAACAACCTTCTCTAACATTGCACTGATCTTCCAGAACATTATCACCTTTTTTTAGCCACATACAGAGATAAAAATTGTTACTTTAGCATTTCTTTGCTTGTACTGGGAATCTTCTGTACCTGCTGTAGCTAACAGTCTGAAACAGGGACAAAACATTTTGCCAGAAAATGTTATAGTATGATTACAAGATAAAAACTAACCTGATTCTTTGAGACTAAGTTCATCATTGTCTTCAGCATCTGTTACCTCTTCTTCTTCTTCTTCTTCCTCCTTCTCTCTTTCCATCATTTTCCCTTAAAATGTAACAAGAACATTATGGAAATGAAGCAGGATTTAACTCAATGCAGACTGAAAGTCCTTATAGAAAAAACAAAATATTAATTCATAATATTTAAAAAAATAATCATGCCATCTGAAATAAAGTTATCACTGCTACTGTTTTACAACATACAACATTACCAACTGTTTCAGAGGAAGTAAAAATTGAAGATGATATGAGAAATAGAAAGACAGGCCTATGCTGAGGTGGATGGAGAATTACTGACTGAAGAATGCACCTATAATTATGATGTTGAAACCATGTTATAATGTAATTTTACCTTTTTTTTTAATAAAAATGTCAACATTGTAACATAACCTTTCTTTTATTAAAAAATAATGCTGTAGAGCAGCACCATATCTTGTCTCAATGGTAAACTTTGACAAGTTTTTTTCATCCATCTATTGATTTTGTCCTCCCTTCACTCTTTTGTCATCAACCTTTCTCTCTGAGTTGGTTGTGGATAAGTAATGTGTCTTGTGATACAGATAAAACCTTTTGACTATCAGATTTTAATACTTCTCATTAATTGTCTCCGTCTCCCAGTTTCAACAATATATACCTGTCATTCTTTTAACAATCAGAAATATATCTCATTTATAAGAATATTGTGTCAAGCTCATATACAGAAAGAGAGGTAATTTATAAGTCTAGAATAATGAAACAGCAACAAGAGGAATGGTATGATTAATTTTTATTTTGTTTTCAAAACCCATTTTTAGTAACAACATTAAGCAAAATAACTGAGGCATAAGACTTCTTCTTCTTCAGCTTTCCGAGCCATTAAGGGTCATTGCTGCAGATAAAGTTCGCCTCCATTCCTCTCTCTCCGATTGGTGACACCAATTTCTTTTATATCCTCTTCTATGTTGTCTTTCCATCTCTGTCTTGTTCTACTCCTTGGTCTTGTTTCCTCATCTCTTGTGCATACATCATTTTCATTTGTCTGTTCTCTTCCATTCTTTCTACATGCCCCAGCCAGCGTAGTCTGTTCAGTTTTAAGACATTTATAATTTGTTGGGATTGTTTAGTTCCGTATTCTTTCTAGCTCTCCATTCTTCACTGTTGGTATCCTTTATAGGCCCAAAGATTCTTCTTAGGATCTTGTTCTCAAAGATCTGCAATTGTTCATCTTTCTTTGTTGTAATTCATGTTTCTGATCCACACATGACAGCTGGTCTTATTAAAATAACAAATTAAAAATACTTAGTATACAATTTATGGTAAATATTAATTATTTCACTTTGACTTTTTATGAATATATATTACTTTCCTTGTGGATTACTTTTTTAAAGTAAAGATATGTTTTTCTGATAGTAATATTACTATCAGCCACCTCTTTGTTCTGGTAATTTTTATTTCACACAGCACTTGTGCTTTCATATGTGATCAATGTTAAGCTTAATATTTTTTTCTAGACCATTTCACTTTGTTGACTGCCACAGCCTCATGAAGAGTATCTTCCCATCATTTCAACAAAAGTAAGTTACATAAAATAACTAAAAACATGCACATATTACCTGACTTAGATGGCATCTCTGTTTCTATCTCTTCAGATGATTGAAAATGATCTTTATTAGCTAACTCTTCTTCAGACTCAGTGGCTTCTGATTCTTCAGCAGCATCTTCAATATTATCAACCTCTTCTGTTTCCTCATCCTGACTGTCATCATCATCATCATTACTGTTTTCACTTTCATCAGTTCTTTTGTCCTTTATGTTTTCACTGTCTTCATCATCAGTCTCTTCATCAGATGGTGCTTCCTCTTTGACTCCTATCTCAGCCATGAGTTGTTTCATGACTGGTACTTCATGTTCACTTTCATCAGATGAGGACTCATTGTCTGGCTGTGACAAGAAATTGTTCATTAAGAAACAAATACAACTTCCTACAACAACAACAACAACAACAAAAATGAACAACTGCTCCACTATCTCATGAAATATCAGTGAACAATGAATATTAAATGTTAAAAATATGACAAAAGATTTTATTTAAAGTTCTAACATCTTACATCCTTCCCGCGATGATTCCGAATGTTGATTTTAGAAAATATGCCTACAACTGACACTCATCTATGAATGAAAGTGATCTATGAAAAAGAAAGTTTAAGAATCAGAACTGTCTGATGTTGGGGCTGCACTTGCCCAAGACATACTGTCATAGCAGAGCAGTAGCTCCTGATGACGGTAACCTAGCTCATATTGTAAAGATATATAACAATAACAATAATTATTCTGCATATCCTTGAACAGGGTCAAACAATAACTGTTCTTACAAAACACAAATAGGGCATATTTTTCATGAAAAGAGCCAACAGGTGTTTTTTTTTCCTTCACATTTCTCACAAAAATCTTATGAGATAAATACAGTATATGATATGAGCAAGTTCATACAGATGGGAAATGCAGAACAGAAATTAGGAACAGAATAGGCCAAGCAAAGACTGCATTTCACAGAATAAGAAACATATTATCCAAGACATCCTTATCAATGAATGTTAGAAAACGAGTCCTAAAATGATATATTCAACCTGTCTTGTTATATGGAAGTGAATCATGGACGATAGGCAGGTCTGCACAAAAATCATTGGAAGCAGCAGAAATGTGGTTTATTAGAAGAATGTTGCGAATCCCCTGGACAGCAAAAATAACTAATGAAGAATGTCTGAAAAGAGCTGGAGAGACAAAAAATCTTGTCAAAAAGATAAGAGAGAGACAATGTACTTTCATAGGACATGCAATGAGAAGAGGGGGCATTGAAAATATTATAACAACAGGAAAAATAGAATGAAAAAGATCAAGAGGAAGACCAAGAGAAATGATGCTGGACAGTCTGACGGGATGGTGTGAGAGAAGATCACCAACTGAGCTGATGGCCTGCATGAAGGATCATGTACTCTGGAGAAACATAATAGCCAACACCAGTCGGCACGGCACCTGATGATGACAGAACAGGGTTAACCTTGGTCAACAGCCACCCTGTGCATGAACATAATGGTAAAGCATTCTACTGGCTAGATTTGTGACTGCAGATGAAAACTGACTACATTTTCACCTAGAAAGCATAAGACTGTCAACGGGGTTTTATCAAGCATGATCACCATCACAAAAAAAAAGTAGGACTCTGGCATCAGTGGACAGTTGTGCTTAGCCTTCTAGGATCTCAAAAGTTAAATGAATAATTAGTTTATAGGGGTAGAGAGTTTAATGGGATAACAATAAATTCTGGAAACCATAATGAAACACTAAGAAGACTGAGAGAACAATTCTGAGAGTTCAACCTCAAATTTGAGCAGCCAATACATGATAGCACTCAGTGTACACTGACAATACTTGGTTTCACTCTGCTGAAAATCTAAAATACAGCTCTAGCTTGGCGTATGGGTTCATGTATGTGTACAAGCATCAGAAATCAGTCATAAAAGTTATCACTTTGATACTTCTTATCTCTTTCCGTGCGGGAGGAAGAAACACGGACATGTCGTGGAGTGTGGGAGTAAAAACTGAAGTGAAAGGTGTGTAGAATGGTGAGATGCAGAGCAGTCTTGTAAGATCAACAGCCACACTTAGTGTTCTAAATGACAAATATCCATGTGACACCTGGATACGTGTGTATACAGATGGATCTGCACACAATGCCATAAAGAATGGAGGGGCAGGAGCATATATTGAATATCCAAACAACACCATTGACAAGATTTCCATACCCACTGGTAAATACTGCAACAACTTTGATGCAGAAGTTATGGCAATTATTGCTGCAGTTGAAAAACTATCAGACTCCAGAATTGATACATGTCCTGTAGTAATTCTCACAGATGCAAGATCAGTACTGGAAGCTCTTCAGAGCAACAAACTACCAGACCTTAAGGATGCCTTGTCAAAAATTGGCTTACAACATGGAGTCACTTTGCAATGGATTCCCTCCCACTGTGGGATACCAGGCAATGAGAAAGCTGGCCATCTGGCTAAAGAGGGCACTGAAATGGAGCAACCGGACATACCAATCACCTATAATCAGAAGAAAAGCATGATAAAAACCTACAGGAAGCCACAAACACCACCACATGATGACTATCACATGCTAAACAGAAAGGAACAAGTCACCATCTTCCGTCTCCGAACAGGACACAGCCGACTCCGAAGCCATATGTATACAAAGTTTAAGGTTGGTACTACTAATCTATGTACATGTGCCCAGGTGCCCCAAACTGTGGAACATATCCTCCAGAACTGCATCAACTACGAGACACTGAGAAATAATTACTGGCCCAGTGAAACCACTAAAGATAAGCTCTACGGTTCCATACATGAGTTACAAAAAACAGTGAAATTTATCCAAGAGACAGGACTGCAGATATAGACAGACAATGCGAACAAAGAAGAAGAAGATCACTTTGATACTTCTTATCTCTTTCCGTGCGGGAGGAAGAAACACGGACATGTCGTGGAGTGCGGGAGTAAAAACGCGGGTCTTGGTCTGTAAGGGAGTATAGTTGTAAAATGGAATGGAAAACAGTAGTTCCATGTACTTCTGTATACATAATATTTGTCAAAGTATAGCTAAATGAATGAAAATTTCATAAATGCAGAGTTTTTTAGGAAAAAAGAAGTAATGTGATGTTTTTAGACACTGATTGTGGCCAGCTCACCATCGGCTAGGTCCTACTTACCCCTACTTACCATCTGAGATGTGTAGAACTACTTATCGATCTTGTATTCTGATTCCTATGTTGCATTCTCGCTAAATTATGTCTGAAATAACTCATAACTACTTCTCCAGTCGTCTAAATATATCTAAATCTACTTGGGATACATTCTAGAGCAGTAGGGTCGTCACAAGCCATGTCCATACCCGTATATACATCATCAAAAATTGAAAAATTTTGGTCCTTCGCTTCCTTTTTCTCGCTCGGCATCGCTCGTAACTAGGCACTCTTTCACCATCTTGAAAAGTGTCACCGGAATCGCGGACGAAATATGTACAATCTAAATGTTACACCGCTTGTTTTAATGAAACAAAGAATTGTCGATTTTTCGACCATACGGTAGCTTGGGACCACCGGAAATGTCGAAAATTCGACCATATGCACGGAAAGAGTTATACAAGGTAAAGATGAAAGTGTGAAATAACACCAGACATAAGAAGTCAGAACTAAACATTCAAGTAGCCTCCTAAGTTTTTCATTGTCATTTTTCTTCATGTCTGCTTTCTAAACAAAAGTTTTAAAAGTAATTTGTCAAACCTGACTGTGATCTTGTCTGTCCTCCACTTTTGTGTATATTCTTACTCTGTCACTGAAATATAAAATAAAATTCTAACAAGAATTCATGGGAATGTAACACACAATAATTAGTGTATAGGTATACAACTATACACAAAGAACTGCAGTAAAGCTGTGATACCAAAATGTATAAACTAGGAAAAAAAGTAGGAATAGCTTTATTATTTTTCTTCGTCCCGTTTATTTTTGTTTGATAAAAGGCTCGCGCCGAAACGTCACAACTGTGTAAATAATAAAGCTGTTTCTACATTTTTCCTAGTATATATATCGTGGGAATGTAATAATATTGTCTGCGATGTATAAGGCAAAATTTATTTCTGAAAAGAATACTGTGTGATCACACATACGCTGTCTTGTAATTATAAGTAAAGATTGTTCTTAATATATTAACAATGAAGTTACTTTAAGCAACTTTACGTACAACTATGTAAGCATGTGTCACTGGGTACTTATATACGGCATATCAAAAGGCTTTTTTATCAGTTTATTTTCGTCGTATACATACCTGTTTTCTACAGGATGAGCCTCGCCTAGTTGCCTATAGTCATTTTTCTGCCTTAATGTTAACAAATTAATTCTTTTTCGCTTCGGTTGTCCTCGATTCTTAAAATTTTGCCGTCGTTTTTGCCCCATGCTTTCTTGGTGTCAACAGAACGTGTTTCGTAAATTTTCTGCTTCTTTTTACTAGCGTTTTCCAGATTCTTTAAAACGTCAAAATGTAAAATAGCGAGAACGGAACAATATTAAATTACACAAGATGAATACAAAACTTTCTTCGTTGCTGTCCTTATAAAGAAATGATGTATTCATTGCTGTCATCGATAAATTACTTAAGGGAAAATCACATGTGAGTAACTGTGATGGCATCAACAATTTTTTTTCAACACAGTGAATCCTATCACTTAACAAGAAAAACATACGTACTTCCCGTGCCGTTATACGTCACATAGGACTCACATGGTAGTTCGCCAATTTGTCCTGTTTTCGGCGAGCTTTTCAACCTCACCAAGGGATTTTATGCCTGTTAGTTTGGCCTCCCCCCGTGTGGTACCCGGGATCTGCAAAGAATAGGACCACTGTACCCTACCACGCATGATCGTAAAAGGCGACTAAGGTGGGTTCGGCATAGGGCCAGCAACCCTATCTGGTAAAAAAACAAACTATCAGACTGTTACAGAAACGGAAGCAAGGAAAAAAAACAAATGCAGGTGGAAGGAGAAATGCTTATCAGGAAACTGAGCCCATGAAGGTTGTGGATGAAAGCCAGCCACTGGAAGTCCCCAGCCCGACTGCAGACCTCCTGGAACCTAAACACAAGATGCAAATAGGCAGCTGGAATATAAGAACACTTAACCAGACTGGAAAACTAACACAAACCATCAAGGAAATGCACATATACAAACTAGACATACTAGAAATACAAGAAGCAAGATGGACAGGACAAGGCAGAAGGAAAATAACAACACAGCACACAGAAGATACAATAATATGGTCAGGTAAAGATCTTCATGAAGGAGGAGTAGCACTGATTATAACAAAAGAAGCATCAAGAGCATTGCTGAAATGGACCCCTATAAATGAGAGATATGCACGGTTCAACTCAAGATTCATGAAGCTGTCTATTATAGTTTGTTATGCACCAACAGAAGCAGTTGAAGAGGAATTAAAAGAAGATTTTTACAACAGCCTCCAAGCCACAGTAGAAACAATACCCAAGCATGATATGCTACTCATCTTGGGCGACTTCGATGCAAAATAGGTGAAGGAAATGAAGATAGAAGAAGAATCATGGGAAGAGAAGGAATCGGAGAACTAAATGAAAATGGAGAAAGACTGTGCAGTTTCTGTGAAGAAAACATGATGACCATCGGAGGGACAATTTTCCAACACAAAAACATCCATAAAGTGACTTGGAGGTCACCAGATAAAACCACAGAAAACCAAATCAATCACATACTAATAAACAAAAAGTGGAAATGGTCACTACAAGATGTGCGAGCAAGGAAAGGAGCAGATGTAGGAAGTGATCACAACCTTCTGGTAGCAAAAATAAAACTAAAATTAAGGAAAGCCAAAATCGGAGAACACAGAAAGATACGTTTTGATACAAGAAAACTGAAAGACCAGCAAACAAGAAATGAATTCTCAATAGTACTTAAGAACCGCTTCAGTGTCCTACAAGACGAAGCAGAAATGTCCATACTAGAGTTCAGTAAAACACTACAGGAAACAGCAAAAGAGGTGCTTGGATATCAGAAACGGAGAAAAGAGGAATGGATAAGCAAGACCACATGGGAAAAGACAGAGCAAAGAAAAGAAATCAAGAAAAAATTACTGAACACCAAATCACAACGGCTTAAAGAACAAGTTTTAAGTCATTATGCACAAAAAGACAAAGAAGTGAAGGAATCATGCCATCAAGATAAACGTCAATACTATGACAACTTAGCAGAAGCAGCAGAGAAAGCAGCATATACAACTGACATGAAAACCATATATAAAATCACAAAGCAGATGACAGATAACTTCAACACAAGATGTGAAAGTGCAGTAAGAACACAAAATGGACAACTGGTCAGTGGAGAAAGAGAAAAAATTGAAAGATGGAGGGAACACTTTAACACCCTACTAAACAGAACACAAGCAGCACAAACAATAGACATACCTGAAGCAAAAACGGAACTAAACATCAATACAGGACCAATAACAATAAGTGAAATAAAGGAGGTGATAAAGAAGCTAAAATCAGACAGGGCACCAGGTGAAGATGAAGTGACTGCTGAGATGTTGAAAGCAGAAGAAACAGAAACACCAAAACAACTTTGCCGGATATTACAACAAATTTGGGATCTAGAAAAAGCCCCAGAGGAGTGGAAAACTGGGCTTATAGTAAAACTACCAAAGAAGGGTGACCTCAGAGATTGCGGGAACTGGAGAGGCATTACCCTACTGCCACTCACCAGTAAAGTATTTTGCAGAATAATCATCAATAGAATTGTACCAACACTTGAGGAAAAACTTCAGAAAGAGCAGGCAGGATTTAGGAAAGGAAGATCATGCATAGACCACATATTTGTACTTAGACAAATATTAGAACAGGCAAATGAGTGGCATAGCACAACATATGCATTGTTCATAGATTTTGAGAAAGCCTTTGACAGTGTCAACAGAGATGCACTGTGGAAAATCCTAAGATGGCATGGCCTCCCCCATAAGATAGTAAATGTAATCAAAATACAATGAGGGTTTTCACTGCAAAGTTATCTGTGGAGAACATACCTCCAGCAGCTTTAGGGTACAAACAGGAGTGAAACAGGGATGTGTACTATCACCAACATTATTTATCTTAGCAGTAGACTGGTTAATGAAGGAGGCAACATCAGACAAACGCAGAGGATTACAATGGACCCTTGACACAGTGCTGGAGGACCTTGACTTTGCGGACGACATTTGTCTATTATCAAGCAGTCACAAAGATATGCAAGATAAAATAAACAAGCTAACTCAGAATGCAAACAACATAGGACTAAAGATCAACGTAGGAAAGACAAAGTTAATGAAGCAAAATGTGAACAACAGAAATGTACTCAGAGTAGATAGCAAGTTAGTGGAGGAGGTCAACGAATTTGTATACCTTGGCAGTAGAGTAGTAGAAAATGGAGACAGCACAGAGGACATCAACAGCAGACTTACTAGAGCAAGCCAGGCTTTTGAAGTGCTGCAGACTATATGGAAATAAAAAAAACTAAGCATAAATATGAAAATCAGGATATTTAAGAGTAATGTTTTAAGTGTACTACTCTATGGAAGTGAATGCTGGAAAATCACCAAAACCATAGAAAACAAGTTGAATTCTTTCCAGAATAAATGTTTACAAAGAATTAGAAAAATATTTTGGCCAAACACCATAAGAAATAACATCTTATTGGCAGAAATGCAGATGAAGCCACTGACAACAATTATTGAGGAAAGATGCTGGCGATGGTTGGGACATGTGCTCTGAATGACTGACAACTCATTACCAAAAATAGCACTAAGATGGACACCACAGGGGAACAGAAGTAAGGGTAGACCAAAAGAGACATGGAGAAGAACAACAGAAAGGATGTTGAGCAATAGAGGGCTCACCTGGGCAAGAGCAGAAAAAAAGGCGAAGGACAAGCATTTGTGGAAAACCCTTGCGGAAGCCCCATGTGCCCTGGGCACTTAATGTTCAGAGAGAGAGTTTGGCCTCTCTTAACAATGTCATCTTTAGAGTTTCACGTAGTCTGCCTCATTTTCTTCGGTCTGTTGTGTTCCGCTTGATAGCTTGTTTTAGGATTCTCTGATTGTTTCTTCTCATCACTTGACCAACATATATCCATCTCCTTTTCCTGATCACCCATGAGACTGCTTGTTGTTTGCTCATCTGTCTTATCTCTGCATTGTTCTTGAATTTGTTCCACTTGATGCCGAGTATTTTCCTTAGGCATTTGTTTTCAAAAGAGTCTAATTTCTTGTCTATTTCTTTAGTTTTTTCCAGCTTTCGCATGCATAAATGATGGGGGGGGGGGGGGGGGGGGAGGATTTTAAATTTGAACTGAATAGTCTAAACTTGGTTTTTGTGCTTATAACTTTTGAATGCCATATGTTCTCAAGATTCTTGAAGATCGATGCTGCTGTTGCAATTCTAATTCTAACTTCCTTTCTGATGTCACCATCCTGGTCTATGTAGCTTCCAAGGTATGCAAATTGACTGACTTCTTCAACAGCTGTCCCTTCTACATGTATTTTTCTATTTTGATTAATGGGAAATTTCATTATTTTTGTTTTGTCCTTGTTAATTTCAAGTCTTATTTTGCTAGCCAGTGAAGACAGGCTATCTGTTTTTTTCTTGCATGGAATTCACATTGTTACTGATAAGAGTTATGTCATCAGCAAAATCAAGATCTTCTAGTTGGGTCCCATGTACCCAATCAATGCCTGTGTTACCTGTGCAGCATTTTTTCATTATGAAGTCTACTGTAATTCCAAAAAGCAAAGGAGACAGTATGCATCCTTGTTTCATGCCTGTTTCAATCTGGAACCATTTGCTCATCCCTTCTTCTGTTTTGACTGCATAAACATATCCATTGTAGAGGTCCTTAATGATGTTGACAGTTTTAGATTGTATTCCATACAGACTTAAATACTCCACAATGATTCTCTGTGTATGCCGTCAAATGCCTTTTTAAAGTCTATAAAGTTCAGTATTAATGGTTTCTGCTTTTCAGTATGTTCTTTAAGTATTATTCTTAGAGTAAAGATCTAGTCGAGACAGCTTCTCCCTTTTCAAAATCCTGCTTGTTCTTCTCTCATTGCAGTATCCACTATATCTTTAAGTCTATTCAAAATGACCTTGCAAAATACTTTTGACACAACTAAGGTTGCTTCTCTCCAATTGTTGCATTGCTAAGGCTGCCTTTTTTTTTTGTGGGTATTTTAACAATGATTCCTTATTTCCATTTAAAAGGGACCTTTTCTTCTTTCCAAATCTTATTAAACATTCTCTTTAGTTGTGTCATGTTGTCACTACTGATAGCCTTTAACATTTCAGCTGTTATTTCATCTTTACCTGCAGCTTTGCTGTTAGCCATTAAATTCACTGCTGTTTCAATTTCATTCAATGTAATTTCATCTAGGTTGACATTAATTGTGGGGCTGGTAAGTCAGTTTCAAGGTTTAACAATTCTTTTGGGTGTAGTCAATTAAGTATTTCTTGGAAGTGTTCAGCCCATCTTTGCTTTTGGTCTTTACTTTATGTTAGCAGGGTTCCATTTTTGTTAAGGATTGGTCTTTCTTTAGATGTAATAGTACCTGTTAGCCTCTTTTGTATGTTATATAAACTTTTACTGTCTCCTGTTTTTGCTGCTTTCTCTGCCTCTTTTGCCATATTGTCTATGTATTATCTTTTATCTCTTCTAGCCGAACTTTTTACTTTATTGTCTATTTCTTTGTATGTTGCTTTCGCCAGATCTTTTTATGTGATGAGAAGAAACAATAGAGATGGACATACATTGATCACATAATGAGAAGAAACAATCAGAGAATCCCAAAACAAAAAACTGTGGAACACAACAGACCCCAGTAAAAGAGGTTAACCATGTGAAACTGTGAAGAGGATATTGTTAAGAGAGGCAAAATTAGTAGGCATAAAATCCCTTGATGAGGTTGAAAAGATCGCTGAAAACAAGAGGACTTGGTGAACTACTATGTAAGCCTTATGTGACATTTGATGGCACAGGAAGGATGTAAGATGTAAATGTTTCATAGGTGGCATAGTTTTGAAGGATGTGTTCCAGTTTGGGGAGCTATGCGCATGCATAAAGATGGAATTGCCAACCTTATACTCTGCATACATAGAGTTGGTTGTGTCCTGTTAATTTCTGTTAACATGTAATGATCATTATGTGGTAGTGTTTATGTCTTCCTGTAGGTTTTTATGTTTTTTCCTTCTGGTTATAAATGACCAGTGTGTTTGGCTTCTCCATTTCAGTTCCCTCATTGGTCAGATGGTAATCTTTATCACTGTCTGGTATCCCACAGTGAGATAGAATCCATTGCAGGGTGACTCTATGCTGTACCCAGAAAAAGCCTTTGATGTGTGATCATGCAAGGTGCACAATCCATTTTGTTTTGTGGAGAAATGCACAAACAAATAAAAATAAAACAGTATGCCATGATGGGTAGGAGCTGAAAACTGAAAGAACAAAAACAACTTGAACACAATACTGAGGAAGAACAAAGAAATATATAGAATATGTGGCAAAAAACTTAGATTGAGCACGAAGCATTGAGAAACTGTTCTGTTTTACAAATATACCTAGTGATGGTAATACAGGATCTCTGATTCAGGTCAATGGATATCTGCAGCCATTTGTGTCTTTTTTTAAAAATTATTTTTCACACTTCAACTTAATTCATTTTGATGGTAAAGAAAGCTGAACTTCAAATATTCTTACATCTTTCCTGTGCCATTAAACATCATATAGTGTTCGCTTAGTTGTTTGCCAAGTTGTCCTGCTCTCAGTAAGTCTTTCAACTTTATCAAGGGATGTTATGCCCACTAAACTGACTTCTCTTAACAATGTCATCTTTAGAGTTTCACGTGGTCAGCCTCTTTTTCTTCAGCCTATTGTGCTCCAATTGATAGCTTGTTTTGATATTCTCCAATTGTTTCTTCTAATCATATGACCAACATATGTCCATCTTCTTTTTCTGATCACCCATGAGACAGGTTGTTGTTTGCTCATCTGTCTTATCTCTGCGTTGTTCTTGAATTCGTCCACTTTATACCAAGTATTTTCCTGAGGCATTTGTTTTCAAAAGAGTCTAATTTCTTGTCTATTTCTTTAGTTGATTTCCAGCTTTTGCATGCATAAATGATGGTGGATATCACATTTGAATTGAATAATCTTAACTTGGTTTTTGTTTTTTATAACTTTTGAATTCCATATGTTCTCAAGATTTTTGAAGGACGATGCTGTTTTTGCAATTCTAACTTCCTTTCTGGTGTCACAATCCTAGTCTATGTAGCTGCCAAGGTATGCAAATTGATTTACTTCATCAACTGTTCCTTCTACATATATTTTTCCTTCTTGATTAATGGGAAATTTCATTATTTTTGTCTTTGTTAATTTCAGGACCTATTTTGCTAGCCAAGGAAGACAGGGAATCTGTTTTTTCCTGCATCAATTTCACATTGTCACTGATAAGAGTTATGTCATCAGCAAAATCAAGATCTTCTATTTGGGTCCCATATAACCAGTCAATGCTGGTTTAACCTGCATCTTTTTATTATAAAGTCTATGGCAATTCCAAAAAGCAAATGGAGATAATATACATCCTTGTTTCATGCCTGTCTGGAACCATTCACTCATACCTTCTTCTGTCTTCAGTGTACAAACATATCCATTGTAGACATCTCTAATGATGTTGACTTCTTCTTCTCTTCTTCTTCATACACACACTGGCGATGATATGATACATGCTACCCAGATTTTTGTAATAAGCCTTTTGGCTGAGTACCTCCGACTTCAGCACCTTAGCTAGGGCAGATTGTGGTCTTGCTCAGACTGCCATGAAGACAGTGGTGTAGGCTGGCCTGGCCAAAACTTTGTTTTCCAGCCTCTGG
Organism: Achatina immaculata; assembly: GCA_009760885.1. Lineage (NCBI taxonomy): Eukaryota > Metazoa > Mollusca > Gastropoda > Stylommatophora > Achatinidae > Lissachatina > Lissachatina immaculata. The sequence goes on along the minus strand of CM019718.1, from coordinate 19,343,656 downwards.
TGGCTGTACTTGAGCCCCTTCTTCATGTCAGATCCAGTGTGCAATGCTGGCTGGCCAGATGGCTTTAAGACAGTTCCATAGAGACACTCCAACTTTAGGATGAGGAATCCAATGAGTGCCTCAACAATGTCCATTCCCCACCACCTATAGTCTGCTGGCTCTGTTTTGTTTATATCATTCTGATAGCCATTGTTGTAAAGCCCCATAGGCTTGTCACGTCCTGGATTCATTGGTTTCACACCAGATTTTCCTCATCCTTGCACGCGATCTCCATGTCCCCATCCATCCACCAACCTGACATTACATTTTACAAAAATAACAATTACAACTAGTGTTGATTGCTACAGGTTTCTGGGCTACATAAGTAGGTCAGAGTTTTTAAGCAAACAGATCTGTGTTCCCTGTCTTACAAAGACTATGTTAAGATAAGTGTGTTCTTAACACAGTTGTTCCCAGGGGTTCTATTGATGTTGACAATTTTAGATGGTATTTCAGATAGTCTTAAAATTATCCACAGTGAATCTCTGCGTATGCTATCAAATGCTTTCTTAAGTCTATGAAGTTCAGGATTAATGGTTTCTGCTTTTCAGTATGTTCTTCAAGTATTATTCTTAGATTAAAGATCTGATTAAGACAGCTGCTCTCTTTTCAAAATCTTGCCTGTTCTTCTCTCATTGCAGCATCTACCACATACTTAATTCTAATCAGAATCACTTTACAAAACACCTTTGACACAACTGATAGTAAGGTTACACCCGTCCAGTTATTGCAGTCACTGAGGTTGCCTTTTGTGGGTATTTTAACAATGATTCCCTTTTTTCCATTTAGAAGGGACTTTTTCTTCTTTCCAAATTTTATTAAATATTCTTTGTAGCTGGCTCATGTTGTCACTGCTTTTAACATTTCAACTGTTATTTCATCTTCACCTGCAGCTTTGTCGTTAGCCATCAGATTCTCTGCTGTTTCAGTTTCATTCAGTGTAACTTCATCTAAGGTGACATTTAATTGTGAGACTGGTAAATCAGTTTCAAGATTTATTAATTCATTTGGATGTGGTCAATGAAGTATTTCTTGGAAGTGTTCAGCCCATCTTTGCTTTTGGTCTTTACTTGATGTTAATAGGTTGGCTGTTTTTCTAAAGACTGGTCTTTCTCTGGAGGTAATAGCACCTGTTAGCTTCTTCTGTATGTTATATAAAGTTTTGCTGTCTCCTGTTTTTGCTGCATTTTCTGCTTCTTTTGCCATATTGTCCATATATTTTCTTTTGTCTCTTCTAGCTGAACTTTATACTTTATTGTCTAGTTCTTTGTATGTTGCTTTTGCCAAAACTTTTCCAAGATATGTCTTTACATTCAACATGGCTAATTTGGCTACTATTCTTTCATGTATGTATTTCCATGTGTTATGTGATATCCATGCTTTTCTACTTGTTGATTGCAGTCCAGCACTTGCTTTTGCTGCCGTGATTATGGCTGTGCTATATGAATTCCATAATTCATCTATATCTGTCTCGTTTACCTCTTTGAGTGCTGCAAAATGTTTGGTAAGTTCCAGATTGAAATCACTGTTGGTATTTTCTTCTTGTAGGCTACGACTTTTTATCTTTCAGAGTATTGATTTCTTGCGTTGGCTTTTCAGTTTAAGTCTTATCCTCCCTATATACAGGTTGTGATCACTGTTGACATCTACACCCCTATATGCTCTTACATCTATCAGAGATGTTCTGAATTGTTTTCTAATATAAAAATGATCTATCTGGTTTCTGGTTCTATCATCTGGAGATATCCATGTTGTTTTATGTATTTCTTTGTGTGGAAATATTGTTCTTCCAATGACCATGCCTTCTCTTAGACATATTTCAATGAGTCTTTCTCTGATTTATTGTATCAATTCCTTCTTTCCACATTTACTTTTTCAATGTCGGTGTTATCTTTTCCTACCTTGGCGTTGAAGTCTCCCATGACAATTAAGATGTCATGTTTAGGTACTTTGTTGATGAGTTGTAGTTGGTAATAGAAATCATATTTTATTTCATCATCTGTATCATTCGTGGGTGTATAGCATTGTATGATTGTCATTCTTCCTGTGCCTTATTTTTTATCGTGCTCTTATCATACGACTTTTCACTGGTTCCCATTCTGTAAGGCTGTTTGTTGCCGCAGATGACATAATTATACCCACTCCTTCCTGGTATTTCCCATCGTCTCTGCCTGAATGTATTGTTAACTTATGGTTTTCCACCGTTCTTTTCACTGCTTCTGGCCATCACATTTCACTGATGCCCAACACATCTAGGTGATATCTATCTATTTCTTTTATTACCTGAGCAGTTTTTGTTGTTGCGGCCATTGTTCTTACATTAAAAAAAAAAAGATTTTTGTTATGCATTTGGAGCCATTGAATTTTCTATCGTTGTCAGCGGCATACAGAATTGGTGACTTTGATGTTCGGTTACAACTGTTGCGAGATTCCATAACAGCAGGGTTTTTCCCTATCTAGAGTTGCCTCTAGATGGGTCTCAGGATGAGTTGTTGACCTCATGCCCAACACCCGTTTTACAATGTATGGCGATGCAAAAGACTCATACACAAGTATGCCAGTGAGAACGTTAAAAAGCTCTCGCCATCTTGTATGTTACCCGGAAGCGAAAATATTACTCACACCTAATTTTATCAGTAAATTTCAGTCTTTCCTAACCTTTCAACAAAATAAAAAAAAGCCAACAAATGAAAATGCATCACAGTTTCATTTGTATTAGAAATGTTTTCTGAGGTCATATCATGAAATCTTAACAGTGAATTACACATGGAATTAAAAACCAGTCCAAACACTAACATAGATCACATCAAAAAATAAATCACGAGATGCTGGAAAGTAATACCTCCTGTAATTTTTTTAACTGCAAATTAATTTCAGGCATTTTTTAACAGTTTTCACCTTCACACAACTGAACCTGAACTCTTCCAAGCCATGCTCTCAAAATATTTTTAGTGTTTCTCAGCCTTGAGCTGGCGCAAGTCACAAGACTACGCACAAGCATGATCTTGAGCTACTATATGAACGTGCTAAAGAAAATTCAGACTGGCTCTTTAAGGCAACAGTGGCTTGAATCCCTGGAGATGTCACAGATCCATCAGCTGACCTATATTTGTGTACCATGCCATGCAAGTAAAAGAGGAAATGAGAGAGCAGATCAGTTTGTTGACTTAGCTGTCATGGAAGAAGAGCAGGCAATTGATCAATCAGACATCATCAGTGCTACAAAAGAAGCTGGTTGAACAAAAGGCTTAACTGACAACTGAATCTGCAGTGTCAAGAATCAAAGAGTACAGAGTGAAACTTGGGATGGTGGAAAATGCATGATTCATCAAGAGCTCCAGACAGGTGGTCAACAAAGAAAGAATGAGCATAATCTGTCATGTTACACTGAAGGAGATACCAAAGAGGAGATGGGAATACCTGTGGATGTGTCTGGACTGCATGGATGATGGTTCTTCCTAACTAAACGGTGCTTTAAGCTTTTGGCGTTCACACAGAAGCTTTAAAAGTTTATTGTTCACTGCTGATTGCCAGTACTTTCATACTGTCTCAGCCTGTCACGCTCCCCTGACTGCACATGTCAAACAGACATCCAGACTCCAGAACACATCCTGTAGCTCTCCCCCCCCTCTACCAAGACACCTGAACCCAGCTCTGGCTACAGGGAGCTATACTGGAAGTCAAATTTTGAGGCATTAAGCATGAGCTCTAAAAGACTGCATAATTTATATGGACAATAAATATGGATGTCTGAGGCTAGAACCAGCAGAATAAGAAGAAGAACTGTATTGTCTTTAGCCATAAAAACCATCAAATCACAACATCTTCAACACCTAAGAAAATTGTGAATGTGACTTTTTGCATTGGCAATGCAGCTCTGAATTTTTTGATGCTGGTAATCCCTTGTTACAACAATAAATCACTGTTCTTGTACTCATTAGCTCAAAATAATGCACTCAAACTTCATCTCTTGGTATAATGTTGGTCAGGAATGTGTCATCCATATGTTTAAAGCATAGCAACAACTACTAACTGATGTTAGTTCTCTTCTGCTTCATCTTAGACTGAGCAATTGAAGCAACAAGTGCAGCCATGTACTTTCACTCTCAAGATCTTTATTTACTATCTGCACTCACTCACAGGAAATGCCCATTCATTTATAAGCTCTTGCTAAGAAATATGAGGATTATTTTTCAATAAGCTCATCTACTCAAGAACATTAAGCCTCATTACAAGCCTTCCACTTTGTAACTTGTCAAATAAGTTGAGGCTGACTTTACTATCTCAGATATGTGCAGCTCAACTTAAATGTGGTGCTGATGTCTAAATATTCCATTCCATAACAATTTTTACATTTCGAAGAATGTCAGTTGGAGCCATATTCTCTACAGTCAGTAATTATCAGCACTCACTATTCCATGCTCAAAAACAAATTCCCATTACATGACCTCACTTTTTTTCACAGTAATTCAGAACCTTCTAAAGGAAATATATCTAAAACTGGAATAATTGAGAATTACTGACACAGGAAAGTCTGATCTGAATGCTTAACAATATAATCTAATGTGCAGTTCCTTTAAAAAAAAAAAGAGGGAGAGTTACTTTTAACTGAGTGACAAAAGTTGTTTTAAAATAATGTTTCTGAAGATTTTCTTTCCTGTAATGCAGTTTCTATTTTATTCACATATTTCAGTTTTAAGTAGTAGAATTTCGACATCATACCCAAATAAATTATCCTTAAAATCATGTCTGGATTCCATTTCAGGAAAAATGTTGAAAACAAAACTCAACAGTAATATCTACATTCTGTGTTTCTCACACCTCTATAATACTTCTAAAATTCCATGAAGTAGCTGAGCTGGTTGGCAATGCTAAAATACACTTGTGCCTGCATTCTCAACAAATAATAAATATACAAAAAAAAAACAACATCAACATAAACTTGTAATTTATGGAATTCAGCAATCTGTAAAATCAGTTTCATCTTTGGTCCAGGATATGCAAGTGTTTCTGAAAATGAAAAAGCAGGCCACCTGGTTGTGCCATCTGCATTATGCCTGTTGGACAGAAACTGAAGGTCACAGTAGGAAGGAAGATTTCAACACACATGACACATCTCTGCTCAGGATGAAAGAGCTGGGAGTAAAACATAGTAATGCCAGGCACAAACATATTAAAGGGACAAGAAGAATTATAACTCAACGGTCATCAGTGTCTGTATGTACATAATGTGCACTGAGGAGATACACTGAAGAATATTTTTGGCAGTACGTAGAAGTACAGTATAAGTCATCAGAATAGCACATTAGAATATCAGTATATGTTTAGTGCTGAAGAACAGTCTTTGATCTGGAATTCAAGGCCACAGACTTATCATTTGATGTGAGAGTTCTCCCACATTCATCTCACAGAATGCTCAGATTTAAGATATGGAAGAAATATTAACCCTCATTTTAATAAGGTTATTAAAGTCCATAATAATGAAGTTCTACTGTACACAAACAGGATGCACTGAGTTTTTATGGAAGTCTATCAAGAGCACAAATAGAAGAGACAAACACTTGATTTATAATCTACATTATATCATAGAAAATGAAATCACCAACATTTACAAATTCAACATAACTGGTTATGGGAGTATTTGGTCAGTATAGCTATACTGTAACTGTATTAAATATATTTTAGGTATATTATCATATTCAAGCAGGCACTTAAACATCACAGGAGTTCTTAAATTTACAATTCAATTTTAAAAAGTAATTATGTCAACATGCAAAAACCATGGATTCATATATTCATATGATGTAAAATGAACATCAGGTGGATGGACAAACTGCAGCAGGCTAAACTTCCATTCAGCATAACAGCACTAAGCAGGAGAAGATTTAAGATGGGGGCATGCCACAAAATAAATTACAGTTATCTGCAAATAAATTTCATATGGCAAACATGCTGAAGGAAAGAGGCCACACTGTGCTGAGAAACACAAGATATTTGTAAGTCAGCCACAAGGTCTAGGAAGAACAGTGAAAAAACTGAATCAAATGGACAGTGACTTTGCATAAAAAAACAGCACTATTTGAGGAGGAAACGGCCAAATCAGAGGCCACACCACATGAGCATATAGAGTACAGGCCTTGCAACACAAACATCATTTCCTACTACTGTGGTCGATTATATATACATACTGGTGGAATCAGTCATAGGAGCTGTTCGGCAAATGATGCTTAGCAAAACCCACAACACCTACCATCTACCTGCTTCAAAACTATTTTTTAAGATGAAAATTATTATTATCATTACAGTAGAATCTCTGCACCAAATTAACCAGCAATAACAAAACAATAACCCTTTCAAAGGTGTAAATTTAAACCTGAAATTTAGGCCTATGAGAAAGTTAGTGAAGAGGGACTACAGGCTTGGATGAATGTAGACGATTCCATTCCTGTTACTCTCTCTCCTGGTGATGACGAAATAATCAAACATGTACTGGGAAAGGAGAAAGATGATGAGGAGAAGGATGAAGATGAGGACAATGACAGCAGGCCAAGAAAGTTACATGGAAGGAAGCTCACAAAGGATTGCAGACTTTCATAGGATTTGCCGACCAATGTTCATCTATATCAGCACATGTTGTTATGAAACTTCATTGCATATGCAGTGAATTTTTAAAGCGCTGGTGACAATCTTGTAAGTAGGCACACATTCCAAGTTATGTTATGTCATCACACTAATAAATTTACAACAACTTTCATGTGATAATATATACTGTAATTTTTCAATGCTATTTGAGGACATATATATCGCTCTTCAGAAAGAAAAACAACTAAAGAATCTCTGAAGAGGAACAGAAAGAACCACAGAAATAAATTGTTAAGGGCATGCATCTTTCCCATCACAACATATGCCTGTGAGACCTGAAAACTTAACAAAACAGCTGAGAACAGAGAAATTAATGTGAATCTATATTTATCTTTTATAGGCTATTCAAAGGCACTGGATTGTGTACAACACCAGAAACTTTGGAAAATAATGGAACAAAATGGGAATTCCAACACATTTGATTCAATTAATATCACTACTGTATCTAGACCAACAGGCAGCAGTGAGAATAAATGGTGAAACATCAACTTAGTTTGACATAAAACAAGGGGTCTGTCAGGTGTGCATACTGTTGCCTTACTTATTTAACTTGTATACTGAAAATATAATGAGGAATGTTACATAAGATGTAGACAAACAATATTACAATGCCATAACAATTAGAGGTTATGAAATACTAGAGATTAGATATGCTGATGACACAGTATTACTGTCCACAACACAAAAAGGAATGGAAAAACTAATTATGTCAGTCCATAAGAATAGTGAAGAGCAAAACCTTTTATCTTAATGAGAAGAAAATTAAATTGATGACATCTGACAAAACAAACAAGGCAGCTGAAATATGTATCAATGAGGAAAAATTGGGAGAGGTGGAGAGTTTTGAATATCTTGGATCATTAATAATAATAATAGAGATACAAGGAGGGGAATTAAAAGGACATCTATTGCTCTTCAAAAAGTAAAACAACTAAAGAAGCTGTGGAAAGGAACAGACAGAACTACAAAAATAAGATTTTTAAGGGCATGCATCTTTCCCATCACAACATATACCTGTGAGACCTGAACACTTAACAGACACATAAATGCCTTCGAATGTATATGCTACAGAAGAGTTCTTCAAATATCGTGGACACAAAAAAGAACAAATATATCCATACTACAGGAACTTAATATTGAAGAAGGCTGACTAGTAAAGAGGATTAAACAGAGAAAACTTGAATATTTTGGATACATTAAACATCATGACAACTTAGAGAAGACAGTCTTGGAAGGATACATAATGGGAAAAAGAGAGGAAGACCAAGGCGAAGATGGCTGCAAGACATCGTTGATGATCTGCGAATGGATGCATCAAATATATTCTTTATAAATACTCTTTTATGTAAGTTTATACACTCATAGAACAGATTTTACTATCTTTAAATGACATATATGCTGCTGTATAAAAGAAGTGCTAGTGAATCTCAAGAAACAAAGAGACTTTAACTCGAGCAGAAACAGCAGCACCAAAACTCACATTACTCTTTGTTTTATTCATGAACTAGTGCAAACAATATTGCCATTTACAATAGATTATGCTTATAAGTTTGCTTGAATGAGAACATTCACTAAAACAATATTGATCTAACATAATAAATAAGAAATTTTAAAAAAGTGAGAAACAGGACTGAAATTCATTCATCTCATAAGGTTTGCCATAACTAGTTTAGAGTCATGTTACATTGTAAAGGCTACACAATTGACAGTTTAAATATTTATGTTGATTTAGGCCAATTATTGCAATAAGCTTCAAAATAGGTTCTTGCTTATACTTTTGGGAAAAAAAAAGAACTGTCGCCTGAACTTAAACAGAAAATCAATATCAACCTCAAACTGCTGCAGACGCACACAAGACTGATAGTTATACATGAAATAGTCGGCTGATTTTAACTCCATCAGGATAATCACAAAAACGCAATATCACAACACACTGCACACCTTAAGAAGGATATTTAACTGTGTATGTAAGAATGAAAAATTAAATCATTGTGCAAAAATTTATCAAAATATTAAGTCAGGTGGCACAACTATTTGAAATAAGAGTTTATACAGTTCTGCTTATACATGCTGAATATCCATTATCTGAAATGTTTGTGACCAGAACTGTTTTAGATTTCAGATTCTTTTCAGATTTTGGAATATTTGTATATACATATTCAGGTATCTTCAGGATGGGATCCAAGTCTATACATGAAATTCACTTATGTTTAACATACACCTTACACCCACACACAGCCTGAAGTAATTTTATACAATATTAAATAATAACTTTGTGCATGAAACAAAGTCTGTGTACACTGAACCATCAGAAAACAAATGTGTCACCATCTCAGGCATCCACATGGACAATTCATGGTTGTTTGGCAACACCATCATTCCTGGCTCTGAATGTATACACAACTGACAAGCAATCATTTTCTAACATTTATTCACACATAAGTACTTAGCAGTAAAAAATATGACACAGCATTAATGTGTCCAAGGTAATAGAGCAGCACAGCAGCATCACTAGAATTTAATGGCGTAACTTTTCATAAATTTCTGCAATAAACATGATAATGTTTGCACTAGTTCATGAATATTCAGTTCCCTTCAGTTTTCAGTTCATCATGACAGATCTTTGCTCATTTGATGATCAGCATACCATTAAGTGGCATGTATTCACTGTGATGCTCACCTGGGCAAGAGCAGAAAAAAAGGCAAAGGACAGGCATTTGTGGAAAATCCTTGCGGAAGCCCCATGTGCCCTGGGCACTTAAGGTTCAGAGAGAGAGAGATTCACTGTGATGTTGATGGATCATGCTTTCAATACATGATTAAGATCTTCAATTTTAGTTCTATGCAGTGTTTTTCTTTTCAGATTAACTTCTATTCATTGCTTTCAGCAGTTTATCCTTCTGTTTCTCTAGGCCTCAAATGATCACTCATCATTCCAACACTATACTCCTCTGTAAGATGTTTCACACTTACACAGTTTCTCAAACAGCTCTACTTACTATGCTATAGATAAGCATAAATGTTTTCTCTTCTTCTTATCACTGTTACCCATAGGAGTATTTGACACATTCAACAATATCTTTACACCTTAGAGCAGAGAAGATTTTTAAAAAAAAAAAAAACAGTATGTAATGGAGGCAGTTTTTGGTGCCATGTTGGTCCATGTATGGACCCTGTTGCTGGCATTTTATTACTCTTTGTAAGTGTGCTTTGTGTGAGGAATCTAGGCATGCACTGAAAAGATATATCACAGCTGAGAGTCCTTTGGGATGGTACTGAAAATGGCTGTTGTGTATGTGTGTGTTGACTGCTGCTCATCACATGAGGTCATGAGTGGAATTCTGCATTTGTGGCGTCATGCTGATGCTCGAAAAGTTTCGGTTTTTGGAGGATTTCGAATTTTTGGATTAAGGATGCTGCTCAGCCTGTATTTAAACAGCTGTGCAAGTAGAATTAACTCCTTAATAATAAAATCTATAAATTAGTTTACCAAGAAAAGAAGGAGAAAAAAGAAAACAAATTGTTGCTGTAGCTGGCTATAAATCAGTATCAGTATGAGGTCAAAATAAATGACTATCAGCGGACTGTGTGGGACTAGAAGAATGCCACTGTAACTACACTACAGAAGTTAAACCTTTGGAAACTCTCTTGGTTCATGACTAACAACTCATTTAATATTATAATTAACATACATCTTTAAATGATTATAGCAAGCCACATCTAAAGATCTCCAAATATAACATGAACATAAGCTTATGTTTCAAACTCTTCATGTTTCTACAAAACTGTAAAGTTGTACTAAATATTAGTTTTATAAAACATATTTAAAATTTAAATATTATGAAGCTGCTACAACTTTCTGCCTAAATTAACAGTTTTCTTAACCTGTTGATGATATGCTGCTTGGTACAGAATATATCTTACTGAAATCACAATTGATGTTACATTCTCAGCTTCTGGGTACAGAAAGTATGGTGAAGATTTTCTAACATTAGATTAATATTTGTAACAGTTCACAGATGAAAGGTGACCTGTATTGGTGTTCCTAGAGCACACTTCTTTGCAAGCTTTACATCATGTAGAATATGATGATCTCATGTCACATAAGGCTGTTGTATTATAACAACAGAAACTCAGTCGTGATTCACACATGGCTGTGTCATCTTCCTTAAGCAATCTTCTTTGCTAGTTCTTATTTGAAATCTTCCATCACAGACAAGTCAGCAATCACAGCAATAAAGGTTGAACTATCTGTAAGATCATGAGAGATCTTGCAATAATCTATGATATAAGGTACATAGACTCAAATGCTAAAAAACAAAAAAATAACAGTAAAAATTTTCCTATACAGCTGAGGTAAAGTAATGAAATAACTGCAATGGGAACATGACATATGTCCAGTATCATTTCTCTTGGTCTTCCTCTTGATCTTTTCCCCTCTATTTTTCCCGTTGTTATAATATTTTCAATGCCCCCCTCTTCTCATTGCATGTCCTATGAAAGTACATTGTCAGAGGAAAGCACAGCTTGGAATGTATAAGAGCAGTGAAGTGACTAGAATGCTGGTTCTTCACATAAAAAAAAACCATGCTGATGTTCTAGTCAACCCAGCTGAAATATTGTGCATGACACTTATGTTATGGATCAAGATTAGAAAGTTAAGTCCAAGCGCAAAATAAGCTCTATAATATTTCATTGCCCTAAGGCAGAAGACTGTTACTTTAAAATTTTAACTGCCATAAAGCAGTCACTGATGTGGTGAATGAATAGTTAAAATGATAGGACAAATTAGAAAGCACAGGAGAAAAGCTACAAAAGCTCTTTACTCCACATATGGCTACAAAATGTAAGCAAATATGAACATTTCTGGGGTATTTGCAAATGTGATCCTGTTCTGAAACAAAAATAAAGAGAAGCAAAACCTACAGCTAAAGCAACAGTCTAGACTTACTAAAAATGTTGATATATTTTATAAAGCACATGGAAAACTGAAGCAGCTTCAGAAACATATTCAGATGAAGCAGTACTGGTAAAAGAAAAGTTAAATTACTCCAGAAAATCTCTTTATCTTACTTTTCCATAGCCTGTAACCGCTAGATAATCCCTACATTTATAACAGCTTGAAAATCATTTACATTGATGGTTTGTTTTCAAACCATATAATTAAACCATTTTTAAAAGCTATAACTTGTGTTTGCCTTTTTTTTCTTGGTCAGTCTTTCTTATTTTCATGGTGATTATGGCATCATATTTCAGAACTAGATGATGCTCTCCATTACCGGTTTTTTACTCCTTTCACTGGGTTCAGTTAGCTCATCTGTTGTAACAGAATCACTGCTGTCCAGTCCATGATTACCCTGGGTATACATCTCTGCATAAAGCTGAGGTATATGAAGCTGTGGATTCTTTGTGATTACAAGCCCAACTGCAATGTTGTGCTCCATGCCAAACTGTGAGAATTCTGACAAACGCAGTAGCATCTCACTGAAGCGAAAGCTGCCATTAGGAAAATGTTCTGTAAGAGATGGTAACATAGCACAAGAATTATTTCACAAAGTTTATGAATGAGTTTTTGAGTTACATGAATATCTAAAACATGATGTTACAGGGAAGACAGACAAACAGGTAGAAGGAGACTAGACTAAACTGGTGCAACGAAAACCATGGTGTCACGCAATCCGCTTCAGAGACCCACCAAGAATACAGGCTCAAGCCCTGTGATACTCTGAACCTCTTGTGGTGCTCTCTGGGATCTCGTATGGTCCTTCGTGTGGGACCACACAGGAGACTGCGGGACCTAACGAGGACCACAGGCGTAAATTCAGTAGGATCACAGTGCAGTCTTGGTGGTAGAAGTGAACGAAGAAGAAGAAGAGGTAGAAGGAGACAAAAGTTATATAAGATATATGGAGGAAAATCACATATAAAATAAGAGAAAGAATGACAAAGGAAAGAAGAGAAAGATGAAGAAAGTCAGACAGAATAAGGAAAGAGAAGAGGCAGTGATGATGACAGAGACAAAAAAGACACACAGAGAGGGTGACAGAAATAAAGACGGGGGGGGGGGGGTTGTTTGCAGACAGAGATGAAGATAGATAGACACAGATATAGGGAAGTGGAGAGAGACAAAGATAGAGAGAAAAAGACATAGGGAGAGGAAGCACTGACAGATAAGATGGTAAGAGAGACAAAAATAAAGACAAAGAGACCATATAGACATACAGAGAGATCACAGAAATACAGTGAGAGAGACAGAGACACTCACCGAAACAGAGAGTTGGAGAGACAGAGACACATGGATCCACAGGGTAACAGAGACCACAGAAACAGAGAGTTGGAGAGTTAGAGACACATGGACACACAGGGTAACAGAGAGTTGGAGATAGAGACACATGGACACACATTGTAACAGAGAGTTGGAGAGACAGAGACACATGGACACACAGAGTAATAGAGACCACAGAAACAGAGAGTTGGAGAGTTAGAGACACATGGACACACAGGGTAACAGAGAGATGGAGATAGAGACACATGGACACAGAAAAAGAGAGTTGGAGAGATAGTGACACAATTACACTTAGGGTAACAGAGACACCCACAGAAACAGAGAGCTGGAGAGACAGACACATGGACACAGAGTGAGAGAGAAATACAGAAACATTGAATGAGAGAGAGAGAAATACACTTTGACACAGGGAATGAGTGAGACAGAAAACCCACAGAAAAAGATAAAGACACACAGACACTCAAAGCAAGAGAGACAGAAGACACAAAAATAAGGAGTCAGAGACTCACAGAAAGTGAGAGAGACAGAGAGACATGGACATAAGGAAGGAGAGAGAGACAGAGACCTAAGCATGGACACAAGGAGTGAGTGAGACAGGGACCCCCAGAAACATGCACACAATAGAGAGATAGATGCACACAGACACAGTGAGTGAGAGAGAGGAGCATGGTCACAGTGAAGGAGATAGAGATCTACACAGGGAATGTGAGAGACAGGGACATGGACACAGGAAGTGAGAGACAGATATAAATGACACAAGGAGTGAGAGAGATAAAAGATAGACACAAAAAGTTAGGAACACAGAAGTAATGATATAAGGACACAGAGGTGATGATATTAAGACAGATGATGACAGAGAGACACTGATTATGACAGAAAGACAGATAACAATACAGAGATGACAATACAGAGCCACAGAGATGATGATACAAAGACAGATGACAATACAGAGCCACAGAGATGACAATATAGAGTCACAGAGATGACAATACAGAGCCACAAAGATGATAATACACAAAGATGATAAAATAGAAACACCAGACATAGGGAGTATAAGAAAAACAGAGAAACAGAAAATGAAAGAGACTGGAAGAAATTCAGAAACAAATAAATGAACTTTATATTCAAACAGAATGAAGAAGTGGGCCTGCAAGGCTGTCTGACATTCTGTCATTCATCATTCGATTTTCACTCAAGTTTCAAACATTCAGTTTAGTACAGGGAGTAGTACATAAAGAGAATGAAAAATAAGGTTGGTTACAAAAATAAGACTGAAAAAAAGGCCAAAATAAATATATGAAGGACACAAATGAATGAAAATAAAAGAAAGAAAACACCCATCAAAACTGTCACCTACTAATTTCATACTCCTGAAATGCATCCATATATCTCTCCTTCAGTTTTTTGGTTCTCTGAACACTCTCTAGTCCTGGGTATTCTTGAAAAGTGAGATTTTTTTTTTTAATGAATTATTATGGCTAGCACATGCAGTCAGATTCTAAATAAAATGTGAAATCTGTATACAGAAGACTTTCCTAGTTTATTTCAGAAACAGATTTTTAATTGCTGTCATTTTGAGCACATCACTCATCTATCTGTATTGGTGGCAACAAATTATGGATGCATCCAAGTCTTTCATGGCTAGTTTCAAGTCACTAACTTCAAATTTCAAGTCAAAGTAAGCAGCATCAAGTTGAGTTTCAGGTCATGCCTCTAAGAGAGTGTGAGTCAAAACACACAGAGATTGCTGGTTCTAGTTACCAAATCAGCAATTATTTATTATAGCATGCTTAAGAGCCTGCAGATGGTAAAAGTGAAAATGAAGTAATTTAAAATAAATAGTAGAGGCACCTATATATACTGTCCAAAAAAAGAAACACATGACAATTTTAGCCAATACTTTGATATTATATAGCATTTTAAATTGAATGAATACAATTTTCAAATTGCAAACAATAATACCTAAAGGTTTAAACACTCACTTGACAGTTTCTTGCATATGTGTGATGAGAATTTGTTAGTCCCAGGTGTTCTCAACTTAGTATGGTGTGTGGCCTCCACTTGCAAACAATCAGCGACTGGCACCTCCTGGGCATAGATGCGATCAGATGTCTGATGTGCGCCCGTGGGATGGCTGCCCACTCTTCATGGAGCGCCTGCCACAGATCATGATGACTGGCTGTAGAAACATTTCAGTGACAAACGTGTCTTTGCAGCTCATCCTATAGGTGCTCGATCGGATTCATGTCTGGAGACATGGATGGCCAGGGAAGGGTGAGAATGTTGTTGACAGTCAGGAACTGTGTGGTGAACCATGCAGAATGGGGTCTGGCATTGTCCTGTTCTTCTTCTTTGTTCGCTTCTACTACCATGACTACCCCTGATCTTACTGAATTTATGCCTGTGGTAATCAATAGGCCCCGTAGTCTCCGAAAGGACCACATGAGATCCCCGAGAGGACCACAAGAGGTTCAGAGTATCACTGGGCTTGAGCCTGTATTCTTGGTGGGTCTCAGAAGCAAGATTGTGTGACATCATGGTTATCGTTGCACCAGTTTAATCTAGAGCTGGACTTTCTCACCGGAAAACCTCGACGTGTTTTAGATATGAGTATATCTCCGCTGGGAGAGAGGTGGTAGCTCATCCAGGCTAAAGTTGGACTTTCTCACTGGAAAACCTCGACATGTTTTGAGACACCCGTATATCACTGCTGGATGAGAGATGGTTGCCCATCCAGTCCAGCACTGGACTTTCTCACCAGAAAACCTCAGCGTGATTAGGATATGCATACATCCCCACCAGGTGAGTGGTGGCTGCCAATCTAGACTGCCCTGGTCCAGTGTCTCCGACTTCAGTGTTTTGTGGTCATGGCTTCTACCCTTCCTGGTTGTGACCAGGATGGAGCTTTTGTCCAGGAGGACGAATCCTTGCCACTAGTGACTTCCACCCCTGGGTTAAGCTAGTTTAGGTTTATTATTCTAGTATGGGCATGTTTAGGATGTGACCGACCTCTAGTGTGGAGGTACAGTGACATGCACAGCCATTAAGTTTCACCCCTGGTGTAAGCCAGTTTAGGCATATTTCACCAGTATGGGTGTATATCAGACGTGACTGACCTCTAGAGCGGAGGTACCGTGACATGCGTAACCATCAAGTTTCACCCCTGGTGTAAGCCGGTTTAGGTATATTTCACCAGTATGGGTGTATTTCAGACATGGCCAGCCTCTAGAGTAGAGGTGCCGTGGTATGAGTAGCTCTCGCCGCAATACTACTGGACATACCAATTAAACTTCACTTTATCCTTTCCATCACCTTTTCACATCGGCGCCACACAACAACCCTAATTGCTTTTTCCGCATTTTTTTCCTTTGCCGGGAGGAGTTTCACTCCATGTGCAGCATCTAAAGAATCTCGCCAGCAGTGTCTTAACCTCTGGGTCAAGCCGGTTCAGGCAATTCGCATGGTATGAGTACATATGGGACATGGCCGACCTCCAGAGCAGAGGTGCTGTGACTTGAGCAGTCCTGACCTCGAGACCACTTCACTTACTTCTTTCTTTCAACTTTTCCACAGTGCTGACGGCAACCCATGATCCCATCTTTCTTCACTGGCTGGGAAGAGCCCCACTCCATGCACAGCAACTGAAGAATCTCGCCAGCAGTGGTAGATGAGCTACCAAACATGACTCTCATCTACTTGAAGTGTCTGGTTTTCAGGCGCCAGATATTCACTTCGCCTCTTCTCCTGTTGGTTTGAACAGTTCTGCCACGAGAAGGCCAGGAGCTGGACTTGACTGTCAGAGGCTATTTGAGATGCACGCCTGGGATACACTTCATTGGAGTGGAGAGCGTTATCCTCCACACCACCTCAGGCAATGACAGTCCTTAGAACCGTTGTCCTGTGAAACACAGACCTTTTCACAGCTAAAAATGGAAGGACATGGGTCAAAGAATTTCATTGACGTATCAAGCCTCCTTCAATCTGCACCAATGGACTCCTTCCATTGAAATTGATCAAATCCCATACATTACACCTCCACCGCTGTGCGGCAGAGCTTCATCATTGTAGTTTTGGGCAAAACGTTCATTTGGCCTACAGTAGACCCTTCTCCGCATATCATGACAGTGCAACAAAAAGGAAGATTCATCACTAAACCAGACACATCTCCAATGATTATCAGTTGTCCAGGGCCGATGCTGGTTGGCCCAAACAAGTCGATTTTAGCGATGACGTATCGTTAAGACAGGACCTCGGTGAGGTCATTGTGCCACCATTCCAGCTTCATGCAGTCTATTCCGGACAGTTTGATCAGACACATGACATCCTGCAAGCAATGACTGGGCACTTGAGGAAGCTGTTGTACACCTGTTTCTAAGGTGATGAACCAGAATAAAGTGATCATCAGCTGCTGTTGTTACCCTGGGTCATCCACTGCGATGCCAGTCTTCAGCTGAGCCAGTGGCTTAGAAATGGTGCCAAAGTTGACTGATGGTTCTCTGCTGCAGGTTTAAATGCCTGGCAACCTGACAGTGACTTTCACCTGCTTGTAGGCGACCAATAGCAATGTTTCGTAAATTTTGTGATAGACGTGCCATAACTGTCTGCTTGAAAATTAACTCAATTTGTTAGTGTAATCTCGTCCTTTTATAGCGTTTCATTTGTGTGAGAAGTGAATTGTGCTCACCACAAAAATCATCTCTTTTCCATAAATGCATCGTGAGTTATGGTAAAAAAATGCATGATTAGCAAGGGCAGCTACTACATTCTGACTATAAATGAAAATAGCAAAATTCACGCTAAATCATGGACCTGATATCTTGGTGACAATTTTTAGTTTGGTCTGAGATGCCTGAGAAAAAAATGTTTGTCATAACATATAAAAAAATGAAGCTTATATAAGCTATGCATTTCTTTTTTTGGACAGTATACTTTATTCTTCACCGGATCTTAGTTTCAGACTTTCTTTTTTTGTCAGTTCCTTTTATCTGTAAAGACAAGGGCATCCCTTGTATATAATTTAAACTTTTACTCTAAATCTCCAGTAAAATTTCTCAGACTTTGTCTATGAGACACATTTGAAAATACAACCCTAGCAGTGGCATAAATTCTTATGTTTGGTGCCAAATATCTGTTTTTTTCATTACACGATATGCATACTTTTTTCACTTATTCCTTTACTCTGTCTAAAATAAACAGATTGTTGTATAATGTCTAGACATACACCTGGCAAAGCTAAACAGATTGTTGTATAACATCTTGGCATACACTTGGCAAAGCTAAACAGATTGTTGTATAACATCTTGACATACACTTGGCAAAGCTAAACAGATTGTTGTATAACGTCTAGACATACACTTGGCAAAGCTAAACAGATTGTTGTATAACGTCTTGACATACACTTGGCAAAGCTAAACAGACCACAGATTCAAATAAGATAATCAGAAAGTACACAGAAGAGTGAAGTCATTAAAGAATGTGTTGTCTTACTAACACTACACTGAGTCATTTCAAGTGAAATGACTAAAAATGTCAAGTTGCAAGTTGAGTTCAAGTCACTATTCTTCAAGTCAAGTCTTTAAACTGACTCAGTATTCATCTCTGCAACAAACTGGTTTAACTACACATCCAATTCAACCATCACCAGCTATAAATAGTTTCAAAGAACTGTGAGGAAGTAACCAGGAAAAGGGCTAATTGAACTAGTGGAAACTGCTACATACCATCATTGAGAAGCAACATGCAAGAAAGATATGCATACTCCATCTCTGTCAAGGCATGTCTTTGGGCCATGATTCCCATATGCTCATAATGAGTGTGAATGACATCAAATTCTGGAAACAATTCCTGGAAAACATTGTGGAGACAGAAGTTGATGGAATTCCACAAAACTGTGCTGAGACTAAAATTTATAAATGAGAAGATGGTGCAGTTAATTATTTTTTTGAAACCATCCAGCATTAAAGATAAAAGCAGTAAATAATGATTAATATAATTTTACAAACATTTGCACTTTGCAAAATACCTAACTACATCCAGCATCAAATATCCCTGATCCATTGTCAAGTTCCAGTCCCTGTATGGTCATTTTCTGGCCCTTATTAAATCTTCTCAAATTTACTCCCATATGTTTTTAAAAAATGTATAAAAACAATTATCTGCAGATAAATTATTTACTCTGATTTTGAGGATTTCTTTTCGAGTAAAACTGAAGTAGTTATAGAAGCCAGTATCTGGTTCATAAGCCCGGCTATGGTTCAGGATAACCAGACCATAGGTGGCCATACGTAACAGCAACACCTGATCATCAATCCTGAGGCTTCGGAAACCTGCAAACAATGAAACAATGAAACTAAGATCCAAGAATGTAGTGCAATTTATTAATGGCTCCAGAAAAAAAATTTGTGTAATCAAAATAACTAAAGACAATATTTAATTAGCAGAACCATTTAGTGACCAGTGATCAACAAGCCATGTCTTGTCAATCAAGGATATAATGGACCATCTGTTAAAAAAATTTACTTTTTGAACATTTTCATTTAAATTTCTTCAGTTTAAAAGCTGTTAAATATTTGCCATGGTAAATCAGGCAAAAATCACATGTAAATCATAAAAGAAATCAAGAAATCTTTCACATGTTTACCTGTCATAATTTACTTCATGCAGGAAATATAAGCTTCTCTGCTGTTATAGTGTTGATTTTCTGCAAGAAATATACAAGGTAACTTCAAAATCAATCCTTTGTTTTTCTCACCTGGTACTCTCTTAGCAAATCGCACAATACATTTGGCATGAAAGTTAAAATGCTCCATCATCTTCTCCCAGGTTGAGTTTACATCTTTAAATCTGTCTGCATCAAACACATCAGACTTTGCTCGGTTCTGTGGAAGCATAAAAAAAAAACAAAATTGAAATGAAACTCTTCGTTACAGTACTTCACTGTTTTGTTGTTTGGAAATAATTTCAGCATAGTCAGGACATTCCCATATCTGCTTGGTTACCTGTTTCAGTGACCACCTCAGAACAGGTGTCACAGGTAGGACAAGACTCCAAGTGCTTGCAACAATTTCCGCTGTATTTCCAACTGCCAAGGGATTTTTATTACGAGCAACAATGCACATGGATATTCAGTCCCACTACCAAGAGACCAGGAGTATTTATTGCTGAATCACAAGATTAAATCCCACTTCTGGTGGGATTCAAACCCACAAACTCCCACACCTGAGGCAAATGTCTAACACTGATCTGTTATGTCCCCCGTGTGGTACCCGGGATCTGCAAAGAATAGGACCACTGTACCCTACCATGCATGATCGTAAAAGGCGACTAAGGAGGGTTCAGCATAGGGCCAGCAACCCTATCTGGTAAAAAACTATCAGACTGCTACAGAAACAGAAGCAAGGGAAAAAGCAAATGCAGGTGGAAGGAGAAATGCGTATCAGGAAACTGAGCCCATGAAGGTTGTGGATGAAAGCCAGCCACTGGAAGTCCCCAGCCCGACTGCAGACCTCCTGGAACCTAAACAAAAGATGCAAATCGGCAGCTGGAATGTAAGAACACTTAACCAGACTGGAAAACTAGCACAAACCATCAAGGAAATGCACAGATACAAACTAGACATACTAGGAATACAAGAAGCAAGATGGACAGGACAAGGCAGAAGGAAATTAACAACACAGCACACAGAAGATACAATAATATGGTCAGGTAAAGAAGATCTTCATGAAGGAGGAGTAGCATTGATTATAACAAAAGAAGCATCAAGAGCATTGCTGAAATGGACCCCAATAAATGAGAGATTATTATATGCACGGTTCAACTCAAGATTCACGAAGCTGCCTATTATAGTTTGTTATGCACCAACAGAAGCAGCTGAAGAGGAATTAAAAGAAGATTTTTACAACAGCCTCCAAGCCACAGTAGAAACAATACCCAAGCATGATATGCTACTCATCTTGGGCGACTTCAATGCAAAAGTAGGTGAAGGAAATGAAGATAGAAGAAGAATCATGGGAAGAGAAGGAATCGGAGAAATAAATGAAAATGGAGAAAGACTGTGCAGTTTCTGTGAAGAAAACATGATGACCATCGGAGGGACAATTTTCCAACACAAAAACATCCATAAGGTGACTTGGAGGTCACCAGATAAAACCACAGAAAACCAAATTGATCACATACTAATAAACAACAAGTGGAAACGGTCACTACAAGATGTGCGAGCAAGGAAAGGAGCAGATATAGGAAGTGATCACAACCTTCTGGTAGAAAAAATAAAACTAAAATTAAGGAAAGCCAGAATCGGAGAACACAGAAAGATACATTTTGATACAAGAAAACTGATAGACCAGCAAACAAGAAATGAATTCTCAATAATACTTAAGAACCGCTTCAGTGTCCTACAAGACGAAGCAGAAATGTCCATATTAGATTTCAATAAAACACTACAGGAAACAGCAAAAGAGGTGCTGGGATATCGGAAAAGGAGAAAAGAGGAATGGATAAGTGAGACCACATGGGAAAAGATAGAGCAAAGAAAAGAAATCAAGAAAAAATTACTGAACACCAAATCACAACGGCTTAAAGAACGAGTTTTAAGTAATTATGCACAAAAAGACAAAGAAGTGAAGGAATCATGCCGTCAAGATAAACGTCAGTATTATGACAACTTAGCAGAGACAGCAGAGAAAGCAGCATATACAAATGACAAAAAAACCATATATAAAATCACAAAGCAGATGACAGGTAACTTCAATACAAGATGTGAAAGTGCAGTAAGAACACAAAATGGACAACTGGTCAGTGGAGAAAGAGAAAAAATTGAAAGATGGAGGGAACACTTTAACACCCTACTAAACAGAACACAAGCAGCACAAGCAATAGATATACCTGAAGCAAAAGCGGAACTAAACATCAATACAGGACCAATAACAATAAATGAAGTAAAAGAGGCAATAAAGATGCTAAAATCAGACAGGGCACCAGGTGAAGATGAAGTGACTGCTGAGATGTTGAAAGCAGAAGAAACAGAAACACCAAAACAACTTTGCCGGATATTACAACAAATTTGGGATTTAGAAAAAGCCCCAGAGGAGTGGAAAACTGGTCTTATAGTAAAACTACCAAAGAAGGGTGACCTCAGAGATTGCGGGAACTGGAGAGGCATTACCCTACTGCCACTCACTAGTAAAGTATTTTGCAGAATAATCATCAACAGAATTGTACCAACACTTGAGGAAAAACTTCGGAAAGAGCAGGCAGGATTTAGGAAAGGAAGATCATGCATAGACCATATATTTGTACTTAGACAAATATTAGAACAGGCAAATGAGTGGCATAGCACAACATATGCATTATTCATAGATTTTGAGAAAGCCTTTGACAGTGTCAACAGAGATGCACTGTGGAAAATCCTAAGATGGCATGGCCTCCCCCATAAAATAGTTAATGTAATCAAAGCCCTATACGAGGGTTTTCAGTGCAAAGTTATCTGTGGAGAACATACCTCCAGCAGCTTTAGGGTACAAACAGGAGTGAAACAGGGATGTGTACTATCACCAACATTATTTATCTTGGCAGTAGATTGGTTAATGAAGGAGGCAACATCAGACAAACGCAGAGGATTACAATGGACCCTTAACACAGTGCTGGAGGACCTTGACTTTGCGGACGACATTTGTCTATTATCAAGCAGTCACAAAGATATGCAAGATAAAATAAACAAGTTAACCCAGAATGCAAACAACATAGGACTAAAGGTCAACGTAGGAAAGACAAAGTTAATGAAGCAAAATGTGAACAACAGAAATGTACTCAGAGTAGATAACAAGTTAGTGGAGGAGGTCAACGAATTTGTATACCTTGGCAGCAGAGTAGTAGAAAATGGAGACAGCACAGAGGACATCAACAGCAGACTTACTAGAGCAAACCAGGCTTTTGCAATGCTACAGAATATATGGAAATCAAATAAACTAAGCATAAATATGAAAATCAGGATATTTAAGAGTAATGTTCTAAGTGTACTACTCTATGGAAGTGAATGCTGGAAAATCACCAAAACCATAGAAAACAAGTTGAATTCTTTCCAGACTAAATGTTTACGTAGAATTAAAAAAATATTTTGGCCAAACACCATAAGAAATAACATCTTATTGGCAGAAATGCAGATGAAACCACTGACAACAATTATTGAGGAAAGACGCTGGCAATGGTTGGGACATGTGCTTCGAATGACTGACAACTCACTACCAAAAATAGCACTAAGATGGACACCACAGGGGAGCAGAAGTAAGGGTAGACCAAAAGAGACATGGAGAAGAACAACAGAAAGGATGTTGAGCAATAGAGGGCTCACCTGGGCAAGAGCAGAAAAAAAGGCGAAAGACAGGCATTTGTGGAAAACCCTTGCAGAAGCCCCATGTGTCCTGGGCACTTAAGGTTCAGAGAGAGAGAGATCTGTTATGTGTAAAATGGTAATGTTTCTTAACAATAAGGATAATGACTGTCATTGTTTACATTAAATCTGCTGATGACTTGCTCTCACACGCCAAGTTTTTTTTCCCTCATTTATCCTTTTCTTCTTCTTTATAGATGTTTTCTTTCTCCCCTATTTCTGCACATGTTACTCTTTTCATTTCTTGTTCAGCAAAAGCTGACTGTGTTCTCTCTATGTAGCTTCATTATTTGATTTTTTTTAAAGTACTTCTCATGTGCCATCTTGGCAAGTCATAGAGATTCATGGCACCACCTTGGCAATACATCTCATGTTTATTATTTATCTCTCTGGAACTGTGATCAGGATGTTCTTAGCAGTTGATGCTGCGAAGATGATGGACTTGATTATGGTAGCTTGAAATATGACCAGGAGTGGACTCCCCCCAAAAAATTTGCATCTCAGCCAGCTCCAGCACCTTGAGAACTACTGGAAATAATTTCACCAGCCTAACAGCCAGACTCAGCCTGCTACTATGAGCACCAACAGAAAGGTAGGATAAAGTCTTGGTCAGCTCTGTTTTGCTGGCCCTGGTAATTATGCTGTTGCTTATCATCATCCTAAAACAAAGCTCAAGTGGAATATTGACAGAATGTAAATTTCTAAAATTTCTCAGTCTTCTTTTTCTTCAGAATTCTAGGTTGTTTTATAATCATCTTAATAAATACTTTTTAGCCTAATATTATTTTCTTGTTATCATCTTTCTTCTTTCTTTTAGCTCTTTTTCTT
Source organism: Achatina immaculata (assembly GCA_009760885.1). Classification (NCBI taxonomy): domain Eukaryota; kingdom Metazoa; phylum Mollusca; class Gastropoda; order Stylommatophora; family Achatinidae; genus Lissachatina; species Lissachatina immaculata. The sequence continues at coordinate 19,319,474 of CM019718.1, read as the reverse complement.
CTTTTTTTTTTTTGGCTTCTTTTAAAATTGCAACCAAATTATTCATAAAAGTGAGACTTTTTGGGTCTGTTCTAAAGAAATGGATGATACCTTCTCATATCTCTAAGAATTATGACCCAGAGGGGCCCATGTTCCTTAGAGCATCTGAAGAGCCAAAGCGCTTGCCTGAGAGGGGGGGAGGTACTTTTCTAATGATCTAAGGCAGTGGTTCTCAGACCTTTTGCTGCATGGCCCCCATTTAAAAGTCAAACATTTTTGCAGCCCACTTATAAAGTGCTTTATATTTGCAAGGTATAAATCTAATTTTATAAAGTATTATGTAATATTTTCTCTACATGTTTAACTGCATATTGATTGCTACACAAAAGTTCTTTTCATTTACCTTAAAGATGGCACTGTTTCTGGTTGGATAGCATGTACTGGCTGGAATTTGTGACAAACACACTCAAAGATCATCCTCCATGTTCATTCTTGAACAATATTTCGTTTTTATGACAGTCAATGCAGAAAATGAAACTTCACATAAATAAGCTGTTGAAAAAGGTAGAAGAACTTTCATCGCCAGGGCTGACAAAAACGGATATTCCAGCGAAACAGTGCACCAAAAGGAAGAGATATCCACAGTGGGGTCATTAAATTTGATTTGTAATGTGTGACTGCTAGACAGTTCTGCTAATTCTTCTTGTGCATGACTGATTAATTCAGAGAATGCACACTGAAAAGGATTACAAATCCAACTGTACGCTTTAATGTCTTCAGGCATGAAGTATTTGTCAAAATATTCAGCAATAGAAGTCAGATGCCCTTTTATTACACCAGTGACCCCTTCCAGAATCTTGCCAGTAACTTCAATGCTTTCTATAAATTCATAGAACTGAAACATTTCTTTTGATTTGGTCTCGAGTTGCGTGCGCCAAATGTGTAGTTTCTTCTTAAAGACTGCAACTCTGTCATATGTCTTGAGTATACTGGCATCTTTACCCTACAGTGATATGTTCAAACTGTTCAAAAGGCTAAAAATGTCAGAAAGGTATGCAGCATGGCAAGCCACTCAATATCAGTGACCTTACCCGCCAGGTCGAGATTGTGTTCTGTAAAAAACTGCAATAATTTTAAACGAAGCTCAAACACCATTGCAAGAACTTTTCCTCTGGACAGCCAATGGACAGCCAAGTGCAACAGTAGAAGCTTTTGTTCTGCATCTGTTTCAATACAAAGTTGAGCAAATAATCGACTGTTCACTGTTCTAATTTTTATGAAGTTTACAATCTGAACACAATCTTCAAGTACGGATCCCAGAGTTTCTTTCAACTTCTTTGAAGCGAGTGAAGGAGTTGTGTTGCAGTTTCACTCTCTTCAACAAAGAGCTTCCTGTTTTTTTTCTTTCTGGCTTGTAAACGCTGTTACAAATCTGCACTAGCCGCTACAGAATATGCAAACAATTGTCAAGGTGAGATAATGGATGATAACTTCTTGTACCATCTCAATGAGACGCAGGAGTGGCTTGCATTTCTGCTTCCCTCAGGATGTCATAAAGAATCATCCAGCATGAAGGACTGGACACGCAAAGACGACAAAAATGAAACATGGCCAAGAACAAGCCAGAACTTGGTTCCATTAATATAAGAAGGAATATCCAATCTATCAAGCAAACAGCAATGAATGTTGTTGAGTTACAGATGTGAGCATTTGAGTAATATCTCCAGCCTCATGAAGAAGTTATAAACCTGCAACTCACAGACCTCTGGGAATCATGATCCAGTGGAACTCACCCACCTCCACCCCCCCCCCCCCCCAGAGTGCCAGAAGTTTAAAGGGCTGAAACACTTGTCCAGGAGTGGGGCATACTTCTCCAATGATCTGGGGAGTTGTGCTGCTGTTTCACTCTCTACATTAGACAGTTTCTTGCCGTTCTTCTTGTTACTCTTTTTTCTTCTTTTCTTTGGTTTCTTTTCACATTATGACCAAACTAAGAATCTATTCTTAGAAGTGAATTTTCTGGGTCTATTCTAACAAAATTGCCGAAAATTTTAACTTTTAACAGTAGTCATTCAATGATAGTGAATATGTGCACAGTTTTTATGTATTTGCAATTACACATTCAGTTTAACCTATGCTTTGCAGCATTTGGGATTACATACATTCTATAAGTACTGTGTTTTTAAAATCTGGTTATCCAAGAAGTTAGCTATCTTGCCAAGAGTTCCAGCATTGCCATCACTTTATAAGAAGACTTTATAAGGAGACTTTATAAGGGATATATGATCTTTACTAAACAGTTTAAACTGTAGCCTAAACTGCTGTGTTCTCAGTGCCAAGTCATGAAATGAGAATAAATAATACACTTACAGATTAACTCTGATATTACAAAATGACATAATTTCATTTCTAGAATGTTTTATTATTTCAGATTCTGCAGATATCTGAAGCACAAACCATAAACACTAACAAAACTAGCAGTTTTTAAATCACAATAACATCAGTGACAAATTTCACTCAGTGAAGCATATTTCATCAACACAAGATGCCAACTCTGGCAACATTATTGCACAAAATCAAAATAAATGCTCATTCAGTTCTGCAGCTTGACACAACAGCAGGTTAGTGTGACATTCATCAGTGTCTCTGAAAACATCATCTAGAAAACAATGACATGACCCCAAGAAAATGTGCATCTTGACACAACAGCAGGTTAGTGTGACATTCATCAGTGACTCTGAAAACATCATCTGGAAAACAATGACGTGACCCCAAGAAAATGTGCATCTCGACAGGGTATGAACTGTAAAAACTTCAGTATGTGACTGGAAGAGACATCATCAACCTGAAAAACTGTTCATTATATTTTATTATGTTACATTTTAAAATCTACAAATTTAATTTCTACTTGAAGTTCTTTATTATTTGGCAGTCATGTCAATACTGTAGATCTTACATGTATCCAAATTAACAACTTTTCTCTGAAATGAAAAGAATTTTATGTGAGGTTTAAAAAAAAAAGTGAGGTTAAACACAAAAAATTAAAATATAAAACATTCTTTGAATTGTAAGCAGTACTTACAACAGTACAAAAGTGTGCCAGGTTTCTTGAAGCATTCAGTAGGATACCATTTAGTTCCTCGTTAGACATGATGAAATAATTCTGGTCTCCTGGATCTGTTATTTTTTTTGCACCAGAAGAAGAATATGAATTCTCTTGTGTTTTTATGCCTTGTGCAGATGCTGGAACAGAACTAAATTCTATGAACACATCTGGAGTTGATGTCTTTGCTGATTTGGGAGGGTGAAGCTGAGGAGAATCACGGAGTGCACATGAACTTGGCTGAGAGGGCAACAATAGAGTTGGTGACAGCTTTACATTATGCTGTTGGGGTGATCCACATGGATGACTGGGTCTCTCAATGAAATCAATTGGCTTTGAAAGATTCCTGTATATGTGTGCTCTTTCTAAAGAAGAGGCTTCTGTCTGATGGTTAGAAACCTGGCCATTATTGTATGCAAAAGTCTTGTCCATGCAGTTCTGACCAGAAGGAGGATGTGAGTGTTTCACCATTTCTGACTGGGCAAGGCAGACTTCATGCTGCTCTTGGAATGTGTAACATGACCTGTTATATTCAGGGAAAGATGACAGAAACCGATTTCCTGATACCTGAAAGTGAGGATAAGAATACAGTCTACTTTCATTGACAAATGTTTCCTGCTTGGGCAACTGCTTACTATTCTCAGCATTACCATGTGGTTCAATATTCCAGTCGGTGATACCATTACTGTCATAGCTTCCAGTAAATTCATAACCTAGTCTGTGGCACTTTTCTTGACTATTAAAACTGTCACAGAAATAAGGACCATGAATATTTCTCTGGATCTGGTAACTGAAGTCTGGTCTATGGAAAAAGGAGTGAGAGAACTGGAGTGGTGGAGTGGATAGATTAATGGGACTTGTTGATGGAGAAGACAAAGGTGGATAAGTGGACGATGAGGGGATGAACTGAGGTGTGGAGATGGACAAAGTCTGTTGCAATGTGGTGTGACTAGAACTTGAAGCAGATGAATGAGGAATGGATAAGTCAATGCTTAAGTCCTGAGGCTGATTTTCTGATGAATACCAAAATGCATCTGTGTGAGTTTTCCTCATTACACACGGATTAAAATTTCTAGACATGCCAAATGCCATATCAGTATGATCCTGACTTGCAAAATATGGATTCTTTCTAAACTTATTATGATCTATGGGTGGTGGCAGTCCATCATCAGTTCTGAAAACATGTGAACTTTGCTGACACTCTGCAGATGAATGATGTTCAAGCTTAAACATCTTGTTTACTTCAGAGTTTGGCAGTGATGATTCTGAAGCAGGTCTGGATTTCCCACTGAGATGATCATGGTCTGTAAATGGTGGCAGCTCTTGACTAGCAATGAAAGCAGGTGAATTTTGCTGACAGGGTGCATCTGAATTCTGCTGAGATGTTGTTGAAATGTGCTCTTCCATCTTGCTTATTTCAGAACTTTGCAGTGATGGTTCTAGCTCAGGTTTAGAAAGTGATTTAAGGACATTACTAGTAGACAAAATATGTGACAAGTCAAATGAATGACTGCTGTCTTCCACCTCTCCAGTTACACAATGATCAAGAATAGCCGAATCTAAGCTGACATTTGATGGACTTGAGTCTACCTTTCTCTCATTATCCTTGCCTGGCTCAGTCTTAAGTGCTGTCTGCTTTCGTGCTTCTAAAGATAGAGCATGCTTCACAGCATTTGACTGTCGGCCTATTCTGCAACCTGTTAAACAAAATTCAGTGATGGGATCAGTAACAACAGTGGCATATGACAACGGCAGTGATATTGGTGATTGTGATGATGATGATCACATAAAGAACATGACCACAAAATTCTGAGTTTGTCTTCTGCCCATCATTTGTCTGTAGTCTCCTCTTCATCACAGACCAAGATCACAAAGCAAAGCTGGCAGATCATTTTGCTGCATTGCCCAGGCTTGTGATTACATAATTGTGATTTGAAGCAAAAAAAAAAATGTGTAACAGGACTTTTGGTATAGCAAAAAATTGCTAGACTGTCAATGTTGTTCTCCAGAGACTGGTAAACTTTATTTTGGGATATCATTGCAGGTAACCCTGGAATTATTGTGAATGTATAAAATATTTTAGAAATGTAGGCAGACATTTGATCCATGTGAAGTTAAGATTACAGATCATCTGATGTTAACATGAATTAGGAGAAGTGTGCTGTTTGCAGCCAATACATGTTTGTTAATGATGCTCAATTTTTGTTAATAAGCTGCATGCTGAGTCTGAGATGCTATACTGGCTTTAGTCACAATCTGTTGATTCATCATTCTCCTTTCATGGACATTGCATTGTCATTTATGAATATCTAATACCCACTGTTTTCTTTGTCTGCATGTGCCAGAACACTTATGTTTAGTATACTTGCATGATAATCTAAACTCAGATGCCATGTATTCAGTATTAGGTTCTTGGCATCATTGCAAATGAGATACTTTCATAATCGCTCCACTGTCTGTGCCGGTGATAACAGATGTTCATCAATGATCCCTTGCATCCCTTGATGATGAGCCACATAATGAGGATGCCACTTCTGGAGCTACAAAAATCCAAATGCGAAACTAGTCAGCATTGCTCTCAGCACGAACTCCACAGCTAAGGGCTGAGCTGAGCCTGAACACACAAAGACCATCATAGTTCACTGCTGGCCAAGTAGACATAACGATGAATCAATAATGCCATCAGTGCAAAACTCTCAGCTCACAGTGGTGCCATAGCACTAAGTCAGTAGCTCAGAACATGGAGCCGAGATGCCATTTATTCATGGATAGTGCCAGTTCTCACAGGATTATTATGCTATAAAAAAACAAGACCGTATATGTAAGTTGTATAACATACACACCTTCAACACTCATTCCAATATGTAGGCACTTATTGTAGCGACAAGCCTTGCACATGTTGCGTGTCTGGGCACTGACTTCACAATTTCCAATTCTACTGCATTTATAAGAGCAGGCTTCTCTTTCCTTGATCATTCTCCTGAAAAATCCCTAAAAACAAGATATTATAAATTCAAAACAAACTCGTTAACAATTTTCTCCTACTGCACTTTTTTTATCTAAAGATTTTACTTAGTTTAATACCTGATGTAAAATATTGTACTACAAACAGTAGTAGCTGTGTTGGCTGGAAATAATTTCTAGCAATCAAAGCCAAACTTGTACATGAAAAAATATCAAATGTAAGTACAAGAATAACTGTGAAAGTTTGGATTACATATAAAATTTAATTTATCATAAACATATGACAAATGATACCTGATAACGTGAAACAGGGATCAAAAGTGGAAGAACTTTTAACAGAATAAGACAAATCATTACCTCCAAACAAATAACACACCAGTTAAAGCTGAGAGTTGTCAAATCCACAGAGAAAAATGGCGTTATGTGTTAAAATAAATGTGAAAAATAAAGCCACAGAAAACTGGATATTCAAAAGAATGGGGAAAATTCAATTGGCAGAAATGAAATTAAACAAAACAAATTAATGAAGCAATTTAAAATGAAAGAGAAATAACTGAAAGAACATTACAAATAGTCTACATTTCAACAACATGTGTTCTATTAATCAGCCTAAACTAGCACCGCAGCGATGGTGTTATTACTGAAGAACTCTCCCTGTGATTATACAATTCCCTCCAAACCAACATGCATTCTCAGAGTCCCATAGGAGCAGTGTGAAGGATCAAATGCGGTCTAGTATTAAAGGATATACTTCCAATGAAACTAAATGTGATCATGAACTATCATTCTGGAAAATTCTTCTTGTTTTGTAGAATAGGCATATGGCTATAATTTTCATGTTTTCTCAACACTCAAAGACAGAGAATCTAACTTTACAAAAAATCTTTCTGTTATGACTAACACTGGCTGGACAAATGTTCCAAACTGGAAATACCAGTGATATATCTAGCAAAAGTCTTCTGGTGGACATACAGGATACATTACAAAGAGTATACAAAAAGTTACTCAAGTGGCAATTTTTTGCATGCTGCAAGTCCTCATTCTATTGGTGTTCATGATAAAAGGCTTTCTGTTGAAGCCAATGACAAGAGAACCTTGTTATTATCCTTTACAAATTGAAAGATTCTCCATTCTCATGTAAAACTAGCTATAATCATCAACATGTTCATCATAACCTAACTTCACAGAATATGTAGCCATAGCAACAATGAAAAATGATAGGAACCTCTAAGAAAAAGACAACATGAAACTGAGAAGAACATAAATATGTGGGGACTGTTTTACATAGCTACATTCATTCATTCATTTGCATGTCCCTTGTGGAACTTTGCCTCCCTAACAGCACTCCTGTAGGCCTCTTGGTTGTGAGCAAGATGGCTTGCTGCTGATGCATCCATTTGCAGATCATCAACAATGTCTTGCAGCCATCTTCGTCTTGGTCTTCCTTTCTTTCTTTTTCTCATTATGTACCTTTCCAATATGGTTTTCTCTAGATTATCATGACGTTTAATGTGTCCAAAATATTTAAGTTTTCTCTCTTTAATCCTCTTTACTAGCCAGCCTTCTTCAGTATTAAGTTCTTGTAGTATAGATATATTTGTTCATTTCTGTGTCCATGATATTTGAAGAACTCTTCTGTAGCATTTACATTCAAAGGCATTTATGTGTTTCTCAGCTGTTTTGTTAAGTGTCCAGGTCTCACTGGCATATGTTGCGATGGGAAAGATGCATGCCCTTAAAAATCTTATTTTTGTAGTTCTGTCTGTTCCTCTCCACAGATTCTTTGGTTGTTTTACTTTCTGAAGAGCAATAGATGTCCTCCTTTTAATTTCCCTCATTGTATCTCCATTATTAGTTATCAGTGATCCAAGATGTTCAAAACTCTCCACTTCTTCCAGTTTTTCCTCATTGATACATATTTCAGCTGCCTTGTTTGTTTTGTCAGTTTTCATCAATTTAGTTTTCTTCGCATTAAGATAGAGGTTTTGCTCTTCACTATTCTTACAGACTGACATAATTAGTTTTCCATTCCTTTTTGTGTTGTGACAGTAATACTGTGTCATCAGCATATCTAATCTCTGGTATTCCATAACCTCCAATTGTTATGGCATCGTAATATTCTTTGTCTACATCTTCTCTAATATTCCTCATTATATTTTCAGTATACAAGTTAAATAAGTAAGGTGACAATATGCACCCCCTGACAGACCCTATGTTTTATGTCAAACCAAGTTGTTGTTCAACCATTTATTCTTACTGCTGTTTGTTGGTCTAGATACAGCAGTGATGTTAATTGTATCAAATGTGTTGGAAATCCCAATTTTTCCATTATTTCCCATAGTTTTTGGTGTTGTACACAATCAAATGCCTTTAAGTAGTCTATAAAGGCTAAATATAGATTCACATTAAACTCTCTGCATTTCTCTATTACTAATCTTATATTGAATATATGATCTCTTGATCCTCTTCCTTGCCTGAAACCAGCTTGGACCATATTGACTTCTTCTATTTTCTTACGAAGTCTACCCATTATGATTTTATTGGCATGACTAATCAGGGCAACAGTTCTGTACATAGCTACAACAAAGTATACATAAAACTGCTGCAAAGCCAGCACACCTATTTAGCTCAAAAACATGGAAGACAACTAAGTCAGAAGAATCTGGCACACACTACAGTGATTTGAAAACAGAATCTTAAAAATTTTTGTTTTTGTTCCATCAGAGAACATAACTGTGGAATCTTGAGAATCAGGGCCAACAGAACTAAGGTGCAGAAAAAGCAATGATGGAGAGACAACAAAGACATGAGAGAACTTGGAAAAAACAACTGGTGAGAGAAAGCCAGGAACAGACATAAATGTAGACAAACTTTATCTGCAGCAATGAGCCTTAAAGACTTGATATCATCAACTCTCAAGGAGTGAGTGTCATGCAACAGAAATGTCATTTCATTCTGACTCTTATTGTTTCTATGAGGCCTCAGACTGTTTTAATGACTGTTCAAGGCAAAGAGAATTATATTTAAATGTCATCAGAAACATTATCAAGTCTCTTTCCTGGTTATCAAATACAGGGCTTATTTCTCTCATTTTTCTTGTGTTTGTATCTTCTTTCTGTATCCTCTATAATGAGCTGAAATGCTCTAAAGAATATCACAAGCTGTAGCTCACCTTGCAACCTTCACAGGTGAGTGCACCAAAGTGAAAACCTGAGGATGGAGCTGAACATACACTACAGGGGATCACCTGAACTCCAACCGTGCCAACACCCTTTTGTCCATCTTCTGTAAACAGTAAATGAGCTGGTCAGTGGTTATCTGTAACCACATTCTTAAAATACAAGGAAACCTATGGATCAGTTTTACAATAATATCAGACACAACTATGAACTATCTTTCTCATGAAGCAAAATTGTTCAAAACAGTGAACAATGTTCAGTTTAGAATAACAGAATTCAGTTCAGATGATTACTGACTTCAGGATCTTTCTTCAAAATATTATTCTGAAAATAAATAATTGACAGTATGTACTAGTAATAAAACTGCTGATGCACATTAACCAACTGTTGATCTCTGAAACAAAAATCAGTTTCATTTAGTTTTATTTTACTGATGTACAGTACTTGTAATGTATGCAGGAAACTCTCTACTGTAGAGAGTGGAACAACAACACAACTCCTTCAGATCATCAGAGAAAGTACCCCCCCCCCCCCAGACAAGTGTTTCGGCCCTATTAAACTCCTGACACTCTAAAAAAAAGGGGGGGGGTGGCCTTTGGGTCATGGCTCCTAGAAGCCTTGTGAGTTGTTGCTTTTTTTTTTGTCCCGTCATATGAGAATGGGGGGCCGGCTAGCGTAGTGGTTAGAGCACTCGTCTAGCAACCAAATGGTCGAGGGTTCGAATCCCCAGCTGAGCGGGATTTTTTTTCCGACCAATACGGCCCCGAGGTCGACCCAGCCTCGTAAAATGGGTACCAGAGAAAATCTGGGAAGTAAAGGCAGCGAGGAAAGGAATTGGTCACCCTACCTCACACGCTGATGACCCAGCATAATGAGGTCTCTAACGCTTCACCCCCTACGGCATTTTGCTATGGGACTATCTTTACTTTACTTTACATATGAGAATGAATATCAGTATGCTGTCTAAACTTCTATGTCTTTGAGGCCATTAAAAAAAAAAAGTTCATTTTTTTCTTGCTGTGATTTCTTGTCTTTATTCCAAGGAAGCAAGCATGGCTTTGCTCAGGTCTTTCTTATAAATTAGGCATTTTCTTTTTTTCTAATCCCCTGTTGAAGATTTCAAGTGCTTTGATGAACACAATTTGTTACTATGGTTCAGTCTTTTCATATGTTTACTAACTACTTGATACAAGTTAAATCAATAAATGTCACGCCTGGGCACAAGAGCAACAAATTGATTCCACGCCGTTCTGGCTAACAAGCCTATCGGTCTTCCTATCACATGAAAGCCATTGCTGTTCTCTGCATCGCTGTAGAGCTTAACCTTTTTTTTCAATCTAACTTCAAGTTTCAAATGTTTACGATGAGCCATTGTCTCATTACTTCTTTTAGTTCCTTTCTGTATACTAGATACGACAGCCGCTACTTTTTTTTTTCTGTTGAAAGAATGGGATCTATGTTTCTGAAAATCTTTCCACTCCATTGCTGATGTCAGTTTGTAGGCGGGGCTGAGACCTAAAACACCACGTGGTGCTGTCAGATAATTGTACCACGGTGATGTGGTGAGGGTTTTTAGATTAAAAGCTTAGCCTGGACAGAAGGACCGCCTTGTTGATCATGGTACCTTCCTTTTTTTTTTAAGACGACGAAAACAACAGGCCGCGACCCGGTGGTACTGCAAACCGGGTCCACCTGTAACGAGATATGTACCATACCCCCGGCATTCAATGTGCAGGGCAGGCCTCGGGCATCTCGTTTAGTTAAAAAAAATAACGACACTTTTGTTTAACCAAAGGGCATGTTGATCAGGGTACCTGCCAAGAGGACACTTTGACCTCAGCCACTTTGATCTTAGCCAAAAGGCCATGAAGCGAAGCGATACCTTACGTTCAGTCAATATTCGTGCAACTTCTAAAATATGTCGAATTTCGTATTGTATTTTATTCTATGTCTTACACTACATTTTTCTTTTTATAATTTCAGTTTTGTAAACTAAAAGCAAATGCAAACGTTTCTAAATAATGTCAGTGAAAAGTTCTAGAATTTAATTTCATTTCTGACTACCCAACAGTTTCATTTACATTTTTCACGTGGCGAATGTTACTAAATTAAGGCTAGCCTGCTCTGTCAGAAAAGAAAGATGCCCAGATCCGTGTTACGGGCCTTGAGCTCAATATCCGGACTTCTAAACTCCTACGGGTTCAAAATACAATATAAAGGATGGGCGTGGCCTGTCAATCAAGGCAAACATTCACTGCGCCGGTAGACAATGTTACAAACCAAATACCTATTATTATGTACATAAAATGTGGTATTCTGCTAAATACTGTTAGAAGAAAGTTAAAGCTGTGTCCATGTTTGTTATCATTTAAAATAAGCTAGCCAACAACCAGCACCCAAATGAAAGCTTGGACTTTATCTTATCCGCACAACCAATACAGGTGAATATCTGCACAACCAATACAGGTGAATATCTGCTATCACCAGAACGATTACGGGCCAAACGGTGTTACCTGTAAGGTTTGCTGACAAACTAACAAGCATAAGGTGGTAACACACAGTAATTAGTGTATAAGTATACAACTATACACGAGGCACTGCAGCGAAGCTGTGATACCAAAATGTATAAACTAGGAAAAAAATAGGAAAAGCGTTATTACTTAACGACAACTTATGAAGTGGACACATTAATTCAGAAAGTGGGACAAGAAAAATACTGACACACTGTGGCACACATTCTGGACAGATAATAAGTCATATAAGACTGAATGAAAAGAACCAAGAAGAGAAGTAAGAGTGAGAACATGAGAAGGTGAAAAAACAACTTCTTGGTAGAAAGGATCACGGATACAAGTCAGTGACTCTTCATTCACCAAGGACCAAGGCAAAGAAGCTACAGATAACTGCAGTCAAGGAGAAGGTATAAACTGATGAGAAATAAAATGTTTTTAAAAAAAGGCAACATGGCAAACTGTGACAGCTGGAGATGCAATAATCTTCCACTGACCAAGTAACCAGTTCCCCGAGCCTCACTTACCAGGCGGACCAAAACTGTAGGCACAACGTTACGGTGTTTTCCTGAATTTTGTCATTAATTTTTTAAAAAGGCAGAGGTTCTAAGGACTGTTATTGCCAGAGGTGGGGTGAAGGATACATCGCTCTCCACTCCAATGCGATGTGAAAAGGTGATGGAAAGGATAAAGTGAAGTTTAATTGGTATGTCCAGTAGTCTCGCGGCGAAAGCTACTCAAACCACGGCACCTCTGCTCTAGAAGCCGGACACGTCCGTTCTACACCCATACTGGTGAAATATGCCTAAACCGGCTTAAACCAGGGGTGAAACTTGATGGCTACTCAAGTAACGGTACCTCCGCTCTAGAGGTCGGTCACGTCCCAAACGCGCCCATACTGGGATAATATGCTTAAACCAGCTTAACCTAGGGGTGAAACTTACTAGTGGCGAGGACTCGTCCTCCTGGACAAAAGTTCCGTCTTGGTCACAACAAGGAAGGGTAGCGGCCACGACCACAAAATGTTGAAGTCGGAGACATTGGACCTGTGCAGTCTAGATAGGCAACCACCTCTCACACAGCGGGGATATATGCGTATCTTAATCACGCTGAAGTTTTCCGGTGAGAAAGTCCAACGCTGGACTGGATGGGCAACCACCTCTTACCCGGCGGTGATACACGGGTATCCCAAAACACATCGAGGTTTTCCGGCGAGAAAGTCCAACTCTAGGCTAGATGGGCAACCACCTCTCACCCAGCTGGGTTATACTGAGGTCGAAAACACGTCGAGGTTTTCCGGTGAGAAAGTCCAGCTCTAGATTAAACTGGTGCAACGAAAACTACTATGTCACATAATCCCGCTTCTGAGACGCACCAAGAATACAGGCTCAAGCCCTGCGATACTCTGAACCTCTTGTGATCCTCTCGGAGATTTCAATGACCACACGGGGACCACGAGACCAATTGAGGATCATCATCATCAAGTGCCGTGCCAACTGGCGTTGGCTATTATGCTTCTCCAGCGTACACGATCCTTCATGCAGGCCATCAGCTCAGTTGGTGATCTCCTCTCACACCATCCCGTCAGACTGTCCAGTATCATTTCTCTTGGTCTTCCTCTTGATCTTTTTCCGTCTATTTTTCCTGTTGTTATAATATTTTCAATGCCCCCTCTTCTCATTGCATGTCCTATGAAAGTACATTGTCTCTCTCTCTTATTTTTTTGACAAGGTTTTTTGTCTCTCCAGCTCTTCTCGTACATTCTTCATTAGTTATTTTTGCTGTCCAGGGGATTCGCAACATTCTTCTAATAAACCACATTTCTGCTGCTTCCAATAATTTTTGTGCTGACTTGCCTATTGTCCATGATTCACTTCCACATAACAAGATAGGTTCAATATAGCATTTTAGGACTCGTTTTCTAACATTCATTGATAAGGATGTGTTGGTTAATATGTTTCTCATTCTCTGAAATGTAGTCTTTGCTTGGCCTATTCTGTTCCTAATTTCTGTTCTGCATTTCCCACCTGAAGTTATTACTGCTCCAAGGTATTTGAATTTCTTCATGTGTTTGATGGCATCTATGATTTCATCTTCAAGTATTGGTGGTCCATCACAGTTTTCAGTATCTTGTGTTAATTCTGGTCTTTCTCCTCCATATAGCTCACCGATATACTCTGTCCACCTGTCCACAATATCTTCTTTTCCCATTAACATTTTACCTTCTTTCGATTTCAGGCATCCTGTAGTATATTTTGTTTTCCTGTCTGTGAGTTCATTAATTCGTTTGTGCATGTTTTTGCTGTCTTTATTATGAGAGTCCTATATCTGCCTGCACTGTTCATTTAACCACACTTCTTTTGCTTCTCTGCATTTGCGTCTTATTTCTTTATTTATCTTGCTATATTTTTTCCCATTATTTTTACTCCTCCTCCTCTTGTCCATCAGTCCTAAGATGTCGTCTGTCATCCATTTATTTTTAGAGGCTTCTTTTTTTGGTGGTATTATCTCCTTAACAGTTTGGTGGATAGAATCTCTTAACATTGCCCATTGTTCATCTATACTATTTATCTTTGCTATTGCATTGTATCTATTTGTTATAATAACTTTGTATTGTTCTCGCAGTTCTTGGTCATTTTTAAGGAGTTCTGTATTCAGTTTGTTTCTCACTTTTCTGCATGTTTTCTTTAGCTTTATTCTAATTTTTTCCATAGAGTGGGTCATGGTCACTATTGCAGTCAGCTCCTGGCATGGTTTTTGTTGTCAGTAATGCATTGCGGAATCGTTTGTTGATTAATATGTAGTCTATCTGGTTAAAAATCTTTTTTGTCTGGGCTGCAACTGAGGATCACGGGAGTAAATTCAGTAGGATCACAGGGCGGTCTTGGTGGTAGAAGCGAACGAAGAAGAAGAAGACAAAAGGCAGAGAAAAACAGGGCCTTCCCAACAGTCAGGGCCCCAGGGATACAACCCCGATTCGTCCCCCCCTCCTCCTCGTACAGCTACAAAAAAAACCAGACTACCACCATCTGGGAAACAAAAAACACTCACAGATGGCGCTGGAAGGCCATGAGCAAACATTAACTAGATCCACAAAAGATATTGTGTGGCAGACATTCTTAACTTGGGGCCCTCTGACTTTATCGGGTCTATAAACTTTGGGGGGGGGGGGGGGGGGAAGGGGAACTGACGTTTCGTTCCACTAAATTAAGCAATTAATTTGTGTAATAAATGAATGTAACTACTTTATAGCCTCTGAGCATATAAACTGATGGCTGGTTTCAATAAATCTAAATCTAAATGACTATATCTAAATCTAAATGTCTATATCTAAATCTAAATGTCTATATAAATCTATATCTAAATGTCTATTAAATCTATATCTAAATCTAAATGTCTCATCTAAATTTAAATGTCTATATAAATCTATATCTAAATGTACTACACTACACCACAGGAAAACAAAGCCAGAAAGCAGTTACTTACTTATATAGCACCTTTTTTTGTGATTTTCCGGACTCGCCAGGGCAATCTTTTTAATATTGGCTTACTGAATTTGAAAAGAAGCACATACAATACATTTACAGGGAATGGGTCTTTGTACTGAAGCAGACAAATGATTTTCATTTAAGGGGTATGTAAACTTTGGGAGACAAACATTTTCATTGAAGGGATCTGTAGATTTGAAAAGACAGACATTTTTATTGAAGGGGTCTGTAGATTTGAAACGACAGACATTTTTATTGAAGGTATCTGTAGATTTGAAAAGACAGACATTTTTATTGAAGGGGTCTGTAGATTTGAGAAGACAGACATTTTCATTTAAGGGGTCTGTAGATTTGGGCAGACCAACATGTTTTCATAGAAGCGGTCTGTGCACTTGGACAAACACATTTTCACTGAAGGCTCTGCACACCTGGACAGACCAACATATTTTCATTGAAAAGAGTCTGTTAACTTTTATAAACTCTATCACAGAGGTCTCAAGCACAGAAAGGTTAATAGTCAATTAGCGATAACAGATATTTAAACGTCATCCTGCTCTGCTTATATCAAATTCACTCATAGTTCAGATCCACTGGCTGTGAGAAACGTTGTCAACACGTGACTGCTCGGACTTAGAAACAAACATGTGGAGGTGTTGGAGTTCTTGTACAACAGAGTGTGATAACACCAGACAACTTCAAAATCCAGACAAAGAAGAGAGCCGAGTGTCTACTTAGTGCTGTGTGCTATACTATGTCCTCGGTGCTTGCTCCTATCACTAATATGTCCTCGGTACTTGCTCCTATCACTAATATGTCCTCGGTGCTTGCTCCTATCACTAATATGTCCTCGGTGCTTGCTCCTATCACTAATATATCCTCGGTGCTTGCTCCTATCACTAATATGTCCTCGGTGCTTGCTCCTATCACTAATATGTCCTCGGTGCTTGCTCCTATCACTAATATGTCCTCGGTGCTTGTTCCTATCACTAATATGTCCTCGGTGCTTGCTCCTATCACTAATATGTCCTCGGTGCTTGCTCCTATCACTAATATGTCCTCGGTGCTTGCTCCTGGCATTAGTTCTAATGTGTGATCTCATACTGAGATGTTACTCATTTAAACTTTCATTCAAACTTATTCGGTGCGTTACAGAAACAAGAGATGAGAGGGAAATCCGGGTTGTGTACGGTGGAACATCGCTGTAATAATACTGGACCTTGGAAATTCAAACAAAGCGACCGGACATGTCAGGATAAACATGGCCAATGACAGAGAATCGTATTTGTTATTCTAGCCGCATCCAGTATAGTCAATACAATGGGGGAATGCTTACATCTATTAAATAGCAGTGTCCTTCTAAACCATTTGTTTTTTGGTTTGTTCTTCAATCTGTATGATTTCTATAGAATGACTGTTCTGTCTCTGTGTTCAAACTTCTTTCCTTACGAAAGTTTTTTTTTTTTCTAATCTGACTGACAGTTTTGATATTTCAAATTTAGAAAATTAACTTTATTATCAATGAGTGCTTCAAACACGTAATGAGATGTGTGTGTGTGTGTGTGTGTGAGAGAGAGCGACGGGGGAAAGAAAGACAAAGAGATGAGTGAGAGAAAGAGAGACAGGAAAAAAGAGTGAGAGAAAGAAAGACAGGGAGTAGAATAAGAGACATGAAGAGAGAAATAAGTAGAGAGCGACAGGAAGAAAGAGAAAAGAAGAGACAGTGAGAGAGAGAGAGAGAGTTACAACTCAACCTACTGTTAGCAGTCAACAAACACTCGTTACAATAAAAATCCGTGCAATAGCTCTTTGCCCTGTTTATATTTTAAATAAAAAGCATATTCATGTGGTAGACTGAGAAACTGGCAGAGGATTACAAGTCTCATTCAGTTACCACTGATAACTATTCTCCAGTTCTTAAGAAATGCTTTAGAACTTTCCTTTCTCTTAATGTCGTGTTTTATTTCAAATGTTAAAGAACTGACATCAAAATGTGCACACATCCTGTTACCAATGGGTTAGATCATAAAGTCCTTTCACGATTAAGAAAAATCATATTTTTACAACCGTGTTAGTCAGAAACATGAACGTTGTGGCATTATGTAGGCCGTTTCTTAGAGCTTTTTGTACAGGCAGCCATGCAGTCACCAGTATCAAAAGGCATCAACGAAGGAGAAAACCCAGTGTGTTTTATGGCATCACCAAAACGAATTCGCCAGTTACAGTTCAACACAGATACAGAAATGAGCGTGGACGAGATCCCCCAAATATTAAAAGCATCAAAGGTTGGTATGCAAAGTTTCAAGATACTGGCAATGTTAGTGATCTTTAATTGGTAGGCCTAGTGTGACTGAAGAGACTGTTGATGCTGTGCCTAATACTTTCAAGGCTGTCCCCGGAAATCAGCTCGTCGTGGCTCAAGTGAACTTTCCACACCCCAGAGCACAGGGGTTAAAATTTTGCGCAAACAACTTCGTTTGTGTTCAGAGTGTAAATCGACTGTCCCCAACGCGCTGCTTTTACTACGGAGATTCTGCAACAAACTGATGAAGCTGTTGTTTTTCTTATGACGCCACCTTTCATACCTGGAGGAAGGTAAATAGACACAATGTCTGTATTTAGGGAACCTATGTGTAATGTTGGAGAAAGAAAGGACAGCCCAAAAGTGAATGTTTGGTGCGGTATAAGGTACAACAAGCTTATTTGACCTTTCTTTTTACACAACCAATCATACCAGCAAACATTTACTGGACATGTTGGAGCTTTATGTTGCACCTCAGTTACAAGACATGGGTAGTTTTCCAATAACATGGTGCACCGCCACGTTAGCTCTTGAATGCACATTCTTGAATGTGACGCCGCGGGACATAACAGTTTGCTATCTTCATCTTGTGACGCCAAGGGACATAACCGTTTGCTATCTTCATCTTGTGACGCCAAGGGACATAACAGTTTGCTATCTTTATCCTGTGACGCCAAGGGACATAACAGTTTGCTATCTTCATCTTGTGACGCCAAGAGACATAACAGTTTGCTATCTTCATCTTGTGACGCCAAGGGATATAACAGTTTGCTATCTTTATCTTGTGACGCCGAGGGACATAATAGTTTGCTATCATCAAAATTTATGGTCACCACAATATAATTACCGGCAGGAAAGGTAGAGCTCGCTTCGGGACTTGATTTTTATTTGTTTTCATTTTAGTATCAAACAAACGACATTTCCTTTTCAATTTTTTCCTAATTGTATTTTGATTGCTTGCTCTCTCTCTCTCTCTCTCTCTCTCCCCTCCTCCTCTTCCTTCTATCATTCCTCTACCCCCATGTTTATTCACACGCTAGAAAATGTACATATCTGGGCAAAAGTTTGCTGATTTGTTGGAAACAATTATGGTGACGGACAAAATCTAATGATGACGGACATTAAACGTCATGAGAATTTACAGCTTGGAGGGGCACATAATGGGAAAAAAGAAAGAGGAAGACCAAGGCGAAAATGGCTGCAAGACATTGTTGATAATCTGTAATTGGATGCATCAGCAGCAGGGCATCTTGCTTACAACCGAGAAGCCTACAGGAGATCTGTTAAGGAGGCAAAGTTCCGCAAAGGAACATGCAAATGACTGACTGACTGGATGGTGGTAGAACTGAACAAATATCGTACTTAATAATGGACATTCAAGGGGATTCCCAACCTCAAACTCTCTCCAGAACGTGACAACTTTAAAAGCCGGGAGTCACTTAGCAAATTCACTACAAAATATGTTATGCCACGGATTTCCAAATATTTAGGGTAAGACATGCCCTTCAACCTGTGTTATTTAAACTAAAATGCCTATGAATTCAGTTCAGCTGTATAGACATATTTAGACATAGTTATGGTTTCCAGTGCCTCTGCCCTATAATAAAGAGTCCGTCACTTTTTTTTCTTTTAACATGTACAAAATATGACAAGTTTTGATAGTTTCATTGTTTCTCCATCAAGTCTAGGCCGAATCAAGACTTTTTCGTTCATTTTTGCCCTCTTTATTTGCACATCCACAAATCTTTTTTTTTTTTTTTTGGAGATGTGAGAGGCCAAGTGGATAGTGCGCTGTTTTCTCGTAGCTAAGCGACTGCTCATCCTACTGGAATCAGTGCTTCAAGTCCCTGGTAATTCTCTTATCATTTTTCTTTCCCTCATGTCTAAAGTGTTTTGCCCACTATTTCTTAAATGCTAACCATATAACACCACGATAAACCACTTTATGTATCCACAATTCAACCACTTCAAATTTCTATCCCCTTTTCTGATTTAATTCCTGCATTCTAGCTTTTTCAACCAACATAAGGAATGTATTCTTAACTTCTTGTATGGAACTTTCATTCTACTGTTTCAACAAGGTCAGCAAATAAAAAAAAAATCCATAGCTACCACGGTGACCAAACGAAACAAATAAAAAAAGTAAGTACCTACTTGGGTACATGTTGAGTTGGAGACATTTCTGAAAGCGACAGTACTGGCACTGGACACGGCTCTCTTTGGTGATGGCGCATTGTTTTGAGCGCAGGCATACGTACTTGGGTTGCTCTAGCTTGGCCGCTCTGATAAAGAACTTCTGAAAAAAAAACCACACAAACACACACACACACATACAGATCATATAACAAAACAAGTAAGCAGACAATTCCATATTTCAAATGTACTACTAGAAAAATGAGAAAGCAACATCAACAGAAGCCTTCAAAGTTGGAAAAGAAACTTAAAAACAAAACACAAAAAAACACCAAAAAAATCAGAATGCACCAGCGAAATTTAAAGTTTAAAAAAACACCCCACATTAATTTTTTAATGAAACGCAAAAATACTACATTTCTCAAATAATTAAACATTAAAACAACAGAGTTAGGCATAAAGGAATATTGTAGCTGAACAAATTCAAAAGCTAGAGAAGAGCAAATCTTTCCCTGAAATAGTAAAAGAACAACAGTTTGTTTGTTTGTTTGTTTGTTTTTTAAGGTGGAGAAGGATGGACGTGGAGGTAAGAAAAAAACCAAACAAGATTTGCCAAATACAAAACACACAAGCCATAAGTTTGGCTGTAAAAATGGCGTGTGTCATGTGTATGATAGCATCTCTGTGTGGTTAAAAAAAAGGTTTTGTGTGACTGTCAACAAGATTGTGTCCATGTTGTCTCCATGGTGGTGGAATGTCTTAACGAGCATATTTCTCAAGTCTTTTATGTGAGGGTGAAAACTCACTGAACTTATTTCCCGTCTGAAGATCTTCCCAGTAGGATTTATTTCCAAGAAATGATACTGCAAGAAACGATAGTGATTATAGTGAAATATTAAAAGAAACGATAATGACCAGCGCGAAATACTGCAAGAAACGATAATGACTAGAGTGAAATATTGCAAGAAACGATAATGACTAGAGAGATATTGCAAGAAACGATAGTGATTATAGTGAAATATTAAAAGAAACGATAATGACCAGCGCGAAATACTGCAAGAAACGATAATGACTAGAGTGAAATATTGCAAGAAACGATAGTGGCTAGAGCGAAATATTGCAAGAAACTATAACAGGTAGAGCGAAATATTGCTAGAAACGATGGTGACTAGAGTAAAATGTTGCAAAGAGAGGTTAGCGACTGATTACAGCGAAATATTACAAGACACTTCAATGGCTAGAGCGAAATGGTACAAGAGACGTTTTATAGCTAAATAGTAAAAAAAAAACCGTTAAACGAAATATTAGAATAACAACAAATGGCATAATGCTGACCACCCCTACTTTCACTCCTCCCTTGCTCTAGATACTAGTATTTCAATCATTATTAAAATGCAGTGAAGGCCATTAATGACTTCAATAATGGACGTCACATTTTCTATGATCTCTCTCTCTCTCTCTCTCTCTCTCTCTCTCTCTCTCTCTCTCTCGTACAGCCTTGCAGTACGAAACTATTACAGTATATGTGATCCTCGTAAAACAACCTTACAAATGCAACCTTTTTCAAAGATTACAAACAAGAACAATACAACACATAAATCCTTGAAAAGACTGCCGCCGAAATATTGGACGTTATATGTTTTTCTTTTATACATTCTTATCTTACTTCCATAATTTCTGCCATTTGTGTTTTTTTCTCACTTTCTTCATTCCCTCTGTCGTTTTATAAAACGGAACCATGCACCTCTATCTACCTTTATTACTAGAACGTTTTACCGCAGTCGTTTATCTTCTACCTGATAATAATATTTAGCGTATTGCAAAATCGTACTAGGTATCTGTTTCATCGTTTGAACAGAATGCAGAGAAATAAATCTCGAATGTTCGATCGTATACTCGGCTGGGAGTGAAAGCAAACATTTATACTGCAGGGAAAGCAGGGATCAAGGGGTGGGTGAGGTACTTTCATATGTGGATCATACAACTTGTTTTCCTCTGTCTCGCGGCGTACTCTTTGATATCTGGGCCGAGGTTCAAGAATTAAAAGTTCAGAACATTGTTCTATGGGGGTCTTGTAATGGAGGGCAAGTTTAGCGCCCTGCACATCTAATATAGGTCACTGACCTGAATCGACATTATTATCGACTCTTACAACGGAAAAAAAACGTTATCCCTATGAAGGATTTCAATCATATATCCTGATCTTTTTCAAGACCAATCCTTTTTTCCCCCACAGGGCTCGTGTTTAAGGAAGAAGTATAGTTTCCGGCTAAGTGCCTCCAAATATAGAAAATGAAAAAAATATACAAGTATCAGAATAACTACAAATGCAGCGTGAACTTATCAGAGAAATAAGGATCCAGAAAACAAAACATTTGACCATATCAAAAGACAATAATATACTGAAGACCATTCATTTTCATTCATTCATTTGCATGTCCCTTGCGGAACTTTGCCTCCCAAATAGCACTCCTGTAGGCCTCTCAGTTGTGAGCAAGATGGCCTGCTGCTGCTGCATCCATTTGCAGATCGTCAACGATTTCTTGCAGCCATCTTCGTTTTGGTCTTCCTCTAGTATGGTCTTCTTCCTCTGATGACCATACTAGAAGGAAAAATGGAAGAAAAAAGCGAGAGGTAGGGGGAGAGAGATGTTGACGGACAGATAACATACCAGAGGTAAAAGATACAGCCTGGCTGAGTTGCAAGGCGAGGGAGCGAAGAAACTGGAGATTCATCACCGTCAACCTTCGTGTCAAAGACGGTATGTGATGATGATGGTGATAATTTCAGACAGAAATGAGACGCACCAGTACGAAACCAGCGAGAAATGTTTACTCTAAGCCAAGAAAAAGAGACAGCAAAATCTTTCTGTTGCCTAGACCAGATTTTCCAGCCACACGTGCTGAATTTCCGGGGACACGACTATAAGACATAAATAACTTTTTTGCTATAGTAACAGTGCTGCAAAAAAAGAAGGGAAAATATACTTAGAAGAACCATTTTTGTACACCTCGGAAGTTATACAGAAAGGATGGTGACACCAGAAAAGATGTTAGATTTGCAAAGGCAGCACTGGCCTTTAAAAATGTTAACACTTTAACCATACTTTATACACTTCACAAATTTTAAAACTCTGAACATTATCTCACAAGCTTTACAGATTTTAACACTTTAACCATACCCTACAAGCTTCACAAATTTTAATGCTTTAACCATATCCTATAAACTTCACAAACTCTAAAGAGGACATTGTTAAGAAAGGCCAAACTAATAGGCATAAAATCCCTTGATGAGGTTGAAAAGCTCGCAGTAAACAGGACAAATTGGCGAATTACCTTGCGAGCCCTATGTGACGTTTAACGGCACGGGAAGGATATAAGATAAAATATGCTTCACAAATTTTAACGCTTTGGCAATACCCTACAAGCTTCACAAATTTTAACATTTTAACCATACCTTACAAGCTTCACAAATGTAGGCACCACAGTAGAAACCAGCAGCAAGGTCACCGCAGACCTGACAAACTCTGCCCTCCCCATTTGAGGTGGCGATGCTGGTAGAAAGGTTAGCTGAAGTGACAAGATCAGCTCCTGCTGAGTCAGGGATACTGTGCTGCTGCTCATCTTTCAGTATCACATGATCACGTGTGCCCACTGATGAATCTGGCAGGTCACTCTGGTCATCTCCCATGCTGTCCAAGCGCAGAGATAACTGCTTTTGGCTGACAGGTGAAATCTTGCTTCTTTTATGACTATCTGAGCCGAAAGAGGAAGCTCCCTGGTATTTTTCTGTGTCACCACAGCTTTCATGGCGACTTGAAAGTGGGGTACTCTGAAGGAAATTACTGTGACCTCTTAAAGAATCATTAAGGGAGGAAATGTGCTCCTCTTTGATCTGATCTTTTATGGGTTCTTGTTTAACACACAAAACATTATCATATGTGTTTTTTGTCAACTCAAAACATCCCTTTATTTTCCTCTTTCTGCCTCTCCTGCTATTTCCACTGCTGCTACACTCCACATGAGCACATTGTTGTGGTGTCTGAGATACAGATAAGCACTGTTCTTCTCTTTGCTTTTCAGAATTCACCTTTCTCATGTGTGGGGTACCCTGAAAGCCAAAGCCAACTTTTGTCTGAAATATGGTTTCACTTGGAACACCTAAGAATGATGACTGTTTTGATAGATTCTCACTTTTCATTCTCTTCCTCTGTTACAAAGAAAGGCACATGTTATAATGCAGTTACAGCATAGATCATTTACTTATTAAAGATAACAGACTTGTACACAGCACAAGAACTAAATCTGTTGTGGGTTACATTTCACTTATACGAAACAGGCATCTACGCCACCCCAGCTGCTAATTTAAAATGAATATTGATTCTATATATGTAATCTGCATTCTCCCATTTCAAAATGTGTAGAAAGTTCCACGATTTTTTTTTATCTGTGATGTATGGTCTTTATGATGTAGCACTCACAAGTCAAAGATTATCCCAGCTGACCATATCAGCATGAAGCACTCACATTATACATTATTCTTGCTTCAGAATAATATTAATCCTTTTATTTAGTAACCACAGCAAACCAGGTCAAGTAAATGATGAGTAATGCAAATGAATACTGTCTTCATAAGGTCAAAGCCGACCAACATTATTGCTTTTCACACCTCTCTGGATAAACAAATTTGATAAATAAGAAGCACTGCAAATGTATTTATTTTTAAATTCATAATGTGCGCATCTGAGGGAAAATCCTTTCTCTTGAGTTATGTAGAGTGGTATGATGAAACTCCTCAGAAAGCTCAGTCAATGATCACATTCACTGCTACAAAGAACTACTTAGCACTCAGCAGATGACAACTATATCCTCATTTGAACTTTGCCAAAGCTTGCCATAACCTGAGGTAAAGACAAAGAAATACAAACAAATGTGAGTTTCTAAACTATACAACAAAACAAAAGCATTTCATATGTCAAACACACAGCTTCTGCTTCATATGGCTGGGTGTTAGGTATCATTATACTATGGCATCTGCCTTTGACCTTCAAATAAACACAAATTTTGTTTTATTTGCTTCGTAAGATTGAGAAGAATTTAGTTCGAAAGAATGGGTTCATCTGTTAGGCCGGTCAGCTGTGGCAAGCCTAATGTGACTTTACTGTCCAGGGCATATGGAAGTACATGGCAATGATGAGGCAGATGGACTTGCTGGACAGGCTAAAATAAATGGCAGATTGACACTGGACAAGAGGGACATTGCTAAGGCTGTATTGGACAGACTGCGGGAGAATGGAGAGCTGGAATGAACGAACAATGTAGCTGTGAGGAAACTGCTGAAGCTAAGACAAATAAAAGGTGCTGGCAGGACATTCGAACTGTGTGGCAGAAAGCACATCATAAGCAACCCCAGCAGGGCATCTTGCTTTACAACCGAGAGGCCTACAGGAGTGGTGTTAGGGAGGCAGATGAATGAATGAATTACCTGAATATCACTCTCAGCATTAATTTCCATGGGTGTGCAAGTTCTATCAACATGCCAGTGTTGTTCTGGAGCAAAAGAGTTAGGTTACCTTTGCTCTAAAGAGTGAACATTTAATATCTGGAACATTATCCACTATCGTGTAACTAAAACCACAATCTATTTCTTCTCCTCACCCAAAACATGATGCTTAATTGGTGGCTTTGGCTACTGCTGTGGCATTTATTGTATCTGTTGTCTTCTTTCATTATTTAAGGAAAGCTGAACTTAAAACATCCATTTCCAGATCTGTAAATCCTTGATACAATGGGTGCTATATTAGAAGCCATGTGGATTTTTCTGTCTATTTCTAAGTTCTGCTGTCACTTCTGACTTGCATTAACTGTAAGTGTGTGATCTTTGTAGGCATAGTTTTAAAGTGTAGTTTTCAAACTCTCAGTTATCATTTTCAAGGCTAACAGACAAATGAAGCCTAACTAGGACCAGGCAGTGTGAGAGGCCCATGTTTTTCTCTGTTTCAATATGAAGTCAATGTCAGAGGTCAATTATACCAGTCCTAAAATTTAATGTTTATTCCAATTCAATTGTTCATATTGCATTTTTCAGTTTTATTTCTACTCTAAACAGGAAATACCCTTCAGTGTAGACAGGGATTTTCAATTTTAACTGAACAATCAGAAAACTGTGACATGCTCAACAGTGGCTTCACAAAAACATGAATGTACTTCATTATGTATATAAGCCAAGAAAGCTATTCAAATTATTTGAATATTTTAATTTTTAAAGTATGATGAAGTGAATGAAATGAGAAAACATGGGTTATGGATATATATCACTATCAGATACAAAAATTAATAGCCATAATGATGTTGATTCTGAAAGAAGATGGTCTCTGTCTGAAGCTGAACTAGTAATTTGTTGTTTCCAGTAAAAAGAAAAAGCAAAAAGTGAGCTTAAATGTAATAATGAGAAAAAATAATCTGACAGCTGAAAATTCTGCTTCTGATTGGGAGGAAATAACAACTGCTTCCAAGCCATTTTAAGGCTCATTGCTGCAGATAAAGTTCGCCTCCATTCCTCTCTATTCCTAATCTTCTCTCTCCATTTAGTGACATCAATTTCTTTTATATCCCCTTCTATGCTGTCTCTTTCTTGGTCTACCTCTTGGTCTTATTTCCCTCCTCTATTGTGCATACATCATTTTCATAAAAACTGGAGCTAGCAACTATAAGTTCAGATTTATGCCGCCACATCCGTCAGTGTGTACTGACACAACATCAGTGCACACAGCAAACAATGTGTATAAAACTGGTGTGATTCCATAATGGTGGAGTTTTTCACCTATCAAAAACATTTTTCATTTACTGTTCCACATTAAGTAGACTTTCTGGAATCAAGTTCTGCATCCTCAAATATTTTGAGTAACTTCTTGATTCAGTTTACTTCATTATTTGCAGAAATACAATTTTATAAAAGAAGAAAAAAAAAGATAAAAAGGGCACCCCTTGTATTCTTGTCATCAAGAATCAATTGCACCTGAAGAGGGAAATCAATTACAAGGTTAAAAGAGTTAATTAGGAAATGTGACGCAAGTGATATGACATGAATAAAGTTGAGTGTATATTGTTCAGAAGATAATACTTGTACAGACTGCACTTTTTAAAAAAAAGTTTGATAAAACTATTGCTAGCAGCACAAGAATTTAAAACATTGTCAAATCATAAAATCACTGTTTCTGCTGCGTGTTAACACGGCAACACATCAATGGGTTTTTTGTTTTTGTTTTTGTGGGGGTGCGCGCGCGCCTGCTTTCATGCGTATAGTTTTGATTAAATGTGATAAATGTATCTCTGTAAATGACAGTTTTTGCATTTTAAGTGCTACTCATAATTAGAAAGTAATAGCAGTTACAACGAATATTATAACTTCAAATAAGGTAAGAAAATACACGACTCGCAGGATGCTGATAAATTTTTAATCTTCCTACAATAGACCAAGCGATGGCCTGAATCAGAAAAAATAAGCACATCATTCTCATACATATATGCATTATTCGATTTAGGAAATATGGGTGTCTGTCAACGTCTGTATATATGTATTTATCCACACGTTTATGTACTGATAATAAAAGTGCTAATGTTGTTAAACCTGGAGCCCAAAATAAACAGTCTTTGCTTACCACCTTGTGAAAATCCATAGACTAATGGTAGTCTGGACACTTTATGGTAAGTCGTACCAATGTACAGGATAAGGCTATTACGTAAATACCAGGTCATCGTTTTAGCATTCAGCCAATGTTTGATTCCAGCTTTGAGCACCGCTGAAATGTACCATTTAGGAACTGGTAGTTTCTAAATGTTTAATAAAACTTGGAAAGAAGAAAAAGTCCCTTCTAAATGGAAAAAGGGAATTATTGTTAAAATACCCCCCCCCCCCCAAAAAAAAAGGCAACCTCAGTGACTGCAATAACTGGAGGAGTGTAACCTTACTATCAGTTGTGTCAAAAGTGTTTTGTAAAGTGATTCTGAATAGAATTAAGGATGTAGTGGATACTGCAATAAGAGAAGAACAGGTAGGATTTCGAAAAGGGAGAAGTTGTCTTAACCAGGTCTTTACTCTAAGAATAATCCTTGAAGAACATATTGAAAAGCAGAAACCATTAATCCCGAACTTTACAGACTTAAAAAAGCATTTGATAGCAAACACAGAGATTTATTGTGGAGAATTATATGACTATATGGAATACCATCTAAAATTGTCAACATCATTAGAGATCTCTACAACAGATATGTTTGTGCAGTCAAGGCAGAGTTAGGATGAGCGAATGGTTTCAGATCGAAACAGGTGTGAAACAAGGATGTATATTATCTTCCTTGCTTTTTGGAATTGCTATAGACTTTATAATGAAAAGATGCTATACAGGTACAACCGGCATTGATTGGGTACATGGGACCAAAAATAGAAGATCTTGATTTTGCAGATGACATAACTCTTATCAGTGACAATGTGAATTCGATGCAGGAAAAGCAGACTCCCTGTCTTCCTTGGCTAGCAAAATAGGTCTTGAAACTAACAAAGACAAAACAAAAATAATGAAACTTCTCATTAATCAATAAGGAAAAATATACGAAGAAGGAACAGTTGTTGATGAAGTAAACCAATTTGCATACCTTGGCAGCTATATAGACCAGGATGGTGAAACCAGGAAAGAAGTTAGAATTAGAATTGCAAAAGCAGAATTCCCCTTCAAAAATCTTGAGAACATATGGAATTTAAAAGTTATAAGCACAAAAACCAAGTTAAGATTATTCAATTCAAATGTGATATCCACCCTAATTTATGCATGCATTCATTCATTCATTTGCATGTCCCCTGCGGAACTTTGCCTCCCAAACAGCACTCCTGTAGGCCTCTCGGTTGTGAGCAAGATAGTCTGCTGCTGCTGCTGCATCCATTTGCAGATCGTCAACGATGTCTTGCAGCCATCTTCGTTTTGGTCTTCCTCTTTTTCTTTTTCCCATTATGTATCCTTCCAATACGGTCTTCTCTAAATTATCATGACGTTTAATGTGTCCAAAATATTTAAGTTTTCTCTCTTTAATCCTCTTTACTAGCCAGCCTTCTTCAATATTAAGCTCTTGTAGTATAGATATATTTGTTCTTTTTTCTGTGTCCGCGATATTTGGAGAACTCTTATGTAGCATTTACATTCAAAGGCATTTATGTGTTTCTCGGCTGTTTTGTTAAGTGTCCAGGTCTCACAGGCATATGTTGCGATGGGAAAGATGCATGCCCTTAAAAATCTTATTTTTGTAGTTCTGTCTGTTCCTCTCTATAGATTCTTTATTTGTTTTACTTTCTGAAGAGCGATAGATGTCCTCCTTTTAATTTCCCTCATTGTATCTCCATTATTAGTTAGTAGTGATCCAACATATTCAAAACTCTCCACTTCTTCTAATTTTTCTTCATTTATATATATTTCAGCTGCCAATTTAGTTTTCTTTGCATTAAGATAGAGGTTCTGCTCTTTGCTGCTCTTACGGACTGACATAATTAGTTTTTCCATTCCTTTTTGTGTTGTGAACAGTAACACTGTGTCATCAGCTTATCTAATCTCTGGTATTTCATAACCTCCAATTGTTATGGCATTGTAATATTCTTTGTCTACATCTTCTCTAATATTCCTCATTATATTTTCAGTATACAAGTTAGATAAGTAGGGTGACAATATGCACCCCTGACGAACCCCTTGTTTTATGTCAAACCAACTTGTTGTTTCACCATTTATTCTTACTGCTACTTGTTGGTCTAAATACAGCAGTGATGTTAATTGTATCAAATGTGTTGGAAATCCCATTTTTTCCATTATTTCCCAACGTTTCTGGTGTTGTACACAATCAAATGCCTTTGAGTAGTCTATAAAGGATAAATATAGATTCATATTAAACTCTCTGCATTTCTCTATTATTAATCTTAGATTGAATATATGATCTCATGATCCTCTTCTTTGCCTAGAACCAGCTTGGACCATATTGACTTCTTCTTCTATTTTCTTACGAAGTCTACCCATTATGATTTTTAACAGAATTTTGCTGGCATGACTAATCAGGGCAACAGTTCTGTAGTTTGTGCATAATTTCATGTTACCCTTCTTTGGCAGTGGTATGAATACAGTTCTTTTCCATTCTTTTGGCCAAATACCTGAATGCCATATCTTTTTGCACAGTGCATGATAGATTGTTGCACACTCCTTTCCTTCTGCTTTAATAAATTCAGCTGTTATCTCATCACATCCTGGTGATTTACCATTTTTCAGATTCTTTATTGCTCATAAAACTTCTTCTATTGTTGGTTCGGGTTCTTTCTCCTCCAATAATAATTCATACTGTTGAGTTCTGTTTCCATAGTCGGTTGTTTCATACATTCCTCTGCAATATTCCTTCCATCTTTCTAGAATTTCCTCTATCTCTGTCAAGGTATTCCCCATCTCATCACAAATTACATTTAGCTTAGGTGTGACATTTCTTTAAACATTTCACTATCTCTTCCATACTTCTGATGTTCTTCTATTCTTTCACAACAATCTTGTATGTATTGTTTTTTTTTGTCTTTTCTTATGTTTCTTCGTACTTCTTTTGTTAAAGTTTTATATTTCTCTTTGTTGTTGTTTGCCACTTTCTATTGCGTCTTCATTTCTCTACGTTGTTTTATCAGTTCTAGTGTACTTGCTGTAATCCACCCATTCTTTTGTGTTTTCTTTACTGGAACCATGTCTTTAGCTGTTGTGATTAAGATATCTTTGGCCTGCATACCCAATTCATCTGGTGTCATCTCCTTCTGTACAGCCATCAAGATTTCGAAACGGTTCTTCACTTCTATACCGTATTGTTCTGGTATATTTGTAAGATCAAAGCGGAGTGGTCTTGATCCAGTAACTGTCTTTTTATCTTTATCTTCATGTCTGCTATTAATAACTCATGGTCCGTGTCACAATCACCACCTGGTAAAGTTTTTGCTGACATTATACTTGACCTCCAACTTCTTTGCACTAAAATGTAATCTATTTGATTCCTGGTTTTACCATCAGGTGATGTCCATGTGTAAAGTCGTCTTGGATGTTGTTTAAAAAGTGTGTTAGCGATCAATAGCTCATTTTCCATGTAAAACGCCATTAGATTGTCACCTGCCTCATTTCTATGTCCTATGCTAAATTTCCCTACAACATGTCCTTCATCTTCTGCTCTTTCTGTACCAATTTTTGCATTAAAATCACCCATTATTAATACAATATCATTTTTCCGTACCTGGTCTATTGTCGTTTGCAGCGTGTTATAAAAGTTTTCTACTTCCTCTTCTTCTGCTGCTGATGTAGGTGCATATGTCTGGATGATTGTTACATTTCTAGGAGTGCCCTTAAGTCTGATTGTTAGGATTCTATCATTTACTGGATTGTAGCCTAGTAATGCTTTTGATGTTGATTTGTCCAAATAAAAAGCCACTCCATTCTTTCCTCCTACTTCTCCACCAGAGTATATAAAGATATTATCATTCTCGCTGATCCTTTCCATCGATGTTCGCAGATTCCCAAAATATGTATCCCCGTTCTTTTCATCTCGTCACTTATTACTTGATATTTTCCCTCATACATACTTCTTACATTCCATGTTCCAACTCTTATTTTTCTTTTTAGTTTTATGCAGGGGTTTTCCTTGGTAACACCGTCAGGATTTTGTCCGTCATCACAATTACTAGTACTGACCTCTGCCTCACACTCTTTATTTATGCATGCAAAGGCTGGAAATCAACTAAAGAAATAGACAAGAAATTAGACTTTTATAAAAATAAATGCCTCAGGAAAATAGTTGGTATAAAGTGCAACGAATTAAAGAACACAGAGATAAGACATATGAGAAAACAACAATCTGTCTCATGGGTGATCAGAAAAAGAAGATGGACATATGTAGGCCATGTGATGAAAAGAAACAATCAGATAATACAAAAACAAGCTATCAAGTGGAGCACAACAGGCCGAAGAAAAAGAGGTCGACCACGTGAAACTCTAAAGAGGACATTGTTAAGAGAAGTCAGTTTAGTGGGCATAACATCCCTTGATGAAGTTTTTGAAAGACTCGCCGAGAACAGGAAAACTTGGCAAACAACAATGCGAGCCCTATGTGACGTTTAACAGCACGGGAAGGATGTAAGGATGTAAGCTGTTTCTAAATATAATTTTTGAATGTTTTTTTCAGTCTTCATGAAATATCGAATTCAAAGCTGCTTGTGGAAAATAACTTGTAATACGAACAGATATTGTCGTTGACAACCTATTTTTACTTTCTTTATTTCATGGATCCATTGAGCAGGCTTCCCAGCAGGCTCCATTACTATAGAAACCGTATTGATCAGATTTGGTTGTAAAAGCTGTCTGGAAAATTATAATTTTCTACCATTAAAAATATGTAATCTAAACAGAGAAATGCTACATTTTCACAACGATCTACGCGTCACTTTCTCATCCATAAGACAAAGATTTGACAAGCTCTATAAATACCGAAAGTATATTTACATGTAATTAACAAATGAGCTGCAGTGTTTAATGTTTCCAACGTTTACAATGACATATAAACCCAGGGAAGGATTCCGAGAGAGATATACCTGGTGCTTACTCCGTCCCGCCCCCCCCCCCTCTCCGCTTACTTGTTTTCAGCCACTACTGCCCCCATAAGCCCTCCAAGTAAAAAGGTAAACTTCCTCTGTCTGTGACATAAAGGCATATTGGAGATACGATGTTAGGCTCGTATTTCCAGGACATGACAGTGCGATGTGGTTAGTATCACGCCTGGCTACATATACCTTCCCAGATTTCTCGAGGGGTGGGGGTGGGGGAGAGAACCGCAAAAAAGGAAGAGAGTGATATAATGGTAATCTAGCGAGGAGAAGGTGGAATTAACGATTGCAGTTGGACCAGAGGGGTTGTATTCTGATGCCGTCTGGAGGTTTTGAAATATGTGTAGCAAGTGAGAAAGGAGTGGAACTTGGTGCAGAGGGAATATGCTTGTAGGAGAGGGGAATGTTAGGTGTAACTGAATTGCAAGTTAAAACCATGTGGTACCAGCATCCAGTATTCCCGAATGTAGCGGTTCTCAAGCGCTAGGTAGTTTCTGTCATCAGCGTGACATTGTTTGATGGCTGTTACCAGAAAATCAGATTTGACTTCGTAGGTGGGGGCTTTCACCTATTCCGCCTTCTCCTGGCTAGATTACCATTATATCACTTTCTCCCATTTATTCAGTCCCCCCCCCCCCCCCTTTTACGATATTAATTCCTACTTTTCCCCTAGTTTATACATTTTGAGAACTTTATATGATGATGAGTTAATCGCAGTTTCGTCAAATCGGAAACCTTAGGGTTATATGAGAAAAATATGACAACAAAAAATTTTTGGGTCAACCGGTGACAAGATAAAATGCATGGCTGTGAGAGAAAGTAAAGTAATAAAGTCATAGCTAAGAGTCTAACCTTGAACTTGTAAGGCGAGAAACCGTGCAGTCTTTAGAATAATGTTCTCAGACAGTGCCGCAGCAGAACCAGAAGTGAATGACTAAATTTTCATTTGGTTCATGAGCACTTGTTTATATTGTAGGACACCCTTTAACAACTTCTTGTTCCTTTAGTGGGACCCCCACCCCAGCCGTCCAGAAAACTTCACATTAAATGGCTCTAATATCCCCCTGGAGAATTTTCTGTGAACATTTTTTAAGGTGAAAAAATAGTAAGGAAAAGATTTACCTTGTCTTGTCTTGTCTTGTCTTCTTCCTCATATACCTTTTGGTGTTGAGTTGATAACTAGACGTCTTGATAGGGCTTGACGATTTGCTCCATATAATGGGATATTTAATGCTTCTCTTTCCATCTCTTGCGTGAGCGGCCACTTCCTCTGTTACTTACAAATCTTAGTGTGAATGTTTTCTGTGCTATACTGTCTTGTGGTAACCGTGTAACATGGCCAAACCATTTGACTTGCCGTTTCTGGATATATTGTAATACTAGTGTTACTCCAACCTTTGCCTTGATGGTGTCATTTCTCATTTGGTCTCTTATTGTCACATTTAGTATTCTCCATAAGCATCTCATTTCTGTCGTGATGATTTTTCTTTTGTTCTTGGATATTAATGTACATGTTTGACACTGATAGCATAGAGTTGGGAGGAAAATTGTGTTGTACGGTGCCCTTTTTGTTTCACTTGTGATATATTTGTTTTTCAGTAAAGGGGTCATTTGTCCAATGACCTGATTTGCTTTATTGCATCTGTTCTCAGTCCCAGCGTCAATCGTTCCTGAGGATGATATTATGCTACCTGGGTATTTGAAATGTTTCACTTGTTTCAAGACCTGGTTGTCTAGGTAGATATTGTTTGGATTTCTTCTCTCGCTAGGGTCACGACTTCCGTTTTTTCAGCACATCTTCATGTTGCGGGTTTGACATGCCCTTGCTAAATTATCCATGTTCTACTGTAGGTCTTTTTCTGATGTGGCTATAAGTGCTTGATCGTCAGCAAAAAGGAGTTCGTTTACGGTCCTCCTGTTGGGTATGTCTTCTTTAGTAACAGATTTACATTTAGTAACAATACATCAGTTTTAGTCGACATCTTCACACAGCAAAAACAGGAGAAGGAAAAAGGACACAAGATTCGATACAGGAAGTGAAGACCGGAGAGAGAAAGTGAGATTAGATATTGAAAGTAAAGAACCGAGAGATGAAACAAGATTTTATTTGAATACAATACTTCATTGGAAGTAAAGACCAAAGAGCGAAAACGAGATTGGGTGCTGGAAGTAAAGAGGGGAGAGAGAAAACGAGATTAGATACAGAAAGGGAAGACTGGACAATTTAAAGCAGAAAAGTTCAAGAACAAAAAACAAGCAGATTTTAAAAATTCTATTGAGAGATAACACTCCTCATCAAAACACTACAGTAATACAGTTGTAGGCGAAAGATTGAAGATTTCTCATTTTGGCGAGAATATTTACGCGAATATCTTGTTATCATTTTCTGCACTGACAACTATTTATACAACGTAATTTGGAGTGCCTCGTTGGCAGGCATTCTCCGGTCTAGAGGCGGTTTCTCTTTACACAAGCATGTAAGGTACGCATTTGCAGCGAGGAAACTGGACGGCACTGGTAATGGTGTTCGAAATTTAGTTAGCCATGTTTTCAATAGATACTTTTTACTGTTGACTGCCTTGTAACATCTTCAGTATGCACCACTGTTGTTTGGCCGGTTTCTGAAATCTTTTGCACGTTTGAATGACAACGATGATCTCTCTCTCTCTCTCTCCCTCTCTCTCTCTCTCTCTCAGGTCAACGACAATAAGGATTTGGCACTATCTTCCACACCCATTTTTTGCTCTTTCTATAAGATGTGTGTTGGAAAGTGCTCCATGCCACTCTTTTGTCCGTTAAGTATCTTGTTTCTTTGTCTTCCTCTGTCCTTTGATCCCTCCAGTTTTCCTGTTGCCATTAGGTTTTCCTGTTCTCAAAACATGACCCACAAATGTGGATTGTCGTGTTATGAATTTTGGGCGTAATTTTTCTCTTTTGCCCAACCTCACTTAGAACCTCTGCATTTGTTTTCTTGCCTGCTAATGGTATTCTCATCATTCATCAGGAACCACATCTCCGCTATTTCCAGTAGACTTTGAGAGCTCTTAGTTAGTCCACGTTTTGTATCCATATAACAAAACTCCACGGAATTCAGTGCTACATAAGACACCAATTATGCAGAGCGCCGTATGTAAACTAACCAGTTTCGGAATATGAGTGTTCTAAGAAAAAGTAACTGGGGGAAAAATTGGAGTACAGTCCCTTGTTTGTTGCTGGGTCACAGGTAGTAAAGTTGGACACTGATACATGCCGACAATTTTGAAAAAAATGTATATAGAAGTATGATCACATAATGGATAATATATGCCGTATCCCATATTTCTATTCTTAATCAAATATTATAGTCCAGATGTAACTGATTTAAAACATTTATTTTTGTTTATTTGTCGTAACCGTAATTCCTTTGTTTAAAGGACTTTCCCCCCGATTTGGCATGCAGGAAGGACGCTGCCAACAATCTCGTGGAAAAAGTTCCAAAACGAGAGAGCTAGTAGAGGATAATTTGTTTCTTGAGACAGCAGGCAGGCAAGGCTTTTAGATTTGATCCTGTGTTTGCATTATATTATTTCTAATTATTATTATCAGTCAGGAGTTGCAGTTACTTGTCCTGGAAAGCTTCAGACGTGTCACATAAACATGACGTCCAAAATCTATCCATCCAGCACATACATTGTGCAAGCTTTTCAGTCGATACTATCACAGCATTACAATCATGTCTGTTCTTTCTGTTCCTCCTTGTCGTGCTGTAGTCATTTTTTCATGTAAATCTCAGAGCTTTGGCAACATGCCAGTGAATCTATTATTTCTGCTTCCCGTGTTGATACTGAAATACCAGCGGGAGTTTACTCCTGGTAGGACCAACCATGCTGGAAAGGTCCGCGGTGGTAGGCGTCAGACGAAATTTGCACCCTGGTCCTCCAGGGTGGCCAAAGATCCCATTCCCGTAAAAAAAGACGTGTTATGGAACAGATGGAGAAGCCTTGAAATTGGACGGATTTTTTAAAAAAGGGAATAAAACGTACCTTGCATTGCAACACCTGTTAAAATCCTGTCTCAAAACAACAATCTACAAAACTATAATAAGACCAGCCGTCATGTATGGATCAGAAACGTGGAGTACAACAAAGAAAAATGAACAACAACTGCAGATCTTTGAGAACAAGATCCTAAGAAGAATATCTGTGCTGATAAAGGATACCAACAGTGGAGAATGTAGAGCTAGAAAGAACACTGAACTGAACAGCTTATTTATATCCCAGTGAATTATAAATGTCTTGAAACTGAACAGACTATGCTGGCTGGGGCATGTAGAAAGAATGGAAGAGAACAGACAAATGAAAATGATGTATGCACAAGAGATGAGGAAAACAAGACCAAAGGGTAGACCAACACAGAGATGGAAAGACAACATAGAAGATGATATGAAAGAAATTGGTGTCACCAACTGGAGAGAGAAGATCTCTATAGAGAGGAATGGAGGCGAACTTTATCTGCAGCAATGACCCTTAAGGGCTTGGAAAGCTGAAGAAGAAGAAGTGTTGATATTGAAACCATCAGCAGTTGAGAACATTGAAAAGATTATTATCACTATGGTACATACAAAGTTAATGATAATTTCAGTTTCACCAACTATATAATACCTGATGACTTAAACATTTTCTGTTCTTGTGTTGTTCAGCTAGCAGTCCTTGGCTTTAAAAAAATACTCATAATTTATAATTTTATTTTTTAAACCTAAGTTATGTATATAACATATATATATATATATATGCATGTCTACCAGGTTCATTTCATATAAAAAATATGGGCAGCTGTCATTAACTTGCTTATAAATAAAGCCTTGCCCAAAAGATTGTATTGTTTATATAACTGATCATATACTGTGATTCTATGAGTGGAAGAGAATGCAGTCCCAGAATATTCAGATCACCTGTATTTTATTACCAGATTTATCCTTCATCAACTCTTGAATCATTTTTCTGCAGCAAACCAGAGATCACTTGAAATGTATTTATCAGTTACTTCTGACAAAAATGACATGACATTTGTCCACTCTTTTTCAGAAAACAGATCTGAGAATCTGAAAGTTGATTCAAAATGTCAAGCGATGAAGAAGATTATATGTCAGATGCATTTCTTAAAAAATGGTAATCACCGTTTTCTTTTTTCCCTTCATTCACTGTCAGTTTGGGTATCATCATATATATATATATATATATTATATGCTGTGCTGGGTAGAATTGATGATCATACTTCTCCATCTTTTGCAGTCCTTTGTATTTCTAATTAATACAAATACTTTTCTTTTTCCATGTCACTTGGTCAGTGACATATTTTTCTCTTGGCCTTCCTCTCTTCCTCTATCCAGTCATTACTAAGTTCTCTAACTTCTGTTTTCTCATGATGTGTTCAAAAAATTTGCTTGTCTTTTTTTTTTCTTATCTTTTTTATTGTTCCATAAAGAAGTGACTTATTTTTACATGAACACCCTATTTTTATTTCATACACTAACAGCCAAGTTCATTGTTTTCTTTATCATGGCTGTTCCTTGTAGTCAAATGTTTCTTGCATTTCCCAAAATTAGGAGTTGATCTCATTAATCAGAAGGGTAAACATGATGTGGGCTGGATAAAGAAGAGTAAACATGATGTGGGCTGGATAAAGAAGGGTAAACACAATATGGGCTGGATAAAGAAGGGTAAACAATGATGTGGGCTGGATAAAGAAGGGTAAACATGATGTGGGCTGGATAAAGAAGGATAAACACAATGTGGGCTGAATAAAGAAGGGTAAACACAATGTGGGCTAAATAAAGAAGGGTAAACATGATGTGGGGTGGATAAAAAAAAAGGGTAAACATGATGTGGGCTGGATAAAGAAGAGTAAACATGATGTGGGCTGGATAAAGAAGGGTAAACACAATATGGGCTGGATAAAGAAGGGTAAACATGATGTGGGCTGAATAAAGAAGGGTAAACATGATGTGGGCTGGATAAAGAAGGATAAACACAATGTGGGCTGAATAAAGAAGGGTAAACACAATGTGGGCTAAATAAAGAAGGGTAAACATGATGTGGGGTGGATAAAAAAAAGGGTAAACATGATGTGGGCTGGATAAAGAAGGGTAAACATGATGTGGGCTGGATAAAGAAGGGTAAACACGATGTGGGCTGAATAAAGAAGGGTAAACATGATGTGGGCTGGAGGGATTTGAACCCATAACTTACTGCTCAAAAGGCAGCGCTACCTAGATCCACAGTTTTCATTCAAGGCATTTCATCCTGCTCCTGACCTAGACATATACAAAAAAGTAAAATAAAAGGCACCATGTTATTCAAGGTTTCACTTGTCAATGTAATTGCTGCAGCAGATTTTTTTTTTGCCTTAAAAGTGAGATTTATCCTCTATATTTATTCCTTTCATTTTTCTTTGAAAGATATAATGGCCATCCTTACACAAAACTTTACACAAAAAAGAAAAAGTACAGAAAATGGAAGGGTAAGCTTTCATTTTGATTTAGATATTGTACAAGACAATAATGTTGAAAGAATATGATGTGAATAGAACAAAATGTTTTTTCATACACCATCATGTAATAGATTAATTCTGTCTGAATATTTCAGTGGTGACAGTAGACCAGGTCTGGCTCCAAAGAAGGCTCAGCTGCAGTATAAGAAAGAGAAGGCCCAGAAGGAAGCAAACAAAAAGAATAAAGTCATCCCAAAACATAAACTTGAAGCAACTCAGCGTGAAGCTGGCCTGAAATCTAGTATATCTAGTGACAGTAAGGGATATGCACTCCTTGAGAAGATGGGTTACAGACCAGGCATGGGCATTGGTAAACAAGGTTGGTATCCTGTTGCATATATCAGTCTTTTAAAATATGCTTTACAAACCTGTGAGCACCATAGTTCTCTTAGGCTTCATAGGTGCAAATTTAAATAGTTTTGGTGTGTTTTTCATACTTGTGAAGAGCTGTACTTTACTTTACTTTCTTCCGGCGTGACGTGCAAGATGGCGGTCGTTTTTGAAACGCTCTCGCCGGCATGCAGAAATCAGCGGAATTCCGCTTGATCTGTTACATATCATGTACCGGGAGTTGGGCATAAGGCTAACAACCTTATCCTGAGACCTATCTAGAGGCAACTCCAGATAGGAAAAAAAGATATCGTTATGGAAACTCGCAGAGAAACCAACCGAGCATCAGGGATGCCAACTCCAAAGAGCTCATTCGTCGGCCCCAAACATGTGACAAGGGTTGGATTCTGGAATGTGAGAACGATGGCAGCACCAACAAGAACTAACCAGGTCATCAAAAAAATGGAGAGATACCATCTAGACATACTGGGCATCAGCGAAATGCGATGGCCAGAAGCAGGTAAAAGATCGGCGGAAAACGGTAAGTTAATTATACATTCAGGTAGAAATGACAATAAATTCCGAGACGGAGTGGGCATTATTATGTCAAATGTAGCTGCAAAGAGCCTTGTAGAATGGGAACCAGTGAACAGTCGTATAATAAGAGCACGATACAACCTACGACACGGAAGAATGACAATAATACAGTGTTATGCACCCACGAATGATGCAGATGATGATGTGAAAGACGACTTTTATCACCAACTACAACAAATCATCAACAAAGTCCCTAAACACGACATCCTAATTGCTATGGGGGACTTCAATGCTAAGGTAGGGAAGGATAATACCGACGTTGAAAAAGTGATGGGGAAAGAAGGAATTGACATGGTTAATCAGAATGGAGAAAGATTAATTGAAATATGTTTAACAGAGGGCATGGTCATTGGAGGCACAATATTCCCACACAAAAGATACATAAAACAACATGGATATCTCCAGATGATAGAACTAGAAACCAGATAGACCATTTTTGTATTAGAAAGCAATACAGAACATCTCTCATGGATGTAAGGGCTTATATGGGTGCAGATGTCAACAGTGATCACAACCTGTGCATAGGGAAAATAAAACTAAAATTGAAAAGTCAACACAAGAAATCAGTACACAGAAAGATAAACATCCACAGCCTACAAGAAGAAAATACTAACATTAATTTCAATCAGGAACTTGCCAATCATTCCAAAACACCCAGTGAAGTTGAGGAGATAGGTATAGATGAGTTATGGAATTCTTACAGCACAGCCATAATCACAGCAGCAAAAGTAAGCGCTGGATTGGAAAAACCAAATAGAAAAGCATGGATATCAGATAAAACATGGAAGTATATACATGAAAGACGAGCAGTCAAATTAAACATGTTGAATGCAAAAGCAGATCATGAAAGAGATTCGGCAAAAGCAAAATACAAAGACATAGACAAGAAAGTAAAAAGTTCAGCTAGAAGGGATAAAAGAGAATACATAGACAATATGGCGAAAGAGGCAGAAAAAGCAGCAAAAACAGGAGACAGCAAAACTTTATATAACATACAAAAGAGGCTAACAGGTACTATTACATCTAAAGAAAGACCAATCCTTAGCAAAACTGGAACACTATTAACATCAAATAAAGACCAAAAGCAAAGATGGGCTGAACACTTCCAAGAAATACTCAATCGGCCACACCCAAAAGAATTATTAAACCTTGAAACTGACTTACCAGCCCCACAACTAAATGTCAGTCTAGATGAAATTGAATTGCATGAAATTGAAACAGCAGTGAATTTAATGGCTAACAACAAAGCTGCAGGTGAAGATGAAATAACAGCCGAGATGCTAAAAGCTATCAATAGTGACAACATGAGACAACTACAGAGAATGTTTAACAAGATTTGGAAAGAAGAAAAGGTCCCTTCTAATTGGAAGAAGGGAATCATTGTGAAAATACCAAAAAAGGGCAACCTTAGTGACTGTAACAACTGGAGAGGAGTAACCTTAATATCAGTTGTGTCAAAAGTATTTTGCAAGGTCATTTTGAATAGACTCAAAGATATAGTGGATACTGCAATGAGAGAAGAACAAGCAGGATTTCGAAAAGGGAGAAGCTGTCTCGACCAGATCTTTACTCTCAGAATAATACTTGAAGAACATATTGAAAAGCAGAAACCATTAATACTGAATTTCATAGATTTTAAGAAGGCATTTGATAGCATACACAGAGATTCATTATGGAGAATTTTATGTCTATATGGAATACCATCTAAAATTGTCAACATCATTAAGGACTTATACAATGGATATGGTTGTGCAGTCAAGACAGAAGAAGGGATGAGTGAATGGTTCCAGATTGAAACAGGCGTGAAACAAGGATGTATACTGTCTCCTTTACTTTTTGGGATTACAATAGACTTCATAATGAAAAAATGCTGCACAGGTAACACAGGTATTGACTGGGTACATGGGACCCAACTAGAAGATCTTGATTTTGCTGATGACATAACTCTTATCAGTAATAATGTGAATTCCATGCAAGAAAAAACAGATAGCCTATCTTCACTGGCTAGCAAAATAGGACTTGAAATTAACAAGGACAAAACAAAAATAATGAAAATTCCCATCAATCAAAATGGAAAAATACACATAGAAGGGACAGATATTGAAGAAGTCAATCAATTTGCATACCTTGGCAGCTACATAGACCAGGATGGTGACACTAGAAAGGAAGTTAGGATCAGAATTGCAAAAGCAGCATCAATCTTCAAGAATCTTGAGAACATATGGAATTCAAAAGTTATAAGCACAAAAACCAAGTTAAGACTATTCAATTCAAATGTAATATCCACCCTCATTTATGCATGCGAAAGCTGGAAAACAACTAAAGAAATAGAAAAGAAATTAGACTCTTTTGAAAACAAATGCCTAAGGAAAATACTCGGCATCAAGTGGAATGAATTCAAGAACAATGCAGAGATAAGACAGATGACTGAACAACAAGCAGTCTCATGGGTGATCAGGAAAAGGAGATGGACATATGTTGGCCACTTGATGAGAAGAAATGAGCAGAGAATCCCAAAACAAGCTATCAAGTGGAACACAACAGGCCGAAGAAAAAGGGGCAGACCGCGTGAAACTCTGAAGAGAACATTATTAAGAGAGGCCAAGTTAACAGGCATAAAATCCTTTGATGAGGTTGAAAGACTCGCCGAAGACAGGAAAAATTGGCAAACTACTTTGCGAGCCCTATGTGACGTCTAACGGCACGGGAAGGATATAAGATGAAAGAGCATCAGTAAAATTAAAATTGCCAGTTTTTTCGAATCTTAATAAAGTACAGATGTTATGATGTGTGATATGATGTGTTTTATTTGTTTTATACTTCTTACCTGGTGCATTTGCATATTAGAAATAGCGCATGCACTATCTTTATTGAATGTTCATGTTATTAGTGTAACAAATTTTATGAGGGCTTCAGAATGTATTTTTTATGTTGCAAGGGCTTCTTCAGTCTCAAAAGTTTGATCGCTTTTGGTATATATGAGTCTTATGTCATGGAATCTGTAAATGTCTCTCTCTCTCTCTGAACCTTATGAGGGATGATTGACAAGTTCTCGGCATAAGGTACAAATACTTGAAATGCACAGCTGATATTAGGCGCATTTGTAGATCAATTTAATGTAAGATTAAACACAAAGTTTCAAGAAATTAACTGCAACCAATTTTTTTTAACAGGCTACTG
This sequence comes from Achatina immaculata, assembly GCA_009760885.1. Taxonomy (NCBI): domain Eukaryota; kingdom Metazoa; phylum Mollusca; class Gastropoda; order Stylommatophora; family Achatinidae; genus Lissachatina; species Lissachatina immaculata. Next base: position 19,276,536 of record CM019718.1, on the reverse strand, counting down.
AAGTAGTAAGGGGTGGCAGAAATTGAGAAAATGGATAAAATTTCTCATTGAGCAGTCATTTGCTGCCTCTGCATCAAGGACTTATCATCGAAGGAGATCCATGAGGATATGGTAGAAACTCTAGGGGAGAATGCCCCTTCATACAGCATAGTGAAGAAATGGGCAGCTCAATTCAAACATGGAAGGGAGAGTATGGAAGATGATATCCGTCCAAGAAGACCAAGAACGGTAACTACCAGTGAAACCACCGGCAGAATCCATGACATGATAATGGAGGATCGATGACTAACTGAGCGGTACATTGCTACTGAGTTGGGCATCTCCCAGGAACATGTGCATGCCATTATTCACAATGATCTTCAAATGACAAAGGTCTCTGCTCAATGGGTCCCGAAACTTCTTGGAGCTGATCACAAACGACAGCGTCTCAGCATGTCAAGAGACAATGTTGGCCATTTTTCTGCAGATCCTGAAAAGTTTCTTCAGCAATTTGTGACTATGGATGAGACTTGAGTTCATAATTTTCAACCAGAAACCAAAGAACAGTCAAAGCAGTGGAAACATCATTTATCCCCACCTCCAAAGAAAGCAAGGGTGGTTCTGCTTCCAGGCAAAGTGATGGCTTCCATCTTTTGGGATTCAGAAGGTGTGCTATTGGTAGACTATCTTCAGAAGGGCAGAACGGTCACTGGGGCCTATTATGCTAATCTTGTGAGGGAACTGCGGGTCAAACTGAAGGAAAAGCGTGGAGGAAAATTGACGAGAGGAGTCACCCTTGAGCAATATAATGCTCCAATTCACAAGTCGGTGGTGGCAATGTCTGCCATTCATGAATGCAGCTTCCAGCTTCTTGAATATCCTCATTATTCCCCAGATTTGGCCCCTTCAGACTATTACTGTTTATCAAACTCAAAAAAGAAGCTCAGTGGTCGCAAATTTGCTTCAGATAATGACGTCATTCATGGTGGAGACCACTTTCTACTGGCGCAAGATGCTGACTTTTACAAAGAAGGGATCCATAAGCCCCAGGATCACTGGACTAAGTGCATAAACTTGCCAGGGGACTATGTTGAGAAATAACCCAAAAAAAGTTGTCCACAAATAATCCTTTGTACCATATGCCGAGAACTTACCAACCACCTCTCATAAGTGCCCAGGGCACATAGGGCTTCCGCAAGGATTTTCCACAAACGTCTGTCCTTTGCCTTTTTTTTTCTGCTCTTGCCCAGGTGAGCTCTCTCTGTTGTTCTTCTTCATGTCTCCTTTGGTCTACCCTTACTTCTGTTCCCCTGTGGTGTCCATCTTAGTGCTATTAGTAGTAGTATTGGTAGTGAGTTGTCAGTCATTCGGAGCACATGTCCCAACCATCGCCAACGTCTTTTCTGTGAATGTGTTAATGTTAAATTTGATGAAATTGAAAATGAAGTAACATAACCAGAAGTTTTATGCCCTAATTAAGGGATAAGTAACAAACTTCAGTCTAGCAAACAACAGGATACAGTATTGTAGCTTTGATTAAGTAATATCACGTACAGACCCCCACAGTAGCTTCATTTTTATTTATTTTTTTTTTCTTATATTGTGTCAGATCAAGCCTTTTAAAATAGTTACATCAAACTTAAGTCCTGTGGCAGAAGAGAAGTTATTTTGGCCTTATCTTTTTCTTTCATAACAGGCACTGGCCAGGTGGAGCCTGTACCAATAGAAATAAAAAATGATCGCTCAGGTTTAGGCAGAGATAGTGAGATGAAAAGAAAGGCTAGAGAAATGAGCAGTATGAGAGCAGTGATGGCAGTTAAGCGTCAGAAAGCAGAGGAGAGACAGAAGGACACATTTATGGACAGATTGAAAGAACGGTTTTCTGAGAAAAATGTGGGAAGGGACCTGAGAACAGCACAGAATGCCTGTCTACAGCTGGATCAACAGCAGGTAGATAGTTTATATGTCAGTTAAGTGTGATGTAACAGTGGCTTGATTCTTTTTCACACGACATCAGTCACTTGTAGAGCAAAAGGGCTCCAATGGATTGTCTGTAATACTTAGAAAAGTACTATATTACTTACTTCGGTGCATTAAAAGTATGCAAGTATGTAAATTCTCAGGGAAAGAGGAAATGAAGAAGACTTAGACCTGATGAAGAAGTCTTGAAACAGAGATCAAAAAGATGACTACACCTGAAGACGGAAGAAACACCCCAGGACAGAAAAAAATGGAAAGCCCTTGTTGATACCCTGTGCCCCAAGTAGGGATGAAAAAGATGAGGAAGGAAGGAAGGATGTAAATTCTACATCTGTATGGCAGAATGGGTCTGATCTGATAATTCATTCATTCATTTACATGTCCCTTGCGGAACTTTGCCTCCCAAACAGCACTCCTGTAGGCCTCTCGGTTGTGAGCAAGATGGCCTGCTGCTGTTGCATCCATTTCCAGATCATCAACGATGTCTTGCAGCCATCTTCGTTTTGGTCTTCCTCTTTTTCTTTTTCCCATTATGTATCCTTCCAATACGGTCTTCTCTAAATTATCATGATGTTTAATGTGTCCAAAATATTTAAGTTTTCTCTCTTTAATCCTCTTTACTAGCCAGCCTTCTTCAATATTAAGCTCTTGTAGTATAGATATATTTGTTCTTTTTTGTGTCCACGATATTTGGAGAACTCTTCTGTAGCATTTACATTCAAAGGCATTTATGTGTTTCTCAGCTGTTTTGTTAAGTGTCCAGGTCTCACAGGCATATGTTGCGATGGGAAAGATGCATGCCCTTAAAAATCTTATTTTTGTAAATCTTATTTTTGATCTGATAAATAGAAAATTCATATTAATTTTTTATGATCTGTATTCACTAACACCATATCCCTATGTGCCTCTAGGCATGAGAGGCTTACCCTTACCTTTACCTTTATTGACCAATGAACTATGGAAACTTATTCTTTCAAGTCATCTTAGTTTACTTCAGGTTTATACCATACTTCCTTTTCTGCAGTTCATCTGCAAGTCATTCTGGACCTTCCTTCTCCTACCCCTTATAGAGGATTCTATGTTAGATCATTTGAAATATATCTAACAGATGGCATGGTCATTGAAGGAACAATATTTCCACACAAAGAAATACATAAAACAACATGGATATCTCCAGATGATAGAACCAGAAACCAGATAGATCATTTTTTTATTAGAAAACAATTCAGAACATCTCTGATAGATGTAAGAGCATTTAAAAATGTATAAACAGGAAGAAAGTAGGAACAGCATTATTATTTAATGATAACAAACTTGTAACGTTTCAGCATGAGCCTTTATCAAACAAAAATAAACAGGACAAAGAATTAGAGAGAAGAGATAAAGTATGGATTACATCAAACTAATGTAACTGAAATAACAGAAAGTGAAAAAAATCAATGAAAAAATGAAAGAAAATAGTAACGGAATGAAAACTTATCTCAGTTCTTGTAAAGGCACAAAAAAGGCTTCTGTGTATCTAGGAACATAAACAATTTGTCTTCACAAAAACGGCTTATGTGTATCCACGAACGTAAGCAATATGTGTCTGTTACCAGGATTATAATGCGTTCATGCTGAAAGGTGCAAAATAGTGCAAGGCTGAGTGTAGAAAATGTTGCGCAGAAAAGGAGCAGAGAATTATACAAAGAACAGGGATGACCGGAGAGTCATTATCTGTGGACGATGCTTTTAAGGGAGTGGAAAGTGATGCTTCATAGTAAATGATGATAGGGACTTGTGATGTTTGATAGTAAAAGATGGTAGGGAAGGGACGGTAGTATATTTATGAGAAGGCGAAACAAATGATTATGGCTGTGGTAGAGGAGTACAATATGGTGATGTATGAGGGTACTAAACTATGTGCAAGAAGTGAGAATGGGTATGATTGTGGAAGATTATGTGTAGCTAAATGACAAGTTCAAACCATGTGGTTCCAGCGTCCCATAGTTCTGAATGTAGTGGTTCTCAAGTGCTAAGCAGCCTGTGTCATCTACGTGATGTTGTTTGATGGCGTTTACCAGAAAATCAGATTTGCCTCTATGGTTGGGGCCATTGAATGATTAGGGACGGGTTTCAAAGCATGCTGGGTGATATCGTACAGATGTTTTTGTATGCGGTCCCCTAGTCTGAGGCCAGTTTCACCAATATAAGTTATCCTGCATCTGTTGCATATGATGGCATATATTACATTGTGGGATTCACAGCTTTACTGCAGTGCTTTGTATATAGTTATATGACTGTACACTAATTATTTGTGTGTTACTAAGAGCATATAAGGGTGCAGATGTCAACAGTGATTACAACCTGTGTGTAGGGAAAATAAGACTAAAACTGAAAAGTCAACACAAGAAAGCAATATTCTGAAAGATAAGCAGTCATAGTCTACAAGAAGAAAATACCAAAGTAATTTCAATCTGGAACTTACCAAACATTTCCCAGCACTCAGCGAGGTAGATGAGACAGATATAGATGAATTATGGAATTCATACAGCACAGCCGTAATCACGGCAGCAAAAGCAAGTGCTGGTCTGCAATCACCAAGTAGAAAAGCATGGATATCAGATAACACATGGAAATACATACATGAAAGACGAGCAGCCAAATTAGCAATGTTGAATGTAAAGACAGATGTTGGAAAAGTTTTGGCAAAAGAAGCATACAGAGAACTAGACAATAAAGTAAAAACGTTCAACTAGAAGAGACAAAAGAGAGTATATGGACAATATGGCAAAGAAGCAGAAAATGCAGCAAAAACAGGAGACAGCAAAACATACAGAAGAAGCTAACAGATGCTATTACCTCCAGAGAAAGACCAGTCTTTAGCAAAACAGGCAACCTATTAACATCAAGTAAAGATCAAAAGCAAAGATAGGCCAAACACTTCCAAGAAATACTTAATTGACCACACCCATATGAATTAATCTTGAAACCGATTTACCAGTCCCACAACTAAATGTCAGCTTAGATGAAGTTACACTGAATGAAATTGAAACAGCAGTGAATCTAATGACTAAGAACAAAGCTACAGGTAAAGATGAAATAACAGTCAAAATGTTAAAAGCTATTAACAGTGATAACATGAGCCAACTACAGAGAATGTTGAATAAAATTTGGAAAGAAGAAAAGGTCCTTTCTAAATGGAAAAAGGGAATCATTGTTAAAATACCAAAAAAGGAAACATCAGTGACTACAATAACTTGAGGGGTGTAACCTTACTATCAGTTGTGTCAAAGGTGTTTTGTAAAGTGATTCTGAATAGAATTAAGGATGTAGTGGATACTTCAATGAGAGAAGAACAGGTAGGATTTCGAAAAGGGAGAAGCTGTCTCAACCAGATCTTTACTATAAGAATAATACTTGAAGAACATATTAAAAAACAGAAACCATTAATCCTGAACTTCATAGACTTTAAAAAAGCATTTGATGGCAAACACAGAGATTCATTGTGGAGAATTTTAAGACTATATGAAATACCATCTAAAATTGTCAACATCATTAGAGATCTCTACAACAGATATGTTTGTGCAGTCAAGACAGAAGAAGGAATGAGCAAATGACTGAAAGAGGCATGAAATAAGGATATATATTATCTCCATTGCTTTTTGGAATTGCCATAGACTTTATAATGAAAAGATGCTGTGCAGGTAAAACCAGCATTGATTGGGTACATGGAACCAAAAATAGAAGATCTTGATTTTGCAGATGACATAACTCTTATTAGTGATAATGTGAAATCGATGCAGGAAAAAACAGATACCCTGTCATCCTTGGCTAGCAAAATAGGTCTTGAAATTAACAAAGACAAAACAAAAATAATGAAACTTCTTATTAATCAAGAAGGAAAAATATACGAAGAAGGAACAGTTGTTGATGAAGTAAACCAATTTGCATACCTTGGCAGCTACATAGACCATGATGGTAACACCAGGAAGGAAGTTAGAATTAGATAGCAAAAGCAGCATTGACCTTCAAAAATCTTGAGAACATATGGAATTCAAAAGTTATAAGCACAAAAACTAAGTTAAGATTATTTAATTCAGATGTGATATCCACCCTCATTTATGCATGCAAAAGCTGGAAATCAACTAAAGAAATAGACAAGAAATTATACTCTTTTGAAAGTAAATACCCTAAGGAAAATACTTGGTATAAAGTGGGACAAATTCAAGAACAACACAGAGATAAGACATATGAGAAAACAACAACCTGTCACATGGGTGATCAGAAAAAGAAGATGGACATATGTAGGCTATGTGATAAGAAGAAACAATCAGAGAATACCAAAACAAGCTATCAAGTGGAGCACAACAGGCCGAAGAAAAAGAGGTCGACCACGTAAAACTCTAAAGAGGACATTGTTAAGAGAAGCCAATTTAGTGGGCATAAAATCTCTTGATGAAGTTGAAAAACTCGCAGAAAACAGGAAAACTTGGCAAACACCTATGCGAACCCTATGTAACGTTTAATGGCACGGGAAGGATGTAAGATGTTAGGTTGGCATGGGGTGTCTATTAAAGATGTTCATTGCATGTCTGTTAAATATCTTCAGTGTATGTTTATTAGATGTCTTCAGTGTACGTTGCTGCTATATCTTTGTCATGGTTTCTCTGTTGATAATATATGTATGTAGTCCTCATATATTTTCTTCTGAAGTTATCATATTTTCAAGTAAAAAAGAACATCAGAAGTATGTTGGCATTTTATGGCAGTAAGGAAGATGCTTTTTATATCTTTTATTTTATCTATGTAAAAGAGCAGAAAAGTACTAGGAATATGGAAAAGAAGTACATAATATATTCATTGACTCCAAGAAAGGTTATGACAGCATAGATAGGAGCAGCTTATAGAAAATGTGAATGAATTTGAGATACCTAATAAATTAATCAATTTGACCATTGAGTATGCACAAAATATAGTAATATATAAAGGAAGAAAGTCAGAACCATTCTATATAAGAACTGGTTTAAAACAGTGTGATACATTATCTCCATTACTATTTAATCTAGTACTAGAAAAGTTAATCAGAAAAGTGAAAGAAGAAAGCACTACATAAGAACAAGGTAAAATACTAGGATATGCTGATGACATCGACCTAGTGGGGGAAACCATGCAAGAAGTCATCAATATCTGCACACACCTGAGAGATGTGGCACTAAAAATGGGTTTGACCATTAACCAAGATAAGACAGTATATGAAGATATCAAGAGACCATAGGCAAAATGATTCAGATTATATAAATGTTAGAGATATGACCACTAGGAAAGCAGAAACATACACATATCTAGGCACAACCTTCAACATAAGCAGCATAGTAAGCGAGGAAATTAAAAGCAAAGTACAGTTAGGGAATAAAATATACTTCGCCTTGCAAGACCTGTTAAAATCCAAAATCTTGTCCCAAAACACCAGTCTACAAAACTATAAGACCAGCCATCATGTATAGATAGAAATGTGGAGTACAGCAAAGAAAGATGAACAACAATTGCAAATCGTTGAGAACAAGATCTTAAGAAGAATCTCTGGGCTGATAAAGGATACCAGCAGTGGAGAATAGAGAGCTAAAAAGAACACCGAACTGAACAGCTTATTTAAATCCCAACGAATTATAAATGTCTTGAAACTGAACAGACTATGCTGGTTGGGTCATGTAGAAAGAATGGAAGAGAACAGACAAATGAAAATTATGCATGCACAAGAGATGAGGGAAACAAGACCAAGGGGTAGACCAAGACAGAGATGGAAAGACAGCATAGAAGATGATATAAAGGAAATTGGTGTCACCAACTGGAGAGATAAGATTAGAAGTAGAGGGGAATGGAGGTGAACTTTATCTGCAGCAGTTAGCCTTAATGGCTCAGAAAGCTGAAGAAGAAGAAGAAGAGAGATGTTTGAATTTTGTCAGCTTAAAACTTTCAATATTTATTAGCCAGATGATAACCAAAACAGGTCAGTTCCATTGTAAAAGTCAAATCTCATAATCCTGAATGTAATCACTATACATGCATGGTCATCTTGGCAATGAATTTTCTTCTGAACAGGGAATTACAGAGCCAGGAGAAGAGTTTTTCTGGCCAGCTAGTAGCCTGCCTTCCCATAAGGCAGCAGATGATGAAGAGGATAATGAAGAGGAAACACCAATTGGTTATTTGAGAAAAACACGTAGTAGTGAACAAACAGAGGACATTGATAATGTGTATGAGGATGATGATTGTCCTGCTAATATTCCTGCTTATCTAGAGTTTTCAGTAAGTGTTTGTTTATGAATCTATTTTTGTGTTGTTACATCATGTTCTTACATCACACTATTTTACGGATAAGTTACATTGTCAGACACAGTTATGATGTTTGAAATGACATAAAACATTTGTTGATAAGAACACGTTCCAAGATGTACCTACAGTCATTTAATGTTATCTGTGGACAATGCATAAACTGACTGATGTCTGTGGGTTGTGTGACAGAGAGTAGTAGCTAGAATAGGATGTAAACTTTGAAAAAAATGAAAAATATTTTGTTGCTTAGTTTTTATATTTTCAGGCAGACTTTGAGTTTCATCAGCCATATATAGTTAGTCTAGTCTGTACATTAAAGTTTTCTCCAAAGTGTAGGTAGTGAAGCAAGGGGCACATGCATTAAAAAATGATTGGCCTTGTGCAGCCTATGAAATGTTTGATAAGTTCTTGGGAACTGTTCATGTTTTAGTGATAAATCTTGGTCATGGCAGAACTATTATATAAACTAAATATGCAGTGACTACAGAACCACATGAAGAAACTGAGAAGACTGTTCATGAGGGTACATCACAGGCATGTGTTTTCAAGGGTGCTATAGAAACAAAAGGTTAAAGACTTTTAATGTGGAAAAAGTTAACAGCAAGTAAAAAATGTAAAAGCCAAGTTCTAATATTTTAGTGCAAGAAGTTCAAAGAGTAACGTTGTGATGGAAAATGTGAGCAAGTTGTTTTTGACAGGTATGAACATTCTGATGAAAGATAATGGGACAGAAAGATGTAACAAGGAATAAAGTTCTGACTGGAAGATAAGGATAAGTTCAAACAGGGAGTTTAGTTCTGAAAAAGTATTGTAGATAAGTATGCAATAATGCCTGGAAGCCAGTGTAAATGATATTGTAGGTGAGTATGCATTAATATCAGGAAGTCAGTGTAAATGGTATTGTAGATGAATATGCAGTAATGTCTGGAAGCCAGTGTTAAGCATGGAAAGTCTGCAGCATGAAATGAAGATGGAAGCTGACCACAAGGAAATGGCAGAACATTTATAAATTATATGAGATAGTAACAAAAAAGAAAATCTGAAGTGTTTTATGTTCATTTACATAATCAGATTTTTTTTCTCATTAAATAAATGTTGTTTAAATTCACAGCAATAAAGTTTCAGTAATGTTCAATTTACAGGAATTTGAGAGATTGGATATACTAACAAGATATTTGAGAAACACATACCAGTACTGCATTTGGTGTGGTACCAAATACAATGGTGAGCATAAGAAGATTTCGGTCACATGCAGTTTTTAATTGTTTTAAATCTAGGAAAAAAATTGACTTTTGTAGGAATATGATGCTGCTGAGAAATATGCATTCTTTAGATGGAGATTTGAATTTTAAAATCATCCACAAGCAGATGTGACATGAAATTTTCACAATCTCTGAGTAATTGCTCAGTATCATATTAATAGCTGTTGGTGATAGTAAAATTAATGACACTGATAATCGCATGTGAAAATTATACAGGGTTTCCCCACAGGGATTGCCAGTGTTTTAAAAGTCAACAAAACTAAAAAAAATTTTTTAAATGTACAAAAAAAATGTTGAATATTTTATTTTGTTCCATGATTTTAAAGATTAAAAAAAAATTTACAATTAAATATGAGCACCTCATGTATCTCTGCGTACATCAGACCTGAAGTGCCACTTCCTGCTAGGCCTGTTTTTTCATTTCACAGTAGTTGGACCATTTTTCTGCACAGAAAATACAATAATGATCTTTTCTGGAAATGTCAGAAATTTGTGGTCTTCCACATTTCAGAAATAATGAAAACATTGTTCTTCAGCTTGATGGGACACCAGCAAACATTTGTGATTTTCTAAATGAGAATTTTCAAGCCAGGTGAATTATTATTTTTCCGTCTTCATTCACTTCATCTCACACTTTTAGACTTTTTCTTGTGAGATTGTATACAAGATCAAGTCTTCAGTCAGAAAGTAAACACTGCAAGAACTGAAACAAAAGATCTGTGATGTGGATGAAAGTGTTACTAGAGATATAATACAAGGGGTGATTGATAAGTTCTCTGCATAAGGTACAAATACTTAAAACGCACAGTTGATATTAGGTGCATTTGTAGATCAGGTTAATGTAAGATTAAACACCAAGTTTCGAGAAATTAACTGCAACCAATTTTTTTTTTACAGGCTACTGAAATGAAGACAATAAGGGGTGGCAGAAATAGATAAAATGGATAAAATTTCTCATCATTTGCTACCTCTGCATCAAGGGCTTATCATCGAAGGAGATCCATGAGGATATGGTAGAGACTCTAGGGGGCAGTGCCCCTTCTTACAGCACAATAAAGAAACGGACAGCTCAATTCAAACCATGGAAGGAAGAGTCTGGAAGATGATCCCCTTCCAAGAAGACCAAGAACGGTAACCACCAACAGAATCCATGACATGATAATGGAAGATCTATGACTAACTGAGCAGCACATTGCTACTGAGTTTGGCATATCCCAGGAATGTGTTCGTGCCATTATTCAGTGATCTTCAAATGACAAAGGTCTCTGCTCAGTGGGTCACAAAACTTCTTGGAGCTGATCACACATGACAGCATCTCAACATGTCAAGAGACAATGTTGGCCATTTTTCTGCAGATCTTGAAAAGTTTCTTCAGCAATTTGTGACTATGGATGAGACTTGGGTTCATCAGTTTTGACCAGAAACCAAAGAACAGTCAGAGCAGTGGAAATAACATGGATCCCCACCTCCAAAGAAAGCAAAGTGATGGCTTCCATCTTTTGGGATTCAGAAGATGTGCTATTGGTAGACTATCTTCAGAAAGGCAGAACGGTCACCGGGGCCTATTACACTAATCTTGTGAAGCAACTGCAGGTCAGACTGAAGGAAAATCGTGGAGGGAAATTGACAAGAGAAGTCATCTTTCATCAAGACAATGCTCCAGTTTACAAGTCGGCAGTGGCAATGGCTGCCATTCATGAATGCGGCTTCCAGCTTCTTGAGTCGCAAATTTGCTTCAGATGATGATGTCATTCATGCTGTAGACCACTGGCACAAGATGCTTTTACAAAGAAGGGATCCATATGCTCCAGGATCACTGGACTAAGTGCATAAACTTGCACGGGGACTATGTTGAAAAAATAACTCAAAAAATGTGTCCACACATAATCCATTGTATCTTATGCTGAGAACTTATCAATCACCCCTCGTACAGCATGTTTGGCAAGAAGTGGACTATGATTCAGCATATGCAGAATTATCTGTAAAGCTCATATCAAAGTGTAATGTACGTAGAGAAAACTTTAAAATGTCAGCATTATTTTTGGGAAACAGTGTATTTGTTATTGCAGTAGATTTACTTTGACATCATCAAATAGTAATGAGTCAGCTTTATTAAGACTTCCTTTTCTTTCCACAGTTTCTGTGTAACAGTTTCTTGGTGATAAATCCAAATCTCAAACTGAAGATTGCTTGTAAATATTAGCCAGATTTGCTTACATAGGTTAGATACTAGAGTATGCAAAACTGTGCAAGTCATTCTTCTATCTAAGAGGGCACTTACACTAGTCACCAAGCACTTCTGCCGAAGAGATCATAAAGAAAAAAGGGACATTTCTGTAACTGCAATCCGCTCCTGTTCTTCTGATGAATGATCTCCAAAAGCTTCGGAACAGCACCTTATTTTCAAGACTGGCTGTGTCCATCCAGCCGGAATTAACAATAAATTCAGCTTTCTTTAAACTGTTTTACATATTCCACCTAGCTGCTACCTCTTTCTACTATTTGTGTCCAACTTTCTTGTTGCTAAGCATCACTCATTTTACTGCATTTTCTCATTCTTGCCACAACCAACTTAAAGTTTGTTTTCCCGCCCTTTCTATTCTTCTGTGGCCCCTAGCAGGCTTTGTTAGATCCCCTGTCTAAGTGTCCTAAGCGAGCAGTCTGCGTTCTCAATTCTTTCTGAACCTTCCTCCATCCACCCCTCCATATTGTCTTCACACTCTTTTTTCATCTGTGCCATCAGGGTGGCTTTTGTTTAGGTTGTAGGTATCCAGTGAGGCATGGCACCATGCTGTTCACCATGTGGTACCCTTTCTCTCTTTAGCCTCATTTCTCACCCAGTCACTGGCTTTCACTTTGTTCTCTCCCTTATCCAAAATGTGCCCATCTTTCCTACTGAGAGGAGACCAAAGAAGCTAAGTCTATATTTTTCATCAATTTTTTGGTGTTTTTATCTGTTGTGTTGTTTATGTATGTGATCCTTGAAAAAGGCTTTTGCCAAAATATTGGATTGTTGTATGTTCTTTATATGCTCATTTCGTTTCCTGCCATTCTTGTTTCTGCCTATTTTCTTCTCTCTTCCTATCTCTTTGTTAAACTGAACCATACACCTCCATTTACTTTATCACATGTCATTCTTCAAGTTCATTTTATTGTGTTCAGTTCAAAATTTTTTAAAAATTACCAGTTTGGCAATTTGTGAACTGTCTAAAACCATTTGAATTTCCTGCAGCATTTGAACTTCATTATAATCTTCATATTGGATTATTTTGGAACATTACATTCTGTATATATTTAATTGTTGAGGAATTTGTATATGTCCATGCTATAAACATTTTGGTTTGTAATACTAGAAGATAATAAGAAGAAAACAACAGACTGATGTGTTCAGTTTGTATAAATTGTCATTATTTCATGTCTGTGGTGTTACAAAGTATTATCTGTTTATATGTTTTTCAGATAAGCCGGACCTGGAATCAAATTGCCCCGGTAATTCAGCTGATGCTCATGACTGACAAAGTGTTTAGTTGCATAGACAGTTTTATTATGGTCTGCTTCCAAGAGGTTAAATAAAAGGACTTCATGCATTCCCTACCATCACTGACAAATGTGGTCTTATCATGAGAAGCAGGGGTGGTGAATCATGACCATGGTCAGTGAGATAAGATAATCTGCTGCTGGTTGCTGGAAAGATTTAACAATGAAAATAATTAATACATCACAGACAGTAATAGTACAGGAAGGGATGTAAGAAACTGAACGTGTTATGTGAAAAAAGTTCAGTAAACAAAGATTGTGTGAGAGGATTGTAATCTGTCAGACTTGTGCCTAGAACCTGTCATTAAATGACATCTTCTGAACAGTCTGCCAGTTATTTTTAAAGAATATAAGTGAAAGCAAAATAATATTTTGTAACAATTTTGTAACTTTCATGTGTAAAACTCACTCTTTTCCTTGGATAATATACTATAGCATGTTAGTATTGACAATAGTAAACATAGCACATCCCATGATATATAAGAAAGTTGTGTAACACATGCAGGTTATCACTACGTGCATTGGCCATAACTATGTTGTTATGAGTAATCTGATTGTAGATGTGAGTTCTAAGCTCTTGACAACTTACATGAAATAAAGCCATCATTATCAGATGAGAAAGAAAGGTATCATCAGATGAGAAATAAAGCCATCATTATCAGATGAGAAATAAAGGTACCATTATCAGATGAGAAATAAAGGTATCATCAGATGAGAAATAAAGCCATCATTATCAGATGAGAAATAAAGGTATCATCAGATGAGAAATAAAGCCATCATTATCAGATGAGAAAGAAAGGTATCATCAGATGAGAAATAAACCCATCATTATCAGATGAGAAATAAAGGTACCATTATCAGATGAGAAATAAAGGTATCATCAGATTAGAAATAAAGCCATCATTATCAGATGAGAAATAAAGGTATCATCAGATGAGAAATAAAGCCATCATTATCAGATGAGAAATAAAGGTATCATCAGATGAGAAATAAAGCCATCATTATCAGATGAGAAATAAAGGTACCATTATCAGATGAGAAATAAAGGTATCATCAGATGAGAAATAAAGCCATCATTATCAGATGAGAAAGAAAGGTATCATCAGATGAGAAATAAAACCATCATTATCAGATGAGAAATAAAGATATCATCAGATGAGAAATAAAGCCATCATTATCAGATGAGAAATAAAGGTATCATCAGATGAGAAATAACGCTATCATTATCAGATGAGAAATAACGCTGTCATTATCAAATGAGAAATAAAGCTATCATTATCAAATGAGAAATAAAGCTATCATTATCAAATGAGAAATAAAGCTATCATCAAATGAGAAATAAAGCTATCATTATCAAATGAGAAATAAAGCTATCATTACCAAATGAGATGTGTACGGAACTGATTTTACTCATATCCCTGCTAGGTTTAAGCAACAGGCAACTGGGTAAGCTCCAGTACCACACGTCATATGTCAGTCCCTATTTCATCTACCAGGTCATGGACACTGCATTGAAGTACAGCAGTCCCTTGACCTGCCTTGGTTTTATGACCCAAGTAGCATTACTATCTGACTTTTGTGATTTGTTTTATTTGTTCATTTATTTCAAGCCCTTGCTTTAAGTAGAGATGGATGAGAGAAAATAATTCACTTGTCAGTTTAGTAACTGTTGGTGATTATAATTTGCCTGATCATTGTCAGAAATGGAACATTGTGGGTGATTGATTCAGTTTTCTGTCAGGGGCAGAAAGCTTTATGAATGTAAATATAAAATATAAGTGTGTGAACTATAAATTATAGATGTGTAAAAGCATAAAATATAAGTGTGTGGAAACAAGTTATGTGTGTGTGGGAGCATGAAATGTAAGTGTGTGCAGTATAAATTATAAGTATGTGGAGGCATAAAATTAAGTGCATGGAAGTATTATAAGCATTTGAAAACATAAAATGTTTGAAAACATAGTTTCTTATTAAACAATTGTCTACTTTTATTTGTATGTTTTTCCTGGTTTTGTGGAAGTGCCACGTAGTTTTATAGGTTCATGCCAGCTGTCTGTTTTTGAGATTTGTGTTTATTTTTTTCACTATATTCAGGTGCCATGGTATAGTGAGAAATTTCATTAGCGATAATGCGTGTTACCCTGATTTTTGTGATGTGCCTTTTGGCTGGGTACCTCTGACTCAGCACCTTTCCTTGCTAGGCCAGACTGTGGTCTTGCTCGGACTTCAGCACCTTTCCTTGCTAGGCCAGACTGTGGTCTTGCTCGGACTTCAGCACCTTTCCTTGCTAGGCCAGACTGTGGTCTTGCTCGGACTTCAGCAGCTTTCCTTGCTAGGCCAGACTGTGGTCTTGCTCGGACTTCAGCAGCTTTCCTTGCTAGGCCAGACTGTGGTCTTGCTCGGACTTCAGCAGCTTTCCTTGCTAGGCCAGACTGTGGTCTTGCTCGGACTGCCATGAAGACGGTGGTGTAGGCTGGCCAAAACAATCCCTTATCCATGTCAGACGGTTTTGAGACAGTTCCACAAAGACACTCTGACTTTGGGATGAGGAATCCGATGAGTGCTTCATCGATATCCATTCCCCACCACTTATAGTTTACTGGTTCTGTTTTGTTTACATCATTCTGAAAGCTATTGTTGTAAAGACCCATTGTCTTGTCATGTCCTAGATTTGTTGGTTTCACACCAGACTTTCCTCATCCCTGCTGGAGATCTCCATGTCCCCATCTGTCCACTAACCTGACATTACATTTTACAAAAATAACAGTTACAATTAATGTTGACTGCTACAAGTTTCTGGGCTACAGAAGTAGGTCAGTTTTCAAGCAAACAGATCTATGTTCCTTGTCTTACAAACACTATGTTAAGATAAGTGTGCTCTTAACACAGTTGTTCTCGGGGGGAGGGGGGGTGTGGTATAGTGATTAGTGCAGTCAACTGCTGATTACAAGGCCCTTAGTTCAATTTCACTCTCTGAAAAGACTGACTGGCTCCCAAAAAAATGGGTACCTGGGGTTTCCCTAGGACAAAAAAAGACACCAGGGACATTTGCTGGCATCTCTGCTTCAAATACTGTAGTGGCCTACCAATGTAAAGGCACTTTACACCCCTGCAACTTGCAAATGCTATGAGTCATAGATTTAGATTGAACTCTTCAGTCATGAAAGATTAAGCATGAAATAAGTGAAGTATGTGTTTTTGGAACAGTTACAAATTAAAATTGTCCTACAGACTGTATAAAAATAAAGCTGAATGTCTGCTTGCATAATTTTTTTTTAAAATCATTCAGTCTACGGCATTTAGATGAAAGCTTTTCTACTCATTCAGTATAATTATTTTTAGCTGTCCTTTTAAATGTTAGAGTGAAAGTTGTCATCAGAAAGGACTGAAAATAATTAGAAGGCACTTTAAGCTTGTAAGAAATAAAGCACAGAGAATCATGTAAGAAATTAAGTACAGAGAATCATGTAACAAGGCTCAAAGGAAGAACATGATTGGCCCAAGGAGGTAATGATGGTTGCTTATCTGTATCTATTATGGTGTAACCCTGGTGTATTTGTTGGTGGTAGGCAGTACTTCTTCTTCTTCTTCTTCTTCTTCGTTCGCACTGTCTGTCTATATCTGCAGTCCTGTCTCTTGGATAAATTTCACTGTTTTTTGTAACTCATGTATGGAACCGTAGAGCTTATCTTCTTTAGTGGTTTCACTGGGCCAGTAATTATTTCTCAGTGTCTCGTAGTTGATGCAGTTCTGGAGGATATGTTCCACGGTTTGGGGCACCTGGGCACATGTACATAGATTAGTAGTACCAACCTTAAACTTTGTATACATATGACTTCGGAGTCGGCTGTGTCCTGTTCGGAGACGGAAGATGGTGACTTGTTCCTTTCTGTTTAGCATGTGATAGTCATCATGTGGTGGTGTTTGTGGCTTCCTGTAGGTTTTTGTAGGCAGTACTAAAAGTAATAAAACTTCAGAAAAGAAAATTATAGCCTTTAGGAATTACAAATTATGTCAAAAGTGTCATAGTTTCAGTAACACATCACTCCATCTCTTGCTACATATGAGATATAAGGAAAAAATAACAAATGTAAATAAATGACTGAGCAATATGATCAAGTGCTCAAATTTAGACAGTGAATAACCAAAAGATCACTAGAAGTGATGGTAACTTATTCAGAAAAATATTACACCTTCATTTGCCATCCTGGTCCATTGAAGATGCCAAGGCCAATGTTAACAAAACAAAAAAATAAGTAAAAATAACAAGAAAAATAGCCCACATTTACTGGGTCTTGTCTTGCCGTGCCTCTTTCTCCACATAAATTTCAGAATTAAGGGGACAAGCAGGCTTCTTGATAGGGTTCAGATATTTATCTTAATGGGATACTTAAGGTTTCTGTAATTTCCTCCTCCATTTTTGTTTTTGTTTTTGTGGGAAGCTTCTTCCTCTGTTTTCAGCAATTCTGAGTGCAGATTTTAATGTGCTGTACTGTCTGGCAGTAGCCAGGTAAAGAAGTAGTGTAATAAATGGTGTTACTCCTACAGTAAGTGGCCAAAACCATTTGACTAGATGTAGTGTAATAAATGGTGTTACTTCTACAGTTTGGGTTTCTTGGTATATTTTCAGACTTTCCTTCCTGGCACTGACTGTACTAGTCAGTGATCGTAGACATTGTCCCTACATTGAGATCATCTGCCTACCATCATAGAATGGTGACCATAACCAACATTATCTGTTGGCTGCTCTCCCATTCCATCCACCACCTGCTCCTATGGCTTCACATCACCCTGATTGGGGGACTATATGGGTACTCCACCTTGCCCAAGGGTGTCCCGTAGACTGACGAAGATAAGGAGGCGTCTTACTTCTCCTTTGATAGGGGATACCCCTACCCCACCAACCTCAGTATTACAGTATTACTGTCCACAACACAAAAAGGAATGGAAAAACTAATTATGTCAGTCCATAAGAACAGCGAAGAACAAAACCTCTATCTTAATGCAAAGAAAACTAAATTGATGACAACTGACAAAACAAACAAGGCAGCTGAAATATGTATCAATGAGGAAAAACTGGAAGAAGTGGAGAGTTTTGAATATCTTGGATCACTGCTAACTAGTAGTGGAGATACAGTGAGGGAAATTAAAAGGAGGACATCTATCGCTCTTCAGAAAGTAAAACAACTGAAGAATCTGTGGAGAGGAGCAGACAGAACCACAAAAATAAGATTTTTAAGGGCATGCATCTTTCCCATCGCAACATATGCCTGTGAGACCTGGACATTTAACAAAACAGCTGAGAAATGCATAAATGCCTTTGAATGTAAATGCTACAGAAGAGTTCTTCAAATATCATGGACACAAAAAAGAACAAATATATCTGTACTACAAGAACTTAATATTGAAGAAGGCTGGCTAGTAAAGAGGATTAAAGAGAGAAAACTTAAATATTTTGGACACTTTAAATGTCATGATAATCTAGAGAAGACCGTCTTGGAAGGGTACATAATGGGAAAAAGAAAGAGTGGAAGACCAAGGCCAAAGGCGAAGATGGCTGCAAGACATCACTGATGATCTACAAATGGATGCATCAGAAGCAGGCCATCTTGCTCACAACTGAGAGGCCTACAGGAGTGCTGTTTGGGAGGCAAAGTTCCGCAAAGGACATGCAAATGAATGAATGAACTTCTACAGTAGAATTTTGTTTGGTGCTTCTTCTGAGTTCATTCTATAGGCGAATCACTGTAGCTCTGATGACATGTTCTTGATTGCTTTCTTCTTCTATGCTGATGGCTGTGATTGTTGACTTGT
This sequence comes from Achatina immaculata, assembly GCA_009760885.1. Taxonomy (NCBI): domain Eukaryota; kingdom Metazoa; phylum Mollusca; class Gastropoda; order Stylommatophora; family Achatinidae; genus Lissachatina; species Lissachatina immaculata. The sequence goes on along the minus strand of CM019718.1, from coordinate 19,257,649 downwards.
TGACGATTTGGTCTCTGTGATTGATCTAGCAGCCTCATTTCCGTTATATTGATATTCTGTGTAACAGTACATAACCCAGGAACAATTACACGACTGTGGATTGTTTAGAGAAATCAGCTACACATGTCACCTCACAGTCGCGCTACAACACAAGTCAACGACCAGCTAACTCTGGGTACTACAGGAGAAAATTTAATTTATTAATTAAAGCCATTTGTTGTGGATGTTGCCAGAATTGGAGTATGTGAAAATACTGATGAAGTTTTACAATAATATGAGATGGTGTCCGGGCGACTTGTCATCGCCATGAGACGACCTCTACTACAACAAGACGATGATGAACATTGCTTGTTACAGATATTCTACACTTGAAACTAATAAATCTGAGAAACTGTCCTAAAAAGGACAAATCTTGACAACCATTACGTATTTCTATAAGGACATGTTACAATTTACTTACTATCATTACGAGAGCCCATGTACTACTATCAAGGAAAATGTCTCTGAATCTACATTTTTTGAAGCGTTTCGACTCTTTCCCGTCATAACCGTTACTTTTCTACATGTCGTATGCTTCTAACAATACGTTCGTTACAAGTACAAATGCTTGCGACTTTACAACCGATTTTCCCGCTGCTCGCCTACAAATTCAAACTTTGCTCTCTACAAGGGAGACTACTTCTTATTATGTATATTTAACCCTATTTCCTAATCCTATGCTGTTACACTCCAACCATTTGCCCTGATGGTGTCATTTTTTATTTGATCTCTTTCTGTATAGCGAGCTATATCTTTATGGCATAGTAAGGTTATAAAAATTATACCTTATAATGAAGTTGCAAAAATTGTGCCTGGTTGCAAATATCTTGTGGTAAAATTATAAAATTTTTCTGTGAAGTAAAGCTGTAAAAAATGTAGTAAAGTTATAAAAAAAATTATTCCTGATAGTAAAGTTGTAAAATTATACTTACCTGGCATGGAAGGTACCATGATCAACAAGGTGGTCCTTCTGTCCAGGCTAAGACCGCGAGGTGGTAATCTTCTCTAGCAGCGCTCTTGCGGGTGTTGTTTTTATTATAAAATAAAATAAATTTAAAACATTTTTTAAAAGATAGCATGAAGTATTTGAAGATAAATCAGGTAGAACTCGGGCACAGACAACGACACGACAATAGAGATAACAATTACGCTTCTCGGCCTTTTGGCTAAGATCAAAGTTGGCTTAGATTGAACTGTTCTCTTGGCATGTACCCTGATCAACATGCCCTTTGGTGAAAGACAAAGGTGTAGATTTTTTTGTTAACTATGAGATGCCCGAGGCTTGCCCTGCACATTCGATGCTGGAGGCAAGGTCCATATCTCGTGTACGGGTGAACCGGGTATTGCAGTACCACCGGGTCCATGGCCCGTTGTTTTCGTCGTCTATTTATCTCTATCCACTGCAAGAAACAAAGACTTGACTTGACGGTAGCCAGCTTCTCGGCCTTTTGGCTAAGATAAAAAAGCGCAGCTTCTTTTTTTTCTAACTAGACGAGATGCCCGAGGCCTGCCCTGCACAAAGAATGCCGGGGGCGTGGTCCACATCTAGTTACGGGTGGACCCGGTATTGCAGTACCGTCGGGTCACGACCTTCTTTTCGTCGTTTAAAAAAAATAGCGAACGTATGAGAGAAAGAGAAGAGAGAGAGAGAGAGAGAGATAAAGAGAGAGAAAGAGAGTCACGAAATTTGTGTAACCCCTTTTGTTGTCAACATGTTCAATTCAGATATAACTCACTTACCTTAATCATTCGAACCACTATCATCTCATGGTTTGTAAGAGCCCACCATTTTATTATTTCATACTATCATCTCATGCTTAGTAAGAGCCCACCATTTTATTATTTCATACTATCATCTCATGCTTAGTAAGAGCCCACCATTTCATTATTTTATACTATCATCTCATGCTTAGTAAGAGCCCACCATTTCATTATTTCATACTCTCATCTCATGCTTAGTAAGAGCCCACCATTTCATTATTTCAAACTATCATCTCATGCTTAGTAAGAGCCCACCATTTCATTATTTCAAACTATCATCTCGTGATTTGTAAGAGCCCACCATTTCATTATTTCAAACTATCATCTCGTGATTTGTAAGAGCCCACCATTTCATTATTTCATACTAACATCTCATGCGTTGTAAGAGCCCACCATTTCATTATTTCATCTCACGGGCAGTCATCCCCAGTTCACATAACTTAAATCGAGTTTGAAATTGTTGATTGTTGAACGTAAACTTTATTTTTAAAAAAAACGCTCAGAACATGACAACAAAAACTTCAGAGCACATCCTACACACGTGTGCTCTCTAAACAGACCTGAGAGTCCAAACCTGACCCCAGAAACAGCGCTTTTTGAACTTCTGCTAACAAAGAGATTCATGGAGGCAGGCAATCTCTTCATCAAGATGGCTTAGCACTGGAGCCTGAACGCAGAAGTCCTCTGCATCTTACAACTCTTATTACATCATACACCATATAAGTGGTAACTGCCATACCTGCAAACAACAGGTTGCGTAAAAACGTCTAGAATTATTGCATCGTTAGAATGTTTTAACCTTTGTTTAATTTAATGAGTAAACTTTATTGTCTGTTGATTTCCGTCATTTTGTTGCTTGTTCCTGGCTCGCACTGGTGCTGTTGCCTCAGTTGTCTAAATATCATGAAACGTAAACTCAACATCGTCTTTACAGAGAAGAGAGACAATCAATGTTGTAATATCATGATGTGTAAGTAATTAACTCCCGATACCGGAGTGTCCCGATATTAAACAATTACATTTGTGCTCTAAAACAAAAGATGTCGTAAACAATTATTTTGGAACTAAAATGCTTGCAAATTCGAATGCATTATATTCTTGTTATTTTCCAGTTGTGAAAATAAAATGATTGCAGCTTTATTGAACAATTCGGTCGTTCATACTTTGGGGGTGGGGGAGGGAAGAAGGGGGTGGGGGTTGCTGCTTGATGAATTTTATTCAGTTTCACACTGCCAATAAATTGTTAAAAAGTGCTTTTTTAGAGCCTCTTCGTGTGTCTAACAGAACATTTCTCTTAGAAAACTACCTCGAATGCTCACAGGCCAGAAACTAGCGCTACAAAAGGTTAGCAGGATCGATCAATTTTTTTTTTTTAGACAGAAAACACACATACATCTCCACGCCCACCCTCCCCCTCCCCCTCCCCCTCCCAATTATGTATATATATATATATACCCACACACACACACATAGTGCTACATGCGAGGTTAATTAAGGCATATATTAGTATGACCTCAGGGGACACCGTAAAACAGTAAAAGCCTAGTAAACTACTACATGTTGAAACTTGTCGCCGCCACCTGCGCTTTGATTGGTCGCCCAACTCGTGAATGATGTCATCGCCGTAAATGAAAGAGCATACCGAGACTAGAAGCTGGGCTCAGGCACACTTCTAAGTTAGTTCCCCTGACATGAATATGTGATAAACTCTGATCGATCTGTTAGAAAGTTTGTTTATGTCCTGTTGTACTTAGTGGCCACAAGTTGGGTAAGTTAGTTTATAGTTTACCAAAGTTTTATCTATTTAGTTTGGGACAGTTTAGAGATTGTGTAAAACAGATTTCTGATACCAAAACAACTGCTGTAGCCACACTGGTTTGTTGATAAACACAAGATCGTGGGTTTTCGATTTCCTTCCCTGGTCTGGCAGTCTGAAGAAATATAGAAATCGTGAAAGTGGGAGCAGATCAGAAGCTAGTTTATGAGACTGTCATTTCTTTCTTGTGTTTGACAAGAAATATTTACCATTTCCTTTTCTCAAGTGATATTTTATTTTGGGAAGGTTATGAATCGACTAATTGTGGTTCGTTTTGTTCTGGGTTTTGTCATGTGTGATTCATATACTGGATTGTGTTTGGTTCATTTTCTAGGTTATATCTTGTTCTTTTGCATGGTTATTTATTATTATTTTGCTGGGTTATTTATTGTTCTTTTGCTGGGTTGTTTGTTTGTTTTTTGTTGGGCTGTTTATTGTTCTTTTGCTTGGTTATTTATTGTTATTTTTCAGTCCTAAGTCTTATTCTGTTTCATGCGTATTTATTGTTTCGATATTCGTTCTTAGTTTGCTTTTTTGTTTTTTGTTTGTTTGTTTTACACGTTAGGTTATGTGCTATTCTTTTTCTATATTATGTGTTATTTTTACATGTTAGTTTATGTGCTATTCTTTTTCTATATTATGTGTTATTTTTACATGTTAGTTTATGTGCTATTCTTTTTCTATATTATGTGTTATTTTTACACGTTAGGTTATGTGCTATTCTTTTTCTATATTATGTGTTATTTTTACATGTTAGATTATGTGCTGTTCTTTTTCCATATTATGTGTTATTTTTTCTGTGGTGTGTTTTGCTCTTTCGTTGTATTATGTGGTGTTCTTTTTCTGTATTGTGTGTTTTATTTTTCTGTAATATGTGTTGATCATTTTCTGTTATACATTGTCAATAATTAATATGCCTTTTCAGTTTGGCATGTCATTTAGTAAATTACGAACCAGAATAACTGTAGATATAGTTCCCCTTCCCCCTTATTCCTATTAATTGTAACCCTATAAGAAATGCGCAGGAGTAGCTTTCCTAGTATGTGGATGCAAGACGAAACCTATCATCATTTATTAACAGTGGCAGAACCAATCTACCTACTTATTAATGTACCTAAGTATCATATACTAACTACAGATTGACTGTTTACTTGCGATGCCAACTATCGAGTAATAAAAAAAGTTAACCCCAAAGCTAATAATAGCTAACAACAAATCACATGACAATTTCTAGTGTCCTCGTTATCTCTATATCAAAGGAAATGGGGAAGAGAAATTTGTGTGTGTGTGGGGGGGGGGTTAGGGCGGCACTAGACTAGTAAGTTATACACGTGTTTAAATATCGTTGTGTACACTAGTATACATATGTATATATATATATATATATATGTACACACAGACACACATGTATACACGCATAAACACAGGTACACACACACAAGGAAATCTCCTTAACAAAGCAAAAACAAAACACGTCAGCAGAGTCATGTATACATTTGAAATATGGTCATGTTTGTGTACGAAGACGAGTCAAAAAGTAACCCTATATAAGAGGACGTGAATTCGACTCTTTTATATACTCTTCAATGGTTACGTCCCTCTATTTGCAGTTACTTTTTGACTTGCCCATATCCATTAGTCTGCCCAAACACGCACATATAACACATCATTCAGGGGAGAGGACTGGGGTGAGGGTGTCAAATGAACAAGCGGATAATGATTTCGAGTAGCAACACTGAAAATCGAGCTAAGGTCCTCAGATGTGCTCTTTGTCTGGTATTATCACACCATGCCTGACATTGTCACATTATGTGCCATGTTCATATAAACTATCTTATGTCTAGGTTTGTTTTTTATCATTTCGAGGCTGTCACATTTTTGTTGCAGTGGCTACCTCTCAGAGCCTTATAGCATAGATACCATGTCGTACTGGGAGCGAAATAAGCTCTCTTTCATTCTAGGAGTAGGCTTAAGATTTAAGTTTCTTTGTGAGCCCTGCCACTGTTAGGAACACGCCCAGCTGGCCAGACTTTACATAACAACTTGGAACATCAATAGGTCTTAGTGAAAGTTTTTAACATTGAGAGCTGAGATAGCTAAACATAAAGAGGCTGAGAGTTGAGAGTTTAAAACGTTGAGAGTTGAGAGGATTAAAAAGTTGAGAGTTTAAAACGTCGAGTGTTGAAAAGGGTCAAACATAATGAGGTTGAGAGTTTAAAACATTGAGTGTTGAGAGGGTTAAAAAGTTGAGAATTTAAAACGTTGAGAGTTGAGAGAGTTTTTTTTTTTAAAGTTTAAAATGTTTAGATCCAAGACAGAGAGAGAGAGAGAGAGAGAGAGAGAGAGAGAGAGAGAGAGAGAAGCAATGAAAATCTGACCATGATGTAAGAGTGATAATATAATTAGTAAACATCACTTTGGATGCTGCTGCTAGGCTTGTAATAGTTCTAGGATATATACATCAGACTGTATTGTCTGCATTCATGATGTACCCAGTGAAACGTGTGTATGCCTGCTCATGTGAATAAGTGTGAATATGTGTGAGTGTGTATGATGTGTGTGTGTGTGAGAGAGAGAGAGAGAATATGAGAGAGCTAGAAAGGGTGAACCTGGGAGAGCTAGAGAGCGTGAATTTGACAGAGGGCATTTAGTGCAATGGAAGTGCTATGAGCTGTGTGAAGCTGTGACGTCAGCACACAAAGATAACATAAAAGACTTGCCACTCGCCGAGCGATGGCTGTCGGGTTATTTTTAGCTCTGAACTCAGGTTTTTTTTCATGTCACAAAAGATACGAACAACTGGGGGGGGGGGGGGGGGGAGCGAAAAATAGAAATATAATAAAATGCGCTATGTGAACTGCCTTTTGTTTTGTCTGCCTCCCCCGATTGGATAAAGTTATGTGCAATGTTGTGTTGTCTGTGTTGCTTCCCCAACCCCCCCCCCCCCCGCCCCCTTCATAATAATAAGGGAAAGTCATATCTCTGGCGAGTTATGTGCAGGTGAAGGACTGGGCGTTTTTTCACGAAGGAAGATAACTTAGAGACAGTGAAAGTTGAAGACACTAGCAGATGGAGGAGGACTGGGTTTATACTAGATGAAATTCTTTTAAAATAAGACTTACTTCCGAAGAAAAAAAATGTGAAGATGTGCTACACTGCAGAACAAATAAAACCTGGGGTAGTATGTACAACGGAGTTATAGAAAGCCCATATCTGAGGAGTATGGCACTCAAAAGTTATAAGCACAAAACCAAGCTAAGGTTATTCAATTCATATGTAATATCCTCATTTATGCATGCGAAAGCTGGAAAACAACTAAATAAATATACAACAAATTATACTCTCTTCAAAACAAATGCCTAAGGAAAATATTCAGTATAAAGTGGAAGGAATTCAAGAACAAAGCAAAGATAAGGCACATGAATGAACACATGTCTCGTGGGAGATCAGAAAAAGGAGATGGCCATTTTTCGGTTACTTGATGAGAAGAAACAATCAGAGAATCCTGAAACAAGCTATCAAATGGAACACAACATGCCAAATAAAACGGGGTCGACCGCGTGAAACTCTGAAGAGGACATTGTTAAGAGAGGCCAAATTAGTAGGCATAAAATCCCTTGAAGAGCTTGCCGAAAACAGGAAAACTTGGCGAACTACCATGTGAACCCTATGCACGGGAAGGATGTAAGAATAAAGAGAGCTTTATCAAGCCTGGACGAAAGCAGGGTCTAGAGTGTGACTGCCCGTTGAAATAAAAGAGTATAAAGTCAAGGCTCGGTCCATGTAAAGGTAAGAGTGCATAAAAAGTACATAGGTGTTTATATTTTTACATTAACAATTTTCAGTGTAGTTAAATCATAAATGTATGTTCATGTGAGATTTGAAAAGTACGAAGTGACTTTCTGCGAACCTGTTTTTAGTTCGTTGTCTAATTTTATCTTTCTTAACAGCCAGTAACTTGTACTGCTACTGCAGGTCTGTTAGGACCTGCTGCTAAAATCAAGTTTTTAACGTGTTAGCCAGTGTGTATGTGTGTGTATATAATTTCCCCCTCCCCCACCATCTCCTTTTCCCCAAGCTGTCTTGAAGTTGATATTTTTCATTAAGGGTTCCCAAACGTTTTAAAGTCGCGGACCTAAAAACTCTCCCGTTACTTCTTTTTAAATATTCACACATTTCTGGTTTCCTGCTATTTGTTCTCTCCACGGATCTTTACCTGAGCCTTCATGAAATCCCAGAGTCTGCGGACCACAGTTTGTGAAACACTGCTTTACAAGATAACAAGAAATTGATACAGTCAAGGGCAAAATGAATACCTAGCACTGTATTAACTATGTACGATGATAGTGAGGACAGTCTGTGACTGTCGGAAGATGTCAGATCCTGTTCTCTATAGCCAGTATATCTGAACGCATAAGCACATCTGGCAGGGGCCTCGCGATTCAAATACTGCCAGTGTAACTCTTCATTGTGTGGGTTTGAGTTGGCGGGGGGGGGGGGAAGGGGGGCATTGGCCCGGTTCTCATTACAGACATTGATAAATGAAACTATGAATAGCTTCAGTACAGTCTTAAAGCATGCGCACTAGGTGGTGAATTTATGACAGCTAAAGGTTTATTTTATTGACCATTTAGATTGTTTATCCCATGAAGGAATATAGGCCCAGTGGATTGCTTTACTCAGGGACCACAGACTGACCTGTCTATAGCATGTTAGCTATTAGCTCGCTATAGATGAACTCTTGGTGCCTTTGGTTACTGTTCCTCGTTTCAGATTTATATTAATTCCACACTGACATATATAAAACCTACACAGTCGACGAACCTACTAATTTACCTAATAAGGCGTATTTACGAGGAGTGGTTGATAAGTTCTCAGCATAAGGTACAGATACTTGAAACGCACAATTGATATTAGGTGCATTTGTAGATCAGGCTAATGTAAAATTAAACACCAAATTTCAAGAAATTAACTGCAACCAATTTTTTAAACAGACTACTGAAGAGTGGTAAGGGGTGGTAGAAATTGATAAAATGGATAACATTTCTCATCAAGCAGTCATTCGCTACGTCTGCATCAAGGGTTTATCATCGAAGGAGATCCATGAGGATATGGTAGAGAGACTCTAGGGGAGAGTCCTCTTCTTACAGCACAGTCAAGAAATGGGCAGCTTAACTTAAACATGGAAAGGGGAGTCTGGAAGATGATCCCGTCCAGGAAGACCAAGAACGGTAACCACCGATGAAACCACCGGCAGAATCAATGACATGATAATGGAGGATCGATGACTAACTGAGCGGTACATTGCTACTGAGTTGGGCATCTCCCAGGAATGTGTTCATGTCATTATTCACAATGATCTTCAAATGACAAATGATGGGTCCCGAAACTTCTTGGAGCTAATCGCACATGATAGCATCTCAACATGTCAAGAGACAATGTTGGCCATTTTTCTGCAGATCCTAGAAAGTTTCTTCAGCAATTTGTGACTATGGATGAGACTTAGGTTCATCATTTTCAACCAGATACCAAAGAACAATCAAAGCAGTGAAAACATCATTTATCCCCACCTGCAAAGAAAGCAAGGGTGGTTCTGCCTGCAGGCAAAGCGATGGCTTCCATCTTTTGGGATTCAGAAGGTGTGCTATTGGTAGACTATCTTCAGAAGGGCAGAACGGTCATCGGGGCCTATTACGCTAATCCTGTGAAGGAACTGCGGGTCAAATTGAAGCAAAAGCGTGGAGGAAAATTGACGAGAGGAGTCATCCTTGAGCAATACAATGCTCCAGTTCACAAGTCGGCGGTGGCAATGGCTGCCATTCATGAATGCGGTTTCCAGCTTCTTGAACATCCTCCTTATTCCCCAGATTTGGCCCCTTCGGACTACTACTGCTTATCAAACTCAAAAAGAAGCACAGTGATCGCAAATTTGCTTCAGATAATGACGTCATTCATTGTGTAGACCACTTTTTACTGGCACAAGATGCTGACTTTTACAAAGAATGAACCTGTATGCTCCAGGATCACTGGCATAAACTTGCAAGGGGACTATGTTGAGAAATAACTCCAAAAAGTTGTCCACAAATAATCTGTTGTACTTTATGCCGATAACTTATCAATCACCCCTGTATGTCTGCGAAAGTGCAATTAAATATGCACAGCATCATTATTGTAAAGCTCTCTCTCTCTCTCTCTGTGTGTGTGTGTGTATGTGTGCGTGTGCGTGTGCGTGCGTGCGTGCGTGCGTGCGTGCGTGCGTGCGTGCCCCAAGATTAACTAAGATATTTCAAAAGTTATTTTTAGACTTTCAGTTTTGAATTTTGTAGTAGGCCTATCAAATTCTGCCTTCTTCTCTCCGTATTTTTAAATTAATATAGTCAACGTGAATTTTTTTTAAAAATCACATTGTTATTTTTATACAGATAGTAAAGGTGATTCCTGCTATGGCTTTTTCCGTCAAATAATTGTTATTTTTATACAAATAGTAAAGGTGAATCCTGCTATGGCTTTTTCCGTCAAATAATCAATTTTTTAAAATGTAATTTTATTTCTTGAAAAGAAAATATGTATGTGTGTGTATATACATACATACATACATACATACATACATACATACATACATACATACATACATACATACATACATACATACATACAAACATACATACACACAAATTTAAACAACCAAATCAGCCGATCAGTGGAGAGTAGCTGTATATAAAAACTCTAGAAAAACAACAACTCTAATACAGTAAATAGATAAACAATGTTTTCTAGTTATTAGATTTGTCATATTGCTAGTTTTATCACAGCATTTTCTTTATTGCTGTAGTAAAGCAATTTCCTATCATTTTTTTCGCGTTAAATTTACGAACGGAATTGAACAGTATGGTTGGTCACTGACTTAGCTAAGTCACAGAAGCTGTGAATTCAGCTTCAAACAAGGCAAGCATAGGTCTTTTCCGCGCGGAAGAGAGTATAATTTGTCATATTTCTTTGGCGAGTTATGTGCAGGTGAAGGACTGGGCGTTTTTGATGTATATTTATTTAGTTGTTTTCCAGCTTTCGCATGCATAAATGAGGATATTACATTTGTTCATTCAATACAGTTAATATAAATGAAGATCGTACTGTTTCCATTCTAATCTGCTGCACCTAAATACCATCTGTTTGCGTCCTTCCAAACCGCCTACTTGAGTGCTGCATCGCAGACAACCGGTAAACGTGTAAACGTTTGTTTGTTTACTTGTAGATTGCATAGCGGACGTAGTTACTGGAGAGATTATTGATCATTTGTTAACAAATTAATAATTTATTTTAACTAAAGAAGTTAAGCAAAATTATATGAATTGTATTTTTACAAACAGGTCATTCGAAGATAGCAGAAAAAAAAACCAAAACAAACGAAATAGCAAATGCTAGATATTTGTCACTTGACTGACATTATGTGTCCCGCTTGTAAGCTTTTGCAATCATGGTTCTCCATTTTGCACGATCTCTGATGTTTCCAGTCATGTCGACTGTCTTTCCTTTCCTTATATATATATATATATTCCTCTTAGCCTCTGTCATTTAAAAAAGTTTTTCACTTACCACCAGTTTTTTTTTGGTTTGTTTTGTTTTTAAACTTCTGTCTTCTCAAGATACGTAAAAAAAATTTTCGTTGTCTTTCTCATATTACTGGGGGTGAAGACAAGGTAATCAGCAACTCGTAGCTGATATGCCAGCGTCAGGGTGAGCGACCCAAAGCTGACCAAGACCCTGTCCCACTTCTCCGTGATGCCCCCATTAAAAGGCATAGTCTGGCTAACGGGGCATGGATCGCCATAGTCTCCATGGTGGTGGAGTCTGCTAAAGAAGCATTGCACACCCTCTGCATTTTAGCTGTACTCGGGACTGAAAAAGTAGCCGCCATAACCCGCTCCCACGCTGATACGATGCTGTGCCTCAACATCTCTACAGCATCGGCTACAAAGAATAACAGCTCGCAGTAACAGGGAGTTCGTACAAGTACAAATACAAGTCTCACATTAGTTTAAGTTCACTATTGCCCCCATCTTCTCTTTCATCTACTTTTTGTCCAAGTCTCATAAGTATAAAATAGTGTTGACACTTTAAACTATAACACTTTAAAACTCTTTGCTTTTCTTTACTCTAGGGAAATTTTCATATACGTTTGCATTTTCTTCAGGTCACAGAAAACTGATCTTGCTTTTCTTATTCTTGATTTTAAAAAAATGTTTGCGTCATTGTCTTTTTGTATTTTATTCTTTGATATGACCATTATTTCTGGCTTATTGCTGTTTAGTTGTAATTCTCTTATTTCCCTCTTGAATAACTCCGTACATTATTTTCCGTAAACTGCTTTGACAGTGATAATTTCGGGCACACAGTATTAATGGGACATGGTAAGGTAGTTCGCGATGAACTAGCACATGAGATTCAGGTGCGGTATAACAAAGGCAGTGCTGTTTGACTGTCTGGAATAGTAATTCCTCACTTACTCTTGGCCGTGGACCCCCTTTCTACAGCTGCAGACCTTCGTTAAAAATAAAGTTATAAATAGAACGCAGACGACGCTAAGATTTTATTTAAAACCGAGTTAATCCCTTTGCTAGTTGATGGGCTCCCAAAAAATTCCTCTGTGATCCCTTCCCCCCCCCCCCCCCCCCCCCCCCCCCCCCCCGCCCGAGAGTTCATGGTCCCCAGTTTTTAAGAACTGCCGGTCTAGAACAGTGTCGGGGAACCCATGGCAAAAATGACGTGCATGAAGTTTCAAACTTTAAACTATACAGTAAGATGACAAGCGCTGGAAGGTTTTTTTTTTTTTTTGTTCTTAGTTTTTTTCCTCACTTTTTTTCAGTTGTATAATTTACGCACTATTAAAAAAAAAGGTTCGGCACCTCTAGTTTAGAGTCAAGGAAATCCGAAATAAGTTATAGATGACTGCCGTTTAATACAGCAACAAACTGCGAACATTTTTCGAAAAGATGTTTAACACACAATAACTCAATGACGCACTACATTCCAGTCAGGCAGCGGTACCTACTTTTACTTACCAGTGTCAATCATACAATAACCAGTGAAATAGTTACGCTGTAAATTATTACACAGTATCCAGTGAACATATTGACATTCCATGTAAACTAATAACATTCACATTTTCAGTGAAACTAATTATTCTGTCTGTGTAAAAGTATATTGAAGATATTTTTGTTGCAAGTAATAAACTATTCGCTTTCCGAGCTGACGCTCAGTTTTCAGCACTCAGTGGAACGTTTTTTGACGTGAAAAAGTATTTTAGGAATTCATCGAACAATTAAAAGCTATCATAAGACTTCCTCGATCTTATATAAGACTTCCTCGACTATAAGATCTTTTAACAGAGTTTTTGATATCTTATGTAAGAATCCGTTTTTGGAAGATCTTATCTTATGATAAGAATCTGTTTTTACTTGATAATCTTAGAGGTTTTGCTACTCAGACTTGATGCATATCGCCAGCCAAACTGTGTTTATATGTCACTTTGTTTTTTTTTAAAAATCAAGTAAACTATGAAAATTTCTTGATTATAGTTTCATAATGTTTTTGTTGTGCGAGATGTTTTCCATAATTTGTTATATATATATATATATATATATATATATATATATATATATATATACACACACACACAAGGTCCGACAATTAAGTAATGAGACTGGTTTTATTATGGCCAAGACAAAAATGCCATCTATGAAGCAAAGTATACAATCCAAAGAGGAAACCTTCATCTATGATCTGGCAACTTTTCATCGCCGTCCAATAAGCAGACGACAAACAAGCGACCATTTTGATGATCTAGTCAGAGGTGCATTGTTACATTATCAGCATGGAGCAAAAAGCTAACATTAATTTCTGTTTAAAACTGGGAAAAAGTGCCATTGAGGCAGTTGAATTGATGCGACAAGTTTATGGGAATAAGTTTTTATCTCGTGCACAGATATTCGGGTGGTATTCACGACTCAAAAGTGGTGTTGAAACGATTACAAATGCAACTAGACATGGACGCCCAATTTCTGTTCATAATGAGGAACTCATTGAAGAACGGATACAAGAAGATCGTTGTTTGACTGTGAGGATGATAGCAGATGAATTTGGCATTAACCGAGAGACCTAGTCGTAAAATTTTAGTGGAAGATTTGGGCAAGAAAAACGTTGCTTGCCGGTTTGTACCACATTCGTTGTCAGGTGACCAAAAACATCAGCGTCTTGTGTACGCAAAAGATATCATCAAAACGTGTCGCAGAAATAAACGATTCTTAAATTTGATTGTTGCAGAGAATGAAACATGGATTTTCCGCTATGATCCTACAACTAAATCCCAAAGTGATCAGTGGAAGTCATCATCATCACCAAAAGGGAAAAAAATTCGTCTTCAAAAGTCGAAAGTGAAGACAATGTTGGTGTGGTTCTATGACAGCAAAGGAGTTATTCACGCATAATTTATTCCAGAGGGACAGTCTGTCACTGCCAAAGTTTACTTAAGTATTTTGAAACGCCTATTGAAAAGGATTCTCCGAGTCCGACCCATATATTCAACACCTGACAGTTTTTTACTTCTTCATGATAATGCACTGGCTCACCGGGCGGTAGTTGTACAGGAATTTTTGGCCCAAAAAACAAGTGTGTATTCTCAACCATCCACCCTGTTCCTCAGATTTGTCTCTCTGCGATTATTTTCTATTCCCAAAATTAAAGTTACCACTGAAAGGACGCTTCTTTGACGATACTGATGACCAATGTTCCCTCTATGGGTTTGTGGTGTGTGTGCAAAATGTTCAGCTCATGTGCAAAAAAATATTGTGTGTGCAAATGTGCATAGTAATTATATATATATATATATATATATATATATATATATATATATATATATATATATATATATAATAGACACACACTGTAAAGCCCTGTACATTTAATAACAGGATAGACCTGCTGTGCTTTTCAGCAGTGGAAATTCGTCTGCCCATTTATTCTCTGTGTGCCTGCTTGCCTCATCACGATTCTGCTACAGTACTACCGAAATTACACGATAATAGACCAGTTGAAACATGCGATCCGAAAGTCATATCTCAAAAAGAAAGAAACAGTACAAGAAAAACATGCACCATCACTGTAGTTTTCTTGATCGCAATTATAGCACAGAGTAACATTTGGAAAATGGAAAGTAAAAGTAGCAGTTTCTTTTGCGCGGCTCCAAACATTTTGTGCGCGGTATGATTTTTTTTCTGTGCGCGGCAGCGCAGCCCCGCAGCTTAGAGGGAACAGTGCTGATGATATCCAAAGGGCCGTAACATCGACTTTAAGGCCCACACCAACAGAAGAACTACACAGGTCGTTCCAGTGTTTATTAGATCGTGCCACTCGCTGTATAAATGCACAATGGGTTTACTTTGAATAAAATACAGGTTATGTCTTCACCTGGTGTTTATTTTATTTTTATGGAATTAGTCTCATTACTTAATTGTCGGGCCTTGTATATATTCTAATTTGGAAGCTTGATTCCCAAGCTCTACGTGGTTCTATTATTTCCACAGGTGAGTAAACTTATGTACAGAATCAAGAATCAGTTCCAATGATTTATGACGATGGCGGATAGACGCCGGGACGCGAGTGACAACTCATCTTTAGAGCACATCGATCCACGGTGCGCTGATATACAAAAGAAATCCACAACATCTCATGAACATAGGCATGACACAGATAAGAAATATGATGGTCGAAACAGTTCGGGACCTCTGACAACAGACTCACAAATCGACGACTCTAGCACTTGTATTCCAACCGCAGCCACAGCCACGCCACCACATCCATATCTTGACAGCGTAGATCCAGATCAAACTCCAGACCTCAGAGGCAGCGTATCGCCAGTACAGCTCCCTCATAGTTCGACCTATTTTGTAGCAGTAACCACGGACACAATTTACAAAACTCCACGTGCTCACACAGAGCTCTCCATGTCCACGTCTCATTTAAGGCAGTTACCACTATTTAATTCACCGACGTCTCCTGGAAGGGCTATCCAGGGTGAGACCCCCATAAACCCTCAGCCATTGTTAGAGTCATATGATGCTAATCAAGTTCAGTCGTATTGTGAAAGCAACAACGAAGATGAAGACTACATAAAGCTACACACAAGAGGCATATATTCAGCACCTCAAATTAGGTCAAGTGATCAGTCTTTTGACGTGAGGAATCAACACAACGTGCAGTCGCTTTATTTGAAACGAGATGTCGATACTGACGCAGGCGAGAAAACTTTTGACACTTTAAAAAAATGGCGGGAGTTCTCAGAAATTCAACCACGAGAAAGCCAAGACAACGACGAGAGTTTTCTTGGTGCTTGTGGCGGTAGTGATTCAGAATGCTGCGCTCTCTCAGCTCACGCTTATGAGATCTGTGATGGGGAATATCAGAGCCTTCATATGTCTAGCCGTGAATCTGACAGGCTGTCTAGTGGAAAAACAACAGCGAGGGAGAATGACATAAAATATGACTTTCGCAATGAAAACAGTTTGTTTATGCGAGTAGAAGACAGCCTAACTTGCAGTCAAGGTTTCCAGCCCGGTTATTTCGACACTGATGCCAAAGACAGTGATTCCGGCAGTGTTTTCGCAGCTGACACCGATGATATTGATGATCATGAGGACACAGGTACATCATATATCACACAAGTAACCCGAGATCTATCGGTTTCACAAGAAAGAGAATCACCAGATACCGTTGCTAGTCCTCGCAGGAGGCGGGTAGGAGTGATAAGGCCACATGAGTTTCCCAGGGAAATCTGCCAGTCTACCAGTAGCTTCGGAGTGTCGGTGTCTACACAAACCCCCCATGTGACCAGCATCATGATTCAGCAAATCATGGACATGCCAGTCCCATTACCAAACGAAGCACGGGGTGAGTCCCTAGCATTTTTACATTGTCTGTGTTTTATATGTTTTCCGTATTTCTCATGTGTGCGTTTTTTTTTTTTTTAGCCTGCTTTTGTGACTGTTTTCTTCATATTTTTTGTCCTACTGTTTATGTCTTTCTTCTATTGCCTGTTTTATTCTTACGTCTGAGTGTTTAAAAAATGCCCTTCCATATTGATGGTTTTGTATGCTATAAATGCTGTTTGTGTGTCTTCTCTTCACTCTTTTCAGTTGGATGTATGTCTTTTTTTTAACTTGTTTTTAATGTTTTCTCTGTATTCTTTTGTTCTTCTGAACACTTTTATCTGTTTGCCTTTCTCCTTTTCATTACTGCTGATAGTATGCTTTCTCTCTCTCTCTCTCTGCTATTGAGCTAACGTCATTATTACATAAGTAGAGTATGTTTTCTCATTAGAAAATACTTGCAAGTGAAGGGTTTAAAAAATTACCGTTGCCATAGGTTACCAGTTGTTCTTGTCTTCACTTATCTTCTTATATAACTGTCTAATTATATATATATATATATATATATATATATATATATATATATAATCCAGATTATTATTTAAATCCCAACGAATTATAAATGTCTTGAAACTGAACAGACTACGCTGACTGGGACATGTAGAAAGAATGGAAGAGGACAGACATATGAAAATTATGTATGCACATGAGATGAGGGAAACAATACCAAGGGGTAGACCAAGACATAGATGGAAAGACATCATAGAAGAAGATATAAAAGAACTGCAGAGAGAAGATTAGGGATATAGAGGAATTGAGGCGAACTTTATCTGCAGCAATGAGCCTTAATGGCTCGGAAAGCTGAAGAGGAAGAAATGTGAGG
This sequence comes from Achatina immaculata, assembly GCA_009760885.1. Classification (NCBI taxonomy): domain Eukaryota; kingdom Metazoa; phylum Mollusca; class Gastropoda; order Stylommatophora; family Achatinidae; genus Lissachatina; species Lissachatina immaculata. The sequence goes on along the minus strand of CM019718.1, from coordinate 19,240,230 downwards.
TTTTTTCCTGAGCTAAGTGCAATATATGCAGCATTGAACTCAGGAAAAAACCTCACCGCTATAACAGAATTCCTTAACTCTGGAATTCTGATCTTTTATTTAACTTTATAGGGGAGTTAACTATGGACTTATTTGGTAGATTGACGTAGTGGTTAGCACCCTTAGTTTGTTTTTTTTTTTAAACTACAGGTCGACTATAGATCAGATTTGACACGTTGAAGGTCATTTCTTGTCATGTCCAAGCACGGGATTTTTTTACAGTTAACTAAAGTTATTTATGACATATTTGTTTAATTCGTTATTTTTAGTTACAGAAAAGCTTAAAATAGGATTGTTGTTTTTAGTTTATGTCCAAGGTAATTTTTGCACGGATTGAGATTTTAGGCAGAAATGTTTTAATCATGATATTTATCTTTCACGAGATAGAATCTTCGGGAAGATTTAGGAATAGGAATTGTAGTTCATATTTAAGGACCAAACTCTTACGTAGTATTATGATAAGGATTAGATTGATTAGTAGTTTGAGATTTATTATGATTGCAAATTCATTATGTAGAGTTTGACTGAGAAGGATGTTTCAGTTAGGATGCTAGGATGTGAACTGTTAGTTTTTTTCCTCGTGGATCCAATGTGTAAATTTTTTATGTAGCTACGAGTTGTTAGAAATAGATTGTAACAGAGGAAATGTGAATTAGTTCTATTGAGATTTTTGAGACTTTAAGTTCGATATTTTTGGTGATGTGAAGTTGTATGTAAGGATCCATGGAATTTTCAGTGAGTTAGTAAGTTGACTCTTATTCCATCATATTGAATGCCTGTTTTTCCTAGCTGAGAGTGATTGTTGCCCACTCCCTGTCTATATGGAGAGCCAGTTCTCGCTGGGAGAGGAGTTGGATTATTCATCTGTTTTCTCAGTCTATTGCTACATCCTCACTTATTCACCACTCATTTTTCTCATAATAAATATGTGTAATTGCTATTATCAATTTGAGAGTTAGTGGTTCTCAAACTGTTGAAATGTGTTCGTTCTCAGTTACACATTAAAATTCCTCAGATGTAATCAATAGATGGAGTATGAAAAAGTGCTACAGTTTATCACTTGGGTTGTGGCTTTACACCGTTGTGAAATACTTTAATTACTGCCGTGTCTTGGCACATATCATACTATACTATTCTATTTTACCGCTACAGAAGTAGAAGTATTAATTTAATACTGTGCACTGAAATCTGTGGGGGTAGTATTGTTTGTTTTTTTTCTCAGTACTAAATACTGTATGTGACTTAAATCAGTTGAATCAGTACATCATGTGAATGCCATAACAACAGCCAGAAGGGAGCACTGTTAAGATTTGTGTGTATGTGTGTGTGGGGGGGGGGGGAGAACGAGAGAGAGAGAGGGGAGGAGGAGGTGGAGAGTGCTTATTCAAATAAAAACATGATGATCAAACTCAGCTTGGTCATGTCAAAATGGTTTCCAATACCTGATACTAGTAACTGACACAAACTACCAGTTTCTAGAAAAAATATCGGTAGCACAAACTGATAAAGCTGGATTTTCCAAGCTATAAAAATAGCACTAGAGCTTGTCTGTCACGTGCACACTGTCGTCATCATCAATAACTTTACTTCATGAGTGAAGTTCACGCGCCATCACAGTTTTACCAGATGCTTCTATTGTGCTTCATTCGTCTTCTTCATGTTTGATTTTTTTTCTTTTTTAATAAGTGCCTAGACCTCCTTCCTTCTTTTCTTTTCTTTTCACCGGTAACTGAAGAACGAGGTGTTAGGAAAAGAAATGTGCATTTAAATGTTTAAAGAACAAAGGAATGAATCTCTACATACAGACGCTCATGTTTTGAGGAAAAAAGAAATATTTACTGTTGGATTTCTTTGTCATTGTTCAGACATTGCCATAAGTAAAGTTGGGAGAGTGGTGGTTGCAACGCAACATTTAAAGCAACTTTTGTCTTCGATCCCGTGCCATGTGATCGAGATGTCCATGGACGTTTCATTCTTCACAGCGGAGCATGCGGTGTTTTCCCTAAATTTTCCGAAAATTATATTTCTTGCTTTTAAATCTTACTTCCAGGCTGTGTCCTGGACCATTCTCATATGTTATCTTCTCATCTACATCTCTGTCTTCTCTTGTTCTTTTTCCTTCCATCTTTCCTTCTAGCATGGTATTCAGTATATTGTTATGTCTTTTGATGTGCCCAAAGTATACTGTTTTATTCATCTTTATTTCTTTGAGAAGTTTACATTACACTTGGAGCTGTTTTAAAACTTGTGCATTTGTTCTTTTCATTCTCAATGCTATATAACCCAGTTTTCTGTAGAACCACATTTCTGCTGCATTAATTTTTCTCTCCGTCTTTTTTTGCTCAGATTCCAGGTTTCTGGTCTGTACAAAAAAACAGAGTAGATACAACATTTTATGAATCTTAACTTTTTATGAGTAGATTTCTGGATAACAGCACTGTCTTCATGGTGTTTAATGTATGTGTTTTATCATTCCTATTGTTTTCTTTATCTCCATCTCACATCTCCCATCTTCAGTTAATGTATGTCCTAGGTAACTGTAGTTTGCCACTTGTTCTGGTCTCTCTTTGTTTATGGTTTTATCCATCTCTGACTTCTGGTCTTTCCTGCTGAACACCATTACTTCGGTCTTCTTGATATTGACATCAAGTCCTCATTCTTCTACAATGGCGGTGTTGAATTTCTCTCTGAACCTTAAGTGCCTAGGGCACATGGGGCTTCCTCAAGGGTCCTCCACAAATGCTTGTCCTTCGCCTTTTTTTCTGCTCTTGCCCAGGTGAGCCCTCTATTGCTCAGCATCCTTTCTGTTGCTCTTCTCCATGTCTCTTTTGGTCTACCCTTACTTCTGTTCCCCTGTGGTATCCATCTTAGTGCTATTTTTGGTAGTGAGTTGTCAGTCATTCGGAGCACATGTGTTGAATTTAGAGCGAATATTTTCTACTATACCAGTGTTGCTTTTAGAGCGCTTTTATTCTACTATATCAGTGTTGTACTTCATTATAAAAAGGTTCACCAGCGGATTTAGATATAAGTTCTCTGTCAGTTATAAATGCAACAGCGTTAGAGACAGTCTTGTTTAGAGTCTGACAGCAACCGGGGTATCATTATTTATCACTGTTGTTATTAGAAATACAATGAGGGAAATTAAAAGGAGGACATCTATCGCTCTTCAGAAAGTAAAACAACTAAAGAATCTGTGGAGAGGAGCAGACAGATCCACAAAAATAAGATTTTTAAGGACATGGATCTTTTCCATCGCAACATATGCCTGTGAGACCTGGACACTTAACAAAACAGCTGAGAAACACATAAATACCTTTGAATGTAAATGCTACAGAAGAGTTCTCCAAATATCATGGACACAAAAAAAAAAACAAATATATCTATACTACAGAGCTTAATATTGAAGAAGGCTGGCTAGTAAAGAGGATTAAAGAGAGAAAACTTAAATATTTTGGACACATTAAATGTCGTGATACTTTAGAGAAGACGTATTGGAAGGATGCATAATGGGAAAAAGAAAGAGAGGAATACCAAAACGAAGATGGCTGCAAGACATCGTTGACGATCTGCAAATGGATGCAGCGGCGGCAGGCCATCTTGCTCACAACCGAGAGGCCTACGGGAGTGCTGTTTGGGAGGCAAAGTTCAGCAAGGGACATGCAAATGAATGAATGAATGTTATTAGAAAGCCGTCCATCCATCTTCAGCTATCCCTCAGATTTAAGCAATTTTCTGCTACTGTATAATATATTTCTTCGCTTAGCACTTTCCGTAAGATTTATTTACAGCTGTACGTTCATCACGTATGAAATCGATAAATAATCGAATAGGTGACAAACATAACAAAACTCGTCTGGAATGTGAAGAAACGGTTTCAGCTGGCCTAGTTAAGCTGCATCCACAGCTTTAAACAATGTGACGGTTGTTTTGGACATTACTTGTGGCAATACAAAAAACTGATATCATTGAAAAATGAATGTAATGGAGAATATGGCTTATTATATAAACAAACAGATAAGAGAAACGTACTGCAACAACAAATGCTAAATAATAAAAAAGGGAAGCTAATGTCAGGTAACATGGCAAAGTTTCGATTCGGCACGAACTACGAGTGTCTAATCTTTCATTTTGTTGGTTGTGTGTAATCTTTCATTTTGTTGGTTGTGTCTAATTTTTCATTTTGTTGATTATGTCTAATCTTTCATTTTTTTTTTTTATTGTGTGTAATCTTTCATTTTGTTGTTGTTTTTTTTTTTTAGAAAATCTGTCTAATCTTTGAACTGAATTTAATAAAATTGTTTGTTTGTTTATTTATTTATTTATTTATTTTCAGTCTTACAACAATATACTAGTCATTCAAAGTCATGTTATCGAAAGTGCGATTTTATAAATCCTGCAAATTCTTTAAGATTCAAACGGACTTGAATGTATGGGGTGAAATCTGTGATGTTCTGTGTGGATCAGTTGGAGAACAAGACGGTAACATTACATCATGTGATGATTTTCAGACAAAAAGTTCTTTCAGCGCGAAAAGTGCTTGATTCTTAGTTTCTGGCTAGTCGGCGGTCTTGTGTCTTCAAAATTGCAACAAAAGATGTTGTTTTGAAGTTTAGGAGCTCGGTGAACAATTTGATGGAATCAGTCGAATGTTCTGGGGTCTATTTGCAAAGAAACACTCATTGTTTTTGTGTGTGCCTCTTTGTATCTACTGTTTTTCAGTGTTTGAACCATTTGTAGTAGTTATTTAACATAAGGCAGATGTCCCCCCCCCCCCCCCCATGTTAAAAAAATCCCTTTTTTTTGTCGTCTTCTTTTTCTACGAGTACTGCATCCACTTAAGCTGCACTTCTACATTCTTGATGATTGTTGATACTTTCAACAGTTCGGGCCAAGCACGGGGTTTCCTGTCCCACTTTCATCTACGCGAATGCGGCCTCGATTATAGGTCGTCAGCACTATTTTTAGCAACAAACGCTATCGCTCTCTACTCCGAACATGACACAAGCAGAGAACATTGACGGGCGAGGTTGCTCTACTTTTCTCATATCTTCTGTACAGCTTACTAGCACCGTTCTAGAAGCTGTCGACGCGTCAGTGCACATGCAATTAGAGCTTTTTATCACACGTAAAAGTCAGGTGCGCCCCGCCGCTGTCATCAGATTCTGTTTTAATATTTTCAGGTTATGGAAGATTATTCTATAAAATCTAATATTCACTGTTTTGATCTATTTTCAGTGTTCACACTTATTCATTATTAGATTTTCCCTTCCTCCTTTCAGTCGCACATACTTGCAGATAAGTAACATGTATATTTTCTTGCAAATCACTGTTCCTAAAACATGTTCACAACACATAGAGAGATATAAAACATTTACTTTTGTACTTTTCCATTTTGTACAGCCCTTGATACACAGAGAATGTACTCCTAGATGCAGCAGCCCATGATACTCAGAGAATGTACTCCTAGACGCAGCAGCCCTTGATACTCAGAGAATGTACTCCTAGACGCAGCAGCCCTTGATACTCAGAGAATGTACTCCTTGATACAGTCCTAGAACGTTTTTTGCAAAAAGCGCGCTTCCCCTCTTTGCTTCAAAAAAAAAAAAAAAAAGAATTAGCATTAACATACAGATTTCTCAACTTACTGACTTCCTGCCTCCATCTTCACTAAATCTTATGGCTATATCGAGTTGAGTGTGGACGACGGTATCATCCTGTCTCTTGTACAAAGCATGCTATGATGTGTGGAGGCAGGGGGAGCAAGAAGGGGGTTTCAAGTGAAACTTTATAACCCAATATGTAAATAAGAAATATTTTTAAAACATATTACGTTTTCAAATCAGGATATGGTTCAAACCTGCTTCTGTTCAGCTAAGAGAATAACTTATCTGGGACAGATGAAATCTATACATGTAATGTTATTTATCACAAAATACTTAGTGTGACACCAAGAGACCGTTTATATGTTTTCAGATACACGGATTAGGAAATGGTCTGCAGTCTTATGTTCGGTTATCTTGCACGGAACTGTTATCTTAATGATAAAACTCGATTTATATTCGTTGGTGATGTTTCGTGCCGATAAATTTGACACGCTACATGTATAATACAATAATGCATGTGTTTTCTATCGTTCATTTAATTCTAGGTCTGCTATCTTTATAAACTTGTCTTTTCCTTCATTTATAAACACGTTTTATAATATTTCTATAATTATTTTTACGAGACTCATTCAGTGTCAATGAAATACAAAATAAATAAATATTTAAAATGCACTTTAGAGAAAAGAAAAAAAAAAAGATAAATGTAAAGAAGTGTCGTTACGAATGGGAGAGTGATACAAAGTGAGAAGTAAGAGTGGAGGTTCCTTTAAGGGTGTGGGACATGTCACAATGTGGACTGCGGAGTTCTTTCCCTCTGATTTACATGAATGTCAGGTTGTCAGTACGTATCCGTTTTAAGAAAAGACAAAAGAGAGAAAACTTTGTGCAGAAGAACAAAAGTGGGTGAAAGTAGGAGAGAGAGAGAGAGAGAGAGAGAGAGAGAGAGAGGCGGGGGGGGGGGGGGGGGGGAGAGTGAGCTGTGGTTCCAATTATCCTGTAATAGTAATTTTTTTCTGCCTACGCGCAAAACATGTGCGCAAAAAGCAACATACTGGAAATCGTTTTTAGTTGACAGATACTTGTCATGTTTACCTCTGTAAATTTTACGTAAATAAAAATAATGTTATACTCTGCAGTATAAAAGCTGTCATAATCATGTAACTTCTTAATAATTTACTCTCTATTACATCTTAGACTAAATGAAGTTTTTGTTCTTTTTAATGGCTGTAAACTCTGCAGTCACAATTCATATATGATTTACTTTTCTATCAAAAACATGGCCAGCCCAGTCAGTCTTTTGTATAATATGTTTGTTCTTTAACCTTCAGTTTTAAAGAAAATGTAAGTACCTTCAGTGCTAGGTAGTGAGTCAGGAATTCAAAAATAGACAATCTCACGGAGCAGCTTCAGTGCTAGGTAGTGAGTCAGGAATTCAAAAATAGACAATCTCACGGAGCAGCTTCAGTGCTAGGTAGTGAGTCAGGAATTAAAAAATAGACAATCTCACGGAGCAGCTTCAGTGCTAGGTAGTGAGTCAGGAATTCAAAAATAGACAATCTCACGGAGCAGCTTCAGTGCTAGGTAGTGAGTCAGGAATTCAAAAATAGACAATCTCACGTTCGATATTTCTTCCGCCAGGAATATTTTTCCGCAATACTTCAACATCTAAATACAATTCTTAACCATCAATATTAAAACGGTTGAACACATTTTTTAAATAATATAACTTGCAGACTTTTCAACTTTTCTTCCTGATTTGTTTATCTAGATAATTTATATGGTAGAAAGATTTGAAATGGCGGAATAAATTTTTATTTGCTTCAAAACAGCCGTAATATAACTGTCTGATCTACAACAGCTAAAAAGTAACTTATTGTGAAGATATTTTTGGGTGTTTTAGCTGAGTCAAACGGTTCTGAATTGCCGATAATTATTTTGCTGAATATTCCTGTCATGACTGATTTTACCAATACTAAATCTATCAATAGATTCAGTATTGTAGTTGAAACTATCAGCATGTTAATATTTGTACTCGTGGTTACAAAGTTAATAACAAGCTGAAATTTGAAGTGTATTTCCTTAACAAGCTGAAACGTTTCCTTAAGCGTTATAGACGAACAAGGCTTTTATGCGCAGATCCCAGGATTACTGCAATCTTTTACACAGCAGACGTGCCTTGATTAAGAATTTTTAAAATGTAAAACATGTTCGATCTCAGTAAAAAGAAACAAAAGTCGGCTGCCGTGAGGTAATGATGATATTATGGGAACAAAGATGCTTACAGAGATGTCACTGTCTTTAAAACTAGTGAACTTGCAGCCAGTCACAATTACATCCGGCTGACCTGATAGAAATGATTTCAAAATAAAAACAAATTCTGTAGATAATATGAAAATCGAAATGTTTTTATATAAGATGACGCAGTTAATGAGAACTAAGTAGTTCTGAGTAAGAGATATACATTGATGTTTTCCACAAGAAAGGTGGTGCATTATGTGAGAATCCTGCAGTTCTGTGGAAGAGAAAAACATCGATATTTCCCAGAAGGAAGGTGGTGCAATTTGTGAGAATTGCACGTTTCAAAGTCTTTTCCAATATTGAAAAAGAAAGAAAGAAAATCACTTTCTACCTGATGTATTACACATACATTTTTTTCCTCAGCACAGTAAAACAGACAAAAGTGCAATACATATTGCGTCTTGTTACAATGTAACATTGTCTTTGTCACTTTGCCACAGAGTTTAACTTCTGCATAATTATTCCCTGATGTGAAGTATTGTGCTCTGGGTATATGCAATGACGCGTGGCCAAACGTTTGGAAGAGTTGTGAATTGGACGTATATGCTGAATGAACAAACTAGAGCCGACCGTGTGCAAAACACAAATCGGTTGATAATAAATGTCAGAGAAATGTACAATGTGTGCGTCAGGTTTTATTGTATATTCATTTTCTTTCTGGAGATTAATTTCTTTGCTCTTCTTCCCCCCCCCCCCCGAAAATCATGTTTGAACTTGTACAAAATATTAACTGTACTACTCAAAAGAATTCAAAGGCCACAATCATTTTTCTGGTGAGTTTAAATATTGTATTGCAAATAGTGAAATGATTACCCGCAACAACTGGTTGCCAAGATTAGGTACATTAATAAACCACATGATGGTGACAAATTCTTCGATTGTAGTACGATAAATCACTCTATTTTAGGCACTCCAAATTCCAAGAAAATCACGAAAAAATGTCAACGATTTGCAAGTTTCACCCTACGAAGGCTACATTTCCCACAGTTACAAAAATATCTTACACGTACAGCCTATGTACTCTTTGCAAGCGCCATGTTGGTGGGATTGCTTAGCAATGCCTCAGAGATAAGACTTAGTGATGCTGACAGATGGCTGCCAGAGTATAGTTCCAAGAAGGTATGCCGATGAGAGAGATTGACGACTTGCAGCCACACACTCAATCATTCAAAGACTACAGGATCGTTGTATCAACACCTGAACTGTGGAAGAATCCAGAGGGTTTGGGCGTCCAAAAATAACAAATGTGCAACAAGATTGATACGTCGTCCTAATGATACTGAAAGGCAGAACAGCCATCGCCAACGCAAGCAGGGCGCATCTGCGAGCAACAAGCAGCATCACTGTCAGCGACCAAACAATTCGTAAAAGGATTCATGAGGCAAATCTTCACTCGGGACATCCTGCAGTACTCCCTTTGTCTTACACAAGTTCATCGCGCTGCTCGTCTTATTTTGGTCTCGAGTTTCTGGCATGGACTTACCAGAAGTAGTCCATTGTATTCTTTATAGATGAATCAAGATTCACAAACTATTACAGAATTTATGTGCGGGGACGACTCAGGAAGCGTTTCCAAGATGCCACAGTTAAGGAGCATGATAGCTCAATTATGGCATGGAATGGTTTTGCAGTGAACTGCAGAATGTCCATGCATCGTGTCGAAAGGAATCTGGCAGGCATTAGGTATAGCGATGACTTTGTTCAGCACTTCCAGCACCTCAGGCTACTGGGCAAGGTGCTGTGCTACAGGATGGCAACGTCTGTTTCCCACAGAGCTCGTGTTGTTAATGACCTCGGTCAGCAGTACCATGTCACCAGAATGGACTGGCCAGCACACTCACCTGATCTCAACCCTATCCACGAGACAACGATTCCTGGTTATTATCACTGCTCGTGGTGGTCACACACGTTAATAACCATCTTTATTTCAGCTGCTATAACATCTGAATTTCATAAAGAAGGGTGTATCACAATAACCAGCAATTACTCCCACGCAAGTTCGTTATTCTTCATAAAATTGTCAGTCTGAAGTCCAAATGGCTGAAGTATAATGTGATTAAATATAATTTTTTATCATTTGGGGGGGGGGATTTTGAGTAATGGGGAGATTTGGTAAGACTCTCTTGACTTTTTTTTTAGTACTATATACACTTTCAGTATTGTCATATTTAATGCCATGACACTAATGCATGTTTATGATAATTTATATTTGTTCTTTTGTGTGGCTGTGTTGCAACGTCTTTCATTTGGAGAAGATATTTGGTAGAACCAATGATTTATGCTGCGGATGTATGTGGTATGTGTGTTTGTTTTCTCCTAAATTTTTTACTTTATACTTAAAACAAACAGTCGTCAGTATAATATGCAGCGATTGCCGCTATCTGTTTATTTTAATGTATGGAGATGTCCGGAAATCCATAGATCTTTATTATCTTACAGGGACAGTTGCTTCGCGACTTCGTAGGCTGTCGGAGAGCGGTTTACGTTCACCGTGGGGTCGACACTGTCTTCCGGACATCATACCTGACATTCGTGACCGCTCCCGGTCTGTCCCTGAATTGCAGTTCTTCAGAACGCAGAGAGTCAGAGAGATGGGCCAGGTGCTGAGACGTGTCAGTGATGAATTCAACTCCAGGAGAAATTTGGTAAGTCCTGTCTGTTTCAAAATTCACTGTCTCAGAAGACACCGAATTAGCCATCTCTCTCTCTCTATCTCTATCTCTCTCTCTCTCTCTCTCTCTCTCTCTCTCTCTCTCTCTCTGAACCTTAAGTGCCCAAGCACATGGGGCTTCCGCAAGAGTTTTCCACAAATGCCTGTCCTTTGCCTTTTTTTTTCCGCTATTGCACACGTGAGCCCTCTATTGCTCAACATCCTCTCTGTTGCTCTTCTCCATGTCTCCTTTGGTCTACCCTTACTTCTATTCCCTTGCGGTGTCCATCTTAGTGCTGTTTTTTGGTGGTGTTTAGTCAAGGACAAAACAAAAATAATGAAAATTCCCATCAATCAAAATGTAAAAATACACATAGAAGGGACAGATATTGAAGATGTCAATCAATTTGCATACCTTGGCAGCTACATAGACCGGGATGGTGACACTAGAAAGGAAGTTAGGATCAGAATTGCAAAAGCAGCATCAATCTTCAAGAATCTTGAGAACATATGGAATTCAAAAGTTATAAGCACAAAAACCAAGTTAAGACTATTCAATTCAAATGTAATATCCACCCTCATTTATGCATGCGAAAGCTGGAAAACAACTAAAGAAATAGAAAAGAAATTAGACTCTTTTGAAAACAAATGCCTAAGGAAAATACTCAGCATCAAGTGGAATGAATTCAAGAACAATGCAGAGATAAGACAGATGACTGAACAACAACCAGTCTCACGGGTGATCAGGAAAAGGAGATGGACATATGTTGGCCACTTGATGAGAAGAAATGAGCAGAGAATCCCAAAACAAGCTATCAAGTGGAACACAACAGGCCGAAGAAAAAGGGGCAGACCGCGTGAAACTCTGAAGAGAACATTATTAAGAGAGGCCAAGTTAACAGGCATAAAATCCTTTGATGAGGTTGAAAGACTCGCCGAAGACAGGAAAAATTGGCGAACTACTTTGCGAGCCCTATGTGACGTCTAACGGCACGGGAAGGATATAAGATATATAAGATAAGATTAGTCATTAGTCATCTGGAGCACATGTCCCAGCCATCGCCAGCGTCTTTCCTCAATAATTGCTGTCGGTGACTTCATCTGCATTTCTGCCAACAAGATGTTATTTCTTATTGTGCTTGGCCAAAATATTCGTCTAATTCTTTGTAAACATTTAGAATTATGTAGGATTTTTTTTATTTTAAAAAAAGATTATAAAATGTATATTTTGTGTCATTTCTTATTTCTTATTTCTTGTATTATTTGTTATTTTATGATGGTACAGGAGTTTTGCTGATTACACAGATTATACATTAATATCTTACAACAGGAGTGCTGTTTGGGAGGCAAAGTTCCACAAGGAACATGCAAATGATTGATTGATTGATTGATCTTACAACAAAGAAAGGAACATGACCTGTTTGTCTTCGCTCTATCATATCTCTCATTCATTCCTACAATCAAACATTACGCATAAAGAAGGGAAAAACATGAAAAACAATTCCTTATCAAATAATTATCAATTTATATTATTAACAACAAACTTAAATCAATGCCCTTCAATAATTGGATTCCTACAAAATTATATCAACAATAAATTAACAGAAATCAGTAAAACAATTTTATATATGTGTGTTAGTTTGATTTATCAGCAATCGTCTCATACAAAATCTCCCACCTTCGTCATTTAAATGATTAAGTGTCTGAATATAATCAGAGGTACTAATTGGTAACAACTGCGTACAACATGCATGCACATAAAATTCAGAATATATATTTTTATGTGGACATATAAACCCTGAATTCGTACGTTGCTAAAACATTTGAATCGTGCATAGACAATTACACACTAACCGTGTTGTGATTATTCATGTACAATTCAACTAACACAGTCATTAACTAAGTGGATCGGCACTGGACCGGAGGAGTCGACTGCACATCTCGCATGCATCCACATCACAGAGTATAAACCAATACCAACTTACACATGCATTGGTTCTCCTTCGACGAATAAACATTATCATTCGTAATTGAACAATAACTTAACTCCCGCTGGGCTCCTGCGTGCTCAGCTTACAAATCCCGACGGATTAAAATTCTCTAACAATTTCTTTATATACTGGGTCCAACGGACTGACCTCACTCAGAATTGCTCACTCCTGAGTTGCCCAGCAGCAGGCCATCTTGCTCACAGCCGAGAGACCTACATGAGTGCTGTTTGGGAGACAAAGTTCCGCAAGGGACATGCAAATGAATGAATGAATGAGCTGCCCAGCTGCTGAACCCATTATTTCTTACGCTAGGTTTGCCAGTCAATCTAGGTTTGCTATGTTCTTATCTCTTCCTTTACAATTAGGCATAGGACGGCTTTTATGTCTATTATCCTTCAGCTCTCTCTTAAAGATGATAATAGAAGAAATAAGTACTGGTCTGAAAAGTAAAACAGACGACTTATGAGACTATATAAGCCCGAAGATAGGGTCAAACGCACACGCACACACACAGAGCAGAAATAAATAAATCTAGTCACTTGATTAGATCGCTTCGGTTACCAGACGTCCCATTTTCCGGATCAGTCCTGGTTTTTTTAATAATAAAAAATATTCTCTCTTCCGAATAATGCTTTCCGAGCACCTATTTGTCTCAGTTTCTTTTTCCTATCAAGCAAAAGATTTTTGCATTCGAGTTCTTCTCTCTCCCCACGATTTCAGGTTGGCAGAACTGTTATACACATTTTAAAAGCAACAACAATACAGTGGAAATTTAACTTGTTATCTCTGTCTCCGAGTTGAAATTTGCTCACATTTCGTGCATTTTCCTGTCATTTCGTTTTTTATTGTCTTCGCGAGAGGTGCGTTTTCTATTCTCGACATCATGTCTCCTACTCCGCATCTGAAGAAAAAGAGGATCTCTATGGCAAAACTCAAATTCTGATAGTCAAGGAATTACTTCATTTAAGAGCGACATATTCCCTGTACATTGTCTTATAATTTACTTGTTTTTGAAGAATACAGTGGTTTCCAGTTGTGTGCGATTTGTTGGGAAAATATATTTTTTACTATTATCCGCATCGTAGTTCTGAAAGTGTATTTCTAGCTATTCTCTCTTTTGAGACTTATAACTATTTTAAAAAATAACAAAAATGAATGCCTTTTCACTGTTGTCGAAGTTGAGAGAATCCCATTTCTTTTTTTTTTAATATTGCTGGTGTTACAATAACTGCATGAAGATTTTTTTCATATTCTCTAAGAGAAAATGTTCCTTTCGGCAAAATATTCACAGGAATGATCTTTTATGTACTTGTACGGATTCTCTGTAATTGCGAGCTGTTTTGTCTTTTTTTTTTTGCAGCCGATGCTTAGAGATTTTGAGGAACAGCGTCGCATCGTCGTGGGAGCGGGTTATGACGGCTATTTTTTCAGTCCCGGAGCACAGCTAAAAAGCAGGGGATGTGCAATGCTTCTTTAGCAGACTCCACCACCGTGGGGACTATGGCGATCCCTGCCCCGTCAGCCAGGCTAGGGCTGTTACTGGGGGTACAAAGGAGATGGGACAGGGTCTTGGTCAGCTGTGGTTCGCTAAACCTGACGCTGGCATATCAGCTATGGGTCACTGTTTGCCTCATCGGATAATAAAGGCAGATAGAGGTGTATGGTGTAGTTTTACAAGATGGCAGAAGGAGTGAGTAAAGTGAGAAAAAACGAATAGAAAGTATGAGAATGTATAAATGAAAAACATACAACATCCAATATTTCGGCGTAAGCCTTTTTCGAGGATTACATAACAAACGAGACCAAAAGAAATGAATAACTAAACGGAAAACTTATCTTAATGTGGCATCCTCCAACAGTAGGGAACGCAGAAATGCGTGTCCACTAGACGAGACTTAGAGACCACGCGGGGCCACACAAAAGATAAGCCGATAGAGCCAATCGTAAAGAAAAGGCGGAGAGAGCGAGGGAGATTGGGGGAAGGCAATAGACACATGATAGCCGCTAGACAAGAAGAGAAGGTGGCGATGGGGAGGGGGCTTGGAAAAAGAAACAGGAAAGTAGAGTATAAATCACATAAAAAAATATGGAAAACTGAAGAAGTTAAAAGAAGCTGAAGACATTGTTAAATCCAGCTGAGTGGAGACAGCCATTCTGGAAAAAAGACGCTGTTCTAGGACCCTCCGGGATCGTACATCAGCAGAACAAGAGCAGATCGCACTAACAGAAATGTCCTGTTTTCGCCAACATCTTAACGATATTTCAATGAGGTCCTGAACACCTGTGGTTAAACATTTTTACCTTAGCAACCACATGGGAAATCAGGACATTTTTGTTAGCGCGATCCGCTCTTGTTCTGCTGATGTACGATCCCGGAGGGTCCTAGAACAGCGCCTCTTTTTTCCAGAATGGCTGTCTCCACCTAGCTGGATTTAACAATGTCTTCAGCTTTTTTTAACTTCTTTAGTTTTCCACCTTTTTTTCTGTGATTTGTGTTCTATTTTCCTGTTTCTTTCTCTTAGCTCCCCTCCCCATCACCACCCTCTCTTCCTCTCTAACGGCTGTCATGGGTCTATTGCCCTTCCTCCGCTTCCCTCACTCTCTCCGCCTTTTCTTTACGATTGGCTCTATCGGCTTATCTTTTGTGTGGCCCCGCGCGGTCTCTAAGTTTCGTCTAGTGGACACGCATTTCTGCGTTCCCTACTGTTGGAGGATGCCATATTAAGATAAGTTTTCCGTTTAGTTATTCGTTTTTTTTTTTTTTTTGGTCTCGTTTGTTATGTAATCCTCGAAAAAGGCTCACGCCGAAATATTGGATGTTGTATGTTTTTCATTTATACATTCTTATACTTTCTGTTCGCTTTTTTTCTCACTTTACTCACTCCCTCTGCCACCTTGTAAAACTATACCATACACCTCTATCTACCTTTATTATTTGAATCAGTTTTACTGCCTCAGCGGACAGCGTCTTTACCCCCAATGATCTTTTATAAAACGAGGAAGACATGACAATGAAGCAGAATGTAAATTGTGCAAGTGTTACATTGCCATGGCGGACGAACGGATACAAAAAAACCATGTAGCAAGTGAAAAGCATAAATCAAACATGTATTCTGCAAGCACTTCTAAAATACAGGACAGTTATTTTGTGCCCAGATATTCTGAACAGAAAAAATCAGTACAACAGCGGAACTGACAATGTGCTATGACACAGTTAAACACCATATGTCGTTCAATTCAATGGATTGCACTATCTAATTAAGCTCTAAAATTTGTATTGATTCCAGAACAGCACAAAAAAAGTGGCACTGGAGAGAACTAAAGCAACAGCAACAGAAAATCCATTTAAGCTCACTAAACTGCCAAACATGTGTGTGATAATTTAGCAAGTCCCCGCTATTTCGGTACTGCGACCGAATCGTGATGCCGAGAACATTTTTCTAATTGACTTTTCGGTCCTAAAAATGGTATTATAAAAATGCTTAAATTGAGTTTTTTTTTAAAGTGAAACTGCTTCTGAAATAAGCAGTTACTATGGTAATGCATAAGAATGAGATAAAACTGATAAATGTAAATGCACTGCGTTCTGTGGCGACAATGCAAAAACGAATTTTGGTGGAGTACGACGAACTGTTACGAACAATGTGTTTACAAAATTGAAGAGTGAACTAAATGAAAACCCTCCATACATATTTCATAATGCGGTAAAGGTAGCAGTTGATGTTCTAACTGTAGATGTGGAAACTATAATAATGAAAATGTTCAATTATTTCTCAATATATACCGTACGCCCGGAGCTTCTGAAAGAATTTTGCGAATTTGTGGATGCAGAATATCTCAGATTACTGTCACATAGAAAACAACTTTGTTATATTTGCTTTCTGCTGTGGAAAGAATACTAAAATTTTATCCAGCATTAAAATCGGATTTTTCCCCCTCTCACGAGAAAAAGCACCAAAAGTCCTGATTACCATGTTTGAAAATCCACTAAGCGAACCCTATCTTTGGTTTGTCCAAATCCAGATGAGTGTATTTAACAGACAAATACTTCAACTGAAGAAGGTAAACTGAAGTGTCTTAAAAGTAGGTGTAAGTTTAGAGGACAATTCAGTGGAATGAAGAAACGTTTCTTCCTCTAAAAGTGAAATAAACTGTGAAACAAGCAGAAGATAAAGTAGGCCTATCAGCTATAGACATAAATACATTGTATGTTGAGGTGGAAGTTTTATGAAACATGCTTATGTACAGAGGTAGATTACATTTTTCAACGAATTTATCATCTATAACTGGATGCTGTTAGGCTCCTTACTAGCATAGTTTGAAGTAGAAGAGACTGTAAAATTTCTGCAAGAAACAGTCAATTGGAGATTCACTATTGTTTGATCAATTTACACATTCGAAGCACCGTATTGAAGCAGTACTCACAAAGAAGAAGGACAATTAAAATAGCAGATCCAGTCAGGAGAAGAGGACCTCTTTCTTTGGACAGACTGAATCTTTGATGCAGTACTCGGAGTTACTAAAACTGTGAATTTCTGTAGTGCTCCTGGACATAAAACCAGCGTGGAAAGGGTATTCCCCCTCATGAATGTGCAGTAGACAAAGGAAAGAAATTGCCTTCACGTCTCAGTAGCTGAAGCAATAATTAAAACGTATTTTAAATTATCAAATGAGCTGCTCAGAATTCCATGATAATCAGTCAGCGGCAAAGATTTTCTCTCCAGAAAGTCATATAAATACAAGGAACGGGATGCATAGCATCAAGATAATGCGTGATATTCAAGGTAAAAAGGATTCAAAAGTAAAAGAAATCTGTACTCATGTAATGATGTTCTACATCCCGTAAATTAATTTTCAGTTATTTTAATTTCGAAATGCCGGCAAAATATAAAAAAAATTGTAAATAGGTATTACACATGAGTTATACCATTAAATATTATACCGACAAATAAGAGAAAAACCGAAACTTATAGAAGTCGACAGTTACCGTAAACAGTTTAAATTATCAACAAAACAAAACAAAACAAAATTTAAAAACCGCTGGTAAAACGTAACTAGCGAAAATGTAGGTTGATGAAAGGGGTCCATGTTGTCGCCTTACTTATTTAACTTGTATACTGGTGCGAATATAATTATACTTAGGCGAATATAATGAGGAATGTTAGAGAAGATGTAGACAAAGAATATTACGATGCCATAACAATTGGAGGTTATGAAATACCAGAGATTAGATATGCTGATGACACAGTATTACTGTCCACAATACAAAAAGGAAAGGAAAAACTAATTATATCAGTCCGTAAGAACAGCGAAGAGCAAAACCTCTATCTTAATGCGAAGAAAACTAAATTGATGACAACTGACAAAACAAATAAGGCAGCTGAAATATGTATCAATGAGGAAAAATTAGAAGAAGTGTAAAGTTTTGAATATCTTGGATCACTGCTAACTAATAATGGAGATACAATGAGGGAAATTAAAAGAGAACATCTATCGCTCTTCAGAAAGTAAAACAACTAAAGAATCTGTGGAGAGGAACAAACAGAACTACAAAAATAAGATTTTTAAGGGCATGAGTCTTTCTCATCGCAACATATGCTGTGAGACCTGGACACTTAACAAAACAGCCGAGAAACACATAAATACCTTTTAATGTAAATGCTGCAGACGAGTTCTTCAAATGTCTTGGACACAAAAAAGAACAAATATATCCATAATACAATAACTTAATATTGAAGAAGGCTGGCTAATAAAGAGGATTAAACAAAGAAAACTAAAATATTTTGGACGCATTAAACTTCATGATACTCTAGATAAGACCGTCTTGGAAGGGTATACAATGGAAAAAGAAAGAGGGAGACCAAGGCGAAGATGGCTGCAAGACATCGTTGATGATCTGCAAATGGATGCATCGGCAGCAGGCCATCTTGCTCACAACCGAGAGGCTTACAGGAGTGCTGTTAGGGAGGCAAAGATGTCCCACAAGGGACATGCAAATGAATGAAAAGGTTGATGATGTTTAATTTGCATGGAGGAAATTAGTCACCTTTGACGTTAGCTCAGAATGTGAGGATTTTGTAAAGATTAAATCTCACCGCAGATAAAGCAAGGAGGAAAATTCACGCGAACATTTACTTTCCGCTGATGTTTTGTTTAATTTTACACTAAAATTAAAAGTATAAAATACTTGACAAAACTAGTATTTCGGAAAGTACTTCATGCAAGGTGAAAGACAAGTTTAGTTTTACCGATTTCAACAAATTCTAGCGCGATCACTGATACATACATGAAATATCGATATAATTTCTGCTCTTCTGAGCTGAACGACATCATTCTTATATCTTATATCCTTCCCGTGCCGTTAAACGTCACATAGGGCTCGCAAAGTAGTTCGCCAATTTTTCCTGTCTTCAGCGAGTCTTTCAACCTCATCAAAGGATTTTATGCCTGTTAATTTGGCCTCTCTTACAATGTCCTCTTCAGAGTTTCACGCGGTCTGCCTCTTTTTCTTTGGCCTGTTGTGTTCCACTTGATAGCTTGTTTTGGAATTCTCTGATCATTTCTTCTCATCAAGTGACCAACATATGTCATCTCCTTTTCCTGATCACCCATGAGACTGGTTGTTGTTCAGTCATCTGTCTTATCTCTGCGTTGTTCTTGAATTCGTTCCGAGATCATTAGTATGACTTAATTTATATTCTTTCCTTGGATATGCTATTTGAAAAAAAAATTCTTACATCTTATGACATGTCTTCTGTTTGTTATTAGTAATTAATGATGATACTCAAATAGCTTTTCTTTTTTTCAGTCTGAGAAAATGTCCCGGTTTTTCATTTATAGAAAACCCTATGCGAAGTTTCTTTCCGCATAAAGTGATGTTTTAAAGTATGGCTAATTTTGGTTTTTCTGTTCAAGGGATGTATTCTGACCATATGAAGAAATGTTAATGTAATAGTAGAGCTTTGTTAATATAGTGTCCGGCATAAAGCATAGCTGGATTTTAAAAATGGAAAATAATAAGCGCTATACATGTTTTTGGTAAAAAAAAGTTAAATGAAACTAAAAAAAAGTGGGTCTTTTTATTATTACTGACAATCATATTTAGGTTTTGAAAATTACGCTTTTAGATGACCGCCATTTGGTACATTCAGCCAGGCGTCTGGAACATTCCTGCATAACACCATTTAATATGTTCAAATGGATATTTTGAATGCAGTGTCGGATTCGATCTTTTAGGTCTGCAACTGACTGTGGTCGACTAGTATACACCGTGTTCTTGAGATACGCCCCACAACAACAACAACAACAACAAAATAAGTCTGCGGCCGATAAATCCGGTGACCTTGCCAGCCAATGAATATCCCCACATCTGGAAATAAGACGATTAGGAAATGTTTGTCGCAGCATGGCCGTGGACTGACGGGTTGTATGGGCAGTTGCTCCACCTTGTTGAAACCATATTAGTCTCTTAATTCTATTGGCCAAGTCTGGAATGAAGTATTCAGTTAGCATCTCCACATAATGATCACTATTAACAGTAAGAGGATGCCAGATGCTAAAGCGTTCCTAACAGCTGATCGCCGAGGACTACTAAGCAATGCGTTGCGGACTTCTTGAATTCGTTCAGGTGTCTGTTTAGTTCTTGGACGACCAGTAGACTTGTTATTAAGGCAATTAGCTTTTTCTTCAAATTTTTTAACCCACTTCAAAATTGTTCTCCGATCGCGAACACTATCATGGGGATGCAACTCAAAATGGCGACGAAACTTTCGTTGTACAGTAATAGACAATTCTTCACTTTTAAAATAAGTTTAAACGGTGAATGCGCGATGTTGTGTTTGCCAAGAAGCCATTGTTAAAAATGACCGTTTGCCTGCTTCATCTCTGACGTCATGTTTTTTTCACACGTATTCAGTTTCTGCGCACTACGTCAGTTAAATCCAGCTATGCTTCATGCCGGATACTGTATATTGCAGGATAACTGTGACAGTAAGTGCTGTAGAACTTGTGATAGAGGCGTATGGTGATGTTTTTGAAAATAGGTAGGCACATGAATGAATGAAGAAAATTTAGCAATAAGGAGTAGGAATAATGAAATGATTATGAAAGACAGCAATAACAAACTGATATTTCGGGAAGATTGTCTTTTATCAAGGACAACAGAAAAGACAAAATACCTAATATCTCTTAATATCTTACATCCTTCCCGTGCCGTCATACATCACGTAGGGCCTTCAAGTGTCTCGCCATAAGTCTCTGGCAAAATTCTCAACCTCATCAAGGGATTTGATGCCTACTATTTTAGCCTCTCTGGTCAGTGTTCTCTTCAGGGTCTCCCGAGGTCGATCACTTTTCCTTTTTTCAGATGTTTCCAATTTGATTGCTTTCTTTGCGATTCTTTAATTGTTTCTTCTCATCACATGGCCCACATATGCCCATTTTCTTTTCTTGATCATTGTTGAAACTTGTCTGTCTCGTGCTCATTTCTCTTATCTCTGCATTAGTCTTTAATTCGTTCCATTGTATACAAAATATTTTAATTGAACATTTGTCTCAAATGCGACCACTCTGTTTCTTTGGTTTATTTCCAGCCTTCACAAGCATATGTAAGACTGGACATTACATTTGAGTTGAATATCCTAAGCTTTGTTCGTCTGCTTAGAAGTTTTGATTTCTATATTCTCTTAAGATTCTTAAAGACCAGTGCTACCTTTGCTATTCTGGGTCCAACTTCTTTTCTCGTGTCTTCTTCCTGATCTTTGTAACTTCCGAGACATACAAAATGGTCTACTTTTTCTACTGCAGTTCCTTCAGAATATACTTTTCCCTCATGGGCGATTAGATTATATTTTCGTCTTATTCTTGTTGATCTCCAGTTCTGTTTTGTTAGTTACTGAGTGCAAGACATCTGTTTTTTCTTGCATTGTTTCCACATTTCCTCTAATAAGCACTCTCTCTCTCTCTCTCTCTCTCTTGAACTTTAAGTGCCCAGGACAAATGGAGCTTCCGCAAGGGTTCTCCACAAATACCTGTCCTTTGCCGTTTTTTCCACTCTTGCACACGTGAACCCTCTATTGCTCAATATCATTTCTGTTGTTCTTCTCCATGTCTCTTTTGGTATACCCTTACTTTTGTTCCCCTGTGATGTCCATCTTAGTGCTATTTGTGGTAGTGAGTTGTCAGTCATTCGGGGCACATGTCCCAACCATCGTCAGCGTCTTTCCTCAATAATTGCTGTCAGTGGCTTCATCTGCAATTCTGCCAACAAGATATTATTTCTTATGGTGTTTGGCCAAAATATTTTTTCTAATTCTTCCTAAACATTTAGTCTGGAAAGAATTCAACTTGTTTTCTATGGTTTAATAAGCACTATGTCGTTCGCAAAATCAAGATCTTCTGAGTCCCCAGTTCCTGTTCAATGCCAATATTACCAGTACAGTATTTTTTCATAATGAAGTCGATGGCAACTCCAAACCCGCAACAGAAATAAGATACATCCTTTTTTAACGCCCGTTTAAATATTGAACCATTCGTACATGTCTCTTATGATGATGATTTTTTAAATTAAAATTATTAAAATTAAAATATATTAATATAGTAGCAGAGAAATCGTTATTCTGAAAACTGACTCACGTACTAAAGACAACAGGACGACACCGTTCCTTCACCTTTTAGTCAATCCAGTAACATGGATGGGTACTTAGCTAAAACTCTGTGTTGGAGATACATTGGTTTCTAAGACTGAAAAACCTGCTTGCGGGGAGAGGAGCAATGGATTACAGTGCTCAAACGGCTACCAGCAGATATAAAAGAAAAAAAAACGGGTTACCATGTACAATCCATTTCCACATATATAGCGCATTGGTTGAATCTTAGCGGAAGAAAATAAAAGTAGATAAAAACATGTTATAAATGTCTCTTTTATTTGTGACAGTCACTTCAGGTAGACCAGGGATGTTCAAGTAATTAAATCACAGTTGACTGCTTTTAATGGAGCTATATGTAAATGGGCTGCATTTTTTTGTGGGTCGTATTCTATACATTTATTGTTTCACTTGTAGTATTCACGAAGTAATTCCAACATGTACACATTTTAAAGAAATGGTTATGAATGTGAAGACAGAATAGCAAATGGGTAGCTCTTCATACAAGAGAACATATCAAGTAGAGAACTGGATACTCACCACCTTGTAAATCTGTTTAAAAATCTGTTCATTAATTAGAAGTAAAGCAAATGTTGGACATTTCAGCTGTAGAAGATTTTGTTTGTAAACTAGAACATATTTTTCCTATCCCCAGAACACAGTAGGTGAAGAAATTGATGGGCATCCAGCTTCGGACCCTCAAACACGACAACCACGGTATCTACAAGGCATCGTTCGCTTCATTAGAAACACACTGTATGGCAGAGAGAGCACACCAGTTGACAGTGTTGGTAATCCAGTATCCGTACACCCTCCTGAAGAGTCATGGAATGCCCCTGGAGATTAACGCAGACGATTTTTAGGTTGTATTTAAAGTTTTTTTTTATGTCCAGAATGCGCCCACGGCAAATTTTCTGCAAAAGACGAAGTCATAAATAATGAGTCGCTACTATTTTTTCACAATGTTACCTTTTTAAACATTTATTTGTAAAATTATTTTTATCATCCTCACTGCTTGTTGGTTTACAACTAAATTTAACTTCGGCAGCAAAAACTCTTGTTAAGTTGCACATTGTTTCAGGGCAGCAAAACAGTGCTTCTTAGTAATGTTGCGTACATACTTGTGTAGGCTACTGCTTGACCAACACAAGTTCACAGTTTCAATATGTAATACATTGTTGTAATCAGCTTTAGAACATGTTTTATAAGTTTTTTTGGTTCTTTTTAATTTGCCCAACACAGTGCTCAGCATTCAGTAAATAGAGTTCTTTTAAGTATTTTTGCATGGAGTTCAATATTGAACACACAATTTTATTTTCAACAATCTTGGAAAAAAAAACATAACATTTCCTGTTTGGTCATTAGTCATAAATATAGCTTTGACTTACTATTTATAAAAATTAATTGACATATGTTTTAAATGTTTTTAACATTTTCTTGCAAGAAATTCTTATACAATGTAATATTGTAACTTATGGTATAATGTTAAAATCTAATCTTTTTGCGTGTGTGTGTGTGTGTGTGTGTGTGTGTGTCTCTCTCTCTCTCTCTCTATATATATATATATATATATATATATATGCGTGAAATGCACAGCTTTTATTGGTGATAAATATTACATTTTAAATTTAAACATATTTTAGTTCAATTTCAGCCAGATCTTGAGAAGCAAAAAATTCTAAGTATTACCTTAGAAGCGATAAAGTACTTCACAATTGCATATATAACCTTAGAAGTGATAAAGTACTTCACAGTTGTATATATCACCTTAGAAGTAATAAAATACTTCACAGTATAAAAGCTAGCAGGATCTTCACTAATAAGTCTCAAAATATGAATGTGCAAAAGTTTTATGTCCCTACATATTTAAAAATAAATTAATGAAACATTTAAACATGTCAGCAGATGTATCTGAGTCACAAGAGTCATATTTTCTAAGTTTAAAAAAATGTTAATATTAATGCTTCTTACATTATCATCTTGTGCCATCTCCACACTGAAGGTTAGCTGCAATTGTTCTCTAGCTTGCTCTCTCCATTACTTTAATAATGCACCTGGCCCAGCTGATTTATGTCCATTTCTTGATGATGTCATTCATCAGTATCATTGTTAGTTCTATATTCTTTCTTTCAACTTCTACATCAAGTCAGGCTTCATTAAAGTTTTGTGCCTCTCAATTCAGCCAAAACATTAAAGTTTTGTGCCTCTTGATTCAGCCGAAACATTTTGCTTGTAATTATGTTTTTCATTATTTTTCTTTTCAGTGTCATTTCATATAGTATCTCTTTGTGTATATTTTCTTTTTTTTTGACTATGGTATTCTTTCTTATCCACATTTCAAGGGCTTCATATTTTATTTATTTTCTTGTTTAATGTTAGTTCTTCTGCACCCAAGAGTAGAGTTTGCATGTGATCTGATAAATCCATTTAAAATTTCTGTATTATCTGTTTGGAGGTCAGGATCTTTCTCATCCTGTCATCAGGCCTTGAAATTTTTCATTAAATCTTTCCACATATTATTTGCTGTATTTTCATGTGTCAATGCGCAATTTTAAAAATAGCAATTCTGAAAGGCTCTTAATTTTAAGATGCTGATTTTTTTGGGGGTCCATGAGCCAGCAAATGCAGAACACCTGGACTTACTCGAAGAAGAGACAAGGGATGCACATGGAAGGAAGCAGAGAATAATTCCAAGAACAGAGGTGACTGGAGAGCCCTTATCCATGGCATATGCTCTCAAGGGAATGAAAGATGATGATGATCATCATCATCATCATCCAGCCTGGTAATTTTGAATAGACCTAAAGATATAGTGGATACCACAATGAGAGAAGAACAAGCAGGATTTTGAAAAGGGAGAAGCTCTTTCGGCCAGATCTTTACTTTAAAAATAATATAAGTACTTGAAGAACATATTGAAAAACAGAAACCATTAATACTGAACTCCATAGACTTTAAAAAGGCATTTGAAAGCATACACAGAGATTCATTGTGGAGAATTTTAAGTTTATGTGGAATACCATCTAAAATTGTCAACATCAATATGGACCTCTACAATGGATATGTTTGTGCAGTCAAAACAGAAGAAGGGATGAGCAGTTGGTTCCAGATTGAAACAGGCATGAAACAAGGATGTATACTATCTCCTTTACTTTTTGGAATTGCTGTAGACTTCATAATGAAGATATGCTGCACAGGTATTGACTGGGTACATAGGACCCAACTAGAAGATCTTGATTTTGCGATGACATAACTCTTATCAGTAACAATGTGAATTCCATGCAAGAAAAAACAGATATCCTGTCTTCACTGGCTAGCAAAATAGGGCTTAAAAAATTAACAAGGACAAAACAAAAATAATGAAACTTCGCATTAATCAAAATGGAAAAATACACATAGAAGGGACAGATATTGAAGAAGTCACTCAATTTGCATACCTTGGCAGCTACATAGACCAGGATGGTGACACCAGAAAGGAAGTTAGAATTAGAATTGCAAAAGCACCATCAATCTTCAAGAATCTTGAGAACGTATGGCATTCAAAAGTTATAAGCACAAAAACCAAGTTAAGACTATTCAATTCAAATGTAATATCCACCCTCATTTATGCATGCAAAAGCTGGAAAAAATTAAAGAAATAGACAAGAAATTAGACAATTTTGAAAACAAAGCCTAAGGAAAATACTCGACATCAAGTGGAATGAATTCAAGAACAATGCAGAGATAAGACAGATGACTGAACAACAACCAGTCTCATGGATGATCAGGAAAAGGAGATGGACATATGTTGGTCACATGATGAGAAGAAACAATCAGAGAATCCCAAAACAAGCTATCAAGTGGAACACAACAGGCCGAAGAAAAAGAGGCAGACTGCGTGAAACTCTGAAGAGGACACTGTTAAGAGAGGCAAAATTAACAGGCATAAAATCCCTTGCTGTGGTTGAAAGACTCGCCAAAAGCAGGAAAAATTGGCGAACTACCTTGCGAGCCCTATGTTACGTTTAACGGTACGGGAAGGATATAAGATATAAGATGAGCCAGCAAATGGATTAGCTCATTTAAAAAACTTGTAACATCATCTGAATTCTATTTATTGCTTTAGTTTTAATGATGTGACCACAGCTGTTCATAGACTGAAATAATGACATAACATCTCCTAATCAGAAATTTTATTTACTATAAAATCTTCCATCTTACTAGATTCCATCATCATCATCGTGTGCCGTGCCGACTGGCGTTGGCTATTATGCTTCTCCAGAGTACGCGATCCTTCATGCATGCCATCAGCTCAGTTGGTGATCTCCTCTCACACCATCCCGTCAGACTGTCCAGTATCATTTCTCTTGGTCTTCCTCTTGATCTTCTTCCTTCTATTTTTCCTGTTGTTATAATATTTTCAATGCCCCCTCTTCTCATAGATTCCATAAAGTTATTAATATTGTAAGCTTTGTCCAGTATCTGACTAATTAGTAATGTGGATGTAGTTTAGTCAGTCAGTCAGAACTGTTACCTAGGGTTTGGCCACCATCATACATATGTGGTATTCATGAAGCCATGCATGAACCAGGTAGTGAAGATTCTGACTATCCCTAAGAATATCTTAAAAGTATGGCTGTTATTCACACTGAAGGATAATCTCTCTCTCTCTCTCTCTGTCTGTCTCTCTCTTTGTCTTTCTCATTATCTAACAGACACAGTCAGTTACAATTAGACCCCATTGTTACATATAGAGGTAAATAAGTAACAATACCATATTTGATATTACCTTGAGAAACTAGATTTCATCATGTTTTAAAAATTTTTTTTTCACTTTCAAGTTTTCAGAAATTTTTTTTCCAGTTATGCATAGTGTGCCTCTGTGCCTGTGCATAGTGTGCCTCTGTGCCTGTGCATAGTGTACCTCTGTGCCCCTGCATAGTGTGCCTCTGTGCCCCTGCATAGTGTGCCTCTGTATAGAGTGCCTCTGTGCCCCTGCATAGTGTGCCTCTGTATAGTGTGCCTCTGCATAGTCTGCCTCTGTGCCTGTGCATAGTGTGCCTCTGTGCCTCTGCATAGTGTGCCTCTGTGCTTGTGCATACTGTGCCTTTGTGCCCCTGCATAGTGTGCCTTTATGCCTCTGCATAGTGTGCCTCTGTATAGTGTGCCTCTGTGCCCCTGCATAGTGTGCCTCTGTGCCCCTGCATAGTGTGCCTCTGTATAGTGTGCCTCTGTGCCCCTGCATAGTGTGCCTCTCTGCCTCTGTATAGAGTCCTCTGTGCCCCTGCATAGTGTGCCTCTGCATAGTGTGCCTCTGTGCCCCTGCATAGTGTGCCTCTGTATAGTGTGCCTCTGTGGCCCTGCATAGTGTGCCTCTGCATAGTGTCCTCTGTGCCTTTGCATAGTGTGTCTCTGTGTCTCTGCATAGTGTGCCTCTGTGCCCCTGCATAGTGTGCCTCTGCATAGTGTGCCTCTGTGCCTGTGCATAGTGTGCCTCTGCATAGTGTACCTCTGTGCCTCTGCATAGTATGCCTCTGTGCCTCTGCATAGTGTGCCTCTGTGCCTGTGCATAGTGTGCCTCTGTATAGTGTGGCTGTGCATAGTGTGCCTCTGCATAGTGTGCCTCTGTATAATGTGGCTCTGTATAGTGTGCCTCTGTATAGTGTGGCTGTGCATACTGTGCCTCTTCATAGTGTGGCTGTGCATAGTGTGCCTCTGCATAGTGTGCCTC
This sequence comes from Achatina immaculata, assembly GCA_009760885.1. Classification (NCBI taxonomy): domain Eukaryota; kingdom Metazoa; phylum Mollusca; class Gastropoda; order Stylommatophora; family Achatinidae; genus Lissachatina; species Lissachatina immaculata. Next base: position 19,212,292 of record CM019718.1, on the reverse strand, counting down.
TGTATAATGTGGCTCTGTATAGTGTGCCTCTGTATAGTGTGGCTGTGCATACTGTGCCTCTTCATAGTGTGCCTCTGTATATTGTGGCTGTGCATAGTGTGCCTCTGCATAGTGTGGCTGTGCAAAGTGTGCCTGTGCATAGTGTGCCTCTGAATAGTGGGCCTCTGTGCCTGTGCATAGTGTGCCTCTGTGTCTCTGCATAGTGTGCCTCTGCATAGTGTGTCTCTGTGCCTGTGCATAGTGTGCCTCTGCAGTGTACCTGTGCATAGTGTGCCTGTGCATAGTGTGCCTGTGCATTTACTGCAGTGTAAGATTTCAAGAATTCATTGCCTTTTTTTGTGTTCCATATCATAGAGAATATCTGCCTCTTTTTTTTTGGATGTAATTGATGATTATAATGCAGCTTATTCTCGTATTTCTGTATATATTTTGTCTTTCTTCACAATATTCCTGAAGTTTCCATTTTCAGTCATGTGTAAGAATTATTGCAAACTGATAATGTCATAGTTGTTTAGTTCTTATATTTTTTCCGTTTTTATTGTCGTCTTCTGGTGTTCCAACATTTCTTTATTTATCTGTTTTCTATCCATAAGTTAAAGGTCATTCTTTTTTTTTTTTGTCCAAAATTTGGAGATCAGTTTTTTTTTTATTTTTTAGTTTGGCATCCATATTTTTTGTACCATAAGTTATAGCTGATTTTTACAAATGCTTGTCAACTTGTAACTTTAATTATTGTGCTGTTTGTCTAGAGATAAAGTAACTAACCATCCTGTATTATGTGTGACAGTGAATTATTTCTTTATCTTTTTAAGAATTTGTCCCAGAAATTTTATTACTTTGGTTGGGACACCTAAATGACCCCAGTTTTAAAACATATCCAATATTGTCTAGTAATCTCATCTCTGATCACCACATATTCAGAAATACTCAGAATTTTCTAATTATCTTATTGGAAATGTTGCTATTTTAAAGAAAATTCACCATGCAGAGAAATATAAGTAGGTCTGATTGGAACATTTGTAAGTAACATTATAAATCTAGCAAGTTTGCAGCACTTGCTTGCGTGCACACACACAAACACACCACACCACACATCTCCCCCTCCCCCCAATTAACTGAGCGTCCTTTATCTGAAATTTTAAAAAACTTATTATATTTCCATTTATTGTTACATATGTACATTATTAGAGGTAAGAGTTTCTTTTTCTTCTGAAGGTGTGGTCAGCTATCAACATTAACCCATTTATTTTCATTGCAATTATATCTTTATCTTTTTTTTTTTCATTTTTTTCTGTTATTCCCAAACAATATATGAAGTTGTTCACTTGCTTCAACTCAATCATATGTTTACATATAGTTTTTTTTATATCCTTTTATATGCCAATATATTTATCTTTGTAACACTGTGCAGTCCATATGCTAAGTCTCTGCCACTTACTTATGCCACTTATCCTGGTTTTACTGACCCCAGCATCAGATCATATAAACATTGTGATCATCCATTAAGGATGCAACCACACATCTGTTGTTACTACAGACTTCTAATCTGGATTATCAAGCGTGGATAAGTCAAGTTGTTTTTGCAGTATCTACAACTAAGTTGTTTACATTTGTCATTCTTTTTCTCATTTCGTCTATTCTCTTCTTTTCTTTTTGCTTGCTTGTTGCTCTTGTTGTTTGTGAAAAGAAATAGTAGGAATATCTTATTGTTTACTTTATTACTATGATAAAAATTTGTACCCACCATCCCTTGTATTTAAGCTAATATTTGCATAGTCATATGAAAGTGAATGTTTGCACACTTATATATATATATATATATATATATCAATAACACATTTAATACATTTCCCTGCTTATGTTGAAGCTCTTAATTATATAAAGGTTAAAAAAAGGACAACACTGTGCTTTTTATATTGTGTGTTGATTTTTATTATTTTACACCTTTCTGTTTGCTCTCGGTGTAGACTGATTATTAATATTATGTATTTTCCATGCTATTTTTAGTTTTTTCATGCATTCAGTCATTTCTTCATATCAAACTCTATTGATAAGGTCTACAAAGTAAGTATAAAGGAAACTATGTAATTCATGCATTTTTCATTTACTTCTCACAATAACTATGACTTGCCTCTTTCCACAGTTTTGCAGAAACCTGAACACCCTTTTTTTTTCATACACCTATGATATATGAATTTTGAAAAAGAACAAATACCATAATTGTTGTGAATGTATTCAGAATGTATACTGCATATTTTTTATACAGCATTTCCACCTCATTAACTTCTACAGTTTACCAAAACCCATCTTTAATTTTATGCAAACAATATATTTATTTTATGTCAACAGTGAATTTGCTTTTTTATATAGTTTTAATAAAATCAAATAATGCTCCATTTCATGGGTAAAGTAATCATAAAAATGACAGTGAAAAAGTTCAGTTACTTCTCATTCATGAGATACACATTGTTGTATGCACACATACATGTAGCATAATCAGTTTAAATATAAATAATAAATAATGAAATATTTATTAAATTATGAAAGATCATTACCACTATAAAGTGAATAATGTCCCATTAAGCAGATCTTATCTATCTTCTCTTGTCTGACTAGGCCTGATTGTATTGCTTTTGCACTGAGTTGTCTATATTTCCCAATACAGAACAATATGCTGTAACTTAGAGTACAATATCTAGTAAGATAGGCAGGACTTGTGTTCCTAATTTTGTCTACAGTACTTGTGCAGTTAACTTGTAGTACTGGTCCAGTGGCAATAAGCATCAGATTATTCACCTTTAATGATGAAGTAATGTAAATTTATTGATTTGATTCCATTCGTTTGATAGAAACATTTAGCTTTGGAATAATGACAAAGAAGAAGAATAATAACTTGTTTGTTTCATCAAATATGCCATTAATAGTCAGATTTTTTTCTCCCTGGACCAGAAGTTTGTTTTGATGCTTCTTATCAGTTGCTATGTTGGTAGGATGTCAACTGAGGCATAGGTGCCTGATGTGTGGTTTCAGCCTGTTGTATAGATTCTTTTTTCAATCCATTTTGAATCTTCCTGAATTATCTATTTATAACCATAGTCTTTTCACTCTTGAACTGATTTTTATGTGCAAATTTCTGCCATAATTCATCTTATGTTCACTGAGACAGACTAAATTTTAAGAAAATTGGAGCCTCTTTTTCTGCATGACTGACTCTGCCCAACTGATGTTTATAAAAGGTATATCAGTTATTTCCCAGGGCAAGGATATTGAGAAGAAGAATGAGAGAAGGCCTTTCTGCTAAGGGCAAGTCCATCTGAGTAAATGGACAAACACTTGAGAATGTGAGCCCAAGAGCAGTAGTAAATGAAAAATGTTTTCAATCAAAATGCTAACGAGAACAACAATATTATTAAAAATATGAAAGAGTACTTGGGAGAAAAGAAACTAGACAGTATAACTTCAACTTTTGATGGTATTACTGTCCTGGCTATTGTTTTCACTTATGGTACGAGGTTGACAGAAGATATTGTTTTGGTTGTCAGATCCATGTTGTCATGAATATTAATAATAATAATAATGCCTCTGAATCTTGATATATGTTGTTGAAAAATAACACTGATTGTATATAAAGTGCTAAAATGCAATGTGAAGGAAAATCGAATTTTGTAGAACTTAATAGACATAATTCAAGTCATCCAAGCTGCAATTTTGACTAGCTCATTCTAAATTCAATTTGTCTTGATACTTTACGAGGAGTGATTCATCAGAAAATAATGATAACTGAGAAAGGTTATTGAAATGTTCCAGTCCTACGTGTGCAAACCTAACTTCTGTTGAAGAAGATTTCTTCTGGTTCAGCATGAACGTGAAATGAGAGCATAAAAAAGCTACAGTAGTCTTTATTCATTCATTGCGTTACTGCCATAAGATAGGAGTTACCAACATAGCAAGCATCTGAACTGGCAGAGACAACGCAGTATTTTTAGTCACTGTCCTTCTCTATCAAATACTTTTGTACATTTGTATTATTGCTTATCAAGAAATCAGACTCAGGTTTGGGAAAATGTCCCATGTAATAATACAGCAAAGTAAATTATTCGTGACACAAAATAATGCAAAGACCATATCATGTCTGAGATGTTCAGAGATCGGGGTGAGTGACAAGGGAGGGAAGGGTGTGTTAAGGAGAGAGAAGAGTTGGAAAAAAGGGTGGGGATTTTTTGTGGTTTGGGAGGGGGAGGGAGGTGAAGAGGACCGAAAAAAAAGAGAACAAAAGTTTTGTTTCTCTGATCATAAATTCTGCAGTATATATTCATGTCTTTCAGTAAAATCATTAGCAAATCCATACAGTTGGTGTAAAGGCATTAAATATTTCACCTTTTTGTGTTAAGTTATATTTTTTATACTTTTGTTCATTTTATTTTTTATGCACACCACTGGGTTCTGGTATCTTTTTTGCTTCAGTGATTTTATTTCTCTGTTAACACATATTTATAACAGTTGTGATGCTTGTAACATATTTTTTAAAATTCTTTCACACTGTACAAAGGTCAGTGATTATTTTCAATATAATGTTTTACATGTTAAATTGACATACTGTGAAAGAATTTCTTTACTGCGTTAAATTTACATAAAGTGGGAAAAAACAGTATTTCCATGTTTGGGGGAAGTAATCCTCCCCATACAGCCAGATAAGTATGAAGCCAAGCGAGAGAGTACATCAAAGTTTTCAGAGGAATGATACTTTCATCAGCTGGACACACAACAGACTCTGCACAGGACACAGCAGACTGAAAGGGAGGGATAACAAGCTGATAACAAGCACAGTTGATTAGTGCACACGTGCAGCACTAGAAAAATGACAGTCCAACATCTGCTGCAGAGACTGTCTTGCATATGAAGTGCATAGGAGGCACACATAGCATCACCAATGCCAATCCAGACCAAACTGTATAGCACTGAGGGCAGTCTAAGGTGCACTGTGGTGTTCTTCAAAAATATCCAATTTCATATCTCAAAAGAAGAAAACAAGTATTCTCTTCTGTGCAATCAGGCATATTTTCCTCCTCATGCAGTCAGGCAAATATTCCTACCCATTAATCAAATAAGCCACCTAAAAGTAGTACATTATGGCAGACAGGACACCTAAGGATGTCTATAGAAATTATGAAGAGAATTAAGAAGGACACCATTGTACTTGTGCAGCAGGATAAAGGCAAAATACAACTTCACTAAGTTTGGCAAAAAAAAAAAAGGTGGCAAAAAACAGGTAACAGAGAAATGAACTCCCACAATGCTTTAGGAAAAGCTATAAACAGCAAGTGACTTGCAAGCTCATGTCTTGACTGCTCATAAACTGTAAATGATCAGTGCAGTATTTTCGTTGATGAAATAACAATTTATCTGATAAAACTTCAGATAGATGTCTTTTCAAAGTTTTCTGTGGAACAAGAGCAGAATGTTGAAATACTTTGACAAAGCTAAAAGCTATATTTTAAATGCCAAGCTTCTGTTAGTTTTTTTTTCTTTTCTCAGGCTTTTCCTCCTCATTCCATGTAAAAATGTAACTAACGTTTGTGCAAGCCAGCACAGCAGCAACATTACTGTTTAATTTTTTTGCTATTCATGTGTGTGTTGGTTTCATAGTATCCACAACTAATTACATGGATAAGTATCCACAAATAATTATATGAATAAATATCTACAATTAATTACATGAAAATAGCACTTTTGGTTCGAAAGATGTTTCCTTTCATCCGTTGTGGTGGAGAAGTTTCATAAGCTAGTAACTACAAACTCTTTCATTGGGATATCAAAATGCTGAAAGAAGCTTCTGAGATTGTTGTGTGGCGCATTTATGAAACTGAATGTGTAATATTGCCTTCTTGAATGGTACCTGAATATTTAAGCAATCCTGGAAATGTAATTCCTTCATCTGTTTTCCAGGAAATAATTCCTCTTCTTTTCTTGGAAAGCAATTGGTATCAGTCCACTCGGATTAGTAAAGTCTAGTCATAATTTTTTTTAGATTATATTATGACGTTTGCTACATTGCTTATGTATCATGTTTTTATTATAAAACTTTATTGTGCCGTGTTTTGAGGTTTAAAAGTTTAATTTATTAATGTTTTAATTCCATTTATCTCACCATTTCGAAGTGTGATTCTTGAAGAAGCAACCATGCGTGTGCCAGAAGTGCAGTAAACAAAAATATTATTTCAATACTGGGTTGGAACGAAAACGTTAAAATATAATGATTACATGGAATCGATTACTTACTTCTTCAAACCTACAAAAAAATTCAAAAATAAAGTTTTTGTAACCATAAGATATTAGTCATAACACTCATATGATCAAGTTGTCTGTGCTAGACATTCAATCTTTTGCAGCAACAGCTAAATTTACTCAGATTGCAAATGATGTAAACATTTGCTAGAACATTATATTAAATTTCTATAAGTAACTGACCCATAAATTTGGATTTTGGCTAGTCTAGTATAAATATACCTCTTTTCTCTGTACAGCGAGATTATTCTAAGAACGATCATCACAGAACCAGGCATAAAAATTGGGAGGATACAATACAACCTTCTTTATGCTGGCGACACAGTACTGATAGCTGAGAACCAGCAAGACCTCTTGGATAAAGTCGCCAAAGAAAGTGAACAGAAAGGTCTTACTTTGAGCAACAAAAAGACAGAGACTGTGGTTATGTCTAAGAAACAGAATCCACCAACATACAGTATACAATTAAATGGAACTATTCTAAAGCAGGTGCAGAAATTCAAATACCTTGGAACAGTAATAACTTCAGATGAGAAATGCAGAACAGAAATTAGGAACACAATGGTTCTAAGGACTGCAAACGCGCCACAAACAGCCTCTGGCAGTCAAGTCCAGCTCCTGGCCTTCCCGTGGCAGAACTGTTTAAACTGACAGGAGAAGGGGCGAGGGCGAATATCTGGCGCCTTAAAACCAGTTACTTAGGGTAGATGAGTGTCACGTTTGGTAGCTCATCTGCCGCTGTTGGCGAGATCTTCAGCTGCCGTGCGTGGAGCGGTGCTCTTCCCGGCCAATGAAGAAATTTGCAAATGAGGTTGCCGCGCAGCATCACTGCGGAAAAGGTGGTTGAAAGGATAAAGCGAAGCAAACAGTCAAATCACGGCACCTCTGGTCTGGAGGTCGGCCACGTCCTGAGTGCAGTCATATCGGGTGAAATGCATGAACCGGCTTGTCCCAGAGGTTAAGTCACTGCTGGCTTGACTCTTCAAATGCCGCGCATGGAGTGAAGCTCCTCCCGGTTAAGGAAGTAAATGCGGAAATAAAGGTTGCTGTGCGGCGCCGATGGGAAAAGGTGGTGGAAAGTGACGTTTAACCTGGTATGTCGAGTAGTATCGCTACGAGAGCTATACCACGGCACCTCTGCTCTAGAGGCCGCCTACGTCCGAAATACACCTACACTGGTGAAATATGCCTAAACCGGCACACACCAGGGGTGGAACTCGATGGCTAGACATGTCATGCCACCTCCGCTCTAGAGGTCGGTAACGCCTGATAAACACACATACTGGTGAATTTTGCCTAAACCGGCTCATACCAGGGGTGAATCTTGAAGGCTATGAATGTCACAGTACCTCTGCCCTAGAGGTCGGTCCCGTCCCAAACACGCCCATACTGGGAAATGCCTAAACCGGCTCAACCCAGGGGTAGAAGTCACTAGTGGCGAGGATACGTCCTCCTGGACAAAAGCTCCATCCTGGTCACAACTAGGAAGGGCAGCGGCCACGACCGCAAAATGCTGAAGTCGGAGACACTGGACCAGGGAAGTCTAGATAGGCAACCACCTCTCACCCGGCGGGGATGTCTGCGTATCCTAATCACGCTGAGGTTTTCCGGTGAGAAAGTCCAACCCTGGACTGGATGGGCAACCACCTCTCACCCGACGGTGATACACGGGTATCTCAAAACACGTCGAGGTTTTCCGGTGAGAAAGTCCAACTCTGGCATGGGTGGGCTAACACCTCTCACCCAGCGGGGATGCACTGATATTCCAAACACGTCGAGGTCTTCCGGTGAGAAAGTCCAACCCTAGACCAAACTGGTGCAATGAAAACCACGGTGTCACGCAATCCCGCTTCCGAGACCCACCAAGAATACAGGCTAAAGCACTGTGATACTCTGAACCCCTTGTGGTCCTTTCGTGGAACTCGTGTGGTCTATTTTGGACCACACAGGGGACCACGGGACCTAACGAGGACCACATGCGTGAATTCAGTAGGTTCACAGTGCGGTTTTTGGTGGTAGAAGTGAACGAAGAAGAAGAAGAAGGAGGAACACAATAGGCCAAGCAAAGATTACATTTCAGAGGATGAGAAACATATTATCCAACACATCCTTATCAATGAATTTTAGAAAATGAGTCCTAAAATGCTATATTGAACCTATCTTCAAATATGGAAGTGAATCATGGGCAATAGGCAGGTCTGCATAGAAATCATTGGAAGCAGCAGAAATGTGGTTTATTAGAAGAATGTAGCGAATCCCCTGGACAGCAAAAATAACTAATGAAGAATGTATTAGAAGAGCTGGAGAGACAAAAAAATCTTGTAAAAAAAATAAGAGAGAGTCAATGTACTTTCACAGGACATGCAATGAGAAGAGGGGGCATTGAAAATATTATAACAACAGGAAAAATAGAAGGAAGAAGATCAGGAGGAAGTCCAAGAGAAATGATACTGGACAGTCTGACGGGATGATGTGAGAGGAGATCACCAACTGAGCTGATGGCCTGTTTGAAGGATCGTGTACTCTGGAGAAGCATAATAGCCAATGCCAGTCAGCACGGCACCTGATGATGATGAGTACAAATATGTCGATTATCAACTATTTAGGGCTGAAAGGAGTACAATTCATATATTCGATACCATCCTGTTTGCAGGATAACAACAAGAGTATTATGCATACTCCGTATTTAATTTGTTGGTTTCATTGTTTTATAATAATGTCTTTCTGTATATATGTTAATTTTTTTACCCGTGGCAAAACAGGTGTATTGAAATGTTACAAAGTTACAAAACATGTATAAAAGATGGTTTTGAGACCTCTCTGAACCTTAAGTGCCCAGGGCACATGGGGCTTCCGCAAGGGTTTTCCACTAATGCCTGTCCTTCGCCTTTTTTTCTGCTCTTGCCCAGGTGAGCCCTCTGTTGCTCAACATCCTTTCTGTTGTTCTTCTCCATGTCTCTTTTTGGTCTACCCTTACTTCTGTTCCCCTGTGGTGTCCATCTTAGTGCTATTTTTGGTAGTGAGTTGTCAGTCATTCGGAGCACATGTCCCAACCATCGCCAGCGTCTTTCCTCAGTAATTGTTGTCAGTGTCTTCATCTGCATTTCTGCCAATAAGATGTTATTTCTTATGGTGTTTGGCCAAAATATTTTTCTAATTCTTCATAAACATTTAGTCTGGAAAGAATTCAACTTGTTTTCTATGGTTTTGGTGATTTTCCAGCATTCACTTCCATAGAGTAGTACACTTAGAACGTTACTCTTAAATATCCTGATTTTCATATTTATGCTTAGTTTTTTTTTTTTTTATTTCCATATAGTCTGCAGCACTGCAAAAGCCTGGTTTGCTCTAGTAAGTCTGCTGTTGATGTCCTCTGTGCTGTCTCCATTTTCTACTACTCTACTGCCAAGGTATACAAATTCGTTGACCTCCTCCACTAACTTGCTATCTACTCTGAGTACATTTCTGTTGTTCACATTTTGCTTCATTAACTTTGTCTTTCCTACGTTGATCTTTAGTCCTATGTTGTTTGCATTCTGAGTTAGCTTGTTTATTTTATCTTGCATAACTTTGTGACTGCTTGATAATAGACAAATGTCGTCCGCAAAGTCAAGGTCCTCCAGCACTGTGTCAAGGGTCCATTGTAATCCTCTGCGTTTGTCTGATGTTGCCTCCTTCATTAACCAGTCTACTGCCAAGATAAATAATGTTGGTGATAGTACACATCCCTGCTTCACTCCTGTTTGTACCCTAAAGCTTCTGGAGGTATGTTCTCCACAGATAACTTTGCACTGAAAACCTTCATATAGGGCTTTGATTACGTTTACTATCTTATGGGGGAGGCCATGCCATCTTAGGATTTTCCACAGTGCATCTCTGTTGACACTGTCAAAGGCTTTCTCAAAATCTATGAACAATGCATATGTTGTGCTATGCCATTCATTTGCCTGTTCTAATATTTGTCTAAGTACAAATATGTGGTCTATGTATGATCTTCCTTTCCTAAATCCTGCCTGCTCTTTCCGAAGTTTTTCCTCAAGTGTTGGTACAATTCTGTTGATTATTCTGCAAAATACTTTACTGGTGAGTGGCAGTAGGGTAATGCCTCTCCAGTTCCCGCAATCTCTGAGGTCACCCTTCTTTGGTAGTTTTACTATAAGCCCAGTTTTCCACTCCTCTGGGGCTTTTTCTAGATCCCAAATTTGTTGTAATATCCGGCAAAGTTGTTTTGGTGTTTCTGTTTCTTCTGCTTTCAACATCTCAGCAGTCACTTCATCTTCACCTGGTGCCCTGTCTGATTTTAGCTTCTTTATCGCCTCCTTTACTTCATTTATTGTTATTGGTCCTGTATTGATGTTTAGTTCCGTTTTTGCTTCAGGTATGTCTATTGTTTGTGCTGCTTGTGTTCTGTTTAGTAGGGTGTTAAAGTGTTCCCTCCGTCTTTCAATTTTTTCTCTTTCTCCATTGACCATGAGACCTAATGAGCTTAAACCGGAACACATTTTCGAAAGTTATTATGCCTTTTCTGAGACGCAGTAGTCAGTTCATTCTCTCAAACTTATGAATATATATTCGTTTTGAAAGAACATCATTTTCTTTAAAAAAAAAACAATGTCATGCTGCATCTGGTTGTCCTTTCCCAATCGGTTTTATTTCTTTCACAGCCGAACTGTGCAGCAAAGTTTGTTTTGTTTTTTTTTCCAATGGAAATAATCACTTTGAAACTTCGTGCTATATACTTTGTGTTTCGCTGATGTCAGCTGCACCTGTCTTCATCTCTTCAACTCTCAAAAGAGTAGATCATCAACGTTTTCTTACTAGATGGAAGAGTGATGAAAGTGTGTGTAGTATGTGTAGGTCATTAGAAAACTTATTTACTTAGCTTCGCCTCTACATACGGCTGGGCTCAGAAATAGATAACCATACCATGATCGATGCAATTCTGTCGGGACTGATAATGTTATGTCAAATCATGTTCACATTCTCCTCTCTCTTAGGCAGGCGTGGTGTTTGTTCGCAAGCAATAACTACATTTGTAGTTAAGAATAAGTAGGACATATTAGCTGAACACTGAACTGAACAGCTTATTTCAATCCCAACAAATTATAAATGTCTTGAAACTGAACATACTACGATGACTAGGCCATGTAGAAAACAAATGGAAGGGAACAGGCTACCGAAAATTATGTACGCACAAGGGATGAGGGAAACAAGACCACGAGATAGACCAAGACAGAGATGGAAAGACAATATAGAAAATGATATAAAAGAATTTCGTGTCACAAACTAGAAAGAGAGGATTAGGAATAGAGAGGAATGGAGGCGAACTTTATCTGCAGCAGTGAGCTTAGAAAGTTGAAGAAGAAGAAGAAGAAGACATATTAGCTAGGTTTTATTTTTTGCTTTTTCGTCATTATCGTTTCTATCTATATCATCATGTTTCATTCTGACTTTATCATTTTATGTTTCACTATATTTCTCACTTTATATAATTATTTTTGCTCATAACTTTATGTTATAATGTTGGTTCTCACTTTATCATCGTGACACCAGCTTTAGTCCTTTTTTAAGTCTAGTTCTTCAGCCGCATACACTGACTTACGCAAAGAGAATAATAATACAATTTTGTAGTAACATTTTCATCAAAATGTATTCATTTTGCATATTCAAACGTGACCTGGTGGTTGATCCATTGCCACTGTGCCAGTTTGTTGTACACATGTATAGTATTTGGACACAGGACTGACAGAGTGGTTAGTACTCTCTCCTGCCTGCCAGTTTCCAGAGGTTCAATACTCACTAAAGCTGCTTCAGCCTACCCAGCCCTATTTTTTTTTTAAATTGGCATTTCGCTCTTCTTCAAATGAACTAGATGAGAAAAGGCGACCATTCGTGATATTAACTCAATAATAATAAGCCAACAGATCACGGATAATGTGAGTACTAACACTATATTCCTTGTATGCCTCGGTTGTACAATATATGGTTCCATTTGTCTACAGTGACATAGATTTCAGTTTTGACCACAAAAGGTATGTGCTTCAAGGTTATATAGGCGAGTTGTCAGACACGTTTTATTTGTTTGTTTACAGCAACCGATTCTGGTGTAATCTAGTTTAAAGAAAACTTAAATATTTTGAACACATTAAACATCATGATAATCTAGAGAAGACCATCTTGGAAGGGTACATAATGGGAAAAAGACAGAGAGAAAGACCAAGGCGAAGATGGCTGCAAGACATCGTTGATGATCTGCAAATGAATGCATCAGCAGCAGGCCATTTTGCTCACAACCGAGAGGCCTACAGGAGTGCTGTTAGGGAGGCATAGTTCCGCAAGAGACATGCAAATGAGTGAATGAATGAATGCTGTTAAAAATTACTGAAAAAAATATCTTTGCTTGTTTGTTTTTCCATGAACCATAAGTGCATTTCCCCATCGCTATGTTTTTGTTTTTGCCTGAAGTGCCAGTCATAATGTGATGTTTCATGTACAGTTTGAAAAAACGTTTTCAAAATGAAGCTAAATTAATTTGCAAGCACTTTTTCGGTTATATGTTTGTTTTTGTTTAGAAGTGCCATAATGTTTTCAATATTGGTGTACAGACTACAATGAACTTGTGTTCACATTCTGATTCAGTTTAAAATTCTTAGACTTTCTTGATTATTCTGTGAAATAATCAGAAATTTTGTATAATTTATTAATTCTGACAAATGAGATATAACTTTGAGAACTGGCCTAGCTTAAACAGTCACATGTTAACTGGTCCCTGTATTATTTATTACATGGAAATATTGTACCACACATTGTTCTGTTGCAGCGGTGCATTAAAATTTTGAAACAGATTGTTCGTTTCCTTATTTCTGCATGCTTTTGTTATTGTTTTATTATTAAGCTAACTCTTATTTTGTATGGTTATGTATCGTGCTTGTGTTACGTTTCTATTTTTATTCTATTTGTCAATCCATTCCTTCCCCTCCGATCTATTTTTCTTGTTGCTTATTGTAAAGTGAATGTTTGTGTGTTTTAACTATTTTCTGAACCTTTTTTTTTCACTTTGGTCGGAATTATCTTTGACGTCATTGTTATTTTCAATTAAATAGTGATCCCGTTAACCAGTCTCTCTCTCTCTCTCTCTCTCTCTCTCTGAACCTTAAGTGCCCAGGGCACATGGGGCTTCCGTTAACCAGTAATTACCGATAAATTACCGATTAAAAAACAGAAATTATTGAAAGTCGGTTGCCGTAACTGCTTAATACCATGAACAACCCAGTAAAAAGCAACCAACTAAATCGGTTGGAGAATAAATGGGCCATTAGATTGATGATGCTCAATTACTAAGGAGAGGTCAGTCTTACCTTGATTCAGCATGTGAGCATTTTGTAAAGATTAAGTCTCAGGCCAAATAAGGTAAGAACAAACATTTCAGACGAACACTTGCTATTCTTGCTGATGTCTGTAAAATGTGTTTAATTTTACATAAAAAAGAAGTATAAAATGGCAAATGTTATTATGAGAAAACCAATATCTCGGATGGTATTTCATGCAAGGTAAAATGTAAGGATCATAGTCAATAGTCGGGCGGCCGGCGACATTGGCTGTGAACATTGCTTAGAATAGCAGGTCTTCTCTTTAAGCTTGGTATGTGTAACTGGTGTGCGAGCCATCGTTTGTGTAAATGGATGCTGGTATTCTTGATATTGCATATATACAGTGTTATTGCCCTGCAGTGGTTATGTTGTAAGTATATGTGATATGTTGTTGTAGGCTATGACCCAAAATTCATTTTTGTTGCTGTGTATGAGATTATTATTTTGTACGGATGATAGTACAAGTGGTGGGTGTACCCATAGGTATATTGCGAGGCTGTGGTATGAGTTGTCATGCTGTTTATATATATATATATATATATATATATATATATATATATATATATATATTACACGCATGCTGATATTGTGTTGATATACATAATAATATTGAAGATCTATGCAGACAAAATGGTATGGTTTATTATGTAAGAAAAAAACAGACCAATGGTTCAATTACGCATATTTTGGCCATGTCTTTATATATATATATATATATATATATATATATATATATAAGATATAAGGGAAAGAGAGAGAGAGAGAGAGAGATTTGATATGATGTTTATGAGCAGCTATTCAGTTGGTTTTTTTTTTGGGGGGGGATGGACAGTTTGCTATGTCCTTGTGTTTATGAACCGGTGTTATGAGGGCCCTCACATTTTGATAATGCTAATGTGCAGTTCAATGCTTTGCTATGCTATTCCCTTCTTCTATCTTATACACATATATTATCTGTTGTCATTATGTGTGTACTGTGGAATGAATTTTCATTGGTATCGTGTTGTGTTTTCGTGACTGAGTGTCTGTGTTTGTCATACTAAACTTATTTTGTCACGTTGTTCACACAGTTCGGACATTATGTTCTGAATTGATTGAGAGTGTTGTGGAAGTGAACCAGTTTAAGTTTTAATGACTGAACTGTTGGTGAGACATAGGTCCAGGAGCTGGGATGGTCGTGGTGGGATTTTCTTCCAAACTAGGGTTTGTACAATGGGAAGAAATTAAATATTTTACTATATTTATAAGTCCCTCTCTCCCCTCACTTTCTTCCTTACAAAAAGACAGGTACAGTACACAGAAGGCTGACATTTTCGACTACAAGCCTTTTTCCAGCCCCATCATCCAGCAGCCTGGACTTAGGAAACAGTGAAAGTTAACAAAAGTGGAAAACGATTTTTTTTCAATGAATTTCTGATCAGCAACCTTCTGCAGCTAAGCGATATTAGAAAATGAAACAGCGCGTGGAGAAACGCTGTTGATTGTGACTCGTCTAGTGAATTTTTGCTCTGTCTGAAATGTCAACATTTGTCAAATACGACATAACATTTACATCGTACACGTTTTCGTTGATATATTGAACATGCTTTCTGCTGCAATAGTGTTTAGACCTATACGACTAGAGTTTCAGATCAAAATTATAAAGGTGTATAATCTTAGAAATACAATTAAATTTCTCCTTGATTAAATTTCAGATACTTCAAAGATAACGAATAAATTTACCAGCGCTTTCATCTCACTTTGAAAGAAAAAAAATCGGAAATTAAAATGTATGGTATCTTAATGATTAATTGTCGCGTGAGTAAGTACCCAAGTTATTAAATGTAGGGTGATTAAGTGTCCGTGTGATTAAATGTCGTGTGATTAAGTGTCTGAGTGAATAAGTGTCGCGTGATTAAGTTTCATGATTGTATCACCAGCCTTTGGGTGTGAATATTCCTGATTCCTGGCTATAGCTTGCACACCGCAATACAAGTCACATATAGCAGCACGCTTTGATATGACAGTACATCATCGTCATGAAACATGTTTAAATGTAAGCTAAAAAAGTTTCAAGAAAGTTATGAGTGACAAGTTCACGTAGTCTCTTTGTTCCTCGTATAACTAACTACTGCAACAGGTGTTGGGCCGTTGTTTTCCACACGTGCACACGTTATATTGTTTGCAAGTTAAGTACATTTCAGTGTACTGTGACCTGTACAAAGCTTAAGTAAATAAATTGCTTTAGTCCCAAGTCGATTATGCACTGTATCCCCCCCAACCACCCCCGTATCTGTGGGAGATAGCTTTAGTACCACGGTCTCTCTCCCTGCCCTCTCTTCTCTCCATGGACGCTTGAAAACCGCGGATAATACTGAGTCCCGTATTATATACGTGTTTTAACATACATGCATACATATGATATGAATTAATTTTAAATTATACATATTAAGACATCAACAAAAAATAATTAACAGCAAAATAGAATAGTTGTAGCAGTATATAGTCTAAACTAATTTATGAATTTCAAAGCTTTGGATTTTTTAAATTTTATTTTCAAGCGCGGGTAACTGAAACGAGGGTTGAAGGAATAGCACACGTGTGGGAAGTACTGTGTGTCTGTATGTTGTTTCAATTCTTTGCTTTTCTGTCTGCTCCCAAACAACGTCTGTGTTTTGTTTCTAAATTCTCTTCGCAGCCTGTTAGTAGTCTTTTTATACCTAAGATATGTCACTGTAAAGCAAGTAGTTGTATAAGAATTACTATATGAAGCACATGCCGACTCAACAGAGAAGGTAGACTGGCTTGCTCTACCCGCTGTCTCTCAATACACATGGCCAGTCTGTTTCTTATTCATCTTTTATTTTACCCGCCAGCAGATATCTGGTCAGAACATTTCACATATCCATTTCTAATGGATTTCGTCATTTTTCTGTCAGTTTCAATTTGTTCCAGCTTTTACTTGTTCGTTTTTTGTTAGTCCAGTCAAACATGCGACATTCTCCTTTTTTTTTTTAAAGACACTGGTTCTCCATTTATATAAGGCAGACTGAGGTCATGCTATTTTCCTGAAATCTTGTTTTCCTTGTTCTTAGAAACTTCTGTTTTATTTTCATTTCCTAAAAATAGCAAAGTAGAAAGAGAAGAAGACAAAAAGAACGGAGAAATGATATAAAAGCATCATGATGGTGGGATCAGTTGGAGATTTCGAGGCAGACTGATATCTTGTCTTAATTTTTCTGAGTTCGCTGACAAACTGATGCTGTATATCTGTGTTCTTGTGGTCGAATAAGTCTTTTATTTCTCTCGTTTCACCAGGTCCAAACAACGCTTTCGTTAGTTTAATGGTGGCATTGATTAACAGATAAGCAGGAAATTAACAAAAACACGCAGAATAAAATGGAAGCCAATGAATAAAAATCCTATTACCTTGTCACATACCAATATTCCCACACAAAGAGATACATAAAACAACGTGGATATCTCCAGATGATAGAACTAGAAACCAGATATATCATTTTTGTATTAGAAAGCAATACAGAACATCTCTCATGGATGTAAGGGCTTATATGGGTGCAGATGTCAACAGTGATCACAACCTGTGCATAGGGAAAATAAAACTAAAATTGAAAAGTCAACACAAGAAATCAGTACACAGAAAGATAAACAGCCACAGCCTACAAGAAGAAAATACTAACATTAATTTCAATCAGGAACTTGCCAATCATTCCAAAACACCCAGTGAAGTTGAGGAGATAGGTATAGATGAGTTATGGAATTCTTACAGCACAGCCATAATCACAGCAGCAAAAGTAAGCGTTGGACTGGAAAAACCAAATAGAAAAGCATGGATATCAGATAAAACATGGAAGTATATACATGAAAGACCTGCAGTCAAATTAGACATGTTGAATGCAAAAACAGATCATGAAAGAGATTTGGCAAAAGCAAAATACAAAGAAATAGACAAGAAAGTAAAAAGTTCAGCTAGAAGGGATAAAAGAGAATACCTAGACAATATGGCGAAAGAGGCAGAAAAAGCAGCAAAAACAGGAGACAGCAAAACTTTATATAACATACAAAAGAGGCTAACAGGTACTATTACATCTAAAGAAAGACCAATCCTTAGCAAAACTGGAACACTATTAACATCAAATAAAGACCAAAAGCAAAGATGGGCTGAACACTTCCAAGAAATACTTAATCGACCACACCCAAAAGAATTGTTAAACCTTGAAACTGACTTACCAGCCCCACAACTAAATGTCAACCTAGATGAAATTAAATTGCATGAAATTGAAACAGCAGTGAATTTAATGGCTAACAACAAAGCTGCAGGTGAAGATGAAATAACAGCCGAAATGCTAAAAGTTATCAATAGTGACAACATGAAACAACTACAGAGAATGTTTAACAAGATTTGGAAAGAAGAAAAGGTCCCTTCTAATTGGAAGAAAGGAATCATTGTTCAAATACCAAAAAAGGGCAACCTTAGTGACTGTAACAACTGGAGAGGAGTAACTTTAATATCAGTTGTGTCAAAAGTATTTTGCAAGGTCATTTTGAATAGACTCAAAGATATAGTGGATACTGCAATGAGAGAAGAATAAGCAGGATTTCGAAAAAGGAGAAGCTGTCTCGACCAGATCTTTACTCTAAGAATAATACTTGAAGAACATATTGAAAAGCAGAAACCATTAATACTGAACTTCATAGATTTTAAAAAGGCATTTGATAGCATACACAGAGATTCATTATGGAGAATTTTATGTCTATATGGAATACCATCTAAAATTGTCAACATCATTAAGGACTTATACAATGGATATGTTTGTGCAGTCAAGACAGAAGAAGGGATGAGTGAATGGTTCCAGATTGAAACAGGTGTGAAACAAGGATGTATACTGTCTCCTTTACTTTTTGGGATTACAATAGACTTCATAATGAAAAAATGCTGCACAGATAACACTGGGTACATGGGACCCAACTAGAAGATCTTGATTTTGTTGATGACATAACTCTTATCAGTAACAATGTGAATTCCATGCAAGAAAAAACAGATAGCCTGTCTTCACTGGCTAGTAAAATAGGACTTGAAGTTAACAAGGACAAAACAAAAATAATGAAAATTCCTCTCAATCAAAACGGAAAAATACACATAGAAGGGACAGATATTGAAGAAGTCAATCAATTTGCATACCTTGGCAGCTACATAGACCAGGATGGTGACACTAGAAAGGAAGTTAGGATCAGAATTGCAAAAGCAGCATCAATCTTCAAGAATCTTGAGAACATATTAAGACTATTCAATTCAAATGTAATATCCACCCTCATTTATGCATGCGAAAGCTGGAAAACAACTAAAGAAATATCAAGAAATTAGACTCTTTTGAAAACAAATGCCTAAGGAAAATACTCGGCATCAAGTGGAAAGAATTCAAGAACAATGCAGAGATAAGACAGATGACTGAACAACAACCAGTCTCATGGGTGATCAGGAAAAGGAGATGGACATATGTTGGTCACTTGATGATAAGAAATGGTCAGAGAATCCCAAAACAAGCTATCAAGTGGAACACAACAGGCCGAGAAAAAGAGGCAGACCGCATGAAACTCTGAAGAGGACATTATTAAGAGAGGCCAAATTAACAGGCATAAAATCCTTTGATGAGGTTGAAAGACTCGCCGAAGACAGGAAAAATTGGCGAACTACTTTGCGAGCCATATGTGACGTTTAACGGCACGGGAAGGATATAAGATATAAGATTGTCACATACCACCGGAAGTCAAACTACTGGGCTGTGTTTTGGTAGTCAGGGAAAGTCTGTCACGTGTGAAGATTTAGGTGTTGGTGAACGAAATAAGAATTATGAATAAATTTAAAAATTATGGAAGAAGACACAAAGAAATTATTGACTATAAATGTTCGTGTCAGCACATATAGTTTTAGAAATGCACTTTTTTTTCCTCTCGTGTATTCCCTAAAAAGTCCTCTTCGTTGTTCAGTGTCGCTTTCCTCATTTTCTCAAAGTCTTGCAAGTTCCAACATCTCTTCACTTTTTGTAACTATTTCAGCTCAATACTGGGTAGATTACGCATTCACAGTTTTGTTTTTTTTTATGTAAATTTCTCACTCCTTCCCGGCCTCATTGACAATGTCAGGGCGCATTCTGGAACCCATTCGTGTTCTGAACACCTTCTTCTCACTATGTGACCTACCTAATTGTGTCTTCCCTCCCCTTCCTGTACATTTTTTTTCTTTTATTCTTTTGATATAACATTTGACATTTATCTCTGACTACATGATTCACTACAACACAAAGAACACAACTCATTATGCAGACCCTCTTGCACGTGGCACAGAAATAAATATATTTAGATGCTGGTTTAGATTAAAGAATGTCATTTCCCCCACATACACATGACACATTGCGTCATTTCGAGTGGGGGATCACAGTGACATTGCCGAGCTGTTCTGTGGGGCAATCATTGAGATTCAAGTTATTCTGTGTGAACGGGACAGCGTCGAGAAATTTCACTTCCTGCTACAGTATGTATGTTCCACAGCTCAGGCATATACTGTTATGTTCTTTCATGTTATACTTTGATGATCTTAATGCTGATGTTCTTGCATTTCCGTGTAATCGAGATCGCAAGCTTTTTTTAAGCCAGTGTCACTACGATCTTGAAGCACAGGCATCAAGTCAATAGCGGGGTGAACTACAATGACTTGCTGACTCTCTGGAGTGAACCCAGGAAGCTGGCTTCTACATTAGCACCATGGAAAACATGCCAAGCCATCAGTGCTAGCCAGGTTGATGGAGCGCTCTAGGTTGATGGAGCGCTCTAGTTTAATGGAGAGCTTTAAGGTGATGAAGAATCCTGATTCTAGAAACACATGAAAAGACAGGATAGGGAATCATTCCAGTCAGTTTCCGTAATAACTGTATTCTTCTATTTATCACAGTCATCTTTGCTGCCAAATACTTGCTTGAAATACAAAATACACACAGGAAATGTAAAACACATGGATGAAAATGAAAGAAACTCAGGAACGCCAGTTTGCAGCTACTGTTCCCATCCCAAAACCAATACAAATTTTGCAGATAGGGCAAAAATAAACATAGCAAGAAAACAGCAGAGATACGAACCTCTTGCTTTAAAAATACGAGCAACTGACAGCTCATGTAAGATACTGCATTTTACATTCGGTCCGCGACGCATCCAGTTAGAAACAAAATTAGGCAGCTAACAAATGACAGCGAAAACGAGAGCTGTCACGCTCGCGGTGAAGGTCAGCATGCCGCCTGGGTTGTGTTGCCCTCCAGGTTGCAGCGTTCCAAACACAATGGTCCAGGCTTTGTTTGGCCGTGCCTGCAGCTGTAGGTTTATTATCTGGGAAGAAAGTGGAACAAACGCTTATCACAGTTTTAAAAATTTGACTATCTTTGTTTATAATTCGATGCAGGCTGAGAAGCAACCCGTAACTCACACTAAAACCGTTTCTCTATAACATAACCTAGGGTTTGCCACGTTCCAAAGAAGGCTGTGACCTAAGATTTAAAATTGCAATGACAGATGAAGAATGTTTCAATCATCTGTTGTCCTCTTTCTTCTCTGAAACAACTGTACGACATGCTTCTGATTTTTTAAGAGTATTGAGGTAATAAAAGCTGTTAATTTCGAGAGAAATACACTGAAAAACGTCTTATGCAATATTGTGCAGAAAAACAAAACAAACTCTCTCATGGAACTGTAACATACATGTTACATTATTTATTTAATATATATGTATGCGGTTCTACTTCATCAACGAAAATAAGAACAGCAAAAAACAGCAGGTTCCTTAGAAACTGAAATAGATGCAAGTCTATATTATAAAGTAATATAACAGCACCTTATATTATCCTAATCATGATATAACCACAAAAGGAGATATAACAGAAGGTGAGCTCCAGTCTCCCTACAAATAGTAATGACAAATCCTTAGGCAAGAATAAATTTTGAACTTCTTTTAACAATACATAACTTGCTTGAGTTGACGGAATCTTCGGAATTTGTGACTTGATACATAAAGACAGAACATAACTTCAAATGATTAGCAGAAAATATGCCAGTTTCTCTCTAACGTAACTTATTGGACCGGACACCTTGCCAGGTTTAAGCGAAGCACGGTAGCCATAGCTCGCTCCTCTTTCTGCTGTTCTGCTGCACCCATCTCCTCGCAGACCCTCCTGTTTCCATCACAACAGTCCCTTTTAATCTCGCACCTCCTACATCCTGTGTCATATTTAATTCTTCATAACTTAATAGTACACAGTACTGTTATAAACAGTGATTGGTTCTATAATTCTCGTGTATGTTTAACCATGCAAGCATTACTATTTGCAGAAAGTAAGTGAGATCTGGTATATATAACATATCTACTATTCTATTTGTGATCTCTGTAATGAAAACAAACAAAAAAAAATCGACGCTTGTTTAGTGCATCCTTTCCATCATTCCTTTTATTTTGAATATTTGTCACGATGTCGTGTTGCTTACATATGGAATATTTGTCACGATGTCGTGTTCCTTACATATGGAATATTTGTCACGATGTCGTGTTCCTTACATATGGAATATTTGTCACCATGTCGTGTTCCTTACATATGGAATATTTGTCTCTGTTATTTCAAGCAGTCTCCATCAAGTTGTATCTTATTCGTTTCTCATGTTGTATGTGTATGTGTGCTGTCTGTTTAAGTGCGTGTTGTTGTCTGAGTGTGTATCATTATCTAGGTGTGTGTTGTTGTGTGAATGTGGTCATTATCTAGGTGTGTGTTGTGTGAATGTGGTCATTATCTAGGTGTGTGTTGTTGTGTGAATGTGGTCATTATCTAGATGTGTGTTGTTGTCTGAGTGTATGTTGATGTCTGAGCGTGTATTGTTATCTAAGTGTACGTTGTTATATAGTGTTTATTGCTGTCTAAGCGTGTGTCATTATCTGAATGTGTTGTTATCTAAGTGTGTGTTAGCGTTTAAGTACATGTTGTTATCTAAGTGTCTGATGTATGTTGTTGTTTTTGATTTGTCTACTTCTCGTCCATTCGAAACTGAATAATTCAACTGGTCTGTTTCTTTAAGTTTGCAGATTTTTAAAGTCGAATTTAAATTTCGAACTTCTTTCCTTCCCGGTAAAATTTCCACTTGAGTTTTGTCAGATAGTGGATGCAATAAGGACAAGGGCAGCGCCCCTCCCCTCAAAACAAAGATTACAAAATAGTGAATAGCTAATGTTCTTCGTCATACTTATACTTTGGCTTCAAAGAACGCATTGTTTTTTTTTTGTTTAAAAAACATTAGCTTAATTTCGTAGTAGTCTTTTAAATAAATTACATGTAGTCTTTTATACATGGAAGTGAATGCTGGAAAATCACCAAAACCATAGAAAACAAGTTGAATTCTTTCCAGACTAAATGTTTATACGAAGAATTAGAAAAATATTTTGGCCAAACACCATAAGAAATAACATCTTGTTGGCAGAGATGCAGATGAAGCCACTGACAGCAATTATCGAGGGAAGACGCTGGCGATGGCTGGGACATGTGCTCCGAATGACTGATAACTCACTACCAAAAACAGCACTAAGATGGACACCACAGGGGAACAGAAGTAAGGGTAGACCAAAAGAGACATGGAGAAGAACAACAGAAAGGATGTTGAGCAATAGAGGGCTCACCTTGGCAAGAGCAGAAAAAAAGGCAAAGGACAGGCATTTGTGGAAAACCCTTGCGAAAGCCCCATGTGCCCTGGGCACTTAAGGTTCAGAGAGAGTCTTTTATACAACTTAAATGTAATGTTCCGTAACACTTCCCTACATTTTTTTCGTATTCTTCTCCTACCTTCTTCATTTGCAATGTCACTCAATCAGATCGGTGGTTTCCCCCATCGCTGCTTGTAGAATCTAACACTTTGACACAGCGACATAGCAAACGTAACCATAAAGAGGGGAGTGTGGCAATTATGTTTTTTTTTGTCTCCATGAATATTCAGGTTGTACACAGAGAACACCTTCAGATAATCAGGCAAACTACCAGGACTGAGCATAGCGGGAGGAAATATCAACAAAGATATGCAGATGATACAACACTTCTAGCAGAGAAGCCACATTGAATGTAATAATAACCTACTGAAGACAATACTGGTGGAATAGGTTCAAGGAAAAAGAACGAGAGGTAGTCAGAGATGATGAAAATATCAATGAGACGGGGAAAGATACAATATGACTAAGTGAGCAATCAGGGCGAGGAAGAGAGGAAGCCACCCCAATCACTACTGCCAACCCTCGTACTGAAAACAGTAATGATCATGATGATGATGAAACTTATCACAGCTATTTATGATATTTGACTAAGGGAAGTCACGTTAAAGGGTTTTAACACGAGGAGCTTCTGTATAGGACATCTGTTCTGTTCTGCAGTTAATTTTTTAAACGGAGGGTATAAACTTTTTGTAGGAGTATTTTAGAAACGTAAATAAATATAGAAACAAACCTGCTTGATGACATGACCTGAGACAATATTTTAGAGACCACGCAAGTTAACAAAACATGATCTCTAATATCTGTCGTTATATAAATAGTAGTAATGAAAGTATTAATACAGTGTTCTTTGATCCGATGAAATATTTACTTCACACGGTATACGAATATGTATGTATGTATGTATGTATGTATGTATGTATGTATGTATGTATGTATGTATGTATTATATAGCTGTCAGCTCCAATTTTCAAAAACAGAAAAATGTTTTAGAAAAACAGCCTGTATGTACTGTGTCACCTAAAGAATGCATAATGTGACGCTCATCTATTGATCTTCAACTTGCCTTATTGTATACCTCTTTGCAGATACTCTCTCAAACATGCGTGGCCATGGCGCGACAAAATGGCAAATATAACAATGGCCGAAGCTCGAATTGTAAGGCCTTGTCATGGTTTCACTTAAGCATGAAATTGGTTAGAAAATATACTATATTGACCTCTTTCTGTTTTGTGAATATGAAAGCAAGAAAACTTTCTTTTTAAAAGCTAGATATTTACATGAAATAACAGAAGTGCTAATAACGCGAAGATGTAAATACTGACACATGCAAACCATTGTTTGTGCAGGCTCTTCGTTCTATATAAGGTGAGCTTTATGATGACGAAAGTAATATACCTAAATCCATTTCTTTAACTGTTTCTCATTCTGTAATAACTTGATAGTTTATGTTAGGATTTTTTTCATTAATTTATAAGTTGATATTAATGCTTTTTAAAATTAATTGCCAGACATGTTAAAGCTTACTTAACATAACCTGTCATTAAGTGTTAATTTGAGAACCAGGTGCAGCGCCAAGGAATACTACAGGGACAAGGAGGCAAAAATTCTTCCATAACTGGTCAAAATGACTGGATAAAGAATTGTTTGTTGGTTTGTTTTTTTTTAAACCATGCACAGAACATTATCCCCAGTATATGTGACCTGAAACAAAACATGTAAGAAATGTCTGAAAGTTCTCTGTAACTCAGTTCAGAGAAATTATCTTTCGTGATTTGATAATTTACTTCGCATATTACGATTTTTTAAAAAAGTGTAAAAATAACTCAATCTCTTCGCTCTAACGTAGTTTACAATTTGGAGCAAAAAAGTAATAAAGATGACAATCTTTACAAGCCGTATCTACAAATGCTTGAAAGTTGTTTACAACTAGATCGAAGTAAATGATCGTATCCACACTGTTGTTAATTACGTGCCATATATCAGAGGACACGATTCACATAATAGCATCAACGTGAACATGTTTCATATCTTGGGGTTCGAATATCTAAAGTGAATTGCAAAATTCACAAAGACGTGATCAAGATGACAGTCAGTCATTTTCATGCCCCTTGCAGAACTTTGCCTCCCTAACAGCTCTCCTGTAGGTCTCTCGGTTGTGAGCAAGATGCATTGCTGCTGATGCGTCCATTGGCAGATCATCAACGATGTCTTGCAGCCATCTTCGCTTTGGTCTTCCTCTCTTTCTTTTTCCCATTATGTACCCTTCCAAGACGGTCTTCTCTAGATTATTATGACGTTTAATATGTTCAAAATATTTAAATTTTCTCTCTTTAATACAGTTTACTAGCCAGCCTTCTTCAATATTAAGTTCCTGTAGTATAGATATATTTGTTCTTTTTTGTGTCCATGATATTTGAAGAATTCTTCTGTAGCCTTTACATTCAGAGGTATTTATGTGTTTCTCAGCTGTTTTGTTAAGTGTCCAGGTCTCACAGGACTAGGTACAGTAGTGATATTAATTGTGTCACTTGTGTTGGAAATCCCATTTTCTTCCATTTTTTCCTAAAATTCCTTGTATTGTACACAAACACGTTTTAGAACAGTCTGTTAAAGATATTCACATTAAATTCTCAGCATTTCTCTATTATTAATCTTATGTTGAAAATATGATACCTTGTTCCTCTTCCTTGTTTAAAACCAGCTTTGACCATATTGATTTCTTCTTCTATTTTCTTTCGAAGTCTACGCATTATGATTTTTAATGGAATTTTTCTAGCATGACTAATCAGGACAACAGTTTGTGCATAATTTCAAGTTACTGTTTTTCGGCATTGATATAAAAACAGTTCTTGTCCATTCTTTTGGCCAAATACCTACCTGGCTGCCATATTTTTTTACATAGTGCATGATATATTATAACACGTTCCTTTCCTCCTGCCTTAATCTTCTTATTCTTCTTCTTCGTTCGCACTGTCTGTCTATATCTGCAGTCCTGTCTCTTGGATAAATTTCACTGTTTTTTGTAACTCATGTATGGAACCGTAGAGCTTATCTTCTTTAGTGGTTTCACTGGGCCAGTAATTATTTCTCAGTGTCTCGTAGTTGATGCAGTTCTGGAGGATATGTTCCACGGTTTGGGGCACCTGGGCACATGTACATAGATTAGTAGTACCAACCTTAAACTTTGTATACATATGACTTCGGAGTCGGCTGTGTCCTGTTCGGAGACGGAAGATGGTGACTTGTTCCTTTCTGTTTAGCATGTGATAGTCATCATGTGGTGGTGTTTGTGGCTTCCTGTAGGTTTTTATCATGCTTTTCTTCTGATTATAGGTGACTGGTATGTCTGGTTGCTCCATTTCAGTGCCCTCTTTGGCCAGATGGTCAGCTTTCTCATTGCCTGGTATCCCACAGTGGGAGGGAATCCATTGCAAAGTGACTCCATGTTGTAAGCCAATTTTTGACAAGGCATCCTTAAGGTCTGGTAGTTTGTTGCACTGAAGAGCCTCCAGTACTGATCTTGCATCTGTGAGAATTACTACAGGACATGTATCAATTCTGGAGTCTGATAGTTTTTCAACTGCAGCAATAATTGCCCTAACTTCTGCATCAAAGTTGTTGCAGTATTTACCAGTGGGTATGGAAATCTTGTCAATGGTGTTGTTTGGATATTCAATATATGTTCCTGCCCCACCATTCTTTATGGCATTATGTGCAGATCCATCTGTATACACACGTATCCAGGTGTCACATGGATATTTGTCATCTAGAGCACTAAGTGTGGCTGTTGATCTTACAAGACTGCTCTGCATCTCACCATTCTGCACACCTTTCACTTCAGTCTGAATAGTTATTTGTGTATAATCTGCTTCTTTCCATGGTGTATGCTCTGGTACAGATGATAATGGAGTGACTACAGTTGGAAGGTCAGGTATCAGCTTACGCATACGCTTGGCCTGATGAATGAAGCTGCTTCTTTTAAGCCGTCCTAATGCCAAGTTATTGAATCTCTCCTTCAGGGGATGGCTTACAGAGCTAAGGAATTTTTCTCCCATGGTCATGACCTTTGTGTCTCTACGTTCCTTTAGCGCTTGAACACCAACTATTTTCTGCATTTCTACTATTGGTGTGGACCTCATGGCACCTGTGATAATCCGTAGTGACTGATTTTGAACCTTGTCTAGATTATGCAGCGTAGTGTTTGATGCTGTGCACCAAGATGTTGAGCCATATTCTAAATGTGGTAGAATACTTTGCTGATATACATTCTTGAGGATTCTTTCACTAGCTCCCCATGTAGTCCCACTCAATTTTCTTAATATGGCTAGTTTTCTTCTGGCTTTTGCTTCTGCACTGTTGATGTGTTGCTTCCAAGTCAGTTTTGAGTCAAGAGTCACTCCTAAGTGAGTGGGTTGGTTGTCCATCCTTAAGGGTATTTCATTTACAAAGATCTTACCTGCTTTCTGTTTAGATGAGAGGGTGAACAGAGTGGTGCTTGATTTCTCTGTGTTGATACATACACACCATTTGTTTGTCCATGATGTCAAGATGTCTGCTGCTCTTTGGAGTCTCTGTGTAGCAACTGTCGCATATTCATCTGTACACCACATGACCAGATCATCTGCATACAGTGCTGCTTTGATTCCATAGGGAAGTTCCTTGACCAGGTCATTAATGAATACAAGGAATAGTGTAGGCGAAAGGACTCCTCCTTGTGGTACACCGTGTCGCAGAAGTACTTTCTGGCTGTTGTGTCCATCCATTACTACTCTAGCTCTTCTATTGTGTAAATAGGACTTTATCCAGTTGTACAGTCTTCCATTCACATTGCAGTTTCTTAGTTTCCACAACAGACCTTTTTTCCATACTTTATCAAAGGCTTTCTTCAGGTCTATCCACGCTGCTAGTACAAGGTTTTTCTCTTGGAATGCATCCTCAATCTCTTGAGAGAGATAGGTCACTTGATCTTCCGTACTGTAGTACTGCCTAAATCCTGCTTGTTGTGGAACGAGAAGGTTTTCACTTTCTAGGTACCATTTTAGCCTCAGGTCAATGATGCGTTCCATCGTTTTACATAGGCAGCTAGTGAGACTGATTGGCCTGTAGCTGGAGGCAGTATCACTGTTTTTCCCTGGTTTTAGCAGTGGTACCATGCTTGCTTCCTTCCAGATTTGAGGTAACTTACCTGTGCTCCAGCACATATTGAAAATATCCAACAGCTTTCCCATTGCTGCCATTCCCAGGTTCTTCATCATTTCATTGGACACTCCATCTGGTCCTGGTGATTTCCTTGGTTTCAGTTTACTAACTGCTAGGTCTAACTCACTGCGTGTGATTGGTGCATCCATGACCTCCACTTTTCTGACTTGTTCCTCCTCTTTCTGTGGCTCGATGCGCACTGTACGCTCCTTCTCTGGATGGATATCAATGTTGCAGTCCTGTGCAAACATGCGAGCAAAGTGATCTGCTACCTGCTTACCTGTAAGAGTTTTCCCATCCTCTATTAGTGTAATCTTTGTACTTCTTCCAGTACTCTCATCATTTAACTGTTTGATTAGTTTCCACAGTTTCCTTCCATCCTTTTCAAAGTTTAGGGACTCTGTTTTCTCTCTCCAACTTTCCCGTCTGGCTTGCAGCTTTGCTCTCTGAAATTTGGCCTTAGAATGTTGGTAATTATTGTGGTGTTCTTCTCATGGTCTATTTTCTGCTTGCTTTCGAGCTGCTTCCACGTCATCATGGAGTTTTCCCAGCTCACTAGACCAGTATGGTTTATAGTCCCTGCGAGCTCCTCTGGGAATTGTTTCACGAGCGGCCTGAAGGATACAAGCATTGAATTCCTTCACTATGCTGTTAATATCCTTACCTTCTATGGACAGCTGTCCCACCAGGATACCTGTACGATGTCTGTACATTGTCCAGTTTGCTTTTTTATAGTTCCATCTGGGGAGAGGGTTACTGGTGTTAAGGAGTTCATTTTCTATTGTCAGGAAGACTGGTCGATGGTCGCTACCTCCAAGTTGTTTTCCAACTTCACGTGTAATGTTCCACTTCAGATCTGGAGAGTGGAATGCCAGATCTGGTGTTGATTTTGTATGCCAAGCCCTTGAGTAAAATGTTGGGGCATCCATTGGCTGGTTGATCAGGAGAAGTCCATTATCATCCTGCCAGCTCTCAACTTCCTCTCCTCTCTTGTCTATGTGGTCATAGCCCCAGCTCTGGGAATGACTGTTAAAATCACCACAGACCATCAGTCTCTCTTTGTGTGGGATTGTTCCTAAAGCAAGTGGGCGGTCATTAGGACAGTAATAGTTAAGGAGGTGGAAATCTGTATTACTACTTTTTAGATGGATCATCTGGTATTCGGCTCCTTCCATGTACACTCCCACCTGACATGCGCTGATGTTATTCTTAACAAGTGTGAGTACTCCTCCTTTTCTTCTGTCCTGTCGGTCTGATCTAAAACACTGGTAGCCTCTGATTTTAAAGGCGGCATCTTTGGTTAGGTGTGTCTCCTGTATGCAGCATATACTTACCTGCTCTGCAAAAAGTATGTTCTCTAGTTCAACCTTTTTGCTATAGCCATCTCTAACACTGCTGACACCCTCAGCATTCCACTGCATTATTTTAAGTTCTTGCTTTTTGGCTGTTTTCTTCTGTTGTATTTTTTGGCCAGTAGCTCTACTCTCATGTCTCCTGACTCCACAAGACGAACTGAGAGGACCTCCAGTAGCATTGGGTGGACCCTTTCGAGGCAGGGGGCCCGACACTGCACCTGCCTGGTTAGTCTTCACAGGGCGAGCACCATGTTTGAAAACTGTAGATATAGACATTTCATTAGCGATAATGCGTGTTACCCTGATTTTTGCGATGCGCCTTTTGGCTGGGTAACTCCGACTTCAGCACCTTTCCTTGCTAGGGCAGACTGTGGTCTTGCTCGGACTGCCATGAAGACAGTGTGGCTGGCCTGGCCAAAACTTTGTTTTCCAGCCTCTGGTGGCTGTACTTAAGCCCCTTCTCCATGTCAGATGGTTTGAGACAGTTCCACAAAGACACTCTGACTCTGAGATGAGGAATCTGATGAGTGCTTCAACGATATCCATTCCCCGCCACCTATAGTCTACTGGCTCTGTTTTGTTTACATCATTCTGATAGCCATTTTTGTAAAGACCCATAGGCTTGTCACGTCCTGGATTCATTGGTTTCACACCAGACTTCCCTCATCCCCGCCAGAGATCTCCATGTCCCCATCCGTCCACCAACCTGACATTACATTTTGCAAAAATAACAATTACAATTAGTGTTGATTGCTACAGGTTTCTGGGCTACAGAGGTAGGTCAGAGTTTTTATGCAAACAGATCTATGTTCCCTGTCTCACAAACACTATGTTAAGATAAGTGTGCTCTTAACACAGTTGTTCCCAGGGGAACCTCCTGCCTTAATGAGTTCAGCTGTTATCTCATCACATCCTGGTTATTTACTATTTTTCAGATTCTTTATTGCCCATAAAACTTCTTCAATTGACGGTTCGGGTTCTTTCTCCTCCATTGATTTTCGCCTTGACAATCAGTTGTTTTAAATTACTCTGCAATATTTCTTCCATCTTTCTAGAATTTCTTGTCTCTGTCAAGATGATGATCAAGATGATGATAACGATCAAATATTATTAATTTATCGCAAACACTGGCGAGAAATTAACCTTCCCAGTGGAAGTGTGGTTCATGCTATCGGAAAATCGGGGGAAAATTGTTTTATCCCAAACTATAAATCCAAAATTAGTTTTGTTGGAGCCATCTTGTGTCAAGTGTAATGTATTTTTAAGTGATTGGTTTTTTTTGGCATAAGGTAACTTTTATGCAGCGTTTTAAAGTAATATTCGCAAATCCTAGCTAACGCATGAGTAATAGCACTTTCGCGTGGAATACTTGTCATCAGTAAGTGCAGATTTTAAAAAAATAAGTATTCCAGATTATGTTGTGACATTCTTCAAAAACAAAAGTAAAAGACAAAAAAGTGGTAAAATGCTCCCAGCTAGGATCCCCTTTCATCCAAAAATGAATGCTGTAACGACTATCAGGAAGCAACAGAAGGACAGACTGTGAGCTAGTGTCCGACAGGAGTCACTCCAGTGAGATTTTGTTGTGCGCCATACCTACCTCACCACCCCAACATCATGATCCTCGAACCAGCTGTGTGTTATAGGAAAAAACATCATGTGACTCCAAGCTTTCCAAGTCACTCAGGTTCCGGTTATCTCTGCGAGGAACTTGACTCATTGCGAGTCTTAACACGATTATTGGTTATGAGTCAGTTTTTGTTTTTGTTTTAATTTTAGTAAATAACTCTTTCTCAGTGAACTCTTTCTTTGTTTCAGTTCTTTAAAGTATAATATATTTAACAATTATAACCAGAAAGCTTGTTATAAAGATAAAGGTGATGTGCAATGAATTTTACAACGCCATGATGGAAGTTTTAACAGGTTTTGCAAGGCGAAGTATATTTTATTCCCTATTTATACTCCGCTTTTAATTTCCTCGCATAATTACGCTGCTTCTGTTGAAGGTTGTGCCTAGATATTTGCATGTTTCTGCATTCCTAATAATCATATCTCCAACATTTATATAATCTGGATCATTCTGCCTCTGGTCTCTTAATATCTTCATACACTCCGTCTTATCTTGGTTGATGATCAAGCTCATTTTTAGTGCCACATCTTTCAGGTGTTAAAATCCAAAATCCTGTCCCAAAATACTAAAATATCAGTCTACAAAAGTATAATAAGACCAGTCGTCATGAATGGATAAGAAACGTGGAGTACAACAAAGAAAGATGAACAACAATGCAGATCTTTGAGAAACAAGATCACAAAAATAATCTTTGGGACCACAAAGGATTCCAACAGTAGAGATGGAGAGTTAGATAGAACACTGAAATTAGCATCTTATTTAAATCCCAACGAATTATAAATATCTTGAAACTGAACACATTACGCTGGCTAGGCCATGTAGAAAACAAATGGAAGAGAACAGACAAACGAAAATGATGTATGCGCAAGAGATGAGGGAAACAAGACCAAGGGATAGACCAAGACATATATGGAAAGACAACATAGAAGAGGATATAAAATAAACTGGTGTCACTAACTGAAGAGAGAAGATTAGGAATAGAGAGGAATGAAGGCGAACTTTATCTGCAGCAATGAGCCTTAATGGCTTAGAAAGCTGAAGAAAAAGAAGAAGAAGAAGAAGAAGAAGATGATGATGATGATGATGATGATAGTTTTGGTGACAAGTTCTAACATGTATTATGTCTAGGTGGCTCAACAATGAGACTGCTGGTAATGGCAGTGACTGGTTGCCTGAAGTTGTAGCCCAAGGCGGTAGCCATTCCTAAAGTGACGCGCCTGGGTGGTTTTGAAAGTTAAAGTGGGAAGATGGGCTTTGTTGCGATTAATAAGATAATTATTAGAAGAGGAGGAGGAGTGGATTAGCTAGCAATTATTGATACGGGTGACTGACAAGTTGGGAGTTATCAAGAAGAGAAGAAAAACAAGATTGCAACATTACGTTGCGACTGTATTGTTATGTCCGAGTAATTAGATCGACAATTTTACATTCAATTTTACTAGATAAGGCGTTGTGGGTGCTACGTCTGACAAATGACTTCAAGGCTGAACAAATTTAGCCATACGTCATACAATGGTAGCATTGGTAGCTGACACAAGCGTCAGTTTTTGCTTAATGATGTACAGATTAATGTGAATTGGAAGTCTGTTTTGTTGACCTACTTTCCTAACCTAAGTTATGTGTGACTTGTGAATATTTATTTTGGCTCCGCTGCATTGTCCGAATTCTGTGAATGTGTTTAGTATATATCCTGATAGAGGATATAGTGGATGGGAAGAAAACTCGTCAATGTAGCGACAATATGATCTTCTGTTCTTTGCTATTTATATCCATGATCTTCATCTTAAGCACTCTTCTTGTGTGACCTATTGTAGACAACTGCGCGGTTTATACTAAGAATCAACTCTTCATATTACTATAAATAATGTTAATATTAAATAATGGAGTAACAATAATGACATGATTATAAACACTGATAAAACAAAGTCAGTGCTCATAACAACAAGACAGAAACTACTAAACATGACAAAAACAACACTACAGCTCTGTACTAAAAAATCGTTAACGAACACAAAAAGCTATGCCTCACTACTGACCAACATCTAACCTGGAACTCTCATGTGCAAAGTCTAACAAAACTCCCTGGACAAAAGTATCATCATAACCACCATCATCATCATCATTTCGTGCCGCCCCCTCACGGAAGGTTAGCTGCAACGAATCTCCATTCTGTTCTGTTTCTTGTCTTCTTGGAACACTCGGCCGAGCATGTCCCTGTCCATCTCTTGATGTTGTCTACCCAGCTTTATCGCTGTAACCTCTTATTTTTCCCTTCGATCTTGCCTTCAAGAAGGGTCATCATTATAGTATTATGCCTCTTGACATGCCCAAAGTATCTTAGCTGTCTTGTGTTTACGATTTTCAGTATTTCTCTTTTCACTTCTAGTTGGTTTAGCACTGCGTTGTTTGTTTTCTTTCTGTCCGTGGGATACGCCATATTCTTCTATATATCCACATATTTCAAGGGCCTCGGTTTTCTTTTCTGTTTGGTTTTTTTATTCAAGGTCCAGGCTTCTGCTCTATAGAGGAATATTCTTCTTCTTCGTTCGCATAGAGAAATATTGAATATCTCTCTCTCTCTCTCTCTGAACCTTAAGTGCCCAGGGCACATGGGGCTTCCACAAGGGTTTTCCACAAATGCCTGTCCTTCGCGTTTTTTTCTGCTCTTGCGCAGGTGAGCCCTCTATTGCTCAACATCCTTTCTGTTGTTCTTCTCCATGTCTCTTTTGGTCTACCCTTACTTCTGTTCCCCTGTGGTGTCCATCTTAGTGCTATTTTTGGTAGTGAGTTGTCAGTCATTCGGAGCACATGTCCCAACCATTGCCAGCGTCTTTCCTCAATAATTGTTGTCAGTGGCTTCATCTGCATTTCTGCCAACAAGATGTTATTTCTTATGGTGTTTGGCAAAATATTTTTTTAATTCTTCGTAAACATTTAGTCTGGAAAGAATTCAACTTGTTTTCTATGGTTTTGGTGATTTTCCAGCATTCACTTCCATAGAGTAGTACACTTAGAACATTACTCTTAAATATCCTGATTTTCATATTTATGCTTAGTTTTTTTTTGTGATTTCCATATAGTCTGCAGCACTGCAAAAGCCTGGTTTGCTCTAGTAAGTCTGCTGTTGATGTCCTCTGTGCTGTCTCCATTTTCTACTACTCTGCTGCCAAGGTATACAAATTCGTTGACCTCCTCCACTAACTTGCTATCTACTCTGAGTACATTTCTGTTGTTCACATTTTGCTTCATTAACTTTGTCTTTCCTACGTTGATCTTTAGTCCTATGTTGTTTGCATTCTGAGTTAGCTTGTTTATTTTATCTTGCATAACTTTGTGACTGCTTGATAATAGACAAATGTCGTCCGCAAAGTCAAGGTCCTCCAGCACTGTGTCAAGGGTCCATTGTAATCCTCTGCGTTTGTCTGATGTTGCCTCCTTCATTAACCAATCTACTGCCAAGATAAATAATGTTGGTGATAGTACACATAATATTGAATATACGTAGCATTGTACGATACGTAATCTCAGTTGCTGTGATATTTGTTTTGATGTGAGCATCTTCTTTATGGAGGTGTTTTTTGCCAATCCTATTAATTTGTGGATTTTTGTTTCACATTTTTCATCCCCTGTTATCATGCACCACAAAAGCCTGAAGCTTTTCACTTGTTCAAGTAATTCTCTATTATGTTTATATTTAATGTTGGCTTTCTCTCTTCTCTGCTGATTATCATGATATTTGTCTTTCTGATATTTATTTCCAGTCCGCACTTTTGACTTTCATCGTTTATTCTCGTCACTAGATTCTGTAGGTATTTTTTTTAATCTCTGCCATCAACACGGTGTCATCCGCATTTCTTAGGTTATTGATTGCTATTCCTTTAATGTTTGATCCAGGCATCTCACTAGCTTCTTTGAATACCTTCTCTGTACAAAAGTTAAACAAACATAGAGAAATGACACATCTTTGTCTAACCCCTCTCTTTACATCAGTTGATGCTGAGTAGTTCGTGCTGGACCACATAACTGCCGTCTGTTCCCGATACAGCTTGCTTATTATTCTGATGTCTTTGCCATCAACATTAATCTCTTTCAGACATTCCATCAGCTGTTCGTGCCTGACTCTGTCAAAGCCATTTGTTCAATCTATAAAACAAGCATAGATGTCCTTTTTAACTTCCATGTACTTCTCAATTATCATTCTAATGCTGAATATCGTTTCTCTTGTTGTTGTTGTTGTTTTGGTAGTGCTATAAAAATGGAAGAATACAAAAAGTATACCAGTTATCCAAAATTAAGCACTTCATCGATCAAGACACTAGGAAGACATACTACACATCTTATATACAAATACGAGGTACATTTAAACTATTGTTCAGTAATCTGGGACGCCTGCTCATTGTCAAATATTAAGAGTCTTTGCTCGCTTCCACGGCGGCGAGCGGTTAAACTTATCAGTGACAAAGATCATGCACAGACAACAAATCAGCACAAACATATCAAAAGTCTGCCTCTCAAGAACAGATTGCTGTTCAACATGGGCAAGTTAGTTCATCAAATTCTGTCACGGTTCTCCATCTTATCTTTGGAAACTATTCAGATCTAACCCAAAATGTAGCCATCGATTAAACATTTTTCTTGCAAAACCTATACTTGATCTTTTTAAGAAAAGCTTTGCTTATTCCGCTGCACATCTTTATTCTATTATATATATACAAGCCATACTCCTTCCTATAACTACAAACTTTTCCAATATCTACTTAATGTCGAGAACATGCCTCCATGATTTAAAAAAAAATTTAATAATTTTTTAAATGTGCATGTTATTATAGACTCTTTACAGACCCTGAATTAACTAATTATTTTTTTCCTGAATAGTAGTGAAATAGTAGTTTAGTAGATATAATTAACGTGAAACTGCGGCGATAGCTTTTTTACATATATGTAATCAGTTTTTATATTGATTTCATGGAAAAGAGTAAACAGTAAATGTTTTATGTTGTTTTATTTTTGCCAACTTTGTAAATGTTAATTATGCTTGTTACATGCGCAGCACATCTGTAAAATGTCTGGAACAGAGAGAAAGCCGTGTGACAAAGGGCAGAATATCAGACGGACATGCGTGCCCAATTCTTAACCCTTTGGAAATAAAGATCAACCAGTCAATCAATAACACGCCAGCCAGCCAGAGCCCCCCCCCCTCCACACACACACACACATACACACGCGCACACACATATTCAATAACAGAGACACAGAACTGCCTCTCTCTGATGCATTTAAATTTCATGAAATCTACACAGTAAGATAGTTTCAGATATGATTTTGTTAAAGCATTAAGATGTTAATGACATAAAAAGGTTAAAGAATCCTCACTTTAAACTGCTGAAGTCTTTTGAAATGTTTTTAATTCTAATAATGGATCAACTCATCTGGAAACGTATGCCTTTAAACATAAATAAAAATATAAAGAATGAACAAAAGAAAGAAAAAAATGAAATAAAAATGAAATAAACAAAGGACAAAGAGCATTAAATCTCATTCAATGCCGCCATCTGTGCAAGCGTGAATGAGACGTTTATTGTCGGAGGAAACCATGAATATGTAAGTTAATAATTGGTTTATACTTTTGTGATGTGGATGCCTGCCCGACCTCACTTAGGTATGATTTAGATAAATAGAAATAGACACTGAATGATCAGAATTCCATATTAACATAATTATTCCATGTAAGATGTCATGTTTAGCAACGTGCAAATTGTAGGTTGTGTATGTGCACATGATTATGTATTGCAACGTTCAATGTAAGAGCATGTTTGCATACAACATATATACCAATTAGTTAGTTTATGATTACATTCAGAATGTTAATCTTTCAAGTATGATTATTTTGAGATTTTTGCAGGGAACGATTTCTGTTGCTAATCAAACTAACATACATGTGCAAGATTGTTTTACTGATCTCCGTTAATTTATCGTTGATCTATTTTTTGTAGAATTCCAAGTATTGAAAGACATTATTTTAATTATTTTTGTTCAAGAATATATAAGCTGATAAATAACTACATTATATGTGATGATCCTTTGTTTTGATTTTGGTTAACTTTGTAAACTACAATATAAGTCTATGATAATTTGAAGAAGAATTGTTTAATAGCGTTTCTTTTCATTTGTGTAATAAGTCGATGGGTAGTTGTATAATAGATAAAAGGGTAAAAGTTGTATAATAGATAAAAGACTGCAGTAAAACTGGTTCAAACAATAAAGATTGATAGAGGTGTATGGTGCAGTTTTATAAGGGGGCAGAAGGAGTGAATAAGTGAGAAAAAACAAATAGAAAGTATGAGAGTTATATGATAATGTATAAATGAAAAACACAAAACATCCAGTATTTCGTTGTGAGCCTTTTTCGAGGATTACATACACAAACAAGACAAAACATATAACTAAACGAGAAACTTATTTTAGTGGCATCCTCCATAAAGTAGGAAACACAAGAATGTGTGTCCCGTAGACCACAAGGGCCACGAAGGAAAGCAGATGTAGTCAGTCGAAAGGAAGAGACGGAGAAAGGGAGAGAAACAGGTGGGGGAGGGGAGAAAAAGGGGAAGGGCAATAGACTCCTGTAAGCCGCTAGAAAAGCAGGTGTGGGGGGGTGGTGGCGGGGAGGGCGGGATAGATAATATGAAACCGATAAATAAGACAAGACTCTGAGGGGCAAAAACACCTGTAGGCCGCCAGAGAAGAAGAGAAGGTGGCAGTAAGGAGGGAGAGAGACATTAAGAGAAAGAAACAAGAAAGAAGGGTATAAATAACAGAAAAAAGTGCAAAAACTAAAGAAGTTAAAGGAAGCTGAAGATATTGTTAATTCCAGCTGGGTAGAGACAGCCAGCCTGGAAAATAAGGCGCTGTTCTAAGACCCTCTGAGATCGTACATCAGCGGAACAAGAGCAGATCGTACTAACAGAAATGTCCTGTTTTCCCCTGTGGTTGCTAAGGCAAAAATGTTTAGCCACAGGTGTCCAAGCCCTCTTAGAAATGTCGTTAAGATGTTGACGAAAACGATCTCCTAAGCTAAACCGGTCTCTCCTATATACTTCATATCACAACGTTTGCACATAATAGCATAAATAACATTGTGTGAAGTGCAGTTGAAGCCCTTCTGAACTGATAACGTTGACTTAGGGAAAACGATCTGGCTAGCCTCGACAGCAAACGGGAAAGTGTTGCATTTACGACGTGCTGGTACCATAAAAAGTGTCATATGTCTTAAGGTGACTTCGAACTAAAAGGTTCCTGAAGTTCTTGTCCCATCTGTAGGCCACCACTGGGGTGTTGCGTGAGTGCCAGTTTAACTCTGTCCGAGCTACAGTGCGGTTTATGAGTTCTGTCCACTATAAACCTACAGACTCCCACAGATATCTCTTGTACTCTTCCTCCAATCCCGGATCATGTAAGGACTATATTCCTTTTTCTCAGCTTCTTAGGTTGCGACGGTTGTGCATTGAGGATGTTGCTTTCCATGATCAAGCCCACAAAATGCTAGATTTCTTCCGCTAACGCGGCTATCCAGAACATATTTTCTCGTCGTCTTGGAACCGCATCAGCCATATATCGCGGTAACAAGGTCTCACTCCTAAACTGCACTGTAGTTTGAACAGATGTACGATCTCGGAGGGTCCTAGAACAGCTCCTTATTTTCCAGACTGGCTGCCTCTACCCAGCTGAAATTAGCAGTGTCTTCAGTTTCCTTTAACTTCTTTAGTTTTGCACTTTTTTTTCTGCTATTTATACTCTTCTTTATGTTTATTTCCCCTAAATTCCCTCCCCCTCCTTACCACCACCTTCTCTTTTTCTCTGGCTGCCTACAGGTGTTTTTGCCCCTTCGGGTCTTGTCTTATTCACCAATTTCATATTATCTCCCTGCTTTCCTGCCCCTTCCCGCCATCACCCCCCCCCCGACACCTGCTTTTCTAGCGGCTTATAGGTGTCTATTGCCCTTCCCCTTTTTTCTCCCCCCTCCCCGATCTGTTTTTCTCCGCCTCTTCTTTCCGATTGGCTTCATCTGCTTTCCCCGCGGTCTCTGTTCCTCGTCTATGGGACACGCACTCTTGTGTTTCCTTCTTTTTGGAGGATGCCACTAAGATAAGTTTTTCGTTTAGTTATATGTTTTGTCTTGTTTGTGTATGTAATCATCAAAAAAGGCTCACGCCGAAATAGTATGTTTTTCATTTATACATTCTCATCTTACTCTCATATTTTCTATTCGTTTTTTCTCATTTACTCACTCTTTCTGCCGCCTTGTAAAACTGCACCACACACCTCTGTCTACCTTTATGAATAAGTTAGCGCACTTAACGTACATCATGTACAAATGTTAGCATAATTATGGTTACATTTTCTTATTGATATTGGTCACTGCGCTGTTAGTGAGACATTGTACTGACAGAGCCGTAAGTAGTGAGCAGGCCCAGTAAAGGAGGGGAGGGAGGGGGTGTCTTCCGAGCTGATGCATCACTCCAGTGCTAGAAAGCTTCCCCTTACTTTTAAGGAAGGGTTTCCTCTGTTTCATGAGGAAACTGCAGTGGATGAAAACAGAATGGCTAAATCAATGAAGTAAGTGGCTTGGGGGAGTGGAGGATTGTTTTATCAGCTCTCGGAGGCCCTGGTGGTGAAGTGTGTAGTACATGTAGCGGTTAGGCTAACAGTAACATTGGCTACAATAGTGAGAAACACAGAAAGTTTACATATAAGAAGAAAGTGAAAGTTGTTATACTTTAAGTGAGGATTATTGTGCATGTAAGAAGAAACCGAGAATTGTTGTACATG
The DNA here is from genome assembly GCA_009760885.1 of Achatina immaculata. NCBI lineage: Eukaryota > Metazoa > Mollusca > Gastropoda > Stylommatophora > Achatinidae > Lissachatina > Lissachatina immaculata. Next base: position 19,171,843 of record CM019718.1, on the reverse strand, counting down.
TAAGAATAAACAGTAAAAGGTGTAGTTTCAGCCTTGTACTTCAGCATCTTTCTCAACATTCACAGCTAACAACTGACATGCTCGTACTTCAAGTTGAAAACCAGTAAGTTATCTGTAATCTTTCTAGAGAGATTCCTGGCGTGGGTAGAGTCACCACTGTACATGACGCTCACTTCCTGTCTGCTTACTCTGCAGGAATATTTACAACAAATATGGTCACTACCTATAGCGAGGACATGCTCCATGAAGAAAATACAACATTGTGTCCAGTATCTAATTCTGCCACGAAGAGACCAACGAGACAGCAAAAACCAAGCGACAAATATCGTGAAACGTTTGCAGTATAAACAAATAAATCAATCACATACAGCTTAAAGATTAAAACTATTTTAATAGGTATGTCTATAATAGAACAAAAAGTGCCTTTATAAATGTTTTTTTGTTTTTGTTTTTTAAGGGAAAGACCTTGAAATAATCTTGGCGTACTATCGTCGCGTATCTTAAGTTAACAACATCAGGAAAAGACCTTGATATTACATTAGCCACTTCTGATTTCATGACTATATTGTCAGCTGAGAAAGACCTTGGACATCAGCGCCAGGACACAATTCACAGAGGACTGAACTGCTCGAGAAGCTCCAGGGAAAGTTTTATGGTCAGATCAAACAAACTGACGTGGTTTAATGTCATCAGTAAAAACAGGCCAGAACTTACTTGTCTTGCACGATGAACAAACACCTGAAATATAATTTTAAAAAAAAACATTATTTCAAATCATATCATGAGGTTTATGTCTCCTTCATTTTAACTATAATAAACGTAGGAAAGGCGATATACAATTTGCTTAAGAAATCACTACAGTTTTTTTTATCTACTTGGTTTATTTCAATTTTTCTTCATTTCTTTTTTTTTTTCAACGAGGCCGCCGGTACTATTCTTACGAGAACGTCCTTTAAGGAGGGAAGTGTACAGTAAACATCAAATGCAATATTAATGTTACCATGACTAGTACACACCTCATTTCCAGGGGTCATTCTGGCGTCAAGACTGTCTCCTACACTTCTGAGAGCAAGGATGATATCTTTCGTGAGATCCTGGTCACAGTAAGAGACATGTTGCTCTCTCTGTAGCTTCTCCTGAAGATCTCCGGGAAGTTCTTCATTGTTTGTTGAAGCATTATCTTGATGTTCTTGGCTAACCTGCTCTAAACGGCTCGCAGAGTCAAGAATCAACGATCTTTCGTCAGCTGCGTTGGTTGTGAAGTCTCTTTGACAAAATAAAATTATTTCAGAGCGCATAGCTAGATCTGTTTTAACAACAAGAAATGGAATACAGCCAAAACAAGCGCGTTTGGTATTGCCTTTTTTGCTGGCGATAATGCCTTGGGAATCAATATATACATCAGTTATAGGCTGACTGGAATCACAGCTTCCATGAAAGTTGAAGATGTTGCAGCCTTTGTAGTAACATCTTAAACGGCTGCAGTAGTTCTTGCCACTAACGCTGTTAATGTTGCAATGCTGATGGAAATGAAGTAGATAACTGTAGCGATGAGTGCTGAATTTGTCTGTATTCAAGTTCCGCGATGACTTAGCAGTTTGTCTGATCTCTACATTTTTTGAACCGCTGCAACAGTCTGAATACGTTACTGACACTGTGGGAGTAGCCTTCAGTCCGGCACTGCTGAGACATTTCACAGAGTTTCTAACACCTGCAATGAACAGTATGAAACCTTTTAAATTAAAATTACAATTTATAACTTACCTTTAATAAAGGCCACAATTCTGCATTCAAAAATGATTTTAAAAAAACAGTAAAGTTATAAAAGTGTTATACACATATAAGTTTTTATAAAACTGGCAATGGATCTTTTTATTGAAACTGTATGAATTAATTACGACCTCCTTGTTTCACATTTTAAAAAATCTTTTTTTTCTTTTTATTTGCTTTTGTATGCAGGAAACTCTCTACTATATAGAGCGGAACAACAACACAACTCTTCAGATCATCAGAGGAAGTACTCCCCATCAGACAAGTGTTTCGGCCCTATAAAACTCCTGACACTCTAAGGGAGGTGGGCCCCTCTGGGTCATGACTCCCATAGGTCTCACCCCCCCCCCCTTTAGAGTGCTTCTGTATATGTGTTAGCAACAACATTCTTTTCAAACAGACTAGTCTTAGTTTTCTTGTGTGAAAGATTAAAACATGCCTGTTCACATCAACTTAATTGATCTGGACAAACTCATGACATTAAAGAAGTACTTACTCAGTCTTATGGGACATCTAACTGAGTACAGATTCCTGATCAAGAAGACTTTGAAGCAATGTTTTGTAAGAAACAACTTAACATCAGACAACAAACAGTAGCTTTCACGTAGAAACAGAATTTTGCAACGATTGCTAAACATTCACTGTCCCTCCTGGATTTATATTCAGGTGAAAAAAATATACTTTTATTATTAACTAAACTATAAAGCTAATACAACAGAAGATTAGTAACAATAAATACAACTGTGAATGTATGATAGTAAATATTACCATAATAAACTTATTATAGCGTTACGAGAGGAGCAGGAGAATGAGCCATCATCGCGAGAAACTTACCGATGCTAGAAATAAATCAGTATGAGTGACAGCTGCAATACTTTGACAGCTTGAGATCAATATACAGAATGCAGACAAAAACATAAAGATTGTGCCAGTCTAATGTACATTTTATAGAACTGTATGGCTATCACACATAGAAAACCATATGGAACATGACGCCTGGTAATGACTTTTAAACTGTTGGGTTAAAAAAAAAAAACAACCCTTAAATTCTGTGAGTGTGGAGAATACGAACGAAAGTTTGAATTCATGAAGAATACAGGAAGTTAGCAAAGTCAGTGTGCAGTATCCCAGTATCGATTCCGGTATCGTAGTGGCTGTGATTTATAGGCACATCTACCTGCGTGTGTTAGCATGTTGAAATCTGCCGTTGTGTAACATTCATTGTATTCAGTCTGTCTTCTGCGTTTGTATATTCAGTTGTTAAGCAGCGTTTGAAGTGCATGACAGGCTAATTGTTTAAACCAGTTTATTCACTACCGTTCTTTCACTGGATGAAAGTATTTTTCTTCTTGAACACGCATTTCGAGAAAGCAATATACCAATTTAGTGCGGGAGCAGTTTGCTGAAAAATTCTTAGGAACATCCGTACCTCATAGCAATGCAGTTTATAAACAGTATCTGACTCTATGCTTCGGAGTCATCAAAGGCTATGTGGAAGTTGGCACAACAGGAAGGTATCGGGATTGCAACAGCACATAAAGCGGTCAGAGAAAATTTGAAACTCTTCCCATATAAAGTAACAGCGGTTCAACAATTGCTGCCGACGGATCGTGAAAAACGACTTCGTTACTGTGAATGGTTTACAAATTTCATTCACACTGAAACTGCTGATATTCTTGATGCCACCGAGAGGTGAAACCAGGCTTCATGTGTAATTTTTTTTACAGATGAGGCCTGGTTTCACTTCTCGGGTTATGTTAACACACAAAGAGTGTACATAGAAAACATTTCGCAAGCAGATCTAAGAAAACTGTTTGCAAATAAAATAAAAATTAAACATGTTCAATCTTGCATAGATGCACAAGGACATCATTTCCAACATTTGTTACAAGGTCTGATTAGCTTATTTTACGTAACATTTTTTTATCGGCACGCTTGATTGGCGACCCCAGTCATACCTTTATATCGTAGCCGCTAAGATACCACTACGATATCGGAATCGATACTGGGATACTGCACACTGACAGTTGTTCTACAACTCCCTTTAGAAATAAATAATATATATTAGAAGATGAAAATATCTGAAACACGCTGAAGGTGCAGAGTAAAAGCCAACATTTTTACGTTTTCGTGCCAGATGGCAAAGTGAGACTAACAAAAATAGAAAATGTGGGAAACCTTTTAACAAGTACGCTTGTGTCCGCAACAACTCAGTTCAATGTCGTCATACCTAAAAATGCACGAATATTTCTTCAACATTTCTACTCTCATTTCGACTTCAGAAAATAAACCAGTTACAAACTCACACCAGTAGCAGACACTGGTGAACTAAAGCAGCGCTTGGGCACCCTTTTCAGGTGCCTTGAATTTGAATCTGAATTGTTCACTCATATGACGAGTGTTCCTACAAGTAGAACGCTAATGTTGTCTATATAAAAAGCTATCGCGAAGTTAATAAACGGAGAGTGATGTCACAAACTTTAAATGAAGAACTCCTGTATAAAATGGACTGCAGCCACTATGTAGAAGCAAACTTGTTTTTGGTAACATGCGCTTAATTTTGATCTATCAAGTTAGAAACTCGCCTCATTTCACGAGTTTCCTGCCTTTTATTACAAGGTATCAGTGTGTGTGTGTGTGTGTGTGTATTTTCTTTACACATTTATATTTTTTCCTTTCTCGTACCGTTACACGTGCTGTCGTAATGTTTACGGCAGTGTCTCCCTTTGCAACCAATCAAAAGCCTCTGATGTGGGAATAGCAATTACGCCAGCCAATGAAATTGCGCCGAGTTACCGTGCCATACTGGTGGCTGACGAAGTTATAATCAATGATTATTTCTGCCTGGTGGCGCCGCAGACAAGTTATTAACGAAATCTACCACGTCTTGCCTTCAGCTTTTTTTTCTTCTTTTTTTTCTATCATTTGTCTGGACTTAGTTATTCTTCTACCCTGATTATCATCCCACCCCCCCCCACACACACACACGCACGCACTCGTGCGCGCCAAGCCATCTTTTGTATCTCCTTTATGCTCCAGAAATCTCTCCAGTTATTGAAAGTTGGTTATTAACCCTTTGATCACGCCACTTAGAGACTGTTCTAGGCTTTTCTACTGTACCTCTTCGATGAGAATACAAATGGCTAACATCATTTCGTCCTCCAGATGTGCAATATATTAGTAGGTTTAAAAGTTCCTGGGCTAATGTTGCCAAGAAAGAATAAACAAATCGCAAACTACTAATAAAACCAAGTCCGCATACAGTATCTTACTATTCTATTTCTCCAGCTCTGATATTCAGTTACTACTTGTGACTGTGCACGCGATATTTTAGTTACGAGAGTTTCTTCTTAAGCAAGCTACAGCAGACTACTTCAGGCAGGGCTGGATTAACCATTAAGCAAAATAAGCACATGCTTAGGGCATCAAGAGAAAAAAAGCGGGGGGGGGGGGGCACCACAGAAATTTTCCATAGCCAAATTTACCACGGTCCATGTGGCATATGGTGCAATACTGCAGTTGGTGCAGCTCAACCAAGATCTGCAAAAGGGGCCCCCACATTAGATGAAAAATTACATACATGCATATATATATATATATATATATATATATACAATAACAAGAGCACTCAGAGAGTGGAGACCTCCGCCAAGGGTCATGAAACCCCTTTTCACATAAATAAAAGCAAACTTTGTATGCAGTCTGTGAAATTTGTATACTTTCTGTACAACGTCAGTAAAAAAAAAAACATACACACACATATACTCCGACAAAAACAATAACCTCCGTGGCGGAAGTCAAAATAATAATAATAATAATGATAGAGGTCAATCTTGGGAATACAACAAAATTAGAATATGGTAACTGCCCCACGGTCCACGGAGGCTCACATGATCGCTCTTCTCTAATAAAGGTAGATAGAGGTGTATGGTGTAGTTTTATAAAGTGGCAAAGGGAGTGAGTAAAGTGAGAAAAAACGAATAGAAAGTATGAGAATGTATAAATGAAAAACATACAACATCCGATATTTCGGCTTGAGTCTTTTTCGAGGATTACATGCACAAACGAGACAAAAAAACAAATAACTAAAGGAAGAACTTATCTTAATATGGCCTCCTCCAGAAGTAGGAAACAGAGAAATGCGTGTCCAGTAGAAGATGCATAGAGACCACGCAGGCCACACAAAGGATAAGCCGATAGAGCCAGTTGTAAAGAAGAGGTGGAGAGAGAAGAGGAAAACAGGTGGTTGAAGGGCAATAATAACAAGATCACTCAGAGAGTGGAGACCTCCGCCAATGGTCATGAAACCAAGGAGAAAAAAATCCCCGCCCCCCCCCCCCTTTTACATAAATACAAGCAAACTTTGTATGCAGTGTGTAAAATTTGTATACTTTCTGTACAACGTCAGTAAAATAAAAACCGTACACACACACACGCACAAACACACACATATACTCCGACAAAAACAATCTCCTTCTATCCCTTCGGCGTATCCTTTGCGTGGTGGAAGGGCAATAGAAACATGATAGCCGCTAGAGGAGAAGGTGTCGGGGGGGGGGGGAGCGGAGAGAATACGAATGAAGAACATAAACACCTGCAGGGAGAAAATGTGAAACTGGTGAATAGGACAAGACCATATAAACACCAATATGTTGCCAGAGAAGAAAAGAGAGTGGCGGTAGGGAGGGGAGCTAGGAGAAAGAAAGTAGAGTAAAAAAAGTGGGGGGGGGGGAACTAAAGAAGTTACAGAAAGCTGAAGACACTGTTAATTCCAGCTGGGTGGAGACAGCCAGCCTGGAAAATAAGGCGCTGTTCTATGACCCTCCGTATCGTACATCAGCAGAACAAGAGCAGATCGTACTAACAGAAATGTCCTGTTTTCCCCTGTGGTTGCTAAGGCAAAAATGTTTAGCCACAGGTGTCCAGGCCCTCTTAAAAATATCATTAAAATGTTGGCAAAACGATCTCCTAAGCGTAAACCAGTCTCCCCTATGTACTTCATACCACAACGTTTGCACATAATAGCATAAATAACATTGTGTGAAGTGCAGTTGAAACCCTGAACTGGTAACGTTGACTTAGGGAAGGAGATCTGGCTAGCCTCGACAACAAACGAACAAATGTTGCATCTACGGCGTCCGTAACGTCTGGTGCCATAAAAAGTGCCATCTGTCTTAAGGCGATTACGAACTAAAAGGCCCCTAAGGTTCTTGTCCCGTCTGTAGGCCACCAATGGGGGTTTCCCAAAATGTTCATGTGTATCAGCCTCGATCTGGAGAAAATGGAGATGGCGAAACAGTATGTTTTTAACTGCCAAACTATGAGGGTGGTGCGAGAGTATCAGTTTAACTCTGTCCGAGCTACAGTGCGGTTTATGAGTGAGGACTTGTTGCCGCGATATATGGCTGATGCGGTTCCAAGATGGCGAGAGAACATGTTCTGGATAGACGCGTTGACGGAAGAAATCTAGCATTTTATAGCCTTGATCCTGGAAATCCAAATTCTCATTACACAAACGTAGCAACCTAAGAAGCTGGGAAAAAGAATAGAATCTGGGATGGGAGGAAGAGTAGAAGAGATAGCTGTGAGAGTCTGTAGGTTTATAGTGGACAGAAGTAGTAAGCCCGGTAGGGCCGATAGTAACTGTTCAACATTCTATTCCTTTTCTCACTTTACTAACTCCCTCTGCCACTTTGTAAAACTACACCATACACCTCTATCTACCTTTATTATTTAAACTAGTTTTACTGCGCCATCCCTTTTATCGCTCTTCTGTAAGTTTTGTTCATGTCGACTGTCCTGTTCAGTCGTCCACTGAGAATGAGACTTGCAGGGGCGCTAGTAGCTCACTCAGCGTCCAGTGTGCCAACAAGCACAATGTGCTAACATTGTAACTGTGTAAGTAAGCTGATTCCTTTTTTTTTTAATAACACTGACAACAGATAATATAATTAAGTCCTGCTGTCGCTACTAATTTATAACGCGCCCCCGGCAACTCCACTTTTCAGTTTACAAACTCTGAGACAAAATCTGGCTATATTAATTAAAGCACAAGATACAGATGAAGTTGGGAATTAAAATCTCCGTATGGGTTTGCCTTTGACATGTGTAACTGTGTTGATTGCCGCGTAATAATTCAAAAAAAAAATTTTATTTGTGTATTTTACAGACCCCAAGAACCAAGATGAAAAGTGTTCAGTTAAGTGGTGCACAAAAGCGAAAACTATAAAGAGAGAGAGAGAGAGAGAGAGAGAGAGAGAGAGAGGACTTTGAAGTCCAAGACTGCACAGCTGACTATTTTCTTCACACAAATTCCACAAGATGATATACTGCCTTATCTCTGTTAAGTATAGAAGCAGATGTATTACATAAGATTAGTTTTGAGGATCTGATCAAAGACTTTGCAATTTAAAAAAGTAAGAGCAAATTTTTCAAATATAAATAATTTATAAACATAAATAAGGCTGTCTGTGACTTTGTTTCTCTGTCATAAAGCATTGGCTGATTTTCTTTAGAAATAACCTAAAAGAACTTGAAAGCAAAATTTATCACTTGTCAAATATGTAATCTTCATAATTAGTTTTCCTGACTGAAATTAATGTTAGTATTTTCTTCTTGTAGGCTGTGGCTGTTTATCTTTCTGTGTACTGATTTCTTGTGTTGACTTTTCAATTTTAGTTTTATTTTATGTTTTTATAGCTAGCTAAATTTAGGTTGTTTTTGAGAAGGGTCTATAAACAGGCGATTTCTTTTGGCGTTCTTTTATTTTCCCTATGCACAAGTTGTGATCACTGTTGACATCTGCACCTCTATAAGCCATTACATCCATGAGAGATGGTTAGGGTTAGATGGATCATAGTAACAACAGCTATGCTGCAATATATTGACAGACGCTGGATGAACTGATTTGGTAGTTCTGCGCTCTGTAGAATGTACACTTTGTTATTTTGGAACCAACGAGGGTGTTTGAGGCCGCCCTGCACATTGACTGCCAGGGGTAAGGTCCGCACCTCGTTACAGGTGGACCCGATTTGCAGTACCACCGGGTCACGGCCTGATGTTTTCGTTGTCTGGAAAAAAAAAAAATCTGCGCTCTGTAGAATCTACACTTTGTTATTTTTGAACAAACGAGATGCTTGAGGCCTGCCCTGCACATTGAATGCCGGGGGTAAGGTCCACATCTCGTTACAGGTGGACCCAGTTTGCAGTACCACCGGGTCATGGCCTGTTGTTTTCGTCGTCTTAAAAAAAAATAGGGTACAAAAGTTCAGAGCAAGAGTGAGAGTTTTGTGAACTCGCACCGAATTAGGAATCTCGTGCTATAGCGACGGTCTAAACAATTACCTCTTGCGTGAATGTGAATTTCACGGACAGATAGTTTGGAAGGATGGCAGAGAAAATGTTTGTAATATAAAAGAACCCAGAACTGAGTTGAAGCATTATTGATTATGAGAAAAGTTAGAGTTATGTAGAAGCTGTGTTTGTGTTTTTCTAGAAGTCGCTGTTGAGTAGAAGTTTTCCAGTTATGCCTTAGATTCACTGCTATAGCAATTGTCTTGTAGGATAAAGTTTTTGTTAGCAAGAATGTAGTCAGTGTAGTAATATTACAGTGTTAAGTGGTTCTCACCTTTGTAAGGATGTGTGGTATTGTTGATGGTTTGTGGAGTTTTATAGAATTGTAAGTTGTGTCTTCATTTGTAACTACTCTGATGATGGTTATTATTTCCTTCCCCAATGCATTGGCTTCATGCCCGGGAAATACAGTGCATTTTTTGTAATCACCCTGACATGTTGGCAGCTCTCTGGTTTGCCTCATCCACATAGTTCATCCGACATTCTGTTCATTCAATAAACGTTGACTCAGTATTGTAACCTGAACTATTGGTTCCCACACGAGTTTAAATGTGAGTCTAGTCGTGTGTGTGGAAAGTATTGTGACACTCTGTAGTTATTGTAAAGTTGGTGAACCTGGTTTTGTTGCTGAGTCAAGTAGTGTATAATAATGTGACAATCTACCGCTTGGTTTAACAACAAGTACCAAGGTTATGGCAACAACAACAATCAGACCACTCTATACAAATGTAATCTCGAGTTCTCTCTAGAGAAACAGTAATGCTATTTGCAGCTGATGACAATATATTCCACCATCTAAATTGAAGTGAAAAAATTACTGGTTTAGAAAGCAAGATGAGTACATAAATAAAGGACATACAACAATCCAATATTTCGGTAAAAGCCTTTTTCAAGTATCACATACAAAAGCATCATCATCATCAGGTGCCGTTCCGACCGGCGTTGGCTATTATGCTTCTCCACAGTACCCGATCTTCCATGCAGGCAATCAGCTCAGTTGGTGATCTCCCACACCATCTCGTCGGACTGTCCAGTGTCATTTCTCTTGGTCTTCCCCTGGCTCTTATTCCCTCTATTTTTCCTGTTGTTATATTTTCAGTGCCCCCTTCTTTTCATTGCATGTCCTAATCTATTACTCTGTTTAAACATAACTATTCTTGGGAGCTACAATAGTGGTTTCCTGTTGCCTTCTGTCGGTGTGTGTACGGACTCTCCGCTAGCCTTTGGACTCCCTGTCCTACCCGCAAGGCAGCAGGAGCGAGATGTTTTAAGGCGCCTCTTACCCCCCCCCCCCCCCCCCGGTATTCCTTTCACTGAGCACATGAAGTACTTTATAACAGTAGTAGAGCCACCTACCACCCCATCTCGCTCTTTGAGACTACCGCCAGTTGGTCCATCATCATGTGCCGTGCCGATTGGCGTTGGCTATTATGCTTCTCTAGAGTACACGATCCTTCATGCAGGCCATCAGTTCAGTTGATGATCTCCTCTCACACCATCCCGTCAGACTGTCCAGTATCATTTCTCTTGGTCTTCCTCTTGATCTTCTTCCTTCTATTTTTCCTGTTCTTATAATATTTTCAATGCCCCCTCTTCTCATTGCATGTCCTATGAAAGTACATTGTCTCTCTCTTATCTTTTTGACAAGGTTTTTTGTCTCTCCAGCTCTTCTCCTACATTCTTCATTAGTTATTTTTGCTGTCCAGGGGATTCGCAACATTCTTCTAATAAACCACATTTCTGCTGCTTCCAATGATTTTTGTGCAGACTTGCCTATTGTCCATGATTCACTTCCATATAACAAGATAGGTTCAATATAGCATTTTAGGACTCGTTTTCTAACATTCATTGATAAAGATGTGTTAGCTAATATGTTTCTCATTCTCTGAAATGCAGTCTTTGCTTGGCCTATTCTGTTCCTAATTTCTGTTTTGCATTTCCCATCTGAAGTTATTACTGCTCCAAGGTATTTGAATTTCTGCACCTGCTTTAGAATAGTTCCATTTAATTTTATACTGCATGCTGGTGGATTCTGTTTCTTAGATATAACCATAGTCTCTGTCTTTTTGATGTTCAAAGTAAGGCCTTTCTGTTCACTTTCTTTGGCGACTTTATCCAAGAGATTTTGCAGGTCTTGTTGGTTCTCAGCTATCAGTACTGTGTTGTCAGCATACCGAAGGTTGTTAATATTGTATCCTCCAATTTTTATGCCTGGTTCTGTGATGATTGTTCTTAGAATATTCTCGCTATACAGAGAAAAAAAGGTCTGGAGATAGTACACATCCTTGTCGCACCCCTTGTTTTATAGGTTGATATTTTCCAATTCTATTTTCAACTCGAACTGCTGCTTCTTGCTGCCAGTATAGATGTTTTACAATCCTCAGGTCTTTGCCGTCTATATTGATGTCTTCAAGCATTTTAATAATTTCATTATGTTTCACCTTGTCAAATGCCTTGGTGTAATCAATGAAGCATAAGTAGAGATCTTTCTGTACTTCTAAAGCTGTTTCTGTTAGTGTTCGTAAAGCATAAATGGCATTGTGTGTTCCCTTTCCTTGAACAAATCCAAACTGTTCATCTGCTATTTCCATTTTTATCTTTTCCCTTATTCTTCTCATAATTATTCTCAGAAGTAGCTTCGTTATGTGACATGAGAGGCTGATAGTCGGTGGTCGTCACATTCCTTTGCACCTGGTTTCTTTGGTAGTGCTATAAACGTGGATTTAATCAGGTCACTGGGAATATAACCACTGTTGTAAATGTCATTCAGTAACTTGGTTATTACTTTTATTCCTGTCTCCTCTAGTGCCTCTATTTCTTCTATTGTTATATTATCAGGCCCAGTCGCTTTTCCTTTTTTCATGTGTTTGATGGCATCTATAATTTCATCTTCAAGTATTGGTGGTCCCTCACAGTTTTCAGCATCTTGTGTTAATTCTGGTCTTTCTCCTCCATATAGCTCACCGATATATTCTGTCCAGTCTTCTTTTCCCATCAACATTTTACCTTCTTTCGATTTCAGGCATCCTGTGGTATATTTTGTTTTCCTGCCTGTGAGTTCATTAATTCGTTTGTGCATGTTTTTGTTGTCTTTAATATGAGAGTCATCTACCTACCAGTTGGTCCGCGGCTGGTTATTTTGGTAAACCCTTGTTCACAGGGATCCTCCATATCTGGAGGTCTTTCACCATCCGCCAGCTGTGACGCGCTAGGTTGAGGATGGTCGCGCGAGTGTTTTTTTTTTCTTTTACAAAAACAATACAACAGATAAAAACAGGAAAAATGTCTAACTTCGTCTATCTGGGCGCTTTTCGTGCTGGACTTTCTTACAAGGAGGCCAAAAGGCTAAGTCTATACATTTTTCATGTTTTTATCTGTGTTGCTGTTTCTATATGTGATCCTTGAAAAAGGCTTTACCGATTTATTACATGCTTCATTAATATGCACTCACCTTGCTTCCTGCCATTCTTATTTCTGCCCACCTTCCTCACTCTTTTATCTTTTTGTAAAACTGTACAATACACCTATTTTCATTACTAGAACCAGTTTTACCACAGTTGTCATTTCTTTTATGTCTCCAAAGGAAAATTCATGAGTACATGCTGCAACATTGAATGATAAGTGTCCATCATATTCAACTGTGAAGAAGTGGTGTGCTAACTTTCTGCATGGAGATTTCGAGATAACCACGCAGCAAGATCTGAAAGACTTTCAGCAGTGTCAGCTCCAGAAACTGTTCATCATATTCACAATCTGATTTTGGCAGAACAAATTTTGGCTAAATAAATTGCTGAGACACTAAAGATAATCAGGGAATATGTTGGATTTATAATCAATGAGCATTTGAGAACGCACAAACTGCTGGCCAAGTGGGTGCTGAAATATCTGAATGCCAATGAGAAACAAAATCGAGCAGCTGATTTTGCAGAATTCTGAGCTGTGGAATAATTTGTCACTGCTTATGGAACATGGTTACACTTCTATGATCCTAAGACCAAACAACAGTATTTGCAGTGGTGACACTCAGGTTCTCCACAGCCAAAGAAATTAAAGACCAAAAAGTCAGCAGGAAGTTTGATTGCTACCTATTTGGGACAAGGAGGGCATTTTAATCACTCTTCTGAAGGGCCAAACAATTAAAGCAGTATATTATTCAAATTTGCTGTGGCAATTAAATAATGAATTAAAAGAGGAAGCAGAGAAAAGGTGTTCTCATTCTGCAGAACAATGCACCTGCTCACACGATATTGGGTGTTTCGAAGAATTTTAGTGTCTGGGTGTACAGATCATCTACCCTATTCACCAGGTTTTGCTGATTATTTTCTGTTTCCTAAACTGAAAGAGTTTGAAAGGGAGGAAATTTCTGAATGATTCAGAGGTGATAGTTGCAATGGAGAAGAATTTCAGTGACAAGATATCAGTTTGGTTTTTTTTTCGGAAAGAGCTAAGTGGCAAGTGTGTTGAACTTCAGGGTGAATATGTGGAATAACATGTAAGTTTCATGGTTCTAGATCATTCCTTTCTTGGTTGGGGCAGTAACTTTTCAGCACTCCATCATATGTACTTCAGTCAGTCAGTCAGTCTGCTAGTCATTTGTATGTCCTTTCAGAACTTTGCCTCCCTAACACCTCTCCTGTATGCTTCTCGATTATAAGCATGATGCCCTGCTGCTGATGCATCCATTTGCAGATTATCAATGATATATGAACCTCAGGCATACAAATGTTAATGGTGTCATCATTAAGTTAAGCATCAGATAGCAGAAACAAAAGCAGTTTGCATGTGTAAACACATCAGACTGTAGCGTTAATTATACTACATACTGGGAGTAGGAGAAAAGTCAATATATTGTATCACTTTACTGCCAGAATTTAACTTTACAACAAGATGCAGTGAGCAGAGTTAAAAAAACATGCCACAGGATTTTTGTTATAAATCATCTGAATGATGAGCTGTTTTTCAGGTTGTTGATGCTCTCTGAATAAAGACAAAACTAATTCAAGCTGGATGTTCCTTTCTTCTCCTGTCAATTATTTAACAGGCTGCTTCTACAAACATACAGTATGTTTGTGTGTGTGAGAGGGAAAGAAAGGAACAAACAATGCTAGGTCTTTTAGTGAGCAATAAATCAATAACATAAGCAAATGTTAGCTGATCTTTGCAGTAATTTCACAAACAGAAATCAATGCCTGCAAGAAATTAATTCTGTCATGGTGAACAAAGCAAAAATGATTTTATTCACACTGAACATGTTATGTACATTTTATCACAACAGTACAAAGTTTTGGGTAATTAAACATTAAAAACACGTGAAATTGAAGTTATTGTAGCTAAGTGGATGCAGCACAAGACTTTTTGAGAATTTACTCATAAAAAAGACAACTTTACCATGCTATTCAATGCAAAGTAGTCTGGTTGAAAGTTTTCCCTAAGTATGTATTAAAAAATTTTATCATTTTTAATTTTTCCCCTGCCAGCGGAAACACTTCCGGTTTATTAAGTTTCTGCCAGTGTTCTTATATGTACACTAGTTTTGTTTCATTAAAAACCCGGTGTAACTTTTGAGTGTAAACAGTTTAGTGCACATGTCTAGTGACACATGTCACCATTTTGAATGCGTTCTTAACAATGGGGGTCAAATGTTTCGACTGAACGAAAAAATATCAATTTTTTTGTGCGTGACTTCAGAGGTAAACATGTCCCCCTATGACTAGACCACTGTTCATGAATTTACCCCAAGTAGATTTAGACTGTTAGATGGAAAGTAGTTAGATAATAAATAAGTTACATTTAGAAGGTTATTTCAGACATTATTTTAGTATGCCACATGAGTTTGGACACAAGTTGATCTAGGCATCGCCGATGGACAGTAGTGCACAAATATCAGCTAAAATCATCACACTACATATTTTTTCCTAAAAAATTCTTAATCTATGAAATCTTACATTTACAGATATTGTGATGCATAATACATATACATAATACGTGAAAGTAATTTGTTAATTCATTTTTACAACTATATCCCCTATGCATATCAAGACCTGCAATTTTTGTCTGGCCAGATCGGAACATCCGCGTTTGTTGCCTATGGCACGGGAAGAGTTAAATGGGTAAATATTCTTAAACAGATGAACATATTTATATGACAATGTTACCAATTAAAAAGATTTTAACACTAGACATAAGGGAAAACAATTAATCAGGATCATCTAATTGTGGGAAGCACGGCATGGAACTCTTATTCTAGCTAGCTGCCCCTTCTCAAAGATTTCATTACCTGTTCACAGTAATGTTTCTTTACAATCACTCATCTTACTTGGCAATCTCTTCCTATGTTTTTTTTTTTTTTTGTCATAAAATATTTAATTTGCTGCATTCTACAGCAAAAACAAAGATGTAGCTTTGCAACAAGTTGAATTCTTTCCAGACTAAATGTTTACGAAGAATAAGAAAAATATTTTGGCCAAACACCATAAGAAATAACATCTTATTAGCAGAAATGCAGATGAAACCACTGACAACAATTATTGAGGAAAGACGCTGGCGATGGTTGGGACATGTGCTCCGAATGACTGACAACTCACTACCAAAAATTGCACTAAGATGGACACCACAGGGGAGCAGAAGTAAGGGTAGACCAAAAGAGACATGGAGAAGAACAACAGAAAGGATGTTGAGCAATAGAGGGCTCACCTGGGCAAGAGCAGAAAAAAAGGCGAAGGACAGGCATTTGTGGAAAACCCTTGCGGAAGCCCCATGTGCCCTGGGCACTTAAGGTTCAGAGAGAGAGAGCTTTGCAACACAAATTTAGTTTTAAAGCAAAAAACAATGCTGCTTAGGGACAGCTGTTATATCCTGAAAAAGTTAATGCTCAGAAATACACGATAAAATTGTTTTTATTAATAAGCAAGTATCAACATGATGACCTCTATCAACATCATTACTCCCATACACCTCTTCTGTCGGCACAGAACCTTTTTAATCCTTCGCATCTCCAATCCCATCTGCATTGATGGCAAACATAGCTTCCGCCTCTGGGAGACATGGGGAGTCATAAATCTTGCAAATTCTTGTTTCACCTCTGCCTTTTCGAAGAGACAATCTATGAAGATAAGAAAAAGTAATGAACTGACTGCTCTGATAATAGCCATGATGGAATTTCATTGTGTTCATGTTTCTCCATGAACATTTACTGACAACATCTAGAACTACTCTCTTGCTGTTAAATGTATAATGCAAATAAGCCACTACAAAGTGGTATCAGAAATTTCCAAGACTGGTCTTTAAAAAAAATTTTTAAAAGTACAGGTGTACCTTATTTAAATTTGGCTGCCAAACCCTTCAAAATAGTCCACTTAAGAATGTACACAATGCTATCAGTTCCTCTTCCACACCTCAAAAGTCCTTTTCCTTAAGACTGTCCAATACCACCTGTAATTCAGTTTAATTTCGACTATGGTGTTGAAGCAATTCTCCTTCAGGTTCATTTCATTTTGGGAAGAAGGTAAAGTCACAGGGGACTAGGTCAACTCTTCATAACAACACGATGCATGTTCAGGTTTTCTGTGAGGAAATTCCTGGTAGACTCCATAAGTGTTATACAAGGTGTGTCTGGTAAGTAATGAGACTTATTCTATTCAGCCAATCAGCAGGGATGGGGGGCAGATTCTCTGGCCTGAAGGTTAGTGGGGGATGTTAGGTAAAAGGTCAATATCTTGTCATTTGGCTCTGAGTTTTTATAGGGTGCAGATTGCTTGTGAAGAGGACAGCTGTTCTAGCATCATGTAATGGTAAAAAATGCAGGAGTGTCATGCAGCGATAAAGTTTTGTGTTAAACTTGAAAAATACACGACCGAGGCGCTTGGTATGATACATAAAGCCTATGGGAAGGATGCTTTATCGAAAGCACAAGTGTTTCGGTAGCACAAGATGTTCAACGATGGAAGAGAGAGCATCGTGGGTGAACAACGCACAGGGCGCCCATTAACTCTTCCCATACCATCAGCCTACTAAAAGGCCACATCCGGTTTCCATGCTTTTGCCAGGAGCCTTTATAGAGGCCTCTGGTTCATTTTGGTGTAAAATCGGTTGAATTTTTAGATCGCAAGTTGTGTACACCTCACATTTATCCAGCATTCTTTTTCACAGAGCATTATTAATGACGGGGCTCAAATGGCAGTCAAATTTGATGTTTCTGATAGAAGTTTTCAGCTTTTTTGTGTAATTTCGGAGGCAAGCATGTCCCCTTACGACTAGGCACTATTCTTGAATGTATCCTAAGTAGATCTAGACATATCAGACAACTAGAGAAGTAGTTAGAAGGTTATTTCAGACATTATTTTAACAATTTTTGGCACATATAATCACAATATGACATAGACAAGTCAATCTAGATATCTCAGATGATAAATAGTGTCGATCTAGACCAATCCAATGGTAAGTAGGACACAATTATTGTTTAAAAACATCACATTACTTCTTTTTTCCTAAAACATGCTGCATTTATGAAATCTTCATACATTTTTAGTTATTTTGAAACATAATAAGTACACTTATCCCGGAGATCGCCAACACTTGGGTTCTTCACAACGACGATGCGCCGAACCACGCGCCGCTGCTAGTGAGAGAGTTTCTGGCGAAACAAACCTTTACAATGCTGTGTAACCTCCCTATAGCCCAGATTTGGCAACTGCTGACTTCTTTTTGTTCCCCCGGCTCAAATCAAGTTTGAAAGGCCACCATTTTGGGACTGTTGATGATATGCTAGCTGCTTTAACGAAGGAGATCCCTGTTCAAGACTTCCAGGCAAGCTTCGATGCATGGCAGAACCACTGGCAATGGTGTATTGATTCTCAAGGATGATATTTTGAGGAATTTTAAGTATATGTAAGTATATGTTGAACAAATCGAATTTTATGGAATCAGTCTCATTACTTACCGGACACACCTTGTATGAGAGAGCTGATGGACTGTTTGCTGGCAGTCTTTATGGATGAATTTACATATTTTTTCCACAGATTCAGACAAGTTTGTTAATCTAAAAGCTGGTAATCTTGAACAGAGGCATTTGACCGGTCTTGAAACGCAAGTGAAGCTCAAATCTGTGTTCAACTTAAAGAGTGTTCGTCAAATGCCTGATGAAGCATTCTGAGGGTGTCAGTTGCAGACATGCAAACTTCACGCAAACCTTGATGCAGGCATGTTGCTCGAAGTTGTCAGCTACTGTAACCAATGCAGAGCAGTCCTAGCACATGGTCACAAAACCACAGGTACAAACTGAACGTGCGTAGATAGTAAGATGCCAAGTGGCAGACTAAATCAGCAGGCTTGAGAGTAATGGCCTCCAGTGTTCATGTGTATTTGTCATGGTAAATACAGTACAGAAACTTTCCGATACCACTTCATACAAGCATAAAGACAAAAGTAAAAACTCTAATGTGCTCCCCTAACCTCAGAACACTGATGATGATATAAACAAAAATAAAAACCATAGAATAACTTAGTACTCCAAGTACAAGACTAAGCTCTGCTTCTCTGCCCCTTGATACTAATGCTGACAACAGATGACGACAGCTGACTATCCTTATGTCCTGAGGCAAACACAAAAGTTGAGATGATAATTTCTGCAGCTATAATGTAAGTGGAAATGTGGGACAATGAACTCCACTATAACTGAGGCCCATGGCAATCCCTGCCTAATGCACCTGACTGTTACCAGTGAGCTTTTGCAAGAAGATAAATGGGTCTTGACTAGCAATGGATAACGAATCTTAGCCATCAGAATTAATGTTTCTGTTCCCTCATAATGAGGACCAACAACAAATTATTACCTTGCACCAAATGTATTCAGATGTATTGCCATAGAAACACATTTCTGAGATAGAAAATGTATTCTTTTTCTTCGTTCACTTCTACCACCAAGATTGCTCCGTGATCCTATTGAATTTACTCATGTTGTCCTTGATTGGTCCTGTGGTCCCCAAGAGATCCCTGAGAGGACCACATGAAGTTCAGAGTATCGCGGGGCTTGGGCCTGTATTCTCGGTGGGTCACAGAAATGGGATTGCGTGACACTGTGGTTTTCGTTGCACCAGTTTAATCTAGAGTTGGACTTTCTCACCAGAAAACCTTGATATGTTTTGGATATCAGTATATCCCCACCGGATGAGAGGTGGCAGCTCATCCAGCCCGGAGTTGGACTTCTCACCAGAAAACCTCGACGTGTTTTGGATATCCGTATATCCCCGCCGGGTGAGAGGTGGTTGCCCATCCAGTCTAGCGTTGGAGTTTCTCACCAGAAAACCTCAGCATGATTAGGATATGCATATATCCCCGTCGGGTGAGAGGTGGTTCCCTATCTAGACTGCATTGGTCCAGTGTCTCTGACTTCAGCGTTTTGTGGTCATGGCCGCTATCCTTCTTAGCTGTGACCAGGACGGAGCTTTTGTCCAGGAGGACAAATCCTCACCACTAATAGGTTTTGCCCCTGGGTTAAGCCAGTTTAGGCGTATTATCCCAGTATGGGTGCATTTAGGACATGTTCGACCTCTAGAGTGGAGGTATCATAACATTAGTAGTCATCAAGTTTCACCCCTGGGTTATGCTGATTTAGGCATATTTCACCAGTATGGATGTATATCAGACACGGCCGGCCTCTATAGCAGAGGTGCCATGGTATGAGTAGTTCTCATCGCGAGACTATTGAACATACCAATTGATCTTCACTTTATCCGTTCCATCACCTTTTCACAGCGGCGCCCATCTTCAACCCTATTTGCATTTTCTTCACTGGCCGGGAGGAGTTTCACCCCACGCACGGCAGACAAAGAATGTCACCAGCAGTGTCTTAGTTTAACCCCTGGGTCAAGCCGGTTCAGGCAATTCACCCGGTATGGGTGCACATAGGACGTGGCCGACCTCCAGAGCAGGTGCCATGATTTTAGCAGTCCTGGCCTCGAGACTAATGATTACTTCACTTAATCCTTTCTTTCACCTTTTCCACGGTGGCACCGCGCTGCAACCCCATTCGCACCTTTCTTCACTGGCCAGGAGGAGCCCCACACCATGCACAGCAGCTGAAGAATCTTGCCAGCAGCGGGTTTTAAATCAGAGTTTTCCATCTCTCAGATGAGCTACCAAACAAGACTCTCATCTATCCGAAATGTCTGGTTTTCAGGCACAAGATATTCGCCTTCGCCCCTTCTCCTGTCAGTTTAAACAGTTCCGCCACGAGAAGGCCAGGATCTGAACTTAACTGTCAGAGGCTATTTGCTGCACACACCTGGGAGACATTTAATTGGAGTGGAAAGCGTATCCTCCATCCCACCTCCAGCTATGACAGTCCTCAGAACCAGAAAATGAACAAAAATTAGTTGCAACTGTTAAGATTTAAATATACAAAAAAAAGTACCTGGTTGTTGAAGCATGAGCTATAATATTCCCACCTATTGGCTTCTTTGGATCTGCTGCGAACATTGCTGCCCCATCTACTTGAGCTACAACCTGATTTGTGATGACCACAGCTACACCAAACTAGACATGACACAAAAAAACAATGGTACAGAAAAGTCTTTTTTATTCATGTATGTTGTCTGAAGGTCTAGTTAGTTGAAATATGCTACCTATGTCCACAAAACTTCTTGCTGATACCCAAAAGGAAATAATTTATTATAAAAATTTATATATAATCAGATAAATACACATAAAGTTAATGCAGCAAAACTGTGACAACAAAATACTATAGTGAAAATAAACCTATAAACCACAAGATAAATACAGTTTTTCTTTCTTATCAATTTGTTATATACTACATATGTAGTCTAGATTTACTTTCCTCATTTTCCTCCTGTGTGTTTTTATATGAGCATTAGATACAAAATGTGAAAGTCAAAACTTCAGAACTATGTACTTGCTATGATATAAGCAAGTACCTGTCATAAAAATGTCCACGCTATAACCATATATTAAATAATTATTGTCTCAGAGCATCAACAACACAAGGGGTCACTATTTCAGCAGTAATTACCACATCTGTTTCCTAATGTCCAGAAGCAGTGATAAGTGAGTACAAACAAAACGTGCAGAATTTTTCACTTAAAATAATGCATCTTTTATCAGTAAAATTCTCAAGTTAAATGACAATTTGAAAGATATGTTAAATTTTACATTGTTTTTTTTTTTACTTTCAGCATTTGCTCTCCATTTCTTTGTTTTCAATTTTTTTTGTTGTCTGATGAAGATATGAGCCAAAATATCACTGTTTCTTACAGTTTATTCCTGCTATTTTAGTTATTTTTCTGCATTTTTACAGAATTAAAGCTAGTTATATAATAAAAATCTTTACACATAAAAGTCACTGTCCACTATAATTAAAAATGTTGCATTAATGTTTCTATACCAGTGAGATAGGATAATAAATGAATGCATGATCACATTTAGAAGCAATGACAGTGTGATACTGAATAAAAATACAATGAACATCCTAGATGCTTACAAAAACTAATAAAATTTAGGACACTGCAGATAATTATACAATATACAAAAGGAATGCAACATACGGAGTTTACAACACTGATATTAATCAAGAGAAGATCAGAGTTGGTAAAACAATGGAACACTGCAGATGAGATAAAAAGGCAACAAAGAGAATGAGACCTACCTCATCTGCCAAGCGCAACAACATTCTGAGAAATCTTGCTAGGTGCATCTGTCTTGCAGATAGCTCACCACGCCCAGCATAGTCTGTCCTGTACAGAGCTGTAGCACTGTCTACCACAAGAAGAGCATATCTGACAGGTGTAAAACAGTTCATGGTTGTTGTTATTGCAGATATATACAACTGCTATTTGTATTGCATCCAAACTCCTGGATATCATAAAATATGAGTGAATAAAAATGTAATCTTAATTTTGCTCTAAAAAATCTAAATCAAGAAGCAGACAGTTGTAGTACAGATATGTTATGCCATCCCTCTCTAGATGTATGTGTGCAGAAACACATCAGCCATTCTGGAAAAATGATGTCAGCAGACAAGATCAAAGATGGCCTTGCCTTGAAAGTATGCACAAGACAAGAACAGTGCACAGTTATTCATTCCTTGGGTGTCAGTTTTAAAACTGAAGACAGCTTCTATGACAAACAGTCACTGGCGATGACTGCTTGTTTCTAACAAGAAACAAAGTCAGCCAGCAAAGAGTGCCGACGTTCTTCCTCACTGAAACTGAAGATGTTCTCTACGACTTTGCTAGGAAAAAATTGATGTTCCATGGTTTTCTGGAACTATAAAGCCCAATCCTGGTACATTACATGCCCAGAGGAACCACTATCAACAGTAAAGCATACTGTGATATGCTTGAAAACCACTTTAAACCTGCATTCAGGTCAAAGTATCAAGGTTTGCTCAGTTTTGGTGTGTTGCTACAGCATGATAATACGTAGTCTTACATAGCACAAGCGACAGTTCAACAAATTACAAATCTGTGTTTGCCTTCCACATTCTGCATATTCACCTAACCTTGCACCATGTGACTGTCATCTGTTTGGACCCCTCAAGAGGCGCTAGATAGGAAGAACACATAAAAGAGGAAGTATACAGATGAGTACAGCATCAGTCAGAATATTTTTTCCTCAAGGAATTCATTAGTGAAGCAGTGGCAGACCTGCATTGAACATGGTGGGGATAGAACTTGCCATGGTTACATGTTAAAAAGTAACAAGTGGTTTTCAATCGATTTTTGTACATTCTATTCAAAACAAAATTTTAAAAATTAACATTACTTTTTGACTCACACTTGTATTTTTTAGAACAACTATATACTGGTTTTAAGGTGGATGCTGCTGTACATAACTAGTAGATTTAGACTTGTGATCTGAAGGTTCACAAGCTGCAGTGGATATAATATAGAATATCATTATTTTTTTCCATGTATAATATACAGATATATACAACTGCTATATGTTGCTCCTCAACAATTTTACTTCCATTAATTCAGTAACACTGACAGAAATTACTTCATACTGAACTCTAACAGCTATCACCTTCAGTCTTTTAGACTCTACAACTAGGAAAAATAAACTGCATTATTTAGTTGTGGTATTTTTCAGGGAATTGATGCATAAAACATGGCTTAGCAGATGCAGCACTTTATATATATAGCTTTGCTTTCTAATATTTAGCCTGTTATTGTTCTACATGTATTCAGTTTCATTTTGGCTGAGGCAGTTTTTATGCAGTTTCTCCATCACTTTTTAAAAAAACTGCACCTAAACACTGTTTTTGTTTTCAACTGCCTCATTTTTAAATATAAATTTCAAGCAAGAGCAAAGGCTATCACTAAATGCAAGGCTAGCAACAGTAAACTGGTTGATTCTCTTTCCTATGAACCTCTCTATTAACAAGAGAAGCTGAAAAACAGATTCTGTTAATGATCACAAAAATTAATAACTCTTGCATTATCACATATGATACGAGTTTTAAAATGTAATCAGACCTAGACTGAGCCTGATCTGATTGTCTATATTTAATATACATGAATTATCTTAGCACATGATCAATAAGAAAGATCAAAATTCTTTAACTGGTGTTTACAGAGTCATGAACAGTAACATTTTTTTACTAATCACACAATATAGTACTGGTACTCCTTGCAGTATTAACTTCTTCTTCTTCGTTCGCACTGTCTGTCTATATCTGCAGTCCTGTCTCTTGGATAAATTTCACTGTTTTTTGTAATTCATGTATGGAACCATAGAGCTTATCTTCTTTAGTGGTTTCACTGGGCCAGTAATTATTTCTCAGTGACTCGTAGTTGATGCAGTTCTGGAGGATATGTTCCACAGTTTGGGGCACCTGGGCACATGTACACAGATTAGTAGTACCAACCTTAAACTTTGTATACATATGACTTTGGAGTCGGCTGTGTCCTGTTCGGAGACGGAAGATGGTGACTTGTTCCTTTCTGTTTAGCATGTGATAGTCATCATGTGGTGGTGTTTGTGGCTTCCTGTAGGTTTTTATCATGCTTTTCTTCTGATTATAAGTGATTGGTATGTCTGGTTGCTCCATTTCAGTGCCCTCTTTGGCCAGTTGGTCAGCTTTCTCATTGCCTGGTATCCCACAGTGGGAGGGAATCCATTGCAAAGTGACTCCATGTTGTAAGCCAATTTTTGACAAGGCATCCTTAAGGTCTGGTAGTTTGTTGCACTGAAGAGCCTCCAGTACTGATCTTGCATCTGTGAGAATTACTACAGGACATGTATCAATTCTGGAGTCTGATAGTTTTTCAACTACAGCAATAATTGCCCTAACTTCTGCATCAAAGTTGTTGCAGTATTTACCAGTGGGTATGGAAATCTTGTCAATGGTGTTGTTTGGATATTCAATATATGCTCCTGCCCCTCCATTCTTTATGGCATTATGTGCAGATCCATCTGTATACACACATATCCAGGTGTCACATGGATATTTGTCATCTAGAACACAAAGTGTGACTGTTGCAGTATTAACTGAAAATACATGCATTTCAATAACTGAAATGCTAACCTAGATTCTGCCATCATTGCTGCTGCTTGTATTAACAGCTGACTTTGGTGGTCACTGTTGTAAGCTCTGGCATATGCCACATTGTCCAGGACATCAGTGCCTGAAAGTCCATATCTGAAAGGGAAAAAACTATGTTACTGCTCTGTTTAAATTTTAATTTGTAATATTTCAGTAATATCCATTTGAAATTATGGAAAATGCCCTCCTAAATTCTAAAATGACACAAATACCAAATTAGAATCTTTGTTTATTCAACAAGCAGACTATTGTTCTCATCAGTGTCTGATGTTTCAATTTCCCAAAATTTTGCAATGTTCTCAATTACACTAAATAACAATAGTGCTGTAGAAATTCTCAAATATATCAACAAATGTAGTATGTATGTAACCACTTAGCAGATGTAACATACATCTGTCACAACAATATTTCAACAATTTTTCTGTAACTCTTCTTATTTATACAGATCTGAAGCATTTTTTTTTTTAAAATGCTTTTTAAATGTTTGGTAACTTTTAACTTGATACAGAAAACAAGATCAAGGAGGGCCTAAGCTTTATGATTTTCCTTTTTAGCCTTCTGCTGAGTATTGTTGTGAGTCACAGGTAGTTTGAATATCAGAAGACACAAGCTTGGGGCAAAAGCTTTGGGGCTCATATCAGGATCTGGAGAGGACTGTGGGCTTTGCCACGTCGACAGGGATCAAGATCTGATGTGACCAACAACCTCAAACGCAGAAGAAGTGTTTAGTCTAATGCATGCGATGTGGTTTGATGTATCATCACACTATTAACAGCGCCCATTTTAATGCATGTGATGTGGTCTGATGTATTGCCACACTATTTTTAGCACACAGTCTAATGCATGTGATGTGATCTGATGTACCATCACAGTTATCAGAGTCCAGTCTAATGCATGTTGATGTGGTCTGATGTATCATCACACTGTTACCAGTGTCGAGTCTAATGCATGTGACGTGGTTTGATGTAACATCATGCTATTATCAGCATACACTGATTGCAATAAACGAAGAAGAGTAACCTTACTATTAATTGTGCCAAAAGTATTTTGCAAAGTCATTCTGAACAGAACTAAAGATATAGTGGATACTGCGAGAAAAACAAGCAGGATTTGAAAAGGAAGAAGCTGTCTCGACCAGATCTTTACCATAAGAATAATACTTGAAGAACATATTGAAAAGCAAAAACCATTAATCCTGAACTTCATAGATTTTAAAAAGGTATTTGATAGCATACACTGAGATTCACTGTGGAGAATTTTAAAACTATATGAAATACCATCTAAAATTGTCAACATCATTAGAGATCACTACAACGGATATGTTTGTGCAGTCAACACAGAAAAAAGGAAAAGTAAATGGTTCCAGATTGAAACATCCACGAAACAAGGATGTATACTATCTCCCTTGCTTTTTTAAATTGTCATAGATTTCATAATGAAAAAATGTTGCACGGGCAAAATGGGCATTGACTGGGTACACTGGACCCAACTAGAAGATCTTGATTTCGCTGATGACACAACTCTCTGACAATGTGAATTCATTGCAAGAAAAAAACACATACCTTGTCTTCACTGACTAGAAAAATAGGACTTGAAATTAACAAGGAAAAAACAAAAATAACAAAAGTTCCCATTAATAAAGAAGGAAAAATATACATAGAAGGAACAGCTGTTGAAGAAGTACACAAATTTGCACACCTCCGCATCTGCATAAACCAGGATGGTGACACCAGAAAGGAAGTTAGAATCAGAATTGCAAAAGTGGCAGTGACTTTCAAGAATCTTGAGAACATATGGCACTCTAAAGTTATAAGCACAATAACCAAGTTAAGATTATTCAATTCAAATATAATATCCATTCTCACTTATGCATGTGAATGCTGGAAAACAACTAAAGAAATAGAGAACAAATCAGACTCTTTTGAAAACAAATGCCTAAGGAAAATACTCTGTATAAAGTGAAATAAACTAAAGAACAATGCAGAGATAAGGCAGATAAGCGAATAATAACCTGTCTCATGGGTGATCAGAAAAAGGAGATGTGGACATATATCAATCACATGATGAGAAGAAACAAACAGAGAATCCCAAAACAAGTTATCAAGTTGAACATAACAGGCAGAAGAAAAAGATGTCGACCATGTGAAACTCTAAAGAAGACATAAAAAAGAGCCCAAAATTAGTAGGCATAAAATCCCTTGATGGGGTTGAAAGGCTGGCCGAAAACAGGAAAACTTGGGCGAACTACCATATGAGCCCTACGGGACATTTAACACCACAAGAAGGATGCAAGATAAAAGATGAAGTCTTATGCATGTGATGTGGTTGGATGTATCATCACACTATTATCAGCATCCAATCTAATGTGTGTGATGTGGTTGGATGTATCATAACATTATTATCAGAGTCCAGTCAAATGCATCTGATGTGGTTTGATGTATTGTCACACTATTTCTCTTGAAACTGTCATAAACTCCCTCAGTCCAACTTTTTTTGAGGTCATCCTCTTAGTCTGGCTTCTGGCATTTTTAAGTGGTTTGCTAGTGTTGGTGATGACTAGGATTCACTCTCACCAAATGGCCAAACTAATTATGTTACGATTATCAACATCTTCACAATTCACCTTTGAAAACAAGAACAACTAAAATTTACTAAACAAACCTGTCAGCGACTGCTAGCAGTCTCTCAGGTCGAAAGGTTCCCTCAGTGTCAATATACATAGCTTTTCCTTCACTTCCACCCATATCAATGGGAAGCTATTTATATGAGAACATACATTATTCACTTCAGCTTACAATTTAGAAAAGATCTGAAAAGTTCATATTAAAAAAAAGAACAGAAGTTTACAAGCCAAGAGCTCACTTCTTACCCTCAAGTCATTAATAAATGAGGCAGAGTCAAAAGTAACCAAATATTTTTTTTATTAACATATAATATGCAATTATGATTGAAAACTCCTTATCAGTTTTTAGCATATATTCCCCACCATGTTCAGTGCAGGATGGCCACCATATCCTAATGTTTGTACCCCTCAAAAAAAAAAATTCCTCTGACTGGCTGCACTGTCACCTATGCATTGCTTCTTTTATCTCATCATCCATATTGAAGCTATTTACACCTAGCGCCTCCAAGTATATGATGCGAGGATGAGTGAATATGAAAAATGTGGAAGACACACAAAGTCAGTAATCTGTTGAGATGTTGCATGAGTTATCAAGCAGCAACAACACACTAGAACTGAGCAAAACGTGGTTCTCAAGCAGATCACAGTATGTGTCACTGTTGATAGTGGTTTCTCTAGGCTTGTAATATTTCAGGAATGGGCCTTTATAGAGCCCCAGAAGAACATGAACAATAACATTCTTCCTGACTCAGCTATACAGCAGATCTTTGGTTTCAGTAAGGAAGACCACGCCTTGCTCTGTCTCTGGCTGCAAGTAACATGACTTATACATCATAGAGAGCCATCTCTTTCAGCTTCATAATGTTGTAACAGAGTTTCACAAACATCCTCATGATGTTCTTTCAGATCAGGAGTAAGTTGTTTTGCTACCCACCTGGCAGAGAGATTTCTGTACTGAAGCACATTGCAAGTGATGTGGTGCACCGAACCAAGTAATCATCAAAAATTCTCCAGTCACCTCCTGATTGTTACCCACTAGCTTTCATGTATCATTCATTTCAGTTTAGTGTCAGGCATATTTGCAGTGTGAGGCCAACCAGATGGAGTTGAATCATCCACAACAGACACCCTATTTTTAAACTTCTTGTGCCACTCAACACCTGCTGTAATGACACACACATATCCCCATACTACCTTTTCATTCTGCAATAAATATCTGCAAGTTTCTCACCTTCACATCCCACTGCAAGTTTCTCACTACCCATCAAAGTATCTAAGAAAGAGCTGCCATCTTTTATCTGGTTTGCTGAGTCATATTTTCAAAATGATCTAAGTGCCACTCTGCACATGAATCTTAAGAGAGAGGGTGTAACATATCTGTACATCTGTCTACTACTCAATTTTGAATTTTTAGAGCAAAATTGTGGCTACTTTTTTATCTGTCCTCATATTTATCATGATATTCATGAAGACAATATTTTACCTACAAAATTCACCTAACACTAAACTCAAAAGCTCACTTACTGATAATACTAAATTCAAAGCTCACTTAACGATAATAGTAAACTAAAAGCTCACTAGCTGATAACAGTAAACTCAAAGCTCATTGGCTGATAACCTTAATCTCAGGCATTAGTGTAAAAGCCTTATGCAGCTCTCAGAGTGTTTTCAGAATGTAACATCACATTTATATGTATCAACTTCAATCTAAATCAAATGATGCGTAAGTTTTTTTGTCCAAATTCAAAACACTTAAAGAGTCTCAATGCTTATTCATGGGGGCTATTTTCATAGAATAAGGCTGGAAAAAAGCCAGCGTGAAATTTTTTTTTTAAAGGGTCAAACAAGACTGGAGACAAATTATCAATGAGTGTTAGGCTTGCAACAATAACCTGGTTGATTCTCTTTTCAAAGAGCCCTGTATTAAAATAAGTCTTCACAAAGACACTGACTTGTAAACAAGTTACAATCAAGCTGACAAGAAACAATTCAGTCTTATGCTGGCTTGTAGATAATATGAGGGTCATACCAAAAGTCATGAGCAAAAGTTTTTTAAAAATCAGAATTTAAAGATAGAGAAAATATAAATGTATCACCTTAATCTGCATATTTTTCTTCACTTTTCAACATAATCTCCATTTCTCTGCACACATTTTTCCCATTGCTCTGCAAGTTTGAAAATACTCTCCCGGAAGAATTCCGTTCCAGCTGACTGAAGGCACAGACGCAATACTTTCCGGACAGTCTCTCTTATGTTGTAGTGATGGCCTCGCATTTGTTCTTTCACAAAACCGAAAAGATGGTAATCACTGGTTGCCAGGTCGGGGCTATAGGCAGGGTGTGGAAGAATTTCCCAATCTATTTTCTGAATTTCCTCATTTGTCCAGCAAGCAGAGTTTTTCTCACAGCTTTGTGATCTTCAGTCAACAAATGTGAGACCCAACAGGTGCAAACTTTTCTATAGCCTAGGGTTTCAATCATTTCCTGTACTGCATTGTGTCCTATTCCAAGATTTACAACGATTTCAGGTACTGTGACACATCTGTCTTGTTTAATGTGTTCAGTGGAGGCAGTTCGAGAGCGACTGCTGCGAGGCATATCTTGGATGCTCATGTTTCCATCTTTAAAATGGTTCACTCACCTCCTTACACTGCTAGCACCCATACACACATCTCCATAAGCAAGTTGAAGTCGGTGAATTTCAGCAGCGGCGATTTCTTCTTTAACGAGGAACTCAATAACCGCACGATGACAAAACTAAACTTCAGCACCTGCCATTTTGTTTCTGCTGCGTGTGGTCACGTGACATATGAGGTGATGTCATGAAGTGCAAAGGATGCAGATTAAGGTGATACATTTATATTTTCTCAGTCTATAAATTCTGAGTTTTAAAATATTTTAGCTCACGACTTTCAGTATGACCCTCGTAATTAAAATGATGCTGACAAGACACAAGTCTTACATCAGTTTGTAGACAACAGTACAATCAAGCTGATGAGGTAAAAGTCAAGTTTTGTACTCGCATGTAGATAACAGTTAGAATCAAGAGACATGATACAAGTCGGTCTTGCTGCCTTGCAGATAACAGTTAAAATCAAGAGACATGACACAAGCCGGACTTGCTGGCTTTGCAGATAACAGTTAAAATCAAGAGACATGATACAAGTCAATCTTGCTCGCTTGCAGATAACAGTTAAAATCAAGAGACATGATACAAGTCAGTCTTGCTGGCTTGCAAATAACAGTTAAAATCAAGCTGACATGATATAAGTCAGTCTTACTGGCTTTGCAGATAAACAGTTAAAATCAAGAGACATGATACAAGTCTGTCTTACTCTGGTCTGTATTTTGAAGCTGCTTGAAGATAACCACAATAAGAAAATAAACTTTGCTCTACCAGATATCTGGATTTAGTATCTAAATTTGGGCTGAATGAGACTTTCCTTGCTCAATCCAGGCTTGCTCTTTCAAGACACTGCATTCTGTCTCATAAAATGACACATTTTTCATTATTGCTGTTTCATAAATTTCTAGGTCGTCATTAAACATGAGTGACATGAAAATAGTAATTGAACATTAAATGTGCACTTTACCTGACATGTGACAGCTAGGGTGTGACACAGCTGCGTCTTGCCTGTTCGAAACTCTCCAAATATTTCAGTAATTGATCCAGTTTCAATACCACCTAATTTGAGAAAATGCAATGGAATGAGACTGGAGCATAACATACCTCTCATCATAGTAAATAACAGCAGAACCATTTCGTGGCTAGTTAACTACTAGTCACAATTAATATTCTAATCACATTACAATAGTGATACAGAAAATAGGCCTCATGGTATTAAAAAGAACCTCCACATCCTCTGACTATACGTCAGTAAAGAGCTGCATTATCCAGGGAGGAGAGGATGTGGAACACATGAGGTTCAGGTTCCTCTGTGCATGATGTAACAAGAGTAAAATTTTGTAGTTGTTGCTGTCAATCCCTGCAACTATTAACTTGACCCACTTAGTAGGCTCCAGCAACATGGGGGTATTGGTCTTTATCTTGTTGGCCTGAATGTCACGTTACAACAACCTGTACACATGGCACCAGCATATGGTCTTGGGTAGCAAAGGTTTGCTAGATTTGATAGCAATGTCATTTTTCTAATCTCTAATTTGCTTCTATGTAATGGTAATACCACTAGAAAAAAATATTTAACAAGAACAAAGTAAAAGCAGATATACTCCTGGTCAGTGAAAATTTTTATCATTTTAAGCAATCATGAACAGTGATTATGAACATGCTTTGTATTAACCTCTTTCAAACATTTAACAATTTTGTTAATTTTTTTTAGTTAATTTCACTTTTCAACTCTCAAATTATTGGTAAAAAAAAAAAAGAAAGGTAAACTAAATTTGCATGCCCTTCATTTGTACAATGCTGGAAGCAGAAAAACATTCAATTCTAACAATTTAATGGCAAAATTCAATCCCTGTAGAAAGAACGCCTTGAGAGAGAGATAAAGAGAGCATGTGTGTGAGAGAGAGAGGGAGACAGAGAGCTTGTGTGTATGTGAATGCATGTTGGAGAACTATTTTAAGGGTGCTTTAAGGCCAGAACTTAAATGTTCAAACTGAATACTAGGAATTAAATCTATTGGCTCTGTCAAAGTTAAATTCTGTGTTTATTGATAAGTTAACAAATTGGATGCCTACAGTTTGTGAGAACTACTCAATATATTCAAACAGATTTTAAGATTCAAATATAAATAATAAACAAGAATTTATTCCTTGCTTTGTCATGTCCCTAGTTCTGACAGCTAGTCCATGACAGCACAATCAATCCAGCTGCATTTTACAAGAATATGCTGCTACTAGCACATTACACCAATCAAGAAAGATCTTTCAAAATTGCACTGCCAAATTAAGTTTAAATGCATACTGAGTTTAGTTCACAAATTTACTGAAATTATTTGAAAGCAAAAAAGCCATGCTCTTATCAAACATATCTCAGAATTTACTCACACAA
Source organism: Achatina immaculata (assembly GCA_009760885.1). Lineage (NCBI taxonomy): Eukaryota > Metazoa > Mollusca > Gastropoda > Stylommatophora > Achatinidae > Lissachatina > Lissachatina immaculata. The sequence goes on along the minus strand of CM019718.1, from coordinate 19,139,524 downwards.
AAAAAAAAAAAAAGATACTGATTGAACACAATACCATGAAAGTGATAAAACACAACACCACAGAACTGATAAAATACATCACCACAGAGGTGATAAAATACATCACCACAGAACTGATAAAACACAACACTGCAGAACTGACAAAACACAACACAACAGAAATGATAAACCACAAAACCACAATACCTCCATACAGAGGAAAAATACAAACCCTGCAACAATTTGTCAAGTTCCTTTGAGCCTGTGGTTATCTGTACAATCTCAGATCTCTTCTGGTGAAATTCTGTGGCTGTGGTAAAGCCCATGGGCACTAACTTGACAGCCTCAGCCTGAGATGTTTGAGGAAATTAATTTAGAAACAGCATGAAGAAAACCTGGAATCCAGGAAATCTGTATGCATTTCCTGTAAGACCAATATATCAAAATCATATGACAAATGCAATGGGACAGGTGCCCAAATTCCAGTGTTATTCCAACCCAGCAAGAGGAAGTTGCAATGAACAGGTGATTCTGATCAAAGTGGAACTACAATATAAAATAATCAACATGTTAGAGTGGAACATGGACAACATGGAATTACAAGGCCTGCAAGTCTGGATTGGAGGTGCAAGGTGGAACATAATATATACGTTGGAAACAACTCTCTCAAAGAACAATGAAAGTTCTTGTCTGAATTTGAAGAACTACCAGGGGATAGACTGCTGGTTTGTGGTGACTATAACTCTTTCTGTGCTTCCGGGTACTGAGGTAGCCCTTCCATTTTGTGTCTTGAGTGCAAGCAGGTACTACAGTAGCCCATGTTTGTTTTTTTTAAAAAAACGGTGTAACTTTTTAATTGTACACATTTTATTTGCACATGTCTGGTGACCTATCATAGTTTCGTCAGAAGCATGCCTAAAAACTAAGTGAATATGTGTGTTTTGATGGAGTAATTGCAATATTCTGTGTGATTTCTGAGGCATATGGACATGCCTCACGACCAGACTACTGTTCTTGAATGTGCCTCAAGTAGATTTTTACCATAAAATGGACTGAAGAAGTAGTTAGAAGGTTATTTCAGACATTATTGTACTGTGTATGCCACATACTATGACACAACGAGATCGGATGAAGCTATAGGTAGATCTAGAAATTGCTGATAGTAAATACTGCACCTCTAGGCCTACCCGATGGTAAGTAGGACACAATTATCAGCTAAAATCATACTACTTTTTTTTTTCCTAAAAAACTCTTCAATCTTACTTTTACAGCTATTTTGATGCATAATACATATATTTATAATGTGGAAATACTTTATTACACTCATATTTACAACTGTACCCCATATGCAGATCAAGACCTGTGCTTTTAATTTGGCACAAACAGAACGTCTGCATTTTTTTCCTGTAGCATGGAAAGAGTTAATACTTGAAGTACAAGCTAGGGCAAAATTGTGGAAAATACACAGGGTCCCGCATTAGATACTGCATTTCTTAGGAATGGACCTATCTGTAATGAACAAAAAGAAAATGACGCGACTGGCAACAAGTGAGCAGGATTCAGAATCAAACACAAATCTAGCTCGGTATTCACACATGTCACTGAAACGTCACAACTTTGTAGTTGTTAAGTAATAAAGCTGTTCCTACTTTATTCCTAGTTTATATGTTTCGGCATCACAGCTTCACTGCAGTGCTTTGTATACTTATACACTGATTATTGAGCAGTAACCACACAAGCCTTGCTGGACGTGCATTGGGAGGACCTGACATATAATAGAAGTGATCATCTCTTCTGCACTGTGAGAATTAATAAAACTGGAAAATGCAGTTGTTACAAAAAGACAAGTCATGCATTTAAATATGACTGCTCAGATGAGCAGGCGATAGGAAAGATTAGAACGAAAGTCAACCACTTTGGTGGACGGAGCAAATAGAAAATGCCTGATGGATCAAGTGAGAGGCAACACAAAGATGGCAAAGATCTAGAAGAAATCCTCACATAACAGCTGAAAAATTGAATGAAGCAGAGGTGGAGCTGCAAGAGGCAACAAATGTATTCAAATCTCTTGCTATGGAGTCAAAGGCACAAACATGGAATAAGTTGATACAAGAAATAACAGGTGAGAAGTCTTTGCATAAATTCTGGCAAGTGCAGATGAAGATGGACAACATTCCTGGAGCGCAAGGGAATACCAACATAAGGGATGAGGAAGGTAATGTACTGAGATCTGATGAGCATAAAAGGAGTCTTTTTTCCCAAGATACGTCAAACAAATGGATCAAATCTTGAAGAGCATATAATACAAAAGGCCAGGAAAGCACTGGCAGCAGGTAGGTTAATGGCTACAGCAAACTTTCCACAGTACACTCTATTCTTGGTGATGCAGATGCTGGTAATGTCACCACTGGAGTATGGTCTAGGCCTACTCACTCTGCCAAATGCACAGCTGAACAGACTAAAGCGTGTACAGAATAAGGCAATGAGAGTGAGAGATGTCTTGGGTTGCACCAGCCACGGGCTTTCTGCTTGATATGCTGCATGTGAGGTCAAAACACAAGTATGCTCAGGTTAAGGCATACATCAGCGTTTCTGGCATTAAGGACCATCCTCTCCATAATGAACTGGGGTTGATAAAGGACAGACACATCAAACAAGGCAGATCCTGGATGGCTGAGGCTGAGGATACAACAATGTCAGTGTGTGATCTAGATGAGGTGTCTAAAGGTGATGACTGATTACTAGTACAGGACCGACCTCGGCTAACGAAGGTCATGAGGCTGTGTTGGTAGCAATGGAATGGCTAGTTGCCCATGATGTAGTTCATGGCATCATTGTGACAGATTCACAGAGTATGTTTCGTAAGACTGAGAAAAAATTGCTTTGAAAAGAAAGAGTTCATCTGTTAAGTCAGTCAACTGTGATGAGTTTGATGTGGCTGTATTGTCCAAGGCATGCAAGAGCACAGGCAATGAAATGGCAGATAGGGTTCCTGGACATGCTAAAATAAATGGCAGGCTGAGAATGGACAATGGTGACATTTCTAAAGCCGTATTGGAAAGACTGTGGGAAAATAAAGAGCAGGCATGGAAGAACAATGTAACTGTGAAATGACTGCCAGAGCTAGGACAAATTAATGGTGCTGGTAGGAAATCTGAACTGTGTGGTAGGGAGTGCATCATAAAGAACCAACGCTTGATGGGAACTATTAGCAAAACATACTCTTGGATGAATTCTGTGGTATGCAGCAGTGCATATGAGGGGTTGTCTTGAATGCAGTGACACCAGTCTGATTTTGAACCTTTGATCTATACATAAACCCTACAGCTGAAAGCAGGACAAAACAAATATTTTCATCAGTGAAGTTTCAAGCCATGTTCCTCATGAACAAAGAGTGTAAGTAAAGATGTTATAACAGCTTTTATAACTGGTCAACAAAAATGTTTTCTTCTACTGCATCAAAAACAAACTATATTTGTCCATACAGTCAGCTTCTACTATCTATACAAGATATCAGTAGATATATAATCAAATACACCTCTATCTAAAGAATCTGTGGAGAAGAGCAGACAGAACCACAAAAATAAAATTTTTAAGGGCATGCATCTTTCCCATCACAACATATACCTGTAAGACCTGGACACTTAACGAAACAGCTGAGAAACGCATAAATGCCTTTGAATGTAAATGCTACAGAAGAGCTCTTCAAATATGGACACAAAAAAGAACAAATATATCTATAGTACAAGAACTTAATATTGAAAAAGGCTGGCTAGTAAAGGGGATTAAAGAGAGAAAACTTAAATATTTTGGACACATTAAACGTCATGATAATCTAGAGAAGATCGTCTTGGAAGAGTACATAATGGGAAAAAGAAAGAGAGGAAGACCAAGGCGAAGATGGCTGCAAGACATCGTGGAGTATCTGCAAATGGATGCATCAGTGGCAGGCCATCTTGCTCACAACCGAGAGGCCTACGGGAGTGCTGTTTGGGAGGCAAAGTTCTGCAAGGACATGCAAATGAATGAATGAAACATCTCTATCATTTTAACATATACAATTCTGCCTCTTACTTCTTCAGCATTCCTCATCACCAAACAATATTTAAATCAGTTTTTTAAACACTGCTGGTGGGGCTTGGTCTGGTTATCTGTTGCCAAATAATCCTAAAGATCTATATGTTCTTCTGATAATGACAGGAGTCTGTAGAAATTGTCAGCAATTACATTAGACTGTGTTTGTAACTTTCAACTAGTTTAAGTATCACTCAATTAGTAGTATCCTGACTTAAAACAGAATATGTATCATGTTTTCCTGCTTGAGAGTCAAGTGCTTGGAGACCAAGAGTTTCAAAGGACATTCTTGTGGCTTTATAAACTACAGGGCTGTCAATCTGTCTTCAGATTTGGAGAGCTGTTCAAGTCTGCATAATAATACAAAACTGTCCCTCTTTACTGCTTGAGAAGATTATGTGTGTATGACTATTTCTTTTCATATATCTCTTGTAAATAGGAGCATGCAAACTACTGAACCATCAGTTGAGACTTGCACAGTCTAACACAACTTTCAGCTCAAGACTTTGATACTCTAGTTTACAAGGGTCACATCTACATCAAAATTCTTCTATCCAGCTGAACTTGTGTTGAATGACTGTATAAAACTTTTGTTTTTAATCCAATTTACTATTTCTCATTTAATGCCACCAGGGACACCTATTTGTTAGTGAGCCTGGAACCTTCACCACAACCATATCCAGGATGAGAATGGAGATTGAGGCAGCCACTCGAACCATAAATTGGTTAGCAAACCAGCAAGCACCACAAGCCATAATATTATCAGATTCACAATGCATGCTAAAAAGAACTGAACACCATGTTGCGAGTGGTTGGCCAAACAAAAAGAATCACAAATCTCCTCCCTAACATGCATTTATTGCCCAGGAAATGCCAGTATCAAAGGCAATGAAATGGCAAACAAAGCAACAACCCTGGGCAATCCACAAATGGAAAAAGCAGACATTATAACAGCCACTCTATCAAAATTACAGGGAGATCAAGAAAAAAATTGTAAATCTAGCACTTATCACCAAAGACTATGTGAAAAGGGAATAATGAAGGGCAGTGGCAGACAATCAGAACTTCATGGAAAAGATCGAGATGTGTATAATCAATGTGCCATTGGCACTATCATCCAGCACACAATACAACAACACTGAGGTCAAAGGCTGAGCACATATGGGACTGTCCTGAGCACAAGGAGACCCATCTCTAAGCCAGCAGGAGAGTATGGTTGTTCTTCAAGTTCAAATCCTTTAATACAATTTTTTTGTAAATACTCCTATCTCCAAACAGTCATACTGTCATACCTTGAGATCTCATTACACCAATATGCAAATTCATTTCTTAATACCTTTAACAGATTTTTTTTAACTGTCTACTTACTATAATCTTATCAGCTTTCACTTCACTTATTCCCTTGATAGCCAACAACATCTTCTTTGGAGCATAGGCTACAGACTCCACTGTAAAGAAGCCTGCTTCTTCTAGCTTTTTCACATCTGCAGCACTAATTCCATTGCCCTAATGGTAGATTGTGTAGACAACTGATTAAAATCTGAAATATTTTGCTCTAATAGTAGACTGAGTTTCATGACAAATAGTAACGGTAAGATTTCTGTTTCCATGCCATTAAGGCATATTGGAAATATGGTGATAACCCTGTATTTCCAAGAAGGTGTGATGTTATCGATAAGTATCACACCTTGCTGCATTTACCTTCCCAGATTTCTCTAGTACCCATATTTATTAGCAGCTGTTCATGACAAATGCCACATGAAAATTTTCCACATGAAATTTACAGCATAAAAATCCAGAGTCATAAATGCACACAAGAAAATTCAGCACATGGAGAATTCTGCATGCAAACTTGTGAGAATTTATGACTGTGAGGATTATTTTTCTGTGTGTAATTTTCACTAACTCTTTCCATGCCAGGCGTCAATTTTTTTACGCTTCCGGTACCCCCGTTGCTTACCAGGCGTCAATTTTTTTATGCTTAGTTTGTTTCAATAAAACAACTAGTGTAACATTTAGATTGTACATATTTCGTCCGCGTTTCCTGTGACACTTTTCAAAATGGTGAAAGAGGCCTTAGATACGAGCAATGCCGAGTGAGAAAAAGGACGAGAAACATGGAAATTTTTCCATTTTTGACAACGTAGATAGGGGTATGGACATGGCCTGTGACCACCCCACTGCTCTTGAATGTATCCCAAGTAGATCTAGACAAATTCTGACGACTGGAGAAGTAGTTAGTAGGTTATTTCAGACATTAATTTAGCAAGAATGCAACACAGAATCACAATACGAGATTGACAAGTAGATCTAGACATCTCAGATGGTAAGTAGTACATATATACACCTAGCCGATGGTGAGCTGGGCACAATCATTGTCTAAAAACATCACATTACTTCTTTTTTCCTAAAAAACTCTGCATTTATGAAATTTTCATTCATTTAGTTATACTTTGAAACATAATAAGTATACGGAAGTACATGGAAATACTGTTTTCCATTCCATTTTATAACTATACCCCCTAACATATCAAGACCCACGCTTTTACTCTGGCACTCCACTACACGTCCGTGTTTCTTCCTGTGGCACAGAAAGAGTAAAATTTTGCATGCACATTTTTCTGGTCACCAGCAGATTGTATAGAAAATGTATTAAATGCTAAGAAAATTATAATAACAATACAAGAAGACAGGAATTTGGAGCAATAGATTAAAATATTCTACAATACATACAGTTTTAACCACTTCTGTCTAGAATTTTTGACTGTATATTATAAAACTACTTTTATTTATTTTACAGCTGATACGCAGTTTTGATTACCCCATTTTCAGTAGAAATCTGCAACATATGAACATGCTTTCTCTTGTTTTGATCTCCTCGGAACTGCGTGATGTTATCTGGAGCATCATGTCGAATTGGCCGCCTTTTTTTCAGTCCCAGAGAGAAGCTAAAAAGCATGGAGCGTGCATTACTTCTTTAGAAGACTCCACCACCATTGGGACTATGTTAGCCAAGCTAGGTCTGTAACTGGGGATACCAATGGAGAGGTGGAACAGGGTCTTGGTCAGCTATGGCTTGCCAACCCTGACACTGATATTTCAGCTATGAATCACTAACTGCAAAATCTACTACAATATGCAAAAATATTTGGATGGCAGAAACAAAAATTTCACACTATATTGGCCTGACAATAAAATATAAATCTCTCCTTACTTACACACTTGCTTTTCGAAATTTCATGTATAGTTGTTTTATTACAAAAATTTGAATATGTATTTGATTATGAAGCCTTTCAACACTTTATATGCAAAATGGATTTTAATTATGCTGATTTTTATCACAATTAATTTTAATTACGTTTGATATTACCAGATACATCCATTTGTTCTTGATATTGTCACAAAAATCTCCAATATAAATTTCAAGTATAATTGTTACCTCTAGTCTTGTCAATGGTAGGGGTCCATAAGTTTCACATTCCACATTTTGAACTGTTTCTTCATGTTTTGATTTCTGCATAGTCGCTGCCATCTTACAAAGTTACTGAAATATTTCATTAATGAATTAAGAAAAAGAAAGCTTCTTGACAATAGTATAGAAAAGTAATGTTAAAAAAAAATTTCCTGTACAGAAATTAATTTAAGATAGACAATTAAGAAAGTCAGACATGTGAGGAAAAGCATATCTAGACTACTGCAACAGAATGGTGTATTGCAAACTTTTTCCACCACAAATATTCCAGTTTTTATGTATCATACTGAAGTATTTGCTCTTGTGTATATGAAATGCTTATACATTTTTCTCTGGTATGAAATATACATTGTGATACTGTACATTTAATGTTTGGATGTGTGTATCATCGAGTAGGGTTAAGGTCTGGAAACAAAAACAGCAACCCAACAGTAACCTATTTACTTTGGCAGTGTTGCTGTAAAAGAAATACTGACTTATGATAATGATGATACCATAGATTTTCCTTGATTTGACCTTATGAAACCTCTTCAAAGATACTCTGTGAAGGGGCTCCAGCAAATCAATCAAAGACAGGAATACAAAATTTGACCAGGTTTACCTACATCATTAATTTCATTCTAGCAAGACCAGTCTCCCCTAGCATGAAAAGTTGCTGAAGTCGGAAGAGTCACCCCAGGAGACTCACTTCAACAACCTGCGTATTATGCAACATTGCAAAAATATGGCTTTCGTGAAACAGCAATCCGACACAATGAAGGCTGATAATATTTTACAGCGCTAGCATTATTTTCGGAATTCGATGGCATGCAAAAGAATGATATTACCTATAGTTTTGTTTAGTAAAGGAACCCTACCTTTGCAAATTTATAAAAATTGATTTTGTTTTAAACAATATACAGACTGTTAAAGATCCCGCCGTTTACAACAACTTCCGGTTTTCTTCTTTTCATTTCTTGTTTTTAATTTTCCATACTGTAAGTCGTAACTTGTCAAGATTATTAAAAACTCCTATGACAGAGTGACTTGCAGAGTGGTCCACGGAGGGCAGCTTATAGAAAAACTCGAATTAAGGACCAGGGTTAGACAAGGATGCATCTTGTGACCATTTCTATTCCTGTTAGCAAAAGACTAGATATGAAAACGGCTACAGAACGGAATACGATGGACACAACTAGAAGATCTGGATTTTGCAGACGACTTAGCACCGCTATCACATAATCAACAACAGTTGCAAGAAAAAACCAACAGTGTCCAAGATAGCGCCATAGGTTGGACAAAAAAATATAACTGGAGGAAAAACAAAAATTCTCAGAATAAACACAGGCAACAGAAATTAAATCAGCTTAGAAGGCATGAAATTAGCAGAAATAGACTACACTTCGACCATGAGAATGGAGGTACAGGGAGCATCAGAAGCAATTTCCTGGCTAGTGGAGCAGGGCAACTCAGATGGGGTCATTGTGACAGACTCCCAAAACATATTACGGAGAAATGAAAGACATTTCTTCCGTAGAGAGTGGGTCATGCTGCTAGATGGCACTCAGTTATCCACTTTGAAATGGATATACCCTTCGAGTCATGAGGGAGTCAAAGGCAATGAGAAAGTGGACGAGCTGGTAGGCACGGCATCAATTCGGGAAATCCTAAAAATGGACAAGGAAGATATTGCAAGAGCCACCTTGGATAGGCTGTGTATGGAGGACAACATCGGGTTGAATAACAACAATCACAGCAGGAGAATGACTGAACTGGGTGAGAAGAGGAGAAGTGGACGTTTTTTCGGAAGGAAGTGGTTTAGCGCATGCAACCCACAACCAGTGTGTGGCTGGCTCCATCAGCAGGCGCACACTTCAGTGGGCGTTGGAATAGAAGGTGGAGCACATGTGGATGATATACGCTTGGATCCAGGGATGTACGACCTTGCCCGAAGCGTCAGCGTCCACGTGATTTGGTAGTTGGTGGGGGGGGTATATATTTACCCGTTAGCTTCCATCAATTAGATCTAGGCTATGGCCGGCGAAGTCGTGTCTTAGTTGTGTTTATATTATTTTGCGTGTTTAGTATTTCTGCTGAGCCCATTCCATGTGGTATAGATCATGTAGTTGTGAATTAATCTGTGATGTAGGGTTCTTGTATTTACGTATCGATATGGAAATTCCGTGTATGATTTCAGTGTGATTTATCGGTATATTGGATGGGCAACATGTATGATTTCGTTTATTATACTTTTCATATAGACTGATCGTGTGCTGCAGAAGGATAGTTATATGGAAGTGTGTCATGGGAGCAGTGTAGGCTACGTGGAGGGCCAAGAGAGCTCGGAAGCTCAGGTCCATCAAGTTTCAATATGCAACATGAGAAGTCATTATCATATGATACTATGTTTAGTTACCCGGCATTACAATAATTTGTTCATTCAATTGTTTTTCTATCATTGAAGATTGCTTGAAGTATATTGCATTGATCTTGTTTATCCAATTGTTCGTCCATTAATATGACATCTTGATGTCATCTGGCTCTCAGTGTCAGTTGTGTGCTGTTGTGGCGTATAGTGAGATTAAAAATGCTGTGTCCTTAATTTCAGACTTGCTGATTTGTATTCATGGCAACGTATTGTTGTGTTGATTGAATGCTTTAGGATTTCTGTATGATTAGCATACAGGAGGGGAGAATCTAGGTTGGCGGTCATGATTGGGGGGGGGGGGGGGCGGGGGGAGCTAGATTGGCCTCGAGTACGGTAGTAATTGCAGGAAAATGGTGGTCTGTGACCATCCTGAGAAAATATTCCTCCCATTAATTATAAATGTAAACTTGCACCAAACAAGTTTTACACACATATGGGAATGACCGGAGTGCGAGGATGCCAGTCTCTGATTACAATTACAGTTACAGATACAGTTAATTTCTCTCTCTGTCTCTCTGTCTCTCTCTCTGTCTCTGTCTCTCTCTCTCTCTCTCTCTCTCTCTCTCTCTCTCTGAACCTTAAGTGCCCAGGGCACATACGGCTTTCGCAAGGGTTTTCCACAAATGCCTGTCCTTTGCCTTTTTTTTTTTCTGCTCTTGCCCAGATGAGCCCTCTATTTCTCAACATCCTTTCTGTTGTTCTTCAACATATCTCTTTTGGTCTACCCTTCTGTTCCCCTGTGGTGTCCATCTTAGTGCTATTTTTGGTAGTGAGTTGTCAATGTCCCAACAATCGCCAGCGTCTTTCCTCACTAATCGCTGTCAGTGGCTTCATCTGTATTTCTGCCAACAAGATGTTATTTCTTATGATGTTTGGCCAAATATTTTTCTAATACTTCGTAAACATTTAGTCTGGAAAGAATTCAACTTGTTTTCTATGGTTTTGGTGATTTTCCAGCATTCACTTCCATAGAGTAGTACACTTAGAACATTACTCTTAAATATCCTGATTTTCGTATTCATGCTTAGTTTTTTAGATTTCCATATATTCTGCACATTGCAAAAGCTGGCTTGCTCTAGTAAGTCTGCTGTTGGTGTCCTCTATGCTGTCTCCATTTTCTACTACTCTACTGCCAAGGTATACAAATTCGTTGACCTCCTCCACTAACTTGCTATCTACTCTGAGTATATTTCTGTTGTTCACATTTTGCTTTGTCTTCCTATGTTGTTTGCATTTGAGTTAGCTTGTTTATTTTATCTTGCATTTCTTTATGGCCGCTTGATAGTAGACAAATGTCAAGGTCTTCCAGCACTGTGTCAAGGGTCCATTGCGTTTGTCTGATGTTGCCTCCTTCATTAACCAGTCTACTGCCAAGATAAATAATGTTGGTGATAGTACACATCCCTGCTTCACTCCTGTTTGTATCCTAAAGCTGCTGAAGGTATGTTCTCCACAAATCACTTTGCACTGAAAAACCTCGTATAGGGCTTTGATCACATTCACTATCTTATGGGGGAGGCCATGCCATCTTAGGATTTTCCACATTGCATCTCTGTTGACACTGTCAAAGGCTTTCTCAAACTCTGTAAACAATGCATATGTTGTACTATGTCACTCATTTGCCTGTTCTAATATTTGTCTACGTACAAATATGTGGTCTATGCATGATCTTCCTTTCCGAAATCCTGCCTGCTCTAACCGAAGTTTTCCTTCAAGTGCTGGTACAATTCTGTTGATGATTAATCTGCAAAATACTTTACTGGTGAATGGCAGTAGGGTTAATCTCTGCTAGCAGAGATAACTCGGACTCTTGATTACGAGTTTAAACTTCAAAGCCACGAAAGAGGTTCTTGACTACCAACAAATGCTAAATCAAAAGAGAAATGGAGATAACATCTTGAGCAGTGTTGCCGCAAAGGTTTTGCGGTTTATGTTCAAAATGTACAACCCATTTGCAAACATATTCCCGAAAAACATTTTGTGTGCAAATGTGCATAGTAAAGACAAAATGAAAGTATAATTTAAAGTGTGTGTGTGTGTGTCTATATATATATATATATATATATATATATATATATATATATATACTAGTTGCCCACTCAGAAGAAGGCTTGCAAGATCACATTAGATTGAATGATGCATGCAAAGAACACAATATGAAAATTAGCCTAGGCAAAACAGAAATTATGACCATCGCAAGAGTAGACGCACCAACAAACATTACACTGGAAAACCATACTATGAAGCAAGTAACGCATTTCAAATATCTCGGAAGCATTTTCTCAACAAAAGTAAAAATAGACATAGAGATCGAAAATAGATGTAACAAAGCGAACAAACTTATCGCGCAAATACTAAACAACAGGCATGTCTTATTGGAAACCGAAAGAACTATCTATAAGACAATCTTCATACCAACTTTGTGCTACCAATGCCAGGCTTGGACGCTGACAGCAAACAACAGAAGGAAAATTCCAACTGAAATGAGATCACTGAGAAGAATTCTTGGGATATCAATAATGAACAGAATCAGAAATGATGTCATTAGAAATAAAGTAGGAGTCGAACCCGTTCTGAACTATATTAAAAAACAGCAGATAAAATGGATCGGTCATGTATCACTACTACCAACAGAACGTGTACCACAGAGAGCAATGTTTTACAGACCACACAAAGGCAAATGGAGGGGCCGCCCATGCAAACTATGGACCGATGGTATAGCAGAGTCCCTGAACATCTCAATGTACGAAGTCAACAGGCGAGCCACTGGGAGACAATTGCACTTCACCTCTACACCTAACAGTAAATAAAGAAGGACGAGACAAGACATATATATATATATATATATATATATATATTATATATATATATTATATATATATATATATATACATACACACACACACACACACAAGCTGATTACCCGGCGTTGCTCGGGAATTTATTAATTATTAATACTATGAAGTGGATTTGAGATCACCATGTTTCTCCCACGGACATCCTTATGTTGCTTGCTCAAGGGTGTGTTCACCCAAGAAATTATTTATTCCTGCTCCTGGAGGTGAAACTAAAAATGTTGTATATAATCAAGTTTGAGTTAAATTAATATCATAGTGAATTTGTAAAAGACGTTACTTTATAATGTGTAGACTGCCCCTGTGATTTGTTGATCGTGGTCGAGAATGCAAGTCTCACTGGAAATTGCAATCTCTTAAAGTTAAAAGGGAGATCCGTCGGAATGAGTGGTATTCGTGGGATAAAAACTACTTCACCCTCTCCTTGTCCTGTTAAGATAGTCGCTTCAACTACATTACTCAGCATCATCTTTACACACAGCCTTCTGTCGTTGCAAAGTTTTGGCTGGTTGAGGTTCCGTAGTAAAATAATTGGAGATCTCACCCTAATTTCACCCCCTCTAACCCCCATGCCGATGGGTGCTGAACTTGGAAGTAAAAGGCACGGGGAGTGTCACAATTCATCTCAGCGATCCCGAAAACTATGGACTCGACACTAATATCGGTCGTTTTCGATTACATTTACATGTCACCCCCATCCACAAAGCCCATCTCTCACCCCCCCCCCATTCCCATGCCGATGGTGCTTGCTAAGAGAGCAACAAAGTTATTTAGACTTTCCATCATCATCATCCTCATCATCATCATCATCATTATCATCATCATCATCGTCGTCCATCTTTCAATTTTTTCTCTTTCTCCACTGACCAGCTGTCCATTTTGTGTCCTTACTGCACTTTCACATCTTGTGTTGAAGTTATCTGTCATCTGCTTTGTGATTTTATATATGGTTTTCATGTCATTTGTATATGCTGCTTTCTCTGCTGTTTCTGCTAAGTTGTCATAGTATTGACGTTTATCTTGACGGCATGATTCCTTCACTTCTTTGTCTTTTTGCGCATAATTACTTAGAACTTGTTCTTTAAGCCGTTGTGATTTGGTGTTCAGTAATTTTTTCTTGATTTCTTTTCTTTGCTCTATCTTTTCCCATGTGGTCTTGCTTATCCATTCCTCTTTTCTCCGTTTCTGATATCCCAGCACCTCTTTTGCTGTTTCCTGTAGTGTTTTATTGAACTCTAATATGGACATTTCTGCTTCGTCTTGTAGGACACTGAAGCGGTTCTTAAGTACTATTGAGAATTCATTTCTTGTTTGCTGGTCTTTCATTTTTCTTGTATCAAAATGTATCTTTCTGTGTTCTCCGATTTTGGCTTTCCTTAATTTTAGTTTTATTTTTGCTACCAGAAGGTTGTGATCATTTCCTACATCTGCTCCTTTCCTTGCTCGCACATCTTGTAGTGACCGTTTCCACTTGTTGTTTATCAGTATGTGATCGATTTGGTTTTCTGTGGTTTTATCTGGTGACCTCCAAGTCACATTATGGATGTTTTTGTGTTGGAAAATTGTCCCTCCGATGGTCATCATGTTTTCTTCACAGAAACTGCACAGTCTTTCTCCATTTTCATTTATTTCTCCAATTCCTTCTCTTCCCATGATTATTCTTCTATCTTCATTTCCTTCACCTACTTTTGCATTGAAGTCGCCCAAGATGAGTAGAATATCATGCTTGGGTATTGTTTCTACTGTGGCTTGGAGGCTGTTGTAAAAATCTTCTTTTAATTCCTCTTCAGCTGCTTCTGTTGGTGCATAACAAACTATAATAGACAGCTTCGTGAATCTTGAGTTGAAGCGTGCATATAATAATCTTTCATTTATTATAATAATGTAATCAAAGCCCTATACGAGGTTTTTCAGTGCAAAGTGATCTGTGGAGAACATACCTCCAGCAGCTTTAGGGTACAAACAGGAGTGAAGCAGGGATGTGTACTATCACCAACATTATTTATCTTGGCAGTAGACTGGTTAATGAAAGAGGCAACATCAGACAAACGTAGAGGATTACAATGGACCCTTGACACAGTGCTTTAGGACCTTGACTTTGCGGACGACATTTGTCTATTATCAAGCTGTCACAAAGATATGCAAGATAAAATAAACAAGCTAACTCAGAATGCAAACAAAATAGGACTAAAGATCAACGTAGGAAAGACAAAGTTAATGAAGCAAAATGTGAACAACAGAAATGTACTCAGAGTAGATAACAAGTTAGTGGAGGAGGTCAACGAATTTGTATACCTTGACAGCAGAGTAGTAGAAAATGGAGACAGCACAGAGGACATCAACAGCAGACTTACTAGAGCAAACCAGGCTTTTGCAATACTGCAGACTATATGGAAATCACAAAAAAAAACTAAGCATAAATATGAAAATCAGGATATTTAAGAGTAATGTTCTAAGTGTACTACTCTATGGAAGTGATTGCTGGAAAATCACCAAAACCATAGAAAACAAGTTGAATTCTTTCCAGACTAAATGTTTACGAAGAATTAGAAAGATATTTTGGCCAAACACCATAAGAAATAACATCTTGTTGGCAGAAATGCAGATGAAGCCATTGACAACAATTATTGAGGAAAGACGATGGCGATGGTTGGGACATGTGTTCCGAATGACTGATAACTCACTACCAAAAATAGCACTAAGATGGACACCACAGGGGAACAGAAGTAAGGGTAGACCAAAAGAGACATGGAGAAGAACA
This sequence comes from Achatina immaculata, assembly GCA_009760885.1. Lineage (NCBI taxonomy): Eukaryota > Metazoa > Mollusca > Gastropoda > Stylommatophora > Achatinidae > Lissachatina > Lissachatina immaculata. Next base: position 19,123,976 of record CM019718.1, on the reverse strand, counting down.
ACAGAAAGGATGTTGAGCAATAGAGGGCTCACCTGGACAAAAGCAGAAAAAAAAGGCAAAGGACAGGCATTTGTGGAGAACCCTTGCGGAAGCCCCATGTGCCCTGGGTACTTAAGGTTCAGAGAGAGAGAGAGAGAGAGAGAGATCATCATCGTCATCATTATCATCGCCTTTCACTCCCCCGAGAGCATAGGCCACGGATAAAGGCTCTCCACTCATCCTTGTTCTTTGAATTATTCTCTGCTTCCTTCCATGTGCTTCGCTTGTCTCTGGGCACTGTCATAATTTCATTTTTCAAGTAAGTCTAGGTCTTCCTCGTTTTCAATTTCCTTGAGGATTCCATGTCATTGCCTGCCTTGCTATGTCGGGTTTCCTCTGAGTGTCGCCCTCCACTGGTTTTCCTCTCCGTGGTTCTGTAACACTCCAGTTTTTTTTTTTTTAAAGGGAACAAGTCCTTGGCTTATCCCCCAACCTCCTTAGTCGCTTCTTACAGCATACATGGAAGTTGGCAGTAGTTCTAGTCTTTTCTCCCCAGACTTAGATCTTGGCCCCGATAACCACACAAAACTTGCCATGGGAGGCTACAATATGTTGCTCTTATATCAGCACCGCTCTATTTCACTATTATCTCCTTTAGACCAATCTTTTTTCCTTCTTGAATTTGGTGGATAATAGGTCACCACCTTCCAGCTCCCACTCCTAAGGGTGCTAGGAGTGTCATACCACAGAGTACTCTTCTCCAGACTGTAAGTCATATGTGTACAAAATTTGATTGAAATTGCTCCAGGTGTTCAAGAGTTATGATGGAACATACAAACACACCCATACACACATATATTGTTATACATACAACTTAACAAAAGTTAAGGCCTGATCATTAATTTCAAGCATATGTTTATTTTGATTGCCTTACTAAAAGTGTAAATACATTTATTGTAGAATCTTGATTAAATTGCATTCTCTGGCAGTCCTTTGTGCAGCCAGAGCATAAGCAACACCAGCTGTTCATCACAGCAAGTGTAAAAAGCACATGCAGTAGCATCGTCTTAGACAAAATGTTAGGGCATTTTTTAAGTGTCAGCATGATCCAGCAGGTAATTAAATCGTGCTGATTTGTGCTGCGCGTGCAAGAGGCATCCTTAGTGAACACTCCTCACCTTCCAACCAGTTTTATTAAAGCGGTTTAGGGTTTTATTTTGTCATTTGAAAAGCACCATGCCACCGTGAAGGCGCTTTTACACATTTGGGCGTCATCGACACATAGTTTTGGTTGGAAGCTGTTTTTCTGGCCGTGAAGTTGCACGGCGTTCAGGGATGTCCCATTCTACCATCCAAATGTATTAGGAGCGATTTTGCGCAACCGGACGGAGGAGTGGAAGACAGGCATCGTTCAGGCCGACCTCGTTGCACAGGTAGATAAGATGACAGATACTTGCAGCTGTCAACACTTCGCAACCGGACAGTAACGTATTCCACTCTTAGAAACCAGCTAATGAATACGGCAAACGTCAGTGTTAGGGGCAGAATAATTCGCAGGCTTTGACGATCAGCAATAAAAGTACCTCTTACTCCAGCTTATCGCAGAGCTAGAGTTTCCTAGTGCCAGCAGCACATCTGTTGGACGAGGTGTCAGTGGGGTGAAATTCTTTTCACGGACGAATCCGCTTCAGTATGTCCTTCAGTGATGACAGAATCCGTGTTTGGAGAAGGTCAAGGGAACGGTTCCATGACGCCACTATCCAAGAGGTGGATCGTTACGGAGGGGGAATCAGTCATGGTCTGGGGTGGCATCAGCAGGCACAGCAAGACTCCCTTCCATGTCACTCATGGCACCCTAACCGCCCAGCGATACCTGAATGAAATTCTGCAACCCATTGTCCAGCCTACCTTGCAAGCCATGGGTGCAGAGGTAATCCTACAAGACGATAACGCCAAAACCACATCGGGGTCGTGTATAAGATTTTCTTCAACAGCAGAGGATTATTAAAATCGATTGGCCAGCTCGGTCGCCCGATCTGTCGCACATTGAGCACATTTTGGGATGTCTTAGGCAGACGGGTTTCGACAAATCATCCTCCACCTGTTGATGTCACCAAGCTGACCTTTTTCCTTCAACAAAAGTGACAGGCCATTCCACAGAATGTCATAACAACCCTGGTTAACTCAATGAGGCAAAGGTGCGTTGAATGTCTGGCAGTGAACGGTGGTCACACGCGATAATGACATGTTTGTTGTCTGAAGACCCCTCTTGTGAATTTTTGGACGAGGAGTGAGTGATTTCGCCAGCTTACTGTATGTATATTCCTATTCCGATTTGCAATTGAAATTATTGAATGTGTCCAGTTTTAAATGTTATTTTCTTTGGTACTAATGTCTTGTTAGTTAGTTGATTTTGTTTTTGTAAGAAATGAAACATGAAAAAACCGGCCCTTAACTTTTGTCCAATATATATATATATATATATATATATATATATATATAGTGGTACCTTGAATCACGAATTTAATTCGTTCTTTTACTTCGTTCGCGAACCGATACAATTTTTCCCATTGAAATTAATGCAATTAATCCGTTCGCCCGCCCCAGAAACATATTGCTTTTTTTTACTTTTTAATGGATTTATGTGTGGCAAACCCCCGTGTGGTACCCGGGATCTGCAAAGAATAGGACCACTGTACCCTACCATGCATGATCGTAAAAGGCGACTAAGGAGGGTTCAGCATAGGGCCAGCAACCCTATCTGGTAAAAAACTATCAGACTGCTACAGAAACAGAAGCAAGGGAAAAAGCAAATGCAGGTGGAAGGAGAAATGCGTATCAGGAAACTGAGCCCATGAAGATTGTGGATGAAAGCCAGCCACTGGAAGTCCCCAGCCCGACTGCAGACCTCCTGGAACCTAAACAAAAGATGCAAATAGGCAGCTGGAATGTAAGAACACTAAACCAGACTGGAAAACTAGCACAAACCATCAAGGAAATGCACAGATACAAACTAGACATACTAGGAATACAAGAAGCAAGATGGACAGGACAAGGCAGAAGGAAATTAACAACACAGCACACAGAAGATACAATAATATGGTCAGGTAAAGAAGATCTTCATGAAGGAGGAGTAGCATTGATTATAACAAAAGAAGCATCAAGAGCATTGCTGAAATGGACCCCAATAAATGAGAGATTATTATATGCACGATTCAACTCAAGATTCACGAAGCTGTCTATTATAGTTTGTTATGCACCAACAGAAGCAGCTGAAGAGGAATTAAAAGAAGATTTTTACAACAGCCTCCAAGCCACAGTAGAAACAATACCCAAGCATGATATTCTACTCATCTTGGGCGACTTCAATGCAAAAGTAGGTGAAGGAAATGAAGATAGAAGAAGAATCATGGGAAAAGAAGGAATCGGAGAAATAAATGAAAATGGAGAAAGACTGTGCAGTTTCTGTGAAGAAAACATGATGACCATCGGAGGGACAATTTTCCAACACAAAAACATCCATAAGGTGACTTGGAGGTCACCAGATAAAACCACAGAAAACCAAATCGATCACATACTAATAAACAACAAGTGGAAACGGTCACTACAAGATGTGCGAGCAAGGAAAGGAGCAGATATAGGAAGTGATCCCAACCTTCTGGTAGCAAAAATAAAACTAAAATTAAGGAAAGCCAGAATCGGAGAACACAGAAAGATACATTTTGATACAAGAAAACTGATAGACCAGCAAACAAGAAATGAATTCTCAATAATACTTAAGAACTGCTTCAGTGTCCTACAAGACGAAGCAGAAATGTCCATATTAGAGTTCAATAAAACACTACAGGAAACAGCAAAAGAGGTGCTGGGATATCGGAAAAGGAGAAAAGAGGAATGGATAAGTGAGACCACATGGGAAAAGATAGAGCAAAGAAAAGAAATCAAGAAAAAATTACTGAACACCAAATCACAACGACTTAAAGAACGAGTTTTAAGTAATTATGCACAAAAAGACAAAGAAGTGAAGGAAGCATGCCGTCAAGATAAACGTCAGTATTATGACAACTTAGCAGAGACAGCAGAGAAAGCAGCATATACAAATGACATGAAAACCATATATAAAATCACAAAGCAGATGACAGGTAACTTCAATACAAGATGTGAAAGTGCAGTAAGAACACAAAATGGACAACTGGTCAGTGGAGAAAGAGAAAAAATTGAAAGATGGAGGGAACACTTTAACACCCTACTAAACAGAACACAAGCAGCACAAGCAATAGATATACCTGAAGCAAAAGCGGAACTAAACATCAATACAGGACCAATAACAATAAATGAAGTAAAAGAGGCGATAAAGATGCTAAAATCAGACAGGGCACCAGGTGAAGATGAAGTGACTGCTGAGATGTTGAAAGCAGAAGAAACAGAAACACCAAAACAACTTTGCCGGATATTACAACAAATTTGGGATTTAGAAAAAGCCCCAGAGGAGTGGAAAACTGGTCTTATAGTAAAACTACCAAAGAAGGGTGACCTCAGAGATTGCGGGAACTGGAGAGGCATTACCCTACTGCCACTCACCAGTAAAGTATTTTGCAGAATAATCATCAACAGAATTGTACCAATACTTGAGGAAAAACTTCGGAAAGAGCAGGCAGGATTTAGGAAAGGAAGATCATGCATAGACCATATATTTGTACTTAGACAAATATTAGAACAGGCAAATGAGTGGCATAGCACAACATATGCATTATTCATAGATTTTGAGAAAGCCTTTGACAGTGTCAACAGAGATGCACTGTGGAAAATCCTAAGATGGCATGGCCTCCCCCATAAAATAGTTAATGTAATCAAAGCCCTGTACGAGGGTTTTCAGTGCAAAGTTATCTGTGGAGAACATACCTCCAGCAGCTTTAGGGTACAAACAGGAGTGAAACAGGGATGTGTACTATCACCAACATTATTTATCTTGGCAGTAGACTGGTTAATGAAGGAGGCAACATCAGACAAACGCAGAGGATTACAATGGACCCTTAACACAGTGCTGGAGGACCTTGACTTTGCGGACGACATTTGTCTATTATCAAGCAGTCACAAAGATATGCAAGATAAAATAAACAAGTTAACCCAGAATGCAAACAACATAGGACTAAAGATCAACGTAGGAAAGACAAAATTAATGAAGCAAAATGTGAACAACAGAAATGTACTCAGAGTAGATAACAAGTTAGTGGAGGAGGTCAACGAATTTGTATACCTTGGTAGCAGAGTAGTAGAAAATGGAGACAGCACAGAGGACATCAACAGCAGACTTACTAGAGCAAACCAGGCTTTTGCAATGCTACAGAATATATGGAAATCAAATAAACTAAGCATAAATATGAAAATCAGGATATTTAAGAGTAATGTTCTAAGTGTACTACTCTATGGTAGTGAATGCTGGAAAATCACCAAAACCATAGAAAACAAGTTGAATTCTTTCCAGACTAAATGTTTACGTAGAATTAAAAAAATATTTTGGCCAAACACCATAAGAAATAACATCTTATTGGCAGAAATGCAGATGAAACCACTGACAACGATTATTGAGGAAAGACGCTGGCGATGGTTGGGACATATGCTCCGAATGACTGACAACTCACTACCAAAAATAGCACTAAGATGGACACCACAGGGGAGCAGAAGTAAGGGTAGACCAAAAGAGACATGGAGAAGAACAACAGAAAGGATGTTGAGCAATAGAGGGCTCACCTGGGCAAGAGCAGAAAAAAAGGCGAAAGACAGGCATTTGTGGAAAACCCTTGCGGTGTAAGGAGGGGAAAAAGTAAGCAAGCAGTGACCCGGTTTTGATTGGAAATCCCACTGGCCAGAGACGGCCACGTGTGAATGGAAAATCCCCAGGCGCCCGGTCCGGCGATGACGAGGTATATAAGACAAAAGGGAGAAGTATAAAGGGGGATAAGTTGAGCTCGGGAAGGTAGCGACCAGTCGTGGACGAAGATGGTCAGTTTCCGAGAGACGGAGGCTGGCGTGTGTATTTTAGTTTGTGCGCCTTTGTAAGCAGTATTGAACTCATATTATTCAAGGAAATTTTATTTGTTTAATATATTTTTTTAGTAACGCCCGTTAGAATTATATGGACATCATGTGCATCGGATTTGTGATTTGTGATGCTTTATGGATCAGAGTTTTGTAAATACAAGAATCGTGATTTTATAAAAAGGATTGTTTTCGTATTCCTGATATTTTATATGTAAGGTGTGAACGTATGGTAAGGTCATCCTTCCACCACTCAGCACAACGACGGCCAGACAAATATAAAAGGTTGAAATAATAATTCACATCAATCTAGAGCCAAAGTAACCTATTACTACATGTGGTGCCGTGACCAGGATGAATCTTCATTGCATATATATATGTTTCGATATGTCAACTGACCTGGTTACAAACCATTTGGATTAATACTGGTACATAGGAGGTCACCGTTTGCACTAACAGCGCTGACAAGAGGCCAGTCAGATTCCCGTGTTTGGCGAGTGTACAGGGGAAATTCCACCACGGAAAGATCAAAGCTCAGCGCCCACGTGCGTGTTATGTAACATCCGGACAGAGGCTCCAACAAGCTGTGCTTTGAAGAAAAGTTCCCGTATGAAGAAAACCCTACTGAAAGTTCCAGTTAGAGTGGAGTAGTCCTAGGCGGAAGAAATTTGTGTTAGTCGCGGAACGGGCAGGCTGGACAGTAAGTCAGTACGGAGAATCACGTATAGTGCTGCAGTGTGAACAAGCACACAGTATAAAGAAAAATATTTGAAAATCTCGGAAAATATTTCTACAAATATTCAACCAATAATCTTCGTCAAAAGGCCAAGTACCATGGAGACTGCAACAAATATCGAACCCAAACTAGAAGCTGACCCGGTCACCACAATGACCGAAGCTTTGAGACAATTAAAGATGACCTTCGCCACTCAAGGTTTACCCTGCCACATCGATACCTACGATGGCGATCCACAGAGATTCCAACAATGGATAGAACAGACAGAAAAATATGCGTTTGTGCATAACCTACATGATTCGCAAAAGAAAAACATATTCTTTATTACAGCCAAGGGGAGTGTTTCAGACTTTGTCTCCAGGCGAATTCAAGAGAACTCAGACGAAACATATGCGGATTTTAAGAAAGAACTAGCTAAATGTTTCAGCAAAGGCATCGATCCGCACGCAGCCTTGAGACAAATAAGCAATTTGAAGCAACACAAAGAAGAGCCAATCCAAAACATGGCAGAAACAATGATTAAACTGGCAAAACAAGCCTTCGACAACGACAAGATACTTCAACCGGCCACACAGAATTTGCTGGCAAATTTTTTTATAGACGCTGTGTATGACAAAGCAATCAAAACGAAGTTAATCAAGAAAGACCCACAGACATTAAACTCGGCAATCAATACAGCTATCGAAATAGAGCAGTTCACAAAAAGACTAACATCCCGCATGGCCAACGGTGAGAGCCCATGCCCGAAAACTGAACCAATGACTTCTTCTTTACGCACCGACAGTGCTACACAAAGACAAGCTGCCTCGGAAAGCATAATTCAAAGCACGGCCACCGTGGCCCAGGTCTCTTATCAGGACACGCAGACGAACATACAATCAAAACCATGTTTCAACTGCGGTATTCATGGGCACATAGCTCGCCAATGCAGATATGAATCTACACCAGTATCAAACAGAAGTTCATGGAGGAGCACGCAGACCAACCATGATTATACACCACCCAGATTCACCAGACCATCTGAGGACCGATACAGAACACCACGAGAATCCACACCAAAATACAGAGTCTACAACCAACAGAGAAAGCGCTCGGAAAACTTCAACGGAGGTATGGTAAACGGTCCACTCTACCTCAACAAGTAGCAACGGGCCGTATCACAACACTTGAAAACGGCACAAACGCAACTTCCACCATTCCCGTGCAGATAAACAACACCATCATCCACACACTCATCGACACTGGCAGTGAAGTTAGTCTGATCAGACAAAACGTATGGGAAACTATTCGCTCAAACACGGTATTACTGCCCAGCGAAGGCAAACTCTGGACTGTCGATAATTACGAATTACGGGCAAAAAGGAATCACATGGATAAACATATGCATAGGAGGACAAAATCATAAACAAAAGTTTATGGTTGTAGACAGAATGTGCAGACCCGCCATACTAGGCAGAGACTTTCTATCTCACACAAAAGCAACGGTGGATTTCGGAAGCATGCAACTATCGATTGGAAATACCAAAGTACCTATGAAAAACGAATACGAGATTTGCTCAACGATCAGAGCTACTTGTGATGTCGCAATTAAACCCCAAACAATAATCATCGTACCAGCAAAATTGCAGAGACTTTTACCTGCATTTAAAGACACGGAGTTAATGATCACTATTCACCAGAACAGTGTATTACTTCACGAACCTTGTGCTGAAACTATAGACAGTATCGTTAACCCTGATAAACAAGGAAAATGCCTCGTGACTATAGCCAACAACTCCAACAGGCATTTTAGAATAAAAAAAGGACAAATCATAGCAAAAGCAGAGTTCGGCCTCGACATAAATAATATAACTAAACAACAAACTCAGAACAACGCAAATACCACCAGATCTACTGATAGAATCCAACAACTGCTTGCAGAAATGCAGGTACATCCAGAACACGAGGCCGCTATCAAAACGATAATATACAAGAATCAAGACATTTTCGCAAATAACGACTTAGAATTGGGCAGAACTAATACCGTCCAGCTGCACATAGACACTGGAGCCAACCCACCAGCACACACAAAACCATACCCTACGCCACTCAAACACAGAGGCATTATAGAGAAAGCAATCAAGGATATGCTAGAGGCAAAGATCATAGAACGAGCACCACTATCCAAGTGGAACTCACCGATAGTTATAGTAAGAAAAAAGGACGGAACACATCGCTTTTGCTGCGATTTTAGAGGACTAAACAAAATCACGACTCCCATCACATACCAGATGCCCAACGTGGAAGAAATTATGTCAGTACTCAACGGCGCAAAATACTTTACCACACTAGACGCTAAATCAGGATATTGGAGTATACCCCTAACAGATGACTCTAAAGTGAAGACCAGTTTCACATCCAGTTTTGGAAAGTTCATGTTTACCAGAACTCCGTTTGGCGTCGCAAACGCTGCAGCAGCATTCATGGCATTAATGGATGAAGTACTGTACGGATTATCAGACCACGCCATAGCGTACATAGATGACATACTGATTTTTACTAAGACATCGATTCAAGACCACATCAAACACATACAATCTGTGTTTGACAGGCTAAGACAACATGACGTCAAGTTGAAAATGGCCAAGTGCAACTTCGCACAGAACAAAATCAATTATTTAGGCTTTACCATCAGTAGCCAAGGCATCACACCAGATAAAGAGAAAGTAAAGGCAATGGCAGAGATAGCCACACCAAGGACAATAAAACAAATACGAAGTTTTATAGGAACAATATCGTACTACAGAAGGTTTATAGACAATTTTTCCCACAAGGCAGAGCCCTTAATCGCGCTCACAAGAAAATATAGCCGATTCTCCTGGTCGCCAGAATGTCAAAGGGCATTCGACACACTAAAAAACGACCTCATGCGACAGACTATGCTCGCATTCCCAGATTTAAATAAACCGATGATACTTTACACAGACGCATCAGCAACAACAGTAAGCGCCGTGTTGCTACAAGACAACAGCACAAGACAGAGAGAGGAAAATCTAAAACCAATCTACTTTCTATCCCATAGACTAAGTGAGTCACAAAGCAAATGGCACATCAACGAGAAGGAGGCATACGCCATAGTGTACGCGTTACAGAAACTCCACAAATATGTGTTACACTGCCAGTTAAGCATCCGAACAGACAGTATCGGACTTATAAACCTAATGAACGCCAAGCACAAGAACTTCAAAATACAACGATGGAGTCATTTCATCCAAGCCTACACTACAGACATTCGTCATATCGCAGGAGCACGGAACCTCGCCGACCAGTTTTCTCGGCCAGGAACAGAACAGTGTAAGGACAACAATCACCAGACAGCAGAAACTGTCAACAAGCAGGATAACATGCTTGAAATAAACACAATCAACTCTTCATCCTTTCTGCCAACCGATTTCCCCATATACGATCCCTTCCCACAACCACAACCAATATCCGAAGTCCTACCAGCCCCCACCGAACAGTTACCCACCCCTCCCATCATGGCAGATGAGCAAGACCTGGACGAGGAGATAAGACAATTAAAAGCAGATATGAAGCACAACCGATTACCAAGAAAAACCAGTGAAAAGTTCAGAATAGTGAATAACGTGCTATACAAAGTAAAAGAAGACGATGACGACTACAGGTTGAGAACCGTCACGCCCCAACATCTACAACAACAGGTGTTATCACAATACCACGATAATAACGGGCATATGGGGACGGAAAAAACGTTGAAAGCCATACAAATAGGATACTATTGGAAGAACATGAGAGAGGACGTAAACCAGCACATAGAGCAGTGCCAAACCTGCAAAACAAGAAACTTGTTACCTATAAAAAAATCCGCTAGAAATATCCGATACCCCACCGGCATGCATGCTGAAATTAAGTATCGACTGTTCAGGACCTTATCCAATCACCACATCAGGCAACAAGTACATCGTGCATGTAACAGACGAATATTCCGCATGGACGGAGTGTTTTCCAACGCCAAACATCCAAAGTAAAACAGTAGCTGACTTGGTAATCGACAATATCGTCCCAAGACATGGAGTACCAATTACCATAGTCACAGACAACGGTCCCGAGTTTCGCGGAGAACAATTCCAGACTATGGTGAAACGCTATAACATTCACCATATCTTCACAACACCATACCATCCTCAAGCCAACGGGACAAACGAGAGACAGCATCGCACACTAAATGATATTGTTGCCAAGCTGGTAAACACGGAGGTCAGTAAATGGGACGAGTACTTGACCCAGGCGGTGGCAGCGATGAATATGAACATTTCTAAACGAACAGGATACTCCCCATTTTTCCTCATGTACGGGAGACACCCCATTCTACCCCTGGACGCCATCCTGAGACTACGAACACACTGCTACAGTGAAAATGATTCTATAGAACACACGCTAATGAGACAACATAAGGCTTTTATACAAGTGATAAACCACATAAACAGAACCAAAGACGCACGAAAGCAAAGGTACGATGAACAAAGCACAACTGAGGACATTTCTATAGGTGATCCAGTATACTTATTAAACCACCACATGACATCCAAACACGACAGAAAATGGAAAACGGGATTCTTTGTTCTAAAAAAGTTATCTCCAGTATCATTCATAATAAAGAACCAACTGACAGGGAAAATACAACGAGTCCACGCAGACCATTTGAGAAAGGCCAAACAAGATTGGAATATCCCTACAGACGACAGAAACAATCAGCGCAGACAGGCTACACTCAGTATAGCACCCAACAACGATGACGACACCGACGATGAGATAGTAGTAGACTCTTCGGAATCAGAGACCGAACCTGACAGTACGCAGGTAGAAATAACGGAGGAAGAAGTCGCATCCACCCCACAGGTAGCAGTAGACAGCGATGACAGTACCACTCGAACAAGTACATCCTTACTAGTACATGAAAACCAACCACCCGCCGAATCAGAAGACGGAGCTACAGAGCAGAGCGTCGAACAACGAGTAGCACCCTTGCCCACATTACACGACCAAGTACAGTATATGAGAAATACTGCAAGGCACACAAAAGTACAAAAATAGGCCAGACCAACACACCAACAGGCTAACCGGAGGAAGGCGACACGCAACTACAGCAACATGTGTACTGGTCCCAAAAAGAAGGACATACAGACTTTGAGTTCAGGATATGTAACTATTCTACAATGCATATATAAAATTTATTGTATTCCATACAAAAAATTTTGTAAACAAAACCAGAGGGAGTATGTAAGGAGGGGAAAAAGTAAGCAAGCAGTGACCCGGTTTTGATTGGAAATCCCACTGGCCAGAGACGGCCACGTGTGAATGGAAAATCCCCAGGCGCCCGGTCCGGCGATGACGAGGTATATAAGACAAAAGGGAGAAGTATAAAGGGGGATAAGTTGAGCTCGGGAAGGTAGCGACCAGTCGTGGACGAAGATGGTCAGTTTCCGAGAGACGGAGGCTGGCGTGTGTATTTTAGTTTGTGCGCCTTTGTAAGCAGTATTGAACTCATATTATTCAAGGAAATTTTATTTGTTTAATATATTTTTTTAGTAACGCCCGTTAGAATTATATGGACATCATGTGCATCGGATTTGTGATTTGTGATGCTTTATGGATCAGAGTTTTGTAAATACAAGAATCGTGATTTTATAAAAAGGATTGTTTTCGTATTCCTGATATTTTATATGTAAGGTGTGAACGTATGGTAAGGTCATCCTTCCACCACTCAGCACAACGACGGCCAGACAAATATAAAAGGTTGAAATAATAATTCACATCAATCTAGAGCCAAAGTAACCTATTACTACAGCGGAAGCCCCATGTGCCCTGGGCACTTAAGGTTCAGAGAGAGAGATGTGTGGCAAAAATATATGATATAAAACATACAGTATAACTTTACCTTTGTGGTTGATAATTGCTGGCACAGGTAGATGATAGAGGAGGCAGACTACTCCTTCGAAGGAGAGTCCCGTTCCATAATAACGTCGGGCAGTTGTTAAGGTATCAAAACTAACAGTAATTTTTCTAATTATTCTAACACTTGAGACCTTTGCTTCGTTAACATAGTCACTCCTTTACCCACATCAGCCGTCTTTAGCGTATCTTTGTTCTTTAAGATCCATATTGAGGGTTAGTTGTATCAAGAACAAGGCAACGACAAACAATGTTCACAGAGCGCAAACCTGAGTACAACTGATGTTGTTCGCGAGTCGAAAACATGGCGCCAAAGTCATGTTGGTGCATTCGTGCGCCGAAGCATTTTTCGCGGGTCGAGTCAAATTTTGTTCGGAAATTATGTTCGTGGGACACATAGCTTGTCAGATGGACAGTCGCAATACTCTTCAGCAGAACTGTAGCCTGAATTACAGAATCTGGACATCTAAACCAACCAGGATTCATCCTGGCCTCCCTCAAGGATCCCCATGTCACCAATATTATTCTACATATATACAGTGAGACTAGCTCAAATGAATCAAACCGGACCCAATCGATTTTTGACCCTTGTGGATGACATAGCAATATATGCAAGAGGTAAAAACCGGCAAGTTATAGCAAACTTTAACGGTATAAAACAGGCGAATTTTGTCACGACATGGTGCAAAGATAACAATAGGACACTTAACCTAACCAAAGCCAAACTATTATGGTGTTACTTAGATAACCGAACACCAAAAGCCGACATGCCAAGGGTGCACTGTGAAAACACCTGCACAGAAAGATGTCACACACTAAAATTCTTAGGAATTATTTTCGACAGATGCCTATTCTTCATGCAATACGTGAACTGAGCGATACTGAAAGCAAAGAAAGGCATAGCCGCATTAAAAATAATAGCAAACATGGGTCTATCATACAAAAATCTCAACAGTGAACGCGTTGTAATATCAAGACTGGAATATCGGCATGCTCACTTTATAAACAAACCAAAAAAACCCGACTGGAGAGAATTCAGAATGAAGCGACGAGGGCGGTCCTCGGGTGCCTCAGGGATGTGACACCTACTGAACATACCGAGCATGAAAACTCAACATAAAAGCGCCAAAGTAAAAGAATATTTACATATAAAGACCATGGATGAGCTGTGGCAGAATGCTATCTAATCCATGATACTTTTAGTATTTTGACAAAATGATTAAAGCCCTTACGTAATTATGACGTAGAGGGCCAGGAAAAGGTCAGTTAGGGACCTTGGAAAAATCACAGGGAATCACGAACTTTATTCTTGACATGTTTTATGAATGTTAAATTTGGAAAGTGCGGTTAGTTTTTACCTTGTCAAAAAGATAAGAGAGAGACAATGTACTTTCATAGGACATGCAATGAGAAGAGGGGGCATTGAAAATATTATAACAACAGGAAAAATAGAAGGAAGAAGATCAAGAGGAAGACCAAGAGAAATGATACTGGACAGTCTGACAGGATGGTGTGAGAGGAGATCACCAACTGAAATGATGGCCTGCATGAAGGATCGTGTACTCTGGAGAAGCATAATAGCCAACGCCAGTCGGCAAGGCACATGATGATGATGATGGTTACTTTTTCACTGAAGATCATTTTTGGATGTTGACATCCCGAGATTTTGATGACTTTTATTGAACTTTCTCTGGATGTTTTTATAGCTAGCTATATTTAGGTTGTTTTTTTTTTTTTGAAAGACTAGTCCAAGATCTGTAAAAAGGCGATTTCATGAAGTTTAGGGTACAAAAGTTCAGAGTATCAGTCACGTTTTGAGAACTCGCACCGAGTTAGGAATCTCGTGCTATAGTGACGGCCTAAACAATTACCTTTTGCGTGAATGTCAATTTCACGGAGAGATAGTTCTGGAAGGATGACAGAGAAAATGCCTATAGTATAAAAGAACTCAGAACTGAGTTGAAGCATTATTGATTATGAGTAAAGTTAGAGAGTCATGTAGAAGATGTGTTTGAGTTTTTTTTCTAGAAGTCGCTGTTGAGTAGAAGTTCTCCAGTTATGCCTTAGATTCATTGCTATAGTAATTGTCCTGTAGGACAAAGTTTTTGTTAGCAAGAATGTAGTCAGTGTGTAGTAATATTGTTATTGACTAGACTGAAAGTGTACAGTGGTTCTTGCCTTTTTGAGGATGTGTGGTATTGTTGATGATTTTTTGAGTTTTTATAGAATTGTAAGTGTTGTCCTCATTTGTAACTACTCTGATGATGGTTATTATTTCCTTCCGCATGGCATTGGCTTCATGCCCGGGAAATACAGTGTACTTTTTATGATCACCCTGCCATGTTGGCAGCTCTTTGTTTTGCCTCATCCACATAGTTCATTCAACATTCTGTTCATTCAATAAACGTTGATTTGAACTCTTACTTTCTTCATAAGTTCAAATGTGAGTCTAGTCGTGTGTGTGGAAAGTATTGTGACACTCTGTGGTTATTGTAAAATTGGTGAACCTGGTTTTGTTGTTGAGTCAAGTAGTGTATAATAATGTGACAATCTACCGCTTTGTTTAACATCAAGTACCAAGCAACAACATGTAATAATTCAGTACAGTAGTTTGAAATCTTTAGTAGCAACAGACCACTCTATACAAGTGTCATCTTTTCACACTCGTATTCTCTCTTGAGAGAGACAGTAATACTATTTGCAGCTGCTGATAATATATTCCAGCAGCTAATTGAAGAGAAACAAATACTGGTTTAGAGGACCCTTTGAAAACGGAGAATCAAACACAAAAAAGTATACGAATGAAACAAGATCAGTCATGGACGCTGAAAAGAGCATAGAGCAGATATGCAAACCTGAAGAAATCCCTTTGCATGTCGACTGATTGATGCCCGAAAACATCCACACCTTACTAAAGTTCATGTATGGCTCAGTCGAGAAAAGTTAGGCAGCAGGACGAGCAGAATCAGAAATAAAAGAGCAAATTATTAAACACTCCAACCCAGGTGTCCCTATTATATATATATATATATATATATATATATATATATATATATATGGATCGATCATGCGCGGACAAAAGAATGGTTTTGTGATCTATCACAGAGGACGCTCCATCGTCAGCTAGTCCGGAGCCTTCGCCACAATCACATCCAGCATGAGAACTGAAACTGAAGCAATCACTCTAGCCATAAATTGGCTAGCAAACCAGCAAGCATCACGAGCTTATGGCTCGTGATGCTTGCTGGTTTGCTACTGTATGATCAGACTCACAATGCATACTAAAAAAAAAAATGAAAACCAGGTGGTGGGGCGCGAGTTGTTGGCCGTACTGAAAGAATCACAGCTCTTTCCCTTACATGGATTTATTGCCAAGAACATGTCAGTATTAAAGACAATGGAAGGCAGATCAATTGACAAAAAAAGCAACAACCCTGGGCAACTACATTTGGACGAAACAGTCTTTAGAACAGTCACACTATCAAAATTACATTGAGATGAGCAAAATAAAAAAAAAACCTTTTGAATGCAGCGCCTATCACTAAAGGCCATGCGAAAGGGGAATAACGAAGGGCAGCAGCAGACAATCAGAAATTTGCGGAAAAGATTGACATGTGTACAATCAATGTGCCACTGGTACTATCACCCAACACACACAACAAACAACACTGAGGTTAAAGGCCGAGCAAATATGGGAGTGTCCTTGGTACAAAGAGGCCCATCTCTAAGTCAACAGCAAAGCATGACTTTTCTTCAGATAAATATATAAGTAACTAAGTACTCCCACTGAATAATTAAACAAAGAAATAATTACTGTTTGTAACTAAATACCAGTAATTGAGAAGTACAAGTTGTGTCCGGTAAGTAATGAGATTGATTCCATAAAATTCGATTTGTTCAAAATATACTTACATATACTTAAAATTTGTCGAAATAACATCCTTGAGCATCAATACACCGTCGCCACCAGTTCTGCCACTCGTCGTAGCTAGCCTGGAAGTCTTGAAACAGGGATCTCCTTCAAATAACCCATCACAGCAGTTTGCATGTCATTAACAGTCCCAAAAATATGGCCTTTCAAGCTTGATTTGAGCCGGGGAAACAAAAAAAGAAATCAGCCGGGGCCATGTCCGTGCTGTAGGGAGGCTGACACAGCGTTGCCACGGTTTGTTTCGCCAGATACTCTCTCACTAGCAGCGATGCATGCCTCAGTGCATTGTCGTGATGAAGAAACCAGGCGTTGGCGATCTCCTGGCCGACACGCACGACTCTGTTCTTCAGCCCTTTAAGCACTTCCACGTAAAATGCTGTGCTGACCATTTCTCCGGGTGATACAACCTCCTTATGGACAACACCTTTAGAGTAAAAAAAAAAGACATTGTCGGTGGTGTGAGACGTTAATGGACGCCCTGTGCATTGTTCATCATCAACACTCTGTCTTCCTTTGTTGAACGTCTTGTGCCACCGAAACACTTGTGATTTCGATAAAGCATCCATTCCGTAGGCTTTCTATATCATAGCAAGCGTCTCGGTAGTAGATTTTCTAAATTTAATACAAAACTTTATCGCCTATCGATGCTCGACCCTTCTCTGCATTGTGACAGTTACACGACGCTTAAACAGTTGTCCACTTTGCAAGCGATCTGCACTCTGTAAAAGCTCAGAGCCAAATGATGAGATATCGGCCCCTTTACTTAACATTCCCTCACTAACTTTCAGGCCAGGTGAATCCGCCCCCCCCCCCCCCCACCCGCCCTGCTGATTGGCTGAACAAAATAGGTCTCATTACTTACCGGACACACCTTGTAAATGTATACAGTGTTATATCAATTAATGTACAAGACAGTACCCATTTTTTTTACAGTTGGTTGCTCAAGGATGATATAGATACAGTACAATACATGTAGTGAGTCGTACAAATACTCACCATTTATGTAATCAGCTAAAAGCACACTGGATCCGAAGAATATCATGAGCATAGAACTAACATTAATTGGTGGAGGATGATTCTGAAGAACAGTTTGCAGCGATAGGATCCTCGATGTCTTTTTTCGCCTCTACGAGCATATCTTGTATTAAGATTAAAGCATTGTCTCAAATACAGAAGGTAAAAAGAAAAATATATTTTCAGTTTTACACATTTATTCTGTTTGCCATAATTATTTAGATAGGAATGCAGTCATTACTGGTGTCTCACAGAAATTGCTCTTCAAGGCCATTTGTCATTTTTCTAAAATTATCCAAGTAAACTATGTTGCCTGAAGTTAAATAGAGTTTGGTTATAATACTACTGTCCAAATGATCAGGTTCTAAACGGTTCCTGGCTTTTGTTTTGATTTGATTCATCAGGCTGGAGCTTCTTTCACAATCTGCACTAGAAGCTTGAAATGTTCCACAAATATCCAGAAGGAGAGACAGTTCTCTGAAATGAGTCTGTTGAAATGTATAGTATATGGAAGTGTATGGTTCGATTTCACAACCAGATAGAAAGAGTGGGAAAGTGGGCAGAAACAAGAATGGCAGAAAGTATACTGAATACATATAAATGAAAAAACATACAACAATTCAGTATTTCGGATAAACCTTTTTCATGGATCACATACAAAAACAGCATAACAGATAAAACATTTTAAACAGATGAGAAATTAAACACATAGTTTTCATGGTATAAACATTTTAAACAGATGAGAAATTAAACACATAGTTTTCATGGTATAAAACATTTTAAACAGATGAGAAATTAAACACATAGTTTTCATGGTATCCTTCTTGTTACACAGACAAGTATAATATGCGCCCAGATAGATGTGGGTAAGCACAGAGTGGAACCAAGCGAGTAGCTGAGAAATGAGGCTAAGGGTACCAACACGGCGTTGTTGTTCTCATTTATTTCTTCTTCGGAACCCAGAGTCTTGCTTTGGGCGTTTGTCTGTACATGTGTTCGCAGATGTTTATAAACTTACTGCCGTTTGAAGTTCACTGAGGATCTGATAGCAGAGACAATAAAACTGACATTCTCTGACAACGTGGTGACGAGAGGAGGACTGCCTTATAAATGAGCCACACAGAAGTCTAAGATCAAATATCTTATAGGCTCAATAAACACAATATCATGGTTGTTAGTGCCGTTATCATCTTTCAACATAAATAAACATAATCTCACTACATGAATGGTAAAGTACAGAAAAAAAAAACAACAAAACAGCAGGAATCGTCAGCACTTCAGCATTTCTTGTCACGACCTGTGATACCTGAGACGGGGGCAAAATGGAAAAAAATATACTCTCAAAAATTTTCAGTAAGTTAAATTAATAAATCTCTTTTGAGTTTTTTAAGTTCGATATTGTCTGTCTTACGAAGGCTTTTTTTTTTGCCGCCTGTTGCTCATCATCATCATCATCATCATTAGGTGTCATATCGAACAGAGCGAACCATCAAGTCTATATAATGCTTTCCATTACTCGGTGAATTTATTTTGCTATTGCCTGATGGTTTGATAAATTACTTTTATCTTGTGTATTTTTACTATATGCCATAGCAAATTGACGTTACAGACCCGATTCGTTGAAATTAAAATAGAAATACAATCATTTGCTCGAAGCAGTTTTGATCACGTGATTGAATGGTATAAAGCTATGGTGGAAGATGGGTTGTCCTTTTCAAGAGTCACACGTTGGAAGATGCAAACTTTGACGCTTAGAAATCAAAGATTATACACCACCACGAATGTGACATGTCATACAGCAGCATTATGGCCGATGTGTGCGTGTGTTTTTTTTAATGAATGTTTGAAAATGTTTTGGAATAATTATGAAAGGTCCGGAAGGCTAGAAATGGAAGAATCTTTATGTTAAAGACATTTAGGATTTTTAGAAGTTTATAAATATCTGACCATTGAATGTTTTAGATACTGTCTGATGTTTCATAGCTTCATCAGAATGTACATCCCTTGAGGTTGTAAAACTTGTTTACACATGCAAACGAATCTAATGCTATTTACTGCATATATTTTTGTGGTGGAGTGCAGGTGAATGTGTGTCCATTTTAGGTCACAACACACAGAGATACATAGGTCAAATATCTCAGCTCAAGAAGTACGACATGACAGAGTCAAATATTCATTCATATTCCAAGCCAGACATTTACAGTGCAGTTCACTCCCCCGCCCCACCACAACTGGGCATTATATTATCTTCCTGTCTTCCTTTACTTTCTTCTTGTTTTTATTGTACTAACATTCCAGCCTTCTCTTTACGTACACAATGAATGCGGTCTTTATTTTAACTACATTCATATTTTTCCGTGGCTTCTGTCATATATCGTTATGATGGTAAAATGTATTCTTAATGATCTCTGTACTGATATGTCTATTGCCTACAATTCGTCTGCAAAGAGCGCAAAGTACAATAAAGTTGGTAATGACTGTTGCAAGCTGGGATAGTCAGTGAGGAACAACGCATGCTTATAATATCTGGCTTAGCATAATATAATAATATTGCTAATTCCGAACGCTGAAGCAAGTAATTAGATAAGAGAAATGACGACTGTGGTAAAACTGATTCTAGTGATGAAATTAGATGGAGATGTATGGTTCAGTTTTACAGAAAGATAGAAAGAGTGAAGAAAGTGGGCAGCAACAAAAGTGACAGAAAACAAGATGAGTATATACAAACGAAGAATATACAACAATCCAACATTTCGGCGTCTTTTTCAAGGACCGCATACAAAACAACACAGATAAAAGAAATACGACAAACAGATTAAAAATATAGACTTAGGTATTTTGCTCTCCCGCTAGGAAAATATGAACACTAACAACATATCCCTATGTGCCTCTAAGGCATAACAGGATTACCTTTACCGTTACCTTTTTACCTAGTAAGAAAGACAGGCACAAAATGTAAAAAAAATCAATTACTTGTTGATCTAAACAGCAAGATGTAAGCACATTTTCCCCACTGGCAGACTCCATTTTATGTTTGTATACTAACAACAATACTTCCTTTCACAATGCTTATCTGAAGCAGAAGTCTATCCATTCATTCTCCCGGATAAAGCGAGGGATGAGGCCCGGAAATTAATCCCTTCAGCCATTAAATGAATGCATAACACATTATTGTAGTTTTATAGCCCATTGTTCCAAATTTCATAACACATATTTTAACATTTCTTCTCCAGCCTTTGATCACTTCAGATGTTTTGTGGTCGCAGATATTTTCTGCGTATTCTGAGCGAACCTTCGAGGAGAAAGGCTTTCCACTATCCGAAACTTGGTGCTCAGTCTTTGGGGTCAGATTTCGCCTGATAATAATTACTGATTCTGCAAAAATTCTTAATTACATTTTTGTTGAAATATAAATCATCTTTCTTTGTCATGCTCGCATCATTATCATGACGCCGTCATCATGAAGATCAGCCTTCACCAGGCCATGGGATCATAGAGCAGAGACAAATAATTCTGGTCTTAGATATCACTTTGTATCTATAATTTTTTTTCTTTTTTGCAGTTTGAAGTTCAGCTCGAAAAGGTTATTCTCACATAGTTTCATGTTATTCCCACATAGTTTCAGGTTATCCCCACATAGTTTCCTGTGGATCCTGTTCCTCGTTTAATTCACGTTGACCCCTATGCAGCAGATAATTATATGATATTTGTGTCTTAGCGTAACTAAATCATTTTATCAAAATCTATCTATCTATCTATCTATCTATCTATCTATCTATCTATCTATCTATCTATCTATCTATCTATCTATCTATCTATCTATCTATCTATCTATCTGAGCCTTAAGTGCTCAGGGCACATGGGGCTTCCGCAAGGGTTTTCCACAAATGCCTGTCCTTCGCCTTTTTTTTCCCGCTCTTGCCCAGATGAGCCCTCTATTGCTCAACATCCTCTCTGTTGTTCTTCTCCATGTCTCTTTTGGTCTACCCTTACTTCTGTTCCCCTCTGGTCTCCATCTTAGTGCTATTTTTGGTAGTGAGTTGTCAGTCATTCGGAGCACATGTCCCAACCATCGCCATCGTCTTTCCTCAATAATTGCTGTCAGTGGCTTCATCTGTATTTCCGCCAATAAGATGTTATTTCTTATGGTGTTTGGCCAAAATATCTTTCTAATTCTTCGTAAACATTTAGTCTGGAAAGAATTCAGCGTGTTTTCTAAAGTTTTAGTGATTTTCCAGCATTCACTTCCATTGAGTAGTACACTTAGAACATTATTCATAAATATCCTGATTTTCGTCTTCATGCTTAGTTTTTTTTTAAACTTTCCATATAGTATGCAGCATTGCAAAAGTCTCAAAAACAAACTATAATACATAAATTCGCATAGCCGTACAAAGCAAATTAGGCAAAGCTGATTAGCCCACCAGTCCAACAATCCGTGTATTTTGATTGGCTATGATTCACCAGTCATGATAACGCAGTTTCGTACACTGAAAAACTGAAGAATGTTACTGACTGTAAGATAAAAGTGCAACAATGTAAATATCTTTGTCGTGCTATGAATCAGATATCGGTTCCAGATAAGACGTGAGGAATGCGAGGATATTTTGGGGGTGGGATGGAAAAGAGAGACCATCAGCGGGATATTCATACTTGCCAAACAACGCTGCTCAAAATCCCTTCTACCTTAAACTGAAATTGAACAATAACTGCAAAATGAGAGTAGAAGTAACATTCTAACAACGTCCAGTTTCACTTTTCTCTGCCATAAATAATTGGAGATTGGCATTTGGTGATGTAAACATGATTAATGTTATGACTACATGAAGAAATACCAACACAAGGTTGTAACAATGAATACTAGGCACAAAGATACACCTGGGTCATTGTATCAAGGGTCCTGACCACAAATGATGCGTTTCGACGTTCGTTCAAGTGTTACTGATAAGTGAAATGCCTTAGACTAGTTCATCTGACCCATGTCTTCCGATCGTAAGATGAAAAGCGTGGTCAACAACCTGTAGAGAACAATATACTACTGATTGTGAATAGAACACCAGTGACTGACTGAACGGTTCACTTATGTCTATTATAAATCCTGGCTGGTCTGATAGTTTCATAAGCCAGTGGTTCTCATTACTTTTTCCCCTCCGCTCAAAATGAATGAACACAGATCTGTCTCTCCCTTCTTCCCCATATGATATACTGAACATACATATGATTTATTACTCATCGTTAGAAACATAGCCTAAATCAACGATCATGATTACATGTCATAAAATAAAAATTAAACAATACTAAAATACGCAAAGAGAAAAGTCGTCGACTTCTAATTTTTTTTTAATGTTAAATTTTATTTTAAAAGAAAATGTGTAAAATTTCGTCTTTAAGTAGGACTAGTCGAAAGCGAAGAGTTCAGATAGGATAACAACAATCACAACCAGAACTGCATTATAGAACTGCCGTGACTGCGCAGATAACACATATTACTGGTGTCATTTGTTGCACATGTGAAATTAGTCATGGAAGTTTTTGTTTGTGTTTTGTTGATGTTGTTTTTAATGCAAAATACACTTCTGTACATGTAGAGTAAGGACAGTGCGCAGCCGCAACAGACTAGAAAAAGCCTAGAACAGAGTACCATTCAATTACCTAATGCACATGCCTCTTTAGACTGAAAGAACACTCTCTCCTCATCAGATGGATAGCTGCAGCTCTGATCTAGAGAAAGGTGGTTTTGCTATGTGGAAGTTGGTCTTAAGAGCCAATAACAATATGTCCAGGTTTGCCACAGGGGTCTCCGTTATCATCAGTCTTATTCGGTGTTTATACGGTGACAATCATTGAACAACAACTTGTTGTGAGGGGAAGGATTCTGACATTTGCTGATGATATTCTAGTGCATCAACAAGGAAAAGACAAACAGGAAAGTGCCAATGCATTGCAGAGCTGACTTGATCGAATATTCTACTGATGTGAAGTTTCTAACGCCCTTGTCAATCCTACAAAAGCACCAGTGACATGGTTCTCACTGAACAACCATATTGTTACCATCGATATGCTTTTTGTGAGACTGGGTGGTGAGGATGTGACAAGACTTGATGACATACTGGGAGTGAAGTTTGATCGCAATCTATGGTTCAGTGAACATGTTGACCACATGATAACAAAAACTCACAAAGCTCTATCGGCAATGAAGGTCATGGCAGTTACCAACATTGAGCAGGGGTTACTAATACTTCTGTACCAGGGGCTGGTCCTTGCACCCATTGAGTACGCCATAGCCATCCTCACTGTCAGCCTTGCTCATATCGAAAAAAAAAATTCGAAAAGGTACAAAACGAAGCCACGCGAATTATCTTGGGGTATATGAGAGACATATCCTGTTTAGCGATGAGATACCTTTTTTATTTCTCCACCATGAATCACAGTATCAAGATTTGGAGGAAGCATGCTTACCTCAAGATAAGTGCAGACAAAAAGCACCCATTGCACTAAGAACTTTTCAAAGAAAAGGGTGACAGGCTAAAGAGGTGCAAATCATGGATGGGCCGTGCCATGCTGAAGATGTCATCAAATAGGTCTGTGAACCCAAAAAACATCAACCCCGGCAAGGAATAGGTACCTGTGCCTCCAGCGTTCAAGGACACATTCTTTTGCATTGTCACGCTTGACGAGAGAAGCAGGGAGCAGAATCCACTTGTTGTGAATGCTGAGGTCAAGTGAAACTCCATTGAGGCATATATTATGATTTACACAGATGAGTCCGTTGTACGACATAAAGGAGTACATGGGCATTCACAGTACTTTCGGCGCTGGCAGAACAATCCAGGCTAAACAGTGTCTTCACTATGATCACAAGCAGCATGACGATGGAGGTGATGGCGGTAACGAATGCATTCGTATGGCTGGTGCCTGCATGCTAAGTGATTCAATGAGTATGATCCGGAAGGTCGAGGCAGGTTCTGTACGCAGACAGTGGCTTGAGTCACTGCAGAAATCAGCGATTCGTAGTCACCTTCATGTATGTCCCTGAGCACCTGGCACCCAGCGAAACAAGAGAGCTGATAGGTTGGCTGGCTCTGCATAATCACAGATGGACAACCACTGGATCGAGCTATATTGTTAACTAGCTCAGAGAAATAGACAAAGTGGAGGACTTCGAGGGAAGAGAATCAACATTGTTGTTTAGAATGAAAGAGCTGGAAATACAAATCGGCACAACCAGGAACGAGAGGCATACTGGACATGCGGGACAACGTGTCAACCAACAAAGGGCAGGTATTAGCAGCCGCAGGACGCTGATGGATATTTTGAGGGGGTGGGGGTTGGGGGAATATGACCACCTATGGACATGTCCAGAAGGCAATGATGATGACCCAGACCTTAAACCATAAATCATAAACCATAAACGAAGAAAAGGAATAAGAAGACATTCAAAAATATTATGTTATGCTTTACTAGTCTACTTGCGAATAACAATTCCGTCATATCTTCTCCACTGACATTTACGAAACGTATGTTTTTCTATTACAGCTTATAATTATATCATTTCTATTACATTCAGTCACTGAATATATGCCGAAGCAGTAGTAGGCGTACATTCCAGTTTTTTTTTTTTTTTTACATACATTCATCTCAGCAGAAAAGACATGGCAAGTTTATATCAACCCAGATCTCCACTCAACAAATAACAGCAACTCTATATAAAATAATGTAATTAATGTGCTGTAGTTTTTTGCTGTCTTATCACCGAACTTGATCTTCAGCCTTTTTGTGATGTATGTTGCTTAATCGCAAAAAGGGCACTATCGAACAGATTGGGAACCCGCGAATCAACGTGAATGCGTCTTACCTGCGTAAGTTTTCATCACAGCCTCAAGGTTGTCCAGGTTCTCGCCGAGAATAAAAGGCGGCTTAAAGACACAATTTCTACACCCAGTCTCTCTACGCTGTTCGAGCAGACGACAGTAAATGATGGCAAGTGTCAGAATTGTCTTTGTCCTTTGCTTAGGACTTGTTGCGGCTGACAGAAATAAGGAGCCACAGCAAGTTCATATTGCATATGGCGGTAAGTTATTTTTAAGAAATTGACCTAAAATTGTGTTAACTGCTTTAATTTGATTATTGTTATTCTTCTCCGTTTTTATCTTTTCACAATTGCCTCTCCAAAGATTTATTATCAAGACTAACAACAAGAGGGAGAAGAGAGAGAGAGAGAGAGAGAGAGAGAGAGAGAGAGAGAGAGAGAGAGAGAGAGAGAGAGAGAGAGAGATAGGTCACGTCTTTATGAACTAAGTTTTGTATCGTACCTCACATTCGTCCAAGACTAACAATAGCAATTAAACCCCATGTCTGACCGCTTTGGACTTCATGTTTTTCCTTCTTATTTGGAGGATTTCATTTTATGGAACGTGGTTTTACTCCCCCCCCCCCCCTCCCCGCCTTTGACATACGTATGCCTGCCATTTCCTAATTCCAGTTGTGTCGCAAATACATGTTTCTAAATGCCCATATGTGATTGTTAGCATGTTGATAAATTTTCTTGTTGTGACTGTTAGCATGTACGTGTATTTAAATTTTATTATTATGATCGTCAGCACGTATTTAAACTTTTGTTTTGTGATTACGCCAAAAGTATAGGAGTATATCACCGGAATATTTTTGTACTGATTACAGTATCTTGTCGTTTTTTTTAAATTCTACGCATGATTTTTGTGCATGACGCCTTTTATTCTGATGAATTTACTCAGTAAATTTGCCTAGAGGAAATTAAATTGCATACAACTGAAACAGTAGTGAATTTAATGGTTAACAAAAAAAACTGCAAGTGAAAATGAAATAACACCCGAAATGCTAAAAGCTATCAATAGTGATAAAATGAGACAACTACAGAGAATGTTTAACAAGATTTGGAAAGAAGAAAAGGTCCCTTTTAAATGGAAAAAAGGAATCATTGATAAAATAACAAAAAAGGGCAACCTTAGCGACTGTAACAATTGGAGAGGAGTAACCTTAATATCAGTTGTGTCAAAAGTATTTTGCAAGGTTATTTTGAATAGACTTAAAGATATAGTGGATACTGCAATGAGAGAAGAACAAACAGGATTTCCAAAAGGGAGAAGCTGCCTCAACCAGAACTTTACTCTAAGAATAATACTTGAAGAACATTTTGAAAAGCAGAAACCATTAATACTGAACTTCATAGACTTTAAAAAAGCATTTGATAGCATAAACAGATATTCATTATGGAAAATTTTAAGTCTATATGGAATACCATCTAAAACTGTCAACATCATTAAGGACTTCTACAATGGATATGTTTGTGCAGTCAAAAGACAGAATAAGGGATGAGTGAATGGTTTCAGATTGATACAGGTGTGAAACAAGGATATATACTGTCTCCTTTAGTTTTTGTAATTACAATAGACTTCATAATGAAAAAAATGCTGCACAGATAACAGAGGTATTGACTGGGTACATGGGACCCAACTAGAAGATCTTGATTTTGCTGATGACATAACTCTTATCAGTAACAATGTGAATTCCATGCAAGAAAAAACAGATAGCCTGTCTTCACTGGCTAGCAAAATAGGACTTGAAATTAACAAGGACAAAACAAAAATAATGAAAATTCCCTTTAATCAAAATGGAAAAATACACATAGAAGGGACATATATTGAAGAAGTCAATCAATTTGCATATCTTGGCAGGTACATAGATCAGGATGGTGACACTAGAAAGGAAGTTAGAATCAGAATTGCAAAAGCAGCATCGATCTTCAAGAATCTTGAGAACATATGGAATTCAAAAGTTATAAGGACACAAACCTATTAAGACTATTCAATTCAAATGTAATATCCACCCTCATTTATGCATGGGAAAGCTGGAGAACAACTAAAGAAATAGACAAGAAATTAGACTCTTTTGAAAACAAATGCCTTAGGAAAATACTCGGCATCAAGTGGAACGAATTTAAGAATAATGCAGAGATAAGACAGATGACTGAACAGCAACCAGTCTCATGGGTGATCAGGAAAAGGAGATGGACATATGTTGGTCACTTGATGAGAAGAAATGGTCAGAGAATCCCAAAACGAGCTATCAAGTGGAACACAACAGGCCAAAGAAAAAGAGGCAGACCGCGTGAAACTCTGAAGAGGACATTGTTAAGAGAGGCCAAATTAACAGGCATAAAATCTTTTGATGAGGTTGAAAGACTCGCCGAAGACAGGAAAGATTGGTGAACTACTTTGCGAGCCCTATGTGACGTTTAACGGCACGGGAAGGGTATAAGATAAGTTCCGGAGACACGCGATGTCACTCGCCATCTTCAGATGCCCTCTTAATAACAAGCGTTTGAGAAATTTCTCCACAGATCTCCATCTTTGATGTTTTCTCTCAGCACAAGTTGTCGGCTATCTACTATGCCATCGCTGAAGATTATCTGATCGTCTCTAGGTCTAATGTTGCCTTCCTTCTCGCTTATCTTTCCTTTTGCTACTCAGTTCAGTTTCCAATGCTCAGCGGTCTAGGCAAGGAGACGCGTCGCCTTCGTGAATCCAAATCTCAGCAGTTCTTCATGTGTACCTTACAGTTGCTCTTTTCACTGGACCAAGTTTGGGCTTTTAGATCTCCGTAGATTGCAGGGAGTACATGTTTGCAGGATATATCATGAAGAAGGCCATTGTGGCATGGGCAGAATGGAATTTGAGCGACTGTCTGTCTGTGTAGATAGGCTTGCAGTGTTCTGTTTGAAGCCTGAACATTGTGGCTTAGCCTTATAATGGGATTTTTGGGGTACCTATTGTCTGTTCTGTGTTTCCTTGAACAGTTGTTGTGATGTTTTGAATTCTACATCTCATTACACGCACAATGAATGTTGACTGTGTTTCTTTCTGAAAGCTTTAATTACATTTCTGTTTTCACTGGCTCTTGTAACACATTCCTCATTTGCCATCTCAGCAGTCCATCGAAAAGATTAATTGAATAAACGACAGCAGATTCTTTAAATCTCACAGTTTGGTGTATCTACATTTTCATTTGAAAAGTATCCGAAAGATTTGCCCAAGAGTCCCCAGTTTCTCTCTCTCTCTTTCTCTCTCTCTCTCTCTCTCTCTCTCTCTCTCTCACACACACACACACACACACACACACACACACAAGCTGCTTTGTCTATGTCACCTGCACCTGTCCAGTTTCCATAGACACTAATACAAACACATAAATTAGTAAGTTCAAGCTATGATGGACATATCGACACGAAGAAAGAGATGCTTAATTTAATAATTAAAATAATTTTTAAAATAAAAGATTGCCGCTTGATGCTGCTAAATTCACTCGTTACATCACAGCACATTAGAGAGTTATTGCTCCGCCGATACGAAGAGAAAATGTGGATTTTTGTTTTGTACATATAGTATTCGAGGCCGACGTGAACATGTCTAGCTGAACACCCAAAACAAGTTGATTTGATTTAGCAAAGAGGGAGGGTTTTCCACTGTATTGTTGTTTAAAATGTGTATAGCAGTTCCACAATTGTGGGTAGAGACAATAACTCGAATACAAAAATCTTTCGTTTAGAAGGGAAAAAAACCGAAACAAATAAGTGCCCCAGAAGCATTATTCTGGACAGTGAATTTTGTTATCTGGAAGTCGGAACTGTCCCGGAAAACAGGGACGTCTGGCAACCTTAGAGTGGGGGCAGAGAAGCTAGCTAAAAAGTAGATTAAACGGCGACCTAGTTAGCTGAGTGGTTAGACACTCGGTTTACTAATTCAGTGGTACCGGGTTCAGTACCTTTTATGGTACACACCAAAAAGGGTGGGCGCTGGTAGGATGTAGAATCTATTAAGGTTCGTTGGTGCTTTTGATGTTGTCATATCAGATAATATCTTTTCTCTCAGCTTACGTGTTAACAGTTTTTGATAGCAGTGAATATCGAAATTTCTTCTAGGAAATTTTGACAGACTTATCCTTTATGATAGTTTGTTGTCATATTTGTATAAAATATTTTCCCCCATATTTATTATAAACAGAAGATATATCAAATATAATAATAACATGGAGCACCTTCAATGACACTGCCTCTGCTGTTCAGTACGGCTTGTCCCCAAAGAACATGAACTTGTTTGAGAAGGGCTACAGTTCAAAATTCACTGATGGGGGCTCTGAACATCGTGTCCAGTTCATTCACAGAGTTTATCTTAGGGATCTGAAACCAAACACCACATACTGTAAGTACTGTATATGTTGTGGTAAGATCTAGTATTTCATCATGTTTTATTTGCTCAGTGTTTACATGTCAGATCTATAGGGTTTTTATTTATTTAGTTTTATTTATGCTTTTCTTTTTTAACCCAAGAAAACAACTATGTAAAAATCAGATAACCAAGATCTAAAGAGCAACATTAAATTTACCAAAAAAAATGATTCCCCCCCCCCCCCCAAAAAAAAAGAATATGCATCTCTAAAAATTTTAAGAAAAATGTGGATATATAATATTATATATTATAATATAAAAAAACTTTTTAAAACTGCACCACAGACTTATATTCTGTAAAATTATCCAACTAAATGTCCTGCTTTCTATGGAGTTGTTCAGCTCAGCAGTTCAGGGGCTTCTTTCTCAAATTCTTTATTTATGTATATTCTTTAGTCTTCCTCTTATTTTTTTCCCACTTCTTGACAGTTCCCATCAAAGTCTGCCTTGTATTCTCCATCTTGTGCAATCCTAGGTGTTTCAGATGTTTTTCTTTTCTATACCTCTTCATTAGCCAACTGAGACATTTTTTTCTTGGCCTTCCTCACTTCCTTTTTAACCTTTCATTTTTCAGTCATTACTAGTTCTCTAACTTCTGTCTTCTTATGACATTGTCCAAGAAATTCTGTCTTTTTTTCTTATAATTTTAACTACCTTCCATTATTCTGAAACTTTTTTCAGGATCTCTGTTTTTCACTCTCTCTCTAAGGTATTTCTTGCATCTTTCTCCAAAACCACACCTTTGTTGCTTCCAATTTTGTGTCACTTTTTTGTTGACTGTCAAAGTTTCACAACCATGTAACAATATTGGATCTATGTAGAACTGTAATAATAGAGCCTATGAAAAATACTCAATATAAAGTGGAAAGATTTCAAGAACGATGCAGAGATCAGACAGATGAGCAAACAATAACCTGTCTCATGGGTGATCAGAAAAAGAAGTTGGATATACGTCAGTCACGTGATGAGAAGAAACAGGCAGAGAATCATAAAACAAGCTAAACTACCAAGAGGCGAAAACCATAATCTGTAACCAGTGCAGATATGAATGGAAAAAAAAACTGAAATCCAACAATGAACTAGATCCAATACACCAACTACAAAGACATCAGCAAACCATGCTCTTTAGCCTAAGGACAGGCCAGTGCAGATTACCGAGCCACCTGCATCAACTCAAAATGTCTCACACAGACGAGTGTCCATGTGGCAGTGGAGTCCAGATCCAGAACATATCCTACAAGAGTGCCCAAACTATGCAGACCTGAGATGTGAGACATGGCCAGAGGACACAGGCTTGGGGCAAAAGCTTTGGGGCTCCTATCAGGATCTGGAGAGGACTGCGGGCTTTGCCATGTTGACAGGGATCAGGATCTGAAGTGACCAACAACCTCAAATGCAGAAGAAAAAGAATAAAACAAGTTATCAAGTTGAACACAACTGGTCAAAGAAAATAGGACATTGATAAGAGAGGCCAGTTTAGTGGGAATAACATCCCTTGATGAGGTTGAAAAGCTCACCGAAAACAGGAAATCTTGACAAACTACTATGCGAGCCCTATGTGACGCTTAACGGCATGGGAAGAATGTAAGATGTAGATGATGTAGTCTGCAGCATTGCAAAAGCCTGGTTTGCTATAGTAAGTCTGCTGCTGATGTCCTTTGTGCTGTCTCCATCTTCTACTACTCTACTGCTAAGATATACAAATTTGTTGACCTCCTCCACTAATTTATGGAGTACGTATTCTCAGTACATTTCTCTTGTTCACATTTTACTTTGTTAACTTTGTCTTTCATACGTTGATCTTTAACCCTATTTTGGTAGCATTTTGAGTTAGCTTGTTTATTTTATCTTGCATATCTTTGTGCCTGCTTGATAGTAGACACTTGTCATCAGCAAAGTCAAGGTCCTCCAGTACTGTGCTGAGGGTCCATTGTAATCCTTTGCATTTGTCTGATGTTGCCTAGTTCATTAACCAGTCTACTGCTAAGATAAATAATGTTGGTGATAGTACACATCCCTAGTCACTCCATTTTGTACCCTAAAGCTGTTGGAGGTGTCTTCTCCACAGATCACTTTGCACTGAAAACCCTCGTATGATGACATTCATTATCTTTTGAGGGAGGCCATGCCATCTTAGAATTTTCCACAGTGACACTGTCGAAGGCTTTCTCAGTGTTGTGCTATGCCATTAGAGTATTTGCCTGCTCTAATATTTGTCTAAGTACAAATATATGGTCTATTCATGATCTTCCTATCCTAAATCCTGCCTGCTCTTTTTTAAATTATCCCTCAAATGCTGGTGCAATTTTGTTGATGATTAATGGGAAGAATACTTTACTGGTGAATGGCAGGAGGGTAATGTCTCTCCAGTTCCCACAATCTCTGAGATCACCCTTCTTTTGTAGTTTTACTATAAGGCCAGTTTTCCACTCTTCTGGAGCTTTTCCTAGACCCCACATTTGTTGTATCAAAACATGCCTTCTTGGTTCTCTGATTTTGGCTTTCCTTAATTTTAGTCTTATTTTTTATATCAGAAGGTTGTGATCACTTCCTAAATCTGCTTCTTTCCTTGCACTCACATCTTGTGGCGACCACTTGTTTATCAGTATGTGATCAGTTTGGTTTTCTGTGGTTTTGTCTGGGGACCTCCAAGTCATTTTATGGATGTTTTTAGGTATTGTTTCTATTGTGGCTTGGAGGTTGTTGTAAAACTTCTAATTCCTCTTCAGCTGCTTCTTCTTTGGCTTATGCCAAACTATAATAGACAGCTTCGTGAATCTTCAGTTAAAGTGTGCTTAGAACAATCCCTCATTTATAGGGGTTCATTTCAGCAATACTTTTGAGGTGCTTCTTTCACCATAATCAATGCAACGCCCCCTTCGTGATTATCTTCTTTACCTGGCCATAATATTGTATACTCTGTGTCGTGTGCTGTGTTGTTAATTTCCTTCTGCCTTGTCATGTCCATCTTGCCTCTTGTATTGTAACATATCTAGTTTGTATCTGTGCATTTCCTTGATGGTCTGTGCTAGTTTTCCAGTTTAAGTGTTATTATATTCCAGCTGCCTATTTGCATCTTGTGATTAGGTTCTAGGAGGTCTGCAGTTTGGCTGGGGACTTCCGGTGTCTTCCTTTCATCCACAACCTTCATGGGCTCAGTTTCCTAATATGAGTTTCTCCTTCTACCTGTGTTTTTTTCCCATGTTTTCATTTCTGTAGCAATCTGATAGATAGGGTTGCCGGACCTATGCCGAACCCTCCTTAGTTACCTTTTACGATCATAAGTGGTAGGGTACAGTGGTCCTATTCTTTGCTTCCTAGGCATGTGCCCAGGTCCTGGATATCACACAGTACTATAAACCTTATTGCTGCCTTAACAAATCTTATTTTGTTTTTAATACGGGACACAAGATTATTTCCAAACTGAAGAAAACAACCATTGAAGATGAAATGGAAAATAGTGGGAACTCCTAGCAAAGAAGGCAATGGATATGAATCCAGCAAGAAATGTCACCTCTAGAGAAGGGGGCAGACACATTAATAATGGCTGAAATTCCTGAAGACCTGCAGAATCCAATGACACAAACACCAGGAGCTTAAAGCGTGGACTGGAAATAAATACTACATTAAACAGGCAGAAATTATGAAAATCACTAAGGAAGATAAAAAAAAAGCATTAAACATTAGAAATAAATCTATGAACACTTCAGTGAGAAATAAATTGAACGCATGTAGGAAACTCATGAAGAAGAAATCAATCCTTGAAATGGGGCTATAAATAAGATGAGAGAATATTACAGTGCACACAAAAAAAAAACCAAGAATCAAGTATGAGAACTGAAACTGAGATACTGATGAAAAAATTTAATTTGTAATCAGACTGGCATCCCTGCACTCCGGGCATTCCCATATGTGCTCCACCTTCTGTTCCAACACCCACTGAAGTGTGCATCTGCTGATGGAGCCAGTCACACACTGGTTGTGGGTAATGTGTGCTAAACCACTTAGTTCAGAAAAACATCCACTTCCTCTCTCATCCCCCTTTCAAATATCTTCCTTATATGATTGTTGTCATTCAGCCTGATGTCATCCTCCATATGCAGCCTATTCAAGATGGCTCTTGCAATCTCTTCCTTGTCCATTTTTAGGGGGCCCTGAATTAATGCCATGCCTATCAGCTTGTCCGCTCTCTCATTTCATTTGACTCCTGCATGATATGGGCAGCAGATCCACGTCAAACTGGATAACTGAGACCTAGCTGAAGCTGGACCTCCACCCTACAGAAGAAATGTCTCTTAATTCTTCATAACATGTTTTGGGAGTCTATTACAATGACTCCATGTGAGTTGCACTGCTCTTACATCTTACATCCTTCCCGTGCCATTAAACGTCACATAGGGCCTGCATGGTAGTTCACCAAGATTTCATGACACTAGCAGCTAGAAAATAAATTGCTTCTGATGCATCCTGCGCCTCCATTCTCAGTGGTTACATAGGCTCCAGTTTGCCGTTGCAGTAAACAACATAGCCCCATCAACTTTTTAGGCCTCGTGCCAGTGACCCTTCTATGAAGATTGTAGGGTCATGTGGTTCAGAGTGATGCTTAATCTGTTTCTGGACTTGGGCTTCTGTTTTACCCTGAGCCCTTAAATGTGGGAAAATATCATCTCTCTACATTTTCCATGTACATGTGTTAGGATGTCATCTGCATATGTGAGTATTCAGCCAGAGTGCAGTTATGCATTCTTGGCAGTGTATATGTTGAAAAGCACTGATGAAAGTAGAGAGCTTTGAGGTAGTCTTGGCACAATGATCCTAGGCTCTGAGATCCATGATTTATATCACAATGCCACAGCTCTCTTCAGAAGCTCAGAGGCCACCAACCACACGATTGGGAGTCAATGCTCATTTCCGTTATAAGGCACAGGAGTGTTGTGTAGTCAACTCTGTTATAGGCATCGTCCAGGTCCACTACAACAACTGCTGTCTCTTCTTTCCCCTGAAACCCTTCATAATCATCATATGCCAGTATGGATGCGTTTTATTGTTATATCTCTGCTGGATCGATAGCCACCTAGTGTGCCCAAAAGATGTCTGCCACTTTCCAATTCCCTTGTCAGTTGCTTAGCTATGATCTCCAGCACCTTACCATAAATGTTCTGCATGGTTATGATGTGAATTTGCCAGTTTGGTACTGTCTGTGCCTGGTTTAGGTAATGGCAACAGGTAGCTACATAGCCGCTCTTCTGGTATCTCACCTGACTTTGTGCTATTGTTATACTTTGCATCTTAGCTTGAACGTCTTCCAATACCTCTTTCAGGTGGCTATACTGAACTCTATGCAGACCTGGGGCACTGTCCCTAGACTCCTTGATGGTCTGTGAAACCTCCTCAACACTGATTAAGTCTGCATACAGCCTGGATTGTAGCGATTATGCTACAGTGTTCCATACTTATCTGTGATCTTCGATGTTGCTCTGGTCCAACTGGTCAGTATATCTGCGGAAAAATGCTGCCCCTTCCTCTGCATCTGCTTTCAACAACTGACCATTCTCATCCTTGATGTTACCACCATTCCTTGTTCAGTTGCCAAAATGACAAAAAATGTAAAAACCAAATAATTAAAATATTTTAGCAATATTAAGACACATAATACAATACTGAGAAGCACCCTTGGAGAAAAGAGAATAACAGTGACATACTTATATGGACAACACAAAGAGATGGCTAGAACCAAGTTTGGCTTTGTGCACAGTGAAAGCAAGAAAGAGATCAATTTGGTGATCCATTGCAGCTAATCTTTCTTGCAGAGATGACACAAGATGATGATGTATACTACATTTATCTCTTCAACCTCCTTACTGGTTCTGTTAAATATTAAAACCTTAAATACTTAACTACTACAATGTTGTCTTCAAATGTCAAGGACTTTTTTTTTACTATTTCATTTCCTTAATATAGGTGTCAGGTATCTCATTACTGGTGGGCTTGCTGAAGTGCACTAGGGCCCACCCTAAAAATTATTCCTATATCCTTAACTAGTTTGCTACCACTGTCACCCTGGTTGTAATTGTATATAGTTGTAACTGTAAAATTGTATATGAAAGTAAAAAATTTCATTTAATTAGCAGAAAGTTTTTCTGTCAACTGATGAAGTTGTCAAGCATATAAATCGATCACATAATGCAGCTATCATTTTTTCCATATGCCATACAGATTATATAGTTGGTAGCAGTGATGACTGGTCTTCACAGTTCCGATTTAAGACAATGCCCTCTGGAGAAGACTGGAGTCCAAGCCTAGCAGTGTATGGTGATCTTGGAAGCAGCAATGCTCAGTCTCTACCTCGTCTGACACTTGATGCTGCTGCTGGCATGTATGATGCTATCATTCATGTTGGTAAGAATATACTATTATAAAGTATACTTTTGTGTCAGAAAAGGTTTTCTAGCTTTTCTGCTGCATTTAATGTTCAGATTAACTATATTATTGGAGACTCAGATTTTCTCAGGATTCCATTAAAGAGTTAATCGAAATATTTTGCTGTGTCTGTAGTGTGTATACAGTTTTATTTAGCACATTTACACATTAGTCTAAGCTTAAATGGTTTGTGAACAATGCAAAATTATTCAGTTCCTTTGCATTAACTTGCAACAAAAAATTAAACAAGGAAAGTTTCTGACTGGCCATATTATTGATGAGTTGGAGTCAGATGCAGCATTGATGAAGCCAGAAATGACAAAATCATCATTTTCCATAGTAGCAGGCATTCATAAAGGGCTTATTAATTTAGAAGCATATTTGGAAATTCAGATGAAGTAAACTGCCATCACTCCACAGCAAAAAATATTCTTAGTCACAATTGATGACAGGGACGGTGGACATGAGTCATTATTTTTTCTATCAGAGTTAACAAGTATGTTCTCAACAGTTTCCATGCATTTCAAAAGTTTTGAAAGTATTAGTTTTAGATAAAATTATATTTATACCTCATGTTATTTTGATGGTTACAATGAGTTCTATAGCACTGCTAAATCATTAGTCTTTTAATTCATTTTCATAGGAACTGGAACGTAGACAAAGAATATTACAATGCCATAACAATTGGAGGTTATGAAATACCAGAGATTAGATATGCTAATGACACAACATTACTGTCCACAATACAAAAATGAATGGAAGAACTATTTATGTCTGTCCATAGTGAAGAGCAAAACCTATATCTTAATGCAATGAAAACTAAATTGATGACAACTGACAAAACAAATAAGGCAGCTGAAATATATATAAATGAGGAAAAACTGGAAGAAGTGGAGAGTTTTGAATATCTTGGATCATTGCTAACTAATAATGGAGATACAATGAGGGAAATTAAAAGGAGGACATCTGTCGCTCTTCAGAAAGTAAAACAACTAAAGAATCTGTGGAGAGGAACAGACAGAACTACAAAATAAGATTTTTAAGGGCATGCATCTTTCCCATTGCAAAATATGCCTGTGAGACCTGGACACTTAACAAAACAGCTGAGAAACACATAAATGCCTTTGAATGTAAATGCTACTTCAAATATCATTGAAACAAAAAAGAACAAATATATCCATCCTATAAGAACTTAATATTGAAGAAGGCTGGCTAGTAAAGAGGATTAAAGAGAGAAAACTTAAATATTTTTGACATATTAAACATCATGAGAATTTAGAGAAGACAGTTTTGGAAGGGTATGTAATGGGAAAAAAGAAAGAGAGGAAGACAAAGGCGAAGATGGCTGCAGGACATCGTTGATGATCTGCATGTGGATGCATCAGCAGCAGGCCATCTTTCTCACAACTAAGAGGCCTACAGGAATGCTGTTAGGGAGACAAAGTTGTGCAAGGGACATGCAAATGAATGAATGAATGAGGGACTGGAAATGGTTATTCCTGCATTAGCAATCTTTTGTTTCAGTTTTTAGAGGAACAGAAATGATTACAGTTTTATATGTAACTTGTACACCTGAAGCAAAAGCGGAACTAAACATCAATACAGGACCAATAACAATAAATGAAGTAAAAGAGGCGATAAAGATGCTAAAATCAGACAGGGCACCAGGTGAAGATGAAGTGACTGCTGAGATGTTGAAAGCAGAAGAAACAGAAACACCAAAACAACTTTGCCGGATATTACAACAAATTTGGGATTTAGAAAAAGCCCCAGAGGAGTGGAAAACTGGTCTTATAGTAAAACTACCAAAGAAGGGTGACCTCAGAGATTGCGGGAACTGGAGAGGCATTACCCTACTGCCACTCACTAGTAAAGTATTTTGCAGAATAATCATCAACAGAATTGTACCAACACTTGAGGAAAAACTTCGGAAAGAGCAGGCAGGATTTAGGAAAGGAAGATCATGCATAGATCATATATTTGTACTTAGACAAATATTAGAACAGGCAAATGAATGGCATAGCACAACATATGCATTATTCATAGATTTTGAGAAAGCCTTTGACAGTGTCAACAGAGATGCACTGTTTAAAATCCTAAGATGGCATGGCCTCCCCCATAAAATAGTTAATGTAATCAAAGCCCTATACGAGGGTTTTCAGTGCAAAGTTATCTGTGGAGAACATACCTCCAGCAGCTTTAGGGTACAAACAGGAGTGAAACAGGGATGTGTACTATCACCAACATTATTTATCTTGGCAGTAGACTGGTTAATGAAGGAGGCAACATCAGACAAACACAGAGGATTACAATGGACCCTTAACACAGTGCTGGAGGACCTTGACTTTGCGGACGACATTTGTCTATTATCAAGCAGTCACAAAGATATGCAAGATAAAATAAACAAGTTAACCCAGAATGCAAACAACATAGGACTAAAGATCAACGTAGGAAAGACAAAGTTAATGAAGCAAAATGTGAACAACAGAAATGTACTCAGAGTAGATAACAAGTTAGTGGAGGAGGTCAACGAATTTGTATACCTTGGCAGCAGAGTAGTAGAAAATGGAGACAGCACAGAGGACATCAACAGCAGACTTACTAAAGCAAACCAGGCTTTTGCAATGCTACAGAATATATGGAAATCAAATAAACTAAGCATAAATATGAAAATCAGGATATTTAAGAGTAATGTTCTAAGTGTACTACTCTATGGAAGTGAATGCTGGAAAATCACCAAAACCATAGAAAACAAGTTGAATTCTTTCCAGACTAAATGTTTACGTAGAATTAAAAAAATATTTTGGCCAAACACCATAAGAAATAACATCTTATTGGCAGAAATGCAGATGAAACCACTGACAACAATTATTGAGGAAAGACGCTGGCGATGGTTGGGACATGTGCTCCGAATGACTAACAACTCACTACCAAAAATAGCACTAAGATGGACACCACAGGGGAGCAGAAGTAAGGGTAGACCAAAAGAGACATGGAGAAGAACAACAGAAAGGATGTTGAGTAATAGAGGGCTCACCTGGGCAAGAGCAGAAAAAAAGGCGAAAGACAGGCATTTGTGGAAAACCCTTGCGGAAGCCCCATGTGCCCTGGGCACTTAAGGTTCAGAGAGAGAGAGAGAGATGTAACTTGTACACAAATTTATATTTTAATTAAATGCAGTTGTAGCTAATGTTTCTTATCAGAACTGCCCTTTATGTTTGTGTATTTTGTTCTGAACTGATGAAATATTTTTTTTTCTGTTTTTGTCTTTCAGGTGACTTTGCTTATAACATGGACTCGGTAAGGCAGAATTAGTATTCATCATCATCATCATTGTCTCTTATAAATAAACTTTTCTTGTTTTTGAAGTACAGTTTCATCCAGGTTCTCTTCTTCTTGAGGTATAGCTTCATCTAGACTCCAACATCTTATTTCCTATTGTCTAGTACCAAATGTTTTTTTTATTTTTTTATTTTGGTATAGTTTTATTTTGGACCCAACTAGAAAATCTTGATTTTGCTGATGACATAACTCTTATCAGTAATAATGTGAATTCCATGCAAGAAAAAACAGATAGCCTGTCTTCACTGGCTAGCAAAATAGGACTTGAAATTAACAAGGACAAAACAAAAATAATGAAAATTCCCCTTAATCAAAATGGAAAAATACACATAGAAGTGACAGATATTGAAGAAGTCAATCAATTTGCATACCTTGGCAGCTACATAGACCAGGATGGTGACACTAGAAAGGAAGTTAGAATTGCAAAAGCAGCATCGATCTTCAAGAATCTTGAGAACATATGGAATTCAAAAGTTATAAGCACAAAAACCAAGTTAAGACTGGTCAATTCAAATGTAATATCCACCCTCATTTATGCATGCGAAAGCTGGAAAACAACTAAAGAAATATCAAGAAATTAGACTCTTTTGAAAACAAATGCCTTAGGAAAATACTCAGCATCAAGTGGAATGAATTCAAGAACAATGCAGAGATAAGACAGATGACTGAACAACAACCAGTCTCATGGGTGATCAGGAAAAGGAGATGGACATATGTTGGTCACTTGATGAGAAGAAATGGTCAGAGAATCCCAAAATGAGCTATCAAGTGGAACACAACAGGCCAAAGAAAAAGAGGCAGACCGCGTGAAACTCTGAAGAGGACATTGTTAAGAGAGGCCAAATTAACAGGCATAAAATCCTTTGATGAGGTTGAAAGACTCGCCGAAGACAGGAAAGATTGGTGAACTACTTTGCGAGCCCTATGTGACATTTAACAGCACGGGAAGGATTATAAGATATAAGATAAGATAAGATAGTTTTCTTCAATATTTGAAACACTGAAGCTTTTTTTAACTGGAAGAGGGAACCAGTAAGATGTTGTTGTGAATTAATATTTTTAACTCTTACCCTACCACATAGTTACCAGGACATGGACTGTGCATAAACAAATATAGCTGCTTCAGTGTGTTCGGTCAGTGGTTTTACAGAAAGAAGTTTTTTTAGTGTTTATGTGCAACAAACTATGTCTCTTTGGGTCATCCCATGCTTCTTTTATCCACTTCAAAATTGTTTGTGGTAATGTCTATGCATGAAGAATAAAAATGAATATTCATGTGAATATTCCTGGTTGTGGGAATACCATCTAAAATGGTCAACATCATTAAAGATTTCTACAACAGCTATGTTTATACAGTCATCACAGACGAAGGAATGAGTGAATGATTCCAGATTGAAATAGGCATGAAATAAGGATGTATACTATGTCCCTTGCTTTTTGGAATTGCCATAGACTTCATAATGAAAAAATATTGCACAGGTATAAAAGGCATTGATTGGGTACATGGGACACAACTAGAAGACCTTGATTTTGCAGATGACATAACTCTTATCAGTGACAATGTGAATTTGATGCAAGAAAAACAGATACCCTGTCTTCACTGGCTAGTAAAATAGGACTTGAAATTAACAAAGAAGGCAGTGTTCAAGTGTGGCTGCCAGACATCAGAACCCTGGCCTACCAAAGGCTTCCTCTTTATCCCCAGTGATCTTCAATGTATACACTTACAGGATCACAGGTGAGCAGAACTTGAGACATGGAAGGACATTATCATATGCTGATGGTGTCGTGATATATTGGAAAGGTCAAGACCAGGAGCAGATTGTTAAACTCCAGACAGAACTGGACTGTATTAGTGGGTGGT
Organism: Achatina immaculata; assembly: GCA_009760885.1. NCBI lineage: Eukaryota > Metazoa > Mollusca > Gastropoda > Stylommatophora > Achatinidae > Lissachatina > Lissachatina immaculata. Next base: position 19,082,437 of record CM019718.1, on the reverse strand, counting down.
GGAGTGAAGTGAAGGCTCTGATTAACACAATGAAGGCAGCTGAATAACCAGATAGTCAACACACCAACATCAACCGTGAGTCTGTGCTCAGAGGTTGTGGAGAGGAAACATGTAATGAAATACTTCAGAGTGTGGTTTGATTGGAGCTTTTCATTCAGAGAGCACATTGATTATGTGGTACTGAAGGCTAGGAAGGGCTTTGGCATGATGAAGATAATGGCTGTGACGGACTGCGAGCACATCATCTCATTCTGTTATACCAAGGACTTGTCCTTGCTGTAGTTGAATATGCCATGTCTATCCTTATTCTTTGTTGACTCAGATGGAGAGACTTGAAAGGATACAGAATGAAGCAATGCAAATCATATTTGGGTGCACAAAAGACACATCGTGCAGGACTAAGAGGTATCTTCTTGATTTTCCAGAGCAAGAATTTGCCGGCCATGTGCATAACTCTGAATCAGTACAGACACACACCACCCACTGCACACTGAGGTTATGAGTAAAAAAGGCACCAGATTAAAAAGAGGAAAATCCTGGATGGGGCAAGCAGAGGGCATTGTTCAACAGGTCTGTCCACTTGAAGAGATAGAACCAGATGAAGAATGGGTTTTGATGCCAGCAGACTGCTGTATTTCCTTCTCAGTATGCATCACACTGGATAGGAAATGCAGTCAGCAAAACCCATTGGCTGTGGCCTTGATTGCCAAGAACTCTTCTGAGTGTGATGTGATCATCTACACAGATGGGTCTATTGTTAGACACAGGCAAAGTGCTTGGGCTTTTACAGCATAGTTTGGAGGGAGACAGTGATGGGAGACAGTGGTACTTTTGCTTTGACACAAAAGTAGTCTGACTACAGAGATCATGGCAGTAACCAAGCCAATGACATGACTGGAAACACAGACCTTCACCCTGGCATGTATTCTCAGCAACTCAATGAATGTGCTCAGGAAGACTGAGTTGATTTGGGCACAAAAGAATTGGTTGTGAGAACATCACAGTTGACAAAAATCTGTTTAATTTTTGTGCCAGATCATGCAGGGATGAGAGGTAATGAATGAGTGGACAGACTTACTGGCATGACTACAGTAGAGGGCGGGTAGGCAATGGACTAGGCTGATAATGTGAATGCACTTAGAGGAGCTAGTTGAATTGCTGATTCAAGCAACAGTTCTGAATCTGCAGCCATGAACAGATTTCTGGAACATAACATCAGACATGGAGCAGCCAGGCAAGAGCGCTACAGAAGGAAGCAAAGAAGACTGGTTAATCAACATAGAACTGGTATCATCAGCCATCAAACACCGGTGAAAATATTGAAGATGGGATCTGGGCACTTATGGAGTAATCATCCAATGTGCAATGAGGATGATCCATGGACTAAGGAAAAAAATGAAAATAATGAAACGTCCCATTAATCAAGAAGGAAAAATATACATAGAAGGAACAGCTGTTGGAGAAGTAAACCAATCTCCATACCTCGGCAGCTACATAGACCAGGATGGTGACACCAGAGAGGAAGTTAGAATTGCAAAAGCAGCACTGACCCTAAAAAAGTTTGATAAAAATATGGCAATCACAAGTTATAAGCACACAGAGCTAAGGTTATTCAGTTCAAATGTAATATCCAGCCTTATTTATGCAACCGAAAGCTGAAAAACAACCAAAGAAATATATAACAAATTAGACTTTTTTAAAAACAAATGCCTTAGGAAAATACTCATTATAAGGTGGAATGAAATCAATGCAGAGATAAGAAAGATGAGTGAACAACAGCTTGTTTCGCTGGTGATCAGAAAAAAGGAGATGGACATACATCGGCCATGTGATGAGAAGAAACAATCAGAGTATCCTGAAACAAGCTATCAAGTGGAGCACAACAGGCCAAAAAAAAGAGGTCGATCACATGAGCTCTAAAGAGGACATTGTTAAGGGAGCATAAATTAGAGACATAAAATCCCGTGATGAGGTTTAAAAGCTTGCTGAAAATAGAAAAACTTGGCGAACTACCATGTGTGGCTTCTCTCTCTCTCTCTCTTTCTTTCTCTCTCTCTCTCTCTCTCTGAACCTCAAGTGCCCAGGCACATGGGGCTTCTGCAAGGGTTTTCCACAGGTGCTTGTCCTTTGCCTTTTTTCTGCTCTTGCTCAAGTGAGCCCTCTATTGCTCAATATGTTGTTCTTCTCCATGTCTCTTTTGGTCTACCCTTACTTCTTTTCCTCTGTGGTGTCCATCTTAGTGCTATTTTTCGTAGTGAGTTGTCAGTCATTTGGAGCACATGTCCCAACCATTGCCAGTGTGCCGCATGTAACATTTAATGGCATAGGAAGAATGTAAAATGTAAGATGTAAAATGTGAGATGCTTGACCTGAAAATAGGTGAATACAAGTAGTTTTTTTCTTTCTTAAATTTAATGGCAAAATCTTCAAAAGTATAAAAGATTAGTTTCCAAGTAGCAAAGTATTGTGTTTCTAAGCATTATGAGAAGATACTGCTTAGAACTTTTCATAGTTTTAATTAAATGAATTTCAATGTCAACAATGCATCCATTTGAAATTTTCAGGATAATGCAGAAGTTGGTGATACCTTTATGCGTCAAATTGAGGTTTTGGCAGCAAATTTACCTTACATGACTTGTCCTGGAAACCATGAATATGCATAGTAAGCTTTTTGTATTACTTTTTGTTTCATCTACATCCCTGTCTTTGTGACCTAAAAGTGTTTTGCAGCTGATGCTGTGGTGAACAACCAGGCATAGGATCATCACTTCAGATTGTCTGAAAAAGTTTTTTCAGACTTCTCAGGGCAGGCAGAAAAAAAGTACTTTTCAACATACTCTAGCACTGTAAGTGGCACACTGATTCTTATACATTAACTAAGCTGTAAGAGCACACAATCCTGTTATCAAGAGGCATTGGTTAAGACAGAATAGGTCTTGCAAATTGTGAGACTCACTAAGCATAATAATATCCTGTTGTCATCTTTACTATTCTACATCCTTCCTGTGCCATTAAACATCACATAGTACTACTATTGGTAGTTTGCTAAATTTTCATGGTAGTTCAGTAAATTTTCCTGTTTTTGGCCTGCTTTTCAACTTCATCAAGGGATTTTATGTCTATTAATTTGGCCTCTCTTAACAGTGTTCTCTTTAGAGTTTTGCATGGTTAACCTATTTTTCTTCGGCCTGTTGTGTTCCACTTGATACCTTGTTTTGGGGTTCTCTGATTGTTTCTTTTCATCATGTGATCAATATATATCCATCTCCTTTTTCTGATCACACAAGAGACTGGTTGTTGTTTGCTCATCTGCCTTATCTCTGCATTGTTCTTGAATTCATTCCACTTTATACTGAGTATTTTCCTTAGGCATTTGCTTTCAAAAGAGTCTAATTTCTTGTCTGTTTCTTTATTTGTTTTCCAGTTTTCGCACACATAAATATTACATTTGAATTGAATAATCATAGCCTGGTTTTTGTGCTTATAACTTATGTTCTCAAGATTCTTGAAAGTCAATGCTGCTTTTGCAATTCTAACTTTCTGCTTTCACCATCCTGGTCTATGTAGCTGCTGAGGTGTGCAAACTGGTTTGCTTCTTCAACAACTGTTCCTTCTATGTATATTTTTCTTTCTTGATTAGTTTCATTATATTTATTTTTTCCTTTTTAATTTCAAGTCTTGTTTTGCTAGCCACTGAAGACAGGGTATCTGTTTTTTCTTACATCAATTTCACATTGTAACTGATAAGAGTTATGTCATCTGCAAAATCAAGATCTTCTATTTGGGTCCCATGTACCCATTCAGTGCTTATTTTACCTGTGCAACATTTTTTCAAGATGAAGTCTATGGCAATTCCAAAAAGCAAGGGAGATAGTATACATCCTTGTTTCACGCCTGTTTCAATTTGGAACCATTCACTCATTCCTTCTTCTGTGTTGACTGCACAGACATATCCATTGTAGAGATCCTTAATGATGTTGACAGTTTTAGATGGTATTCCATACAGTCTTAAAATTCTCCAGAATGAATCTCTGTGCATGCTTTCAAATGCCATTTTAAAGTCTATGAAGTTCAGGATTAATGATTCATCTTTACAACTATAATGATTCATCTATAACAACTATTTTGAAATGTCAAAGCTTTCTGCAATTTCTCACAATTCATAGAAATCATTGTTCCTTTATTGTTATGTACAGTTGTTACTGACAGTACTATCTTAAAATGGAGTCTTCTTCTCCTTCTTCTTCTTCGTTCGCATTGTCTGTCTATACCTGCAGTCCTGTCTCTTGGATAAATTTCACTGTTTTTTGTAATTCATGTATGGAACCTTAGAGCTTATCTTCTTTAGTGGTTTCACTGGGCCAGTAATTATTTCTCAGTGTTTCATAGTTGGTGCAGTTCTGGAGGATATGTTCCACAGTTTGGGGCACCTGGGCATATGTACATAGATTAGTAGTACCAACATTAAACTTTGTATACATATGACTTCAGAGTCGGCTGTGTCCTGTTCGGAGACGGAAGATGGTGACTTGTTCCTTTCTGTTTAACATGTGATAGTCATCATGTGGTGGTGTTTGTGGCTTCCTGTAGTTTTTGTCATGCTTTTCTTCTGATTATAGGTGATTGGTATGTCTGGTTGCTCCATTTCAGTGCCCTCTTTGGCCAGATGGTCAGCTTTCTCATTGCCTGGTATCCCACAGTGAGAGGGAATCCATTGCAAAGTGACTCCATGTTGTAAGCCAATTTTTGACAAGGCATCCTTAAGGTCTGGTAGTTTGTTGCACTGAAGAGCTTCCAGTACTGATCTTGCATCTGTGAGAATTACTACAGGACATGTATCAATTCTGGAGTCTGATAGTTTTTCAACTGCAGCAATAATTGCCCTAACTTCTGCACCAGAGTTGTTGCAGTATTTTCCAGTGGGTATGGAAATCTTGTCAATGGTGTTTTTTGGATATTCAATATGTGCTCCTGCCCCTCCATTTTTTATGGCACTGTGTGCAGATCCGTCTCACACGTATCCAGGTGTCACATGGATATTTGTCATCTAGAACACTAAGTGTGGCTGTTGATCTTACAAGGCTGCTTTGCATCTCACCATTCTGCACACCTTTCACTTCAGTCTGAATAGTTATTTGTGTATAATCTGCTTCTTTCCATGGTGTATGCTCTGGTACAGATGATAATGGAGCGACTACAGTTGGAAGATCAGGTATCAGCTTACGCATACGCTTGGCCTGGTGAATGAAGCTGCTTCTTTTAAGGCGACTTAATGCCAAGTTATTGAATCTCTCCTTCAGGGGATGGCTTACAGAGCTAAGGAATTTCTCTCCCATGGTCATGACCTTTGTGTCTCTACGTTCCTTTAGCGCTTGAACACCAACTATTTTCTGCATTTCTACTATTGGTGTGGACTTCATGGCACCTGTGATAATCCGTAGTGACTGATTTTGAACCTTGTCTAGATTATGCAGCGTAGTGTTTGATGATGTGCACCAAGATGTTGAGCCATATTCTAAATGTGGTAGAATACTTTGCTGATATACATTCTTGAGGATTCTTTCACTAGCTCCCCATGTGGTTCCACTTAATTTTCTTAATATGGCTAGTTTTCTTCTGGCTTTTGCTTCTGCACTGTTGATGTGTTGCTTCCAAGTCAGTTTTGAGTCAAGAGTCACTCCTAAGTAAGTGGGTTGGTTGTCCATCCTTAAGGATATTTCATTTACAAAGATCTTACCTGCTTTCTGTTTAGATGAGAAAGTGAACAGAGTGGTACTTGATTTCTCTGTGTTGATACTTACACACCATTTGTTTGTCCATGATGTCAAGATGTCTGCTGCTCTTTGGAGTCTCTGTGTAGCAACTATCTCATATTCATCTGTACACCACATGACCAGATCATCTGCATACAGTGCCGCTTTGATTCCATAGGGAAGTTCCTTGACCAGGTCATTAATGAATACAAGGAATAGTGTAGGCGAAAGGACTCCTCCTTGTGGTACACTGTGTCGCAGAAGTACTTTCTGGCTTTTGTGTCCATCCATTACTACTCTACCTCTTCTATTGTGTAAATAGGACTTTATCCAATTGTATAGTCTTCCATTCACATTGCAGTTTCTTAGTTTCTGCAGCAGACCTTTTTTCCATACTTTATCAAAGGCTTTCTTTAGGTCTATCCATGCTGCTAGTACAAGGTTTTTCTCTTGGAATGCATCCTCAATCTCTTGAGAGAGATAGGTCACTTGATCTTCCGTACTGTAGTACTGCCTAAATCCTGCTTGTTGTGGAATGAGAAGGTTTTCACTTTCTAGGTACCATTTTAGCCTCAGGTCAATGATGCGTTCCATCGTTTTGCAGAGGCAGCTAGTGAGACTGATTGACCTGTAGCTGGAGGCAGTATCACTGTTTTTCCCTGGCTTAGCAGTGGTACCATGCTTGCTTCCTTCCAGATTTGAGGTAACTTACCTGTGCTCCAGCACATATTGAAAATATCCAACAGCTTTCCCATTGCTGCCATTCCCAGGTTCTTGATCATTTCATTGGACACTCCATCTGGTCCTGGTGATTTCCTTGGTTTCAGTTTACTGACTGCTAGGTCTAACTTGCTGCGTGTGATTGGTGCATCCATGACCTCCACTTTTCTAACTTGTTCCTCTTCTTTCTGTGGGTCAATGTGCACTGCACGCTCTTTCTCTGGATGGATATCAATGTTGCAGTCCTGTGCAAACATGCGAGCAAAGTGATCTGCTACCTGCTTACCTGTAAGAGTTTTCCCATCCTCTATTAGTGTAATCTTTGTACTTCTTCCAGTACTCTCATCATTTAACTGTTTGATTAGTTTCCACAGTTTCCTTCCATCCTTTTCAAAGTTTGGGAACTCTGTTTTCTCTCTCCAACTTTCCCGTCTGGCTTGCAGCTTGGCTCTCTGAAATTTGGCCTTAGAATGTTGGTAATTATTGTGGTGTTCTTGGCATGGTCTATTTTCTGCTTGCTTTCGAGCTGCTTCCATATCATCATGGAGTTTTCCCAGCTCACTAGACCAGTATGGTTTATAGTCCCTGCGAGCTCCTCTGGGAATGGTTTCACGAGCGGCCTGAAGGATACAAGCATTGAATTCCTTCACTATGCTGTTAATATCCTTACCTTCTATTGACAGCTGTCCCACCAAGATATCTGTACGATGTCTGTACATTGTCCAATTTGCTTTTTTATAGTTCCATCTGGGGAGAGGGCTACTGGTGTTAAGGAGTTCATTTTCTATTGTCAGGAAGACTGGTTGATGGTCGCTACCTCCAAGTTGTTTTCCAACTTCACGTGTAATGTTCCACTTCAGATCTGGAGAGTGGAATGCCAGATCTGGTGTTGAGGTTGTACACCAAGCCCTTGAGTAAAATGTTGGGGGATAATTTGGCTGGTTGATCAGGAGAAGTCCATTATCATCCTGCCAGCTCTCAACTTCCTCTCTTCTCTTGTCTATGTGGTCATAGCCCCAGCTCTGGGAATGGCTGTTAAAATTGCCATAGACCGTCAGTCTCTCTTTGTGTGGGATTGTTTCTAAAGCAAGTGGGCGGTCATTAGGACAGTAATAGTTAAGGAGGTGGAAATCTGTATTACTACTTTTTAGATGGATCATCTGATATTCGGCTCCTTCCATGAACACTCCCACCTGACATGCACTGATGTTATTCTTAACAAGTGTGAGTACTCCTCCTTTTCTTCTGTCCTGTCGGTCTGATCTAAAACACTGGTAGCCTCTGATTTTAAAGGCAGCATCTTTGGTCAGGTGTGTCTCCTGTATGCAGCATATACTTACCTGCTCTGCAAAAAGTATGTTCTCTAGTTCCACCTTTTTGCTATAGCCATCTCTAACACTGCTGACACCCTCAGCATTCCACTGCATTATTTTAAGTTCTTGCTTTTTGGCTGTTTTCTTCCGTTGTATTTTTTGGCCAGTAGCTCTACTCTCATGTCTCCTGACTCCACAAGATGAACTGAGAGGACCTCCAGTAGCATTGGGTGAACCCTTTTGAGGCAGGGGGCCCGGCACTGCACCTGCCTGGTTAGTCTTCACAGGGCGAGCACCATGTCTGAATACTGCAGATAGAGACATTTCATTAGCGATAATGCGTGTTACCCTGATTTTTGCGATGCACTTTTTGGCTGGGTAACTCCGACTTCAGCACCTTTCCTTGCTAGGGCAGACTGTGGTCCTGCTCGGACTGCCATGAAGACAGTGTGGCTGGCCTGGCCAAAACTTTATTTTCCAGCCTCTGGTGGCTGTATGTAAGTCCCTTCTTCATGTCAGATGGTTTGGAGACAGTTCCACAAAGACATTCTGACTTTGAGATGAGGAATCTGATGAGTGCTTCAACGATATCCATTCCCTGCCACCTATAGTCTGCTGGCTCTGTTTTGTTTACATCATTCTGATAGCCATTGTTGTAAAGACCTATAGGCTTGTCACGTCCTGGATTCATTGGTTTCACATCAGACTTCCCTCATCCCCGCCAGAGACCTCCATGTCCCCATCCGTCCACTAACCTGACATTACATTTTACAAAAATAACAATTACAATTAGTGTTGATTGCTACAAGTTTCTGGGCTACAGAAGTAGGTCAGAATTTTTAAGCAAACAGATCTATGTTCCCTGTCTCACAAACACTATGTTAAGATAAGTGTGCTCTTAACACAGTTGTTCCCAGGGGGTTAAAATGGAGTGAATTGTTTGTCACATCTTTTATTATGAATGATTGTGTTCATGTTTTTAAAATAACTTGAGAATTTCCTTAAAGCTAGAAACAATTTCTTGCCCATAGAGCTTTTCAGCATCTGTACTCTAGTGCCTTCATTTTTATTTATGTTAATTGCAATAACTTTCCCAGTTTCTTATTATATTGGGCTTTATGCTGAATTTCTGCTCCAGAGCATTTTTTTTCTTGAGCATTTAAGCTTATTTGCAATGGGTAGTCTGATAACCTTCTGAATATTTAAACTATTTTTTTGTGTGATGATCCAGTTCATCAATTCATAACAGTGAAAAGTGCATGGTTTTTTATTCACTATAATTCATAGTTCTGTACTTTCATAGCTTCATCAAAGTTTGTATATGTTTCGCTGCTGATTGTACATATCCAATGTAAAACCTCCTTGGTACATTCTTATCACATCTTCCCCCTCCCCAAAACACACACATCTCCACCTCTCCACCCATGCCAGTGGGTTTTTCATGACTGCTAGTGTTTGATTTTTTTTTATTTTTAAATTCACATCTTTTTTATATTTGGTGGTCAAAATTGTTGAAGCAGCTTGGAGTTACACGTAAAAAAGGTAAAGATAATCTTGTCGTGCCTTAGAAGGACATAGGGATATGGTGTTAGTGCCCATATTTTCCTTTACCTGTCAGAACAATAGAGGGCTATATGGTCAGTATCACATCTGGCTGCCTTTCCTTCCCCAACTCCAGAAGAAGTCGAGTACCCATTTCTACAACTGGGTGACTGGACTGCCTCTGGCTGGATTTGAACCCCAGACCTTCGCCATGAGAGACCAGTGTATACTAACCACTTTGCCACTCAGACACCCAGAGTTACATGTAGCAACTGATTAATTTTCTTCTTTATAATACGTAGCAACTGATTAATTTTCTTGTTTATAATTTCATAATTTTAATGATTATCTTATATCAGACATCATATATTCAATATAAGACTCTCTCTCTCTCTCTCTCTGAACCTTAAGTGCCCAGGGCACATGGGGCTTCCGCAAGGGTTTTCCACAAATGCCTGTCTTTCGCCCACCTGCATTTGCTTTTTCCCTTGCTTCTGTTTCTGTAGCAGTCTGATAGTTTTTTACCAGATAGGGTTGCTGGCCCTATGCTGAACCCTCCTTAGTCGCCTTTTACGATCATGCATGGTAGGGTACAGTGGTCCTATTCTTTGCAGATCCCGGGTACCACACGGGGGAATATAAGACTAACAATAGAGAAATGGAGAGAATTTAATGTGAATCTATATTTATCTTTTATAGACTTCAAAGGCATTTGAATATGTACAACACCAGAAACTTTGGGAAATAATGGAAAAAATGGGATTTCCAACACATGTGATACAATTAATGTCACTACTGTATCTAGGTCAACAGGCAGAATTAAGAATAAATGGTGAAACAACAACTTGGTTTGACATAAAACAAGGGGTCCATCAGGGGTGCATATTGTCACCTTATTTGTTTAACTTGTATACTGAAAATATCATGAGAAATGTTAGAGAAGATGTATACAAAGAATATTACGATACCATAACAAGTGGAGGTTATGAAATACCAGAGATTAGTTATACTGATGACATTAAGAACTTAATATTGAAGAAGGTTGGCTAGTAAAGAGGATTAAAGAGAGAAAACTTAAATATTTTGACACGTTAAACGTCATGATAATCTAAAGAAAACTGTCTTGGAAGGGTGCTTAATGGGGAAAAAAAGAGGAAGACAAAGACGTAGATGGCTGCAAGACATCGTTGATAGTCTGCAAATGGATGCATCAGCAGCAGGGCAACTTGCTTACAAATGAGAGGCCTACAGGAGTGCTGTTAGGGAGGCAAAGTTCCACAAGGGACATGCAAAAGACTGACTGAATGACTGATCTTGTAAAAAAAAAATTGTTTAACATTTTAACAGATTATAAGCATTTATAAATCCCCCACTAATATGCCTAGAATGGCTAATGGGGCAGGGATCACCATAGTCCCTATAGCGGTGGAGTCTGCTAAATAAGCATTGATCACTCTATGCTTTTTAGCTGCACTCTGGGAATGAAAAAATATCTGCTATAAAGCACTCCCACACGATGCTGTGCCTCAGTACCTTCACAGCATCAGCTGCAAAGAACGGAAGTTCACATTTCCAGGGAGATGAAGACAAGACATGACAAGCATTTATGATTGTTTACCACGCAAATGATGATAAGCATTTATCCTTAATATTTCTCTGCCTGTTACTTCTATGGCAATTCTAGATACGAAAAAAAAGCAACTGTTACGGAAACTAACAAAATCAACCGAGCATCTGGGATACCAGCTCTGACAAACGCAGACAACAATTGAAAGAATACATTCATATGTCCCAAATATGTGACAAAAATTGGAATGTAAGAACGATGGCAGCACCATTAAAAACTGCTCAGGTAATCCAAGAAATGGATAGATATCACTTAGACGTACTGGGCATTAGTGAAATACAATGGCCAGAAGCAGGGAAAAGAATGGTGGAAAACCATAAGTTAATAATACATTCAGACAGAGACGATGGGAAATACCAAGAAGGAGTGGGTGTAATTATGTTAGCTGTAGCAGCAAAGAGCCTTACAGAATGGGAACCAGTTAACAGCAGTATATTAAGAGCATGATACAAAATAAAGCACAGAAGAATGACATTTATACAATGCTATGCACCCACGAACTATGCAGATGGTGAAATAAAAGATGACCTCTGTCACCAGCTACAACAATTCATTAACAAAGTACCTAAACATGACATCTTAATTGTCATGGGAGATTTCATCACCAAGGTAGGAAAAGATGACACTGGCATTGAAAAAGTAATAGAGAAAGAAGGAACTGATGTGGTAAATCAGAATGGAGAAAGATTAATTGAAATATGTTTAACAGAAAAACAATATTTCCACACAAAGAAATACATAAAATAACATGGATATCTCCAGATGATAGAACCAGAAACCAGATAGATCATTTTTGTATTAGAAAGCAATTCAGAACATCTCTGATAGATGTAAGAGCATATATGGGTGCAGATGTCAATAGTGATCACAATCTGTATATGGGGAAAATAAGACTAAAACTGGAACGAATTCAATAACAATGCAGAGATAAGACAGATGAGCAAACAACAACCTGTCTCATGGGTGATCAGAAAAAGAAGATGGACATATGTCGGTCATGTGATGAGAAGAAACAATCAGAGAATCCCAAAACAAGCTATAAAGTGGAACATAACAGGCCAAAGAAAAAGAGGTCTTTTTGAAACTCTAAAGAGGATATTGTTAAGAGAAGTCAGTTTAGTTAGCATAACATCCCTTGTTGAGGCTGAAAAGCTCTCTGAAAACAGGAAAACTTTGCAAACTAACATGTGAGCCCTATGTGACGTTTAATGGCATGGGAAGGATGTAAGATTTTTCTTCCATTTTTTCATTGCAGATTTCATACAGGTTTATTCACATATTTATCTAGTGGCAAAAATCAAGTGATCAGCAAATTATATTTCAGAATCAGACAAATGAACTTTTACTATTGCTCTATTTAAAGTGAAAAGGATTGATTAATGACAAAATATGATTACAACCTTCTGAATTTGTTATTTGAATTATAAACATTCTTCCACAGCAATTTCTCTAACTATAAAGCAAGGTTCAGTATGCCAAATGACAATGGAAAGATGTTTTTCAGTTTTAACATGGGGCCAGTTCACTTCATTTCCTTATCAACAGAGTACTATTTCTTTACCAATTATGGTGTGGAGCAAATATTTAACCAGTATGCCTGGCTGAAGAAAGATCTTGAGGTGAGGAAGAGGAAATATGTTTTCACACTTGAGTGAATATATGTGTATATGTATCACAGTATGCAGTTACGATAAATCATCAGTTTAATAGACTGATAGAAAGGAAGGGGTGTCTGTTTATACTAAAAGTTCATTTAATTGAATGTAAAAAAAAGGGGGAGGGGCCATATTTTTTAACCTTTTCACCACAGGTTTTCTTGTTCACAATGCATTCCTTTATATAAAATACCAACAGCTGCCCATCACTTGTCTTAATATTGAGTCCCATGATTTTTTTCCAGGAGTTTCATGTGCTGTTCTCAACTTGAGATATTGTACATTATCACCACTAGATCTCTGTTGAACATACTACTTATACACAGCTTCATTTAAGTTTTTATCTTCTGCAATTTTCATGTGTTTCTTCTTCCTGTTGTTGAACCACATTTAGAGCATAAACACAGTTTTAAAGAAAATTGTTGCAATTTGGCATTTTGATTTATGAATATCAGAAACTGACTTTTTTTACACTGTAAATTTCACAAACACATGCTATCAATATGCCTTGTTCTGATTTCTCTGTTAGCTAAAATTTCTGAACCACATATAAGTTCACATGCTTTCTTTTAACTCCTTTATCATTTGATTCCATTTAGAAAGTTTAGGATTGCAAAAGTATTGAATAAATCAAGTCACAATTAAAAAATCACAGAAACACTTTGTGTACAACCTGACTGCATAGCAGCTTCAGGCTGACTAAGACTAAAACAAAGCAAGTCTATCTACACTACTCAAAACAAGTACAATATAAAATGTACATGGTGCGGTGTTCAATGTTTTTTTTTTCCTAACTGTTCAGTTTAATTCTGTTATATCTTGGTCTATTAAATCTATGATTTATTGTATTCTCAAAGAGTATAAATCATCAGCCAAGAATCTGACACTGCTGTCATTTTAAAACTGTCACTGTTTAGCATTTATGCGCAAATTTATGTATAAATATACATTATCATGCACTTACTTCCTCTTTTTCCTTAAGACATTATTTTTTGTTCATAGAGAATTTAACATTTCTGTTACATTTTTACAAGAGATGAGGAAAACCAAGTAGACCAAGACAGAGATGGAAAGACAATATAGAAGAGGATATAAAAGAAATTGGTGTTACCAACTGAAGAGAGAAGATTAGGAATAGACAGGAATGGAGACAAACTTTATCTGTAGCAATAAGCTGAAGAAGAAGAAGAAGTTACGCTTTTAGATACATGGTAGTTAGAAGAAAAAAAGCTGGTATCAGTGAACACAGCTCATATTAGCCATGTTTTAGCCCTTGCTTTATCCAAATGATGCTTATTACCATTGTGGAGCTTAGACATGCAAATGTTTCTAGTGAGTAAAATGCTGCAAACTAATTGTCCAAAAGTTAACAGAAATTGAGTACTGACAGATTGTGAGTCTAGACACAAAAAAGAAAAAAACAAACTTGGAAAAGATATTACTATTTACTTTAATCAGTTTCAGGAAATTTTCATATTTTAATGTTCAGATATGTTTAAAATGTTGGCATTTTTGTTTACAAATAGGAAGCAAACAAACCTGAGAACAGAGAAAAGAGACCATGGATAGTTGCTTTTGGTCACCGTCCCATGTACTGCTCCAATAATGATGGTGATGACTGCACAAAAGAAGACAGTGTGGTAGGGATCATTATTTTCATCCGGCAGGAATAATTATTTTAAAATGAAGCTGAAACTTGTGCATGTTATATAGATCATTAGTTTACTGTGTGGCTGTAATGGATATAATGCTATAATTTTTGACATAAGAAAGCTAATAGTGTCAGAACAGTAATTCTCAACAATAGCTTAATAAGCTTCCATATATAACTTCCTGACATTTAAAAAAAATGAATTCTATAGGAAAAGTAATACAGGTAAGGAAAAGACAGATCTGTAGCAATGCCATTGAGGCATACGGTGTCTCAAAATATATTTGAGATGAATCAGATACTCATTTCAGCAAGTAGATTGGTTTGGATGAAATGATCAGCCTTTGTCATGTGTGACAACTACATTAACCACTTTGCTACTCTGGTCTTACAGAGAAGCTAGAATAGAAAGAAGCATTTTTTTTTTAAAATCAAAGATTACCATCACTGCACATGGATGTAAATAGAACATATCTTTAATGATGACAAACAACTTCACTTATTGAAGATGCAAACACCTTTTAACAGCTTAATGGTGGATTAAAATGTTTATTGTTACTGTAAAAAAATCTATAATGTAAATATTGTAACTCTAGCATGAATGTCACCTCCATTTTTACTGTCTTTTGGCACAAATACAGTACTTACAATCTTCCTTCCTTTTAAACTCTTCTCAAAATATATATTTGCTATGAAAGAACTGGAAAACCTGGTGAAACAACAACACAGCTTGTTAGATTATCAAAGCATGCACTGTGTTCAGGGAAAAATTGTTGACTTTAAAAATTCCAGACACTTGTAGAGTTGGAAACATTTGTCTTGAAGTAAATATTATGTTTACATTATAAACATTATGTTTATCTTTTTACATCCGGTTCAAGACATTAACTTTGTCTTTCCTACGTTGATCTTTAGTCCTATGTTGTTTGCATTCTGAGTTAGCTTGTTTATTTTATCTTGCATATCTTTGTGACTGCTTGATAATAGACAAATGTCGTCCGCAAAATCAAGGTCCTCCAGCACTGTATCAAGGGTCCATTGTAATCCTCTGCGTTTGTCTGATGTTGCCTCCTTCATTAACCAGTCTACTGCCAAGATAAATAATGTTGGTGATAGTATACATCCCTGTTTCACTCCTGTTTGTACCCTAAAGCAGCTGGAGGTATGTTCTCCACAGATAACTTTGCACTGAAAACCCTCGTATTTTGATTACATTAACTATTTTATGGGGGAGGCCATGCCATCTTAGGATTTTCCACAGTGCATCTCTGCTGACACTGTCAAAGGCTTTCTCAAAATCTATGAATAATGCATATGTTGTGCTATGCCACTCATTTGCCTGTTCTAATATTTGTCTAAGTACAGATATGTGGTCTATGCATGATCTTCCTTTCCTAAATCCTGCCTGCTCTTTCCGAAGTTTTTCCTCAAGTGTTGGTACAATTCTGTTGATGATTATTCTGCAAAATACTTTACTGGTGAGTGGCAGTAGGGTAATGCCTCTCCAGTTCCCGCAATCTCTGAGGTCACCCTTCTTTGGTAGTTTTACTATAAGACCAGTTTTCCACTCCTCTGGGGCTTTTTCTAAATCCCAAATTTGTTGTAATATCCGGCAAAGTTGTTTTGGTGTTTCTGTTTCTTCTGCTTTCAACATCTCAGCAGTCACTTCATCTTCACCTGGTGCCCTGTCTGATTTTAGCTTCTTTATCGCCTCCTTTACTTCATTTATTGTTATTGGTCCTGTATTGATGTTTAGTTCCGTTTTTGCTTCAGGTATGTCTATTGTTTGTGCTGCTTGTGTTCTGTTTAGTAGGGTGTTAAAGTGTTCCCTCCATCTTTCAATTTTTTCTCTTTCTCCACTGACCAGTTGTCCATTTTGTGTTCTTACTGCACTTTCACATCTTGTGTTGAAGTTACCTGTCATCTGCTTTGTGATTTTATATATGGTTTTCATGTCATTTGTATATGCTGCTTTCTCTGCTGTTTCTGCTAAGTTGTCATAATATTGACGTTTATCTTGACGGCATGATTCCTTCACTTCTTTGTCTTTTTGTGCATAATTACTTAAAACTCGTTCTTTAAGCCGTTGTGATTTGGTGTTCAGTAATTTTCCCTTGATTTCTTTTCTTTGCTCTATCTTTTCCCATGTGGTCTTGCTTATCCATTCCTCTTTTCTCCTTTTCCGATATCCTAGCACCTCTTTTGCTGTTTCCTGTGGTGTTTTATTGAACTCTAATATGGACATTTCTGCTTTGTCTTGTAGGACACTGAAGCGGTTCTTAAGTACTATTGAGAATTCATTTCTTGTTTGCTGGTCTATCAGTTTTCTTGTATCAAAATGTATCTTTCTGTGTTCTCTGATTTTGGCTTTCCTTAATTTTAGTTTTATTTTTGCTACCAGAAGGTTGTGATCACTTCCTACATCTGCTCCTTTCCTTGCTCGCACATCTTGTAGTGACCGTTTCCACTTGTTGTTTATATTCTAACTAACTAACTAAGCATTATGTTTACACGTTGTTGGCGAGATTTTTCAGTTGCCGTGCGTGGAGCGGTGCTCCTCCCGGCCAATGAAGAAAGGTGCAAATGAGGTTGCCGCACAGCATCACTGCGGAAAAGGTGGTAGAAAGGATAAAGCGAAGCAAACATTCAAATTACGGCACCTCTGGTCTGGAGGTCGGCCACGTCCTGAGTGCAGTCATATCGGGTGAAATGCATGAACCGGCTTGTCCCAGAGGTTAAGACACTGCTGGCGAGACTCTTCAAATGCCGCGCGTGGAGTGAAGCTCCTCCTGGTCAAGGAAGAAATGCGGAAAAGAAATAAAGGTTGCTGTACAGTGCCGATGGGAAAAGGTGGTGGAAAGGATAAAGTGAAGTTTAATCGGTATGTCCAGTAGTATCGCAACGAGAGCTATACATACCACGGCACCTCTGCTCTAGAGGCCGGCCACTTCCGAAATACACCTACACTGGTGAAATATGCCTAAACCAGCACACACCAGGGGTGGAACTTGATGGCTAGACATGTCATGCCACCTCCGCTCTAGAGGTCAGTCACGCCTGATATACACCCATACTGGTGAATTTTGCCTAAACCGGCTCACACCAGGGTTGAATCTTGAAGGCTATGCATGTCACAGTACCTCTGCTCTAGAGGTCGGTCATGTCCCAAACACGCCCATACTGGGATAATATGCCTAAACCGGCACAACCCAGGGGTGGAAGTCACTAGTGGCGAGGATTCGTCCTCCTGGACAAAAGCTCCATCCTGGTCACAACTAGGAAGGGTAGCGGCCACAACCGCAAAATGCTGAAGTCAGAGACACTGGACCAGGGAAGTCTAGATAGGCAACCACCTCTCACCCGGTGGGGATGTTTGTGTATCCTAATCATGCTGAGGTTTTCCGGTGAGAAAGTCTAACTCTGGACTGGATGGGCAACCACCTCTTACCCGGCGATGATACACGGGTATCTCAAAACACGTCGAGGTTTTTCCGGTGAGAAGGTCCAACTCTGGCCTGGGTGGGCTACCACCTCTCACCCAGCGGGGATGCGCTGATATCCTAAACACGTCGAGGTCTTCCGGTGAGAAAGTCCAACCCTAGACTAAACTGGTGCAATGAAAACCACGGTGTCATGCAATCCCGCTTCTGAGACCCACCAAGAAATACAGGCTAAAGCCCTGTGATACTCTGAACCCCTTGTGGTCCTCTCGTGGATCTCGTGTGGTCCACACAGGAGACCACAGGACCTAACGAGGACCACAGGCGTAAATTCAGTAGGATCACAGTGCGGTTTTAGTGGTAGAAGTGAACGAAGAATAAGAATAGAATTATGTTTACATTAGTCCACATTTATAAATTTGTAGTAAGCTCAGCCCTTTTCACACACACATACATCTTACATCCTTCCAGTGCCATTAAACGTCACATAGGGGTCACATGGTAATTTACCAAGTTTTCCTGTTTTCAGCCAGCTTTTCAACCTCATCAGGGGATTTTGTGCCTACTAATTTGGCCTCTCTTAACAATGTCCTCTTTAGAGTTTTAAATGGTCGACCTCTTTTTTTTTTACCTGTTGTGCTTCACTTGATAGTTTGCTTGGAAATTCTCTGACTGTTTCTTCTCATCATGTGACCAATATATATATATATATATATACACACACACTTTTTCTGATCACCTATGAGACAGGTTATTGTTTGCTCATATACCTTATGTCTGCTTTGTTCTTGAATTTGTTCCATGTTATACTGAGTATTTTTCTTAGGCATTTGTTTTCAAAAGAGTCTAATTTCTTGTCTATTTATTTAGTTGTTTTCCAGCTTTCATTTGCATAAATGAGGGTGGATATTACATTTTAATTTAAAAATCTTAGCTTGGTTTTTGTGCTTATAACTTTTGAGTGCCATATGTTCTCAAGAAGAGAAGAACAACAGAAAGGGTGTTGAGCAATAGAGGGCTCACCTGGGCAAGAGCAGAAAAAAAGGTGAAGGACAGGCATTTGTGGAAAACCCTTGCGGAAGCCCTATGTGCCCTGGGTACTTAAGGTTCAGAGAGAGAGAGATGTTCTCAAGATTCTTGAAAGTCAATGGTGCTTTTGCAATTCTAATTCTAACTTCCTTTCTGATGTGATAGTGATCTTGGTCTACATAGCTGCTGAGGTATGCAAATTGAATCTCAAAACTTCTTCAACATTTGTTCCTTCTACGCATATTTTTCCTTCTTGATTAATGGGAAGTTTCATTATTTTTATTTTTTCCTTGTTAATTTCAAGTCCTATTTTGCTAGCCGCTGAAGACAGGGTATCTATTTTTTCTTATATCGAATTCACATTGTCACTGATAAGAATTATGTCATCTGCAAAATCAAGATCTTCTAAGTGGATCCTATTCAATGCCTGTTTTACCTGTAGAGCATTTTTTCATTATGAAGTCTATGGCAATTCCAAAAAGCAAGGGAGATAGTATACATCCTTGTTTCACGCCTGCTTCAGTCTGGAACCATTCACTCATTCTTTCTTCTGTGATGACTTCACAGACATATCCATTGTAATGATGTTGACAATTTTAGATGGTAATCCTTCTTACATTTTACACCCTTCCCATGCCGTTAAATGTCACATAAAGCTTGCACGGTAGTTCACCAAGTTTTCCTGTTTTCGGCTAGCTTTTTAACCTCATCAAGGAATGTTATGCCCACTAAACTATCCTCTCTTAGCAATGTCCTCTTTAGAGTTTCATGTGGTTGACCTCTATTTCTTCATCCTGTTGTGTTCCATTTGATAGCTTGTTTTGGGATTCTCTGATTGTTTTACATGACCAACTTATGTCCATCTCCTTGTTCTGATTACCCATGAGACAGGTTTTTGTTTGCTTATCTGCTTTGTCTTCTTATAGTTTTAAAATCCTCCACAATGAATCTCTGTGTTTGCTATCAAATGCCTTTTTAAGTCTGTGAAGTTCAGGTTTAATGGTTTTTGCTTTTCAGTATGTTCTTCAAGTATTATTCTTAAAGTTCTAGTATATGGTACACATATACATAATGAACCTATAAAATTAGCAAATATGTCAACATAAGTATGAGATACTGTCATTTCAAGATAATCTTATGTCTCCAGGTCTATATAATGTCATTTGAAGATAATCTTATGTCTCTAGGTCCATATACTGTCATTACAAGATAATCTTATGTCTCCAGGTCCGTATAGGGAATCCCAGGATGAAAGCATTAGGTTTGGAGAAACTTTTCTATGAACAAGGTGTGGATGTTGCAATCTGGGCACATGAACATTCTTATGAGAGGATTTGGCCTATTTACAACTATGAGGTACTTATGTTTTAAATTTATATGGCCCATACCATTCAGATTATTCAATTCAAATGTAATATTCACCCTCATTTATACATACGAAAACTGGAAAAAAACTAAAGAAATAGACAACAAATTAGACTCTTTTGGAAGTGAATGCCTAAGGAAAATACTCAGTATAAAGTGGAATGAATTCAGGAACAGCACAGAGATAAGTGGTTTATAAATTTGGTTTATTAGAAGAATGTTGCGAATCCCCTGGACAGCAAATATAACTAATGAAGAATGTATGAGAAGAGCTGGAGAGACAAAAAAACCTTGTCAAAAAGATAAGAGAGAGACAATGTACTTTCATAGGACATGCAATGAGAAGAGGGGGCATTGAAAATATTATAACAACAGGAAAAATAGAGGGAAGAAGATCAAGAGGAAGACCAAGAGAAATGATACTGGACAGTCTGACGGGATGGTGTGAGAGGAGATCACCAACTGAGCTGATGGACTGCATGAAGGATCGGATACTCTAGAGAAGCATAATAGCCAACGCCAGTCGGCACGGCACATGATGATGATGATGATGACAGAGATAAGGCAAATGAGCAAACAACAACCTGTCTCATGGGTGATCAGAAAAAGGAGATGGATATATATTAGTTACATGATGAGAAGAAACAGTCAGAGAATCCTAAAACAAGCTATCAAGTGGAACACAACAGGCTGAAGAAAAAGAGGCTGACCATGTGAAATTCGAAAGAGGACTTTGTTAAGAGAAGCCAAATTAATAGGCATAAAATTCCTTGATGAGGTTGAAAAACTGGCCAAAAGCAGGAAAACATGACAAACTACCAAATGAGTCCTATGTGGCATTTAACGGTATGGGAAGGATGTAAGATACCCTGTCAGTAAATATTTAGGAAATGTATAGAAATTAAGTAACAAAATTTCATTAAAATATTTTACCAAATTGATCATGAGATTAGAACACACTGTGGCAGCTGGAAGAAATGAGGGAAGAAGAGACAGAGAAAGACAGAGAGAGAAGTTGCTGGATGAGCTGTCAGTGTGGCTAGGAATAAAGTCACTGATGGAGCTTATAATCAACTCAACAGACAGGGAATTGTGGAGAGAAACGATGGCCTATGCCATGTGGCATGGCACTTGATTGATTGATTGATCATGAGATTATGGATAGTTTAGTTGTTAAGGTAACTGTTTATTCAGCAAGGTGCAGATATTCACATAAAACTCAATTCATGAATCTGGACCCAAGCTGACGGCAAACAGTATCTTATTGTGCAAGCTCTGGTGTTAATCATTGCCTTTATGCATTCATATGAATTTAAATGCTACAGGGATTATAATTTCTACTTATATACTCTAAATAAAAAAATTCATTTTTTTAAAGAGTAATAGCCCTAAAAACACCTTCAGTGACCTCTTACTAGTGTTATTTGTTGCAGACATGTTGTTACTATTCCTTTTATTTCAGAGCATTCCATTCCCTTATACTTCATATGCATAACTTTTACTGTTTGTGTATTCGTTGCTTTTTTCTTTATCTGACACTTTGCATTTTGTTTTGTAGCATTTTAAGTCATTATTTTTTTAAAATAACTTTCATCATTTAGAAACTCACAAGTCAGTCTTCTATTCATTCATTCATTCATTCATTTGCATGTCCCTTGCGGAACTTTGCCTCCCAAACAGCACTCCTGTAGGCCTTTCGGTTGTGAGCAAGATCACCTGCTGCTGCTGTGTCCATTTGCAGATCATCAACGATTTCTTGCAGCCATCTTCGTTTTGCTCTTCCTCTTTTTCTTTTTCCCATTATGTATCCTTCCAATATCTCTCTCTCTGAACCTTAAGTGCCCAGGGCTTCTGCAAGGGTTTTCCTTTGCCTTTTTTTCTGCTCTTGCCCAGGTGAGCCCTCTATTGCTCAACATCCTTTCTGTTGTTCTTCTCCATGTCTCTTTTGGTCTACCCTTACTTCTGTTCCCCTTCTCCATGTCTCTTTTGGTCTACCCTTACTTCTGTTCCCCTGTGGTGTCCATCTTAGTGCTATTTTTGGTAGTGAGTTGTCAGTCATTTGTAGCACATGTCCCAACCATCGCCAGCGTCTTTCCTCAATAACTGTTGTCAGTGGTTTCATCTGCATTTCTGATCCTTCCAATATGGTCTTCTCTAAATTATCATGACGTTTAATGTGTCCAAAATATTTAAGTTTTCTCTCTTTAATCCTCTTTACTAGCCAGCCTTCTTCAATATGCTCTTGTAGTATAGATATATTTGTTCTTTTTTGTGTCCACAATATTCAATCTTCTATTAGGATATGAAAATAGGCATAAGTAATCACAGCTGTACATAGATACAAATCATTAGTGTATATATATTCACTTAGTTTCATATGCTTAAAAAATCTATTCTGTAAAATCAGATGTTCATTGATGTAAGGCTTTTTACTAAAAAATGACTAATTTTATGCCAGATCTAGGTACCACTCAGTCAGTCATTTGCACGTCCCTTGCGGAACTTTGCCTCCCTAACAGCATTTCTGTAGGCCTCTCAGTTGTTAGCAAGATGCCCTGCTGCTGATGCATCCATTTGCAGATTATCAACAATGTCTTGCAGCCATCTTCACCTTGGTCTTCCTCTCTTTCTTTTTTCCCATTATGTATCCTTCCAAGACAGTCTTCTCTAAATTATCATGATGTTTAATGTGTCCAAAATATTTAAGTTTTCTCTTTTTAATCCTCTTCACTAGCCAGCCTTCTTCAATATTAAGTTCTTATATTATGGATATATTTGTTTTTTTCATCGTCCATGATAGATCTAGGTCTACTAAAAGCAAAATACCAAAATACACTTTTTTCTGTATTATGTGTTTCTTTCCATAATCGTTGTTTTTCAACAGGTGAAAAATGGAAGCTTTGATGAACCTTACACAAATCCTGGTGGCATAACTCACATTACTACAGGTTCAGCTGTAAGTTCATTTTGTGTAAATTTTATGTTGTGTATTTTAAAAAAATAGAAATAAGCAAAAAATTAGACTCTCTTGAAAACAAATGCCTAAGGAAAATACTCGGTATAAAGTGGAATGAATTCAAGAGCAACACAGAGATAAGGCAGATGAGCAAACAACAACCTGTCTCATGGGTGATCAGAAAAAGGAGATGGACATATATTGAGAGAAGAAACAATCAGAGAATCCCAAAACAAGCTATCAAGTGGAACACAACAGGCTGAAGAAAAAAGAAGTCAACCATGTGAAACTCTAAAGAGGACATTATTAAGAGAGTCCAAATTCTCTCTCTCTCTCTGAACCTTAAGTGCCCAGGGCACATGGGGCTTCCGCAAGGGTTTTCCACAAATGCCTGTCCTTCACCTTTTTTTCTGCTCTTGCCAAGGTGAGCCCTCTATTGCAAGAGGCCAAATTAGTAGGCATAAAATCTCTTTGTGAGAGAACTGAAAAAACTGGCTGAAAATAGGAAAACTTTCTGAATTACCATGCAACCCTATGTGATGTTTAATGGCATGAGAAGGATGTAAGATGTATGAGTGTTTTTTTGTTTGCATTCCATGTTATATTAATTATGCAAATATTTTCAGGAAAAGTAGTTTTGAAGAAACATTAACTCTTTCTATACTTTGTGTCACACTGTGTGACGATCTGGTGGACACTTTTTCCCTTGTGTACATGTCATGTACTGGTAATGATTTAGGCTCTAAAAGTGAATTTAATCATACAATGCTTAAAATCTGGCCAAAACCAGTTGTAGAAATCACTTCCGGCATGATACAAGCATCAACATGAGGTCCCGCATGTGAATTGAGAGCCATGTTGTGATACAAAAATTAATTTTTAAAATGTTTTTCTAAGCTTATGTGCCACTGGCCGTGGTGTTGTCATGTTGTTAGTGTATTGTAGACTGTAAATTAACTGTAAATAAATGATTAATGTATTTTTTATGTGAGGAAATGGTATTTGTGTAAAATTCAATTCAATTTGGATATCACTGGACACTATAGAGGAAACTTGAGCTGGTTAAGAGAGAACATTTTTCATCATTATTTTCCATTGTTTCTTCTCAACTCTCCTCAATTCTTAGTTCGTTTTTTTCTGTTATATACTAATATATTAATAAAAATGTTATTAGAAAAACAATATACAGCTTTTCTTATTTAAAAAATGTATAATATGTCATATTGCGAATCGTGATCCTTCTAAATGTCACAACCGTCCCATTCCACGTTAAGAAATTTACCCCATTGAGATGACCATTGGTCGTTTGAGGGAAAAACCCCCAGTACAAAAAGAGTTAATATTTAACATTATTTTATCCCTATAGCAAACTAGCACAAGACATTCAGAAGCTGAGAAAATAATTAATGTCTCATATTTTAAAAAATCTGATGAAAGAATAAAGAAGTCTGTAAATATGAAATATATTTATTCTACATGAAGTTCAGATTTTACTGCCACTTGGATATCTCATATCAGGAAATGATTCCTTCAGAACTGAACTGATGGTGTTTACTTTTCAGGGCTGCAGTGAAGCTCATGATCACTTTGAAGTAAAACAACCATCATGGTCAGCTTTCCGTTCAGATGACTATGGTTACACACGCATGAAGTTTCTCAATAAGACACACCTGTATGTAGAGCAGGTGTCAGATGACCAGGTATTAAGCCATTGATGCTCAGTTTATTGCAATTTTTTTTTTCAAATTTGGAAATTTTTATGTTTATGTTTATACCTGCATACCATATCCTTATTTAAATCCCTTTCAAAGAGCATTGTGCAGATGCTTTTTTATAACTTGTATGAGATAACACACAGAACACAAAAAGCTAATAATATGTGAAGTGATGTAGAAATTAAACTAATTAATTATTGACTTCTGTAATTAGCAGAAATCAAGAACTTGTGACACAATATTCAAGAGAATTCAGTTCTTCAGATATTAAAATAAAGACTGCACATGGGAAAATAACACATTTTGTAGACAGTGAATAACTTTTCATAGAACGGAACATAGAACAATGCCCTGGTTACCATAATATCCATTGCATACCTCTTTGATAAAACAGCCGTAAGTTCATCTTGGCATAGAATGAACATATTCTCTCACAAACCTTAAATGGATAATTCACTAAATGATCTCAATCACTAGTACCATGCACTGCATAGTAAATACTATACTGCATGGTTCATAATCTATCTCCTCTCTTAATTGATATGGAAGAGTCCAGACTTTCACAAACTTTTGTTACCAACTTTCAGGAATGTGTAAAGTATTTTTGATACTGCTGACGTTAATGAAAAGACCTCATGTCCATTATTTTACTTATCTTCATCTCTAGTTTGTTTTCCTGTAATTCTGTGTCACTGATTGTCTCTTAGTTTAATATTCTCTTCATACAAAGTTTAACTTTTTTTTTTTACAAGTGAGAAGTGTGTGTAGAAGTGCAGATGTTATCATGATCATTTCATCTGTTTCACTAATCTATAGCTCTGTTGAACTGTTCATTTCAGGATGGCAAGGTCATAGATAAATTCACACTGATCAAGGATCAACATGGACCATACAAAAGTCAAAAGAAGGGATGTTAAACTGATCATGTATATATGGTGCAAATTTTATTCTATAAAGTGCACACAGTTTTTGTTTTATCAGGCTTTACATGTGATATCTTGTGATCATGAATCATATTTTATGCATATGAACCTTGCATTGAAGCATACATAATACTCAGTCAATGACAAGAAAATGTAGCTTTATGGCTAAAGATATGTGTTTTCCGTAGTGCACATGAGAGAGATATATATATTAAGAATTAGGTTATCAGGTTCATTGCGAATGAGATGTTCCCATAATCACTCCACTGCCTGTGTCAGTGAATATCACATAGAATGTTCATTGGCAGTCACTTGCACCAGTCTTTGATGATCTGCCACCTAGTGAGGATGCCATTTTAGGAACTACAGAAGTCCAAATGCAAAACTAGGCATTGTTACTCTCAGCGCAAACTCCATCACCAAGGCGCAAAGTAAAACCAGGACACATAAAAGACCACCACAGTTCACCATTGGCCAGGTAGACATAACTAAGACCCATCCATGCTGTCTATGAGAAGTTCACAGATCACAGTAGTGCCATAGCACATAAGTCCCATCTTGAAAGTAATAACTTTGTATGAGACAATATGTAATGGAAAGTTCTGCTTAAATGTTGAAATTTATAGGCATATTTTCTGCATCATATAGCATTTTTATCTGTGTAGTGAGTTAGTTTAATGGTGTTTTTTTTTTAAAGCTATAAGAACTGTTGTCCACTATATTCTAATACTCCTGTTATTGGATAGTACAGCTACAAACTTCATGTAATAGATCAAAATATTTTATTTTTAAAAAAAAAGCTAAAATGAAACCATTGGTTCCTGCTTTTAGGTACATTTTTTATGTTTTTCTCCAACGGTCACAAGTGATGCAAGAAAAGAGTCTGGAAAGAGTGAAATGCAGCTCATCCATGTTCATGCTTGTCTGTAACATGTAGTTGCAGTGACATCTATGTTTCCTCTTCACAACTGGCTCCATTCATAAACATATTACCATATCCTCTAGAAATCTCAGTTTTTTTTTAAAATAATTTTTTAAAATAGAATGGAGTACATTCAAAACATGTAGAATTAAATTATTTATTCAGAAGGGAAGTCAAAAAAGATTTCTAAACATTATTAACATAATTGTTTTTTCAAGTACAAAGAAAGACCTCATCCATATGAGTGTCCAACAAATGACATGAAACAAATGAAATAGTAAAGTGTCCAATAAATATGATATAAAAATGCCATTGTAACACATCTAATATGTAAAGAATGTAAAAAGGGATATAAAAAGTCACTGTCTTTGCTAACACTATCATTCGTTATTCTGAAATTTATCATTCTTACACAATCAAACATAAAAAGTGTTTGAACAAAACTGATAAAAAAAAAAGTCTGATGTCTAGAAGTTTTGCAAGAAAACATAATTCTGTGAAAATTTATTCTACTATGATGTAAATTCTTCACACAGAAAAGAACATCAACTATGCCCTATAAAGAGATATCAAACTGTGTTCACTATATCTTGATTTTGCAGATAACATAACTCTTATCGGTGACAATGTGAAACCCATGCAGGAAAAACAGATTCCCTGTCTTACTTGGCAAGCAAAATAGGTATTGAAATTAACAAAGAAAAAAACAAAAATAATGAAACTTCTCATTAATCAAGAAGGAAAAATATATGTAGAACAAACAGTTGTTGATGAAGTAAACCAATTTGCATACCTTGGCAGCTACATAGACCAGGATGGTGACACTAGGAAAGAAGTTAGAATTTAAATTGCAAAAGCAGCATTGTCCTTCAGAAAATCTTGAGAACAAATAGAATTCAAAAGTTATAAACATAAAAACCAAGTTAAAATTACTCAATTCAAATGTGATATCCACCCTCATTCATGCATATGAAAGCTGGAAATCAACTAAAGAAATAGATAAGAAATTAGACTCTTGAAAACAAATGCCTAAGGAAAATACTTGGTATAAGGTGGAATGAATTCAAGAACAATGCAGAGACAAGACAGATGAGCAAACAACAACCTGTCTCATGGGTGATCAGAAAATGAAGATGGACATATGTAGGCCATGTGACAAGAAAAAACAATAAGAGATTACCAAAACAAGCTATCAAGTGGAGCACAACAGGCCGAAGAAAAAGAAATCGACCATGTGAAACTCTAAAGAAGACATTGTTAAAATAACCCAGTTTAGTGGGCATCCCTTGATGAAGTTGAAACACTCTTCAAGAACAGGAAAACTTGGCAAACAACTATGCGAGCCCTATGTGATGTTTAATGACATGGGAAGGATGTAAGATGTAAGATATGATGCTGTTGTACACTTGTCTTCCCATTTATTTTATGGCAATGCTCTTCCTTTCAGTCTCATGACATCTTATCATGCTAATGCAGTACTTTTCTTCAGATATAAATAATATAAATTCTGTACAGTTAGTGAGAGGGACTCTTCATCTTTTGCTGCCATATCTTTGGGAATATGACAACCACTTGAAATATATGCATCTCTTCCCAGAAGTACTTCAATATTAATGCTTTTCAGTCTTTACTGTATGCAGGAAACCCTACTGTAGAGAACGAAACAACAACACAACTCCTTCAGATCATCAGAGGAAGTACCCCCACCCCTCTCAGACAAGTGTTTTGGCCCTATTAAACTCCTGACACTCCAAAAAGGGTGGGCCCCTCTGGGTCATGACTCCCAGAGGTCTTGTGAGTTGTTTTTTTTTTCTTGTTCCAGGATTGAACCCGTGGTCTTCCAGTTGGCACTGCACTTTGAAGTGCGTCTTTAGCGATTTAGCTATGGAGGACTGGTACTGGTTGTGACAAATGAAATTATTTATGTTTTCAATGCTTGTTTCGCATACTCCACAGCATGAGGCCTTTTCTGCTGTTTCTGAAAGGCTCTTCAATGTCCTTGCTCTTGCATGTCCCTTTATGCCAAGTTGCTTACATAGGTTGTATGTTGCTATTGCTACAAATCCTCTCACTCCCACTTGTGCTACCACAGATGTTTTCCTCTGCATATACCAGATGCTTTAAATTTCTTTATTCTTAGAACAGTTACTATCATGCTCTTAAAATCTTATATTTTTGAACAGGCTGTAGTATCAAAAAACACTGTGTTTATTAGTGCATCATTTTTTGCAGCCCAAAAAAGCAGGATCATGAATCACTCACCTCATCCTTAACTTTTGTTTTAGTATTAGATTGAAGCAAGCAGAATATTAATCAAATTTTAGGCCAAGCATTACATCTACATAGATACAGCAAAGGTAAATACACTGACAGAACTGTGTTTAACTCCAAGCAGTCAAAACAGAAAAAAATATCAAAACGTTTAATGCTGGTCCCATGGTACGATGTATCCTCAACAACTTATTTGTGCTGCTATTATCATGAACATTAGCATCAGGCACAGTTAACCCAATTTACTGATACATTATCACAAAATATTCCAAATAGTTATATCCAATACCCAATCCAAGTAGAATTAAACACATTTTTAGTAAGCTATGAAAAATTCCAACATTACTATGTACTTCAGCTCCACCATTTATCTGGTATCTGCTCAAGACCAGAACAAGCAATTCAGTGCTTTAAAATCTAAAAAAAAAAGCTGCTTATTTACTGTTTAACCACACTCATTAGTTTATTCTGAGCAGAAGAAGTTTAAAATTTTGATCATGTGCCATCTTCAGAATGCCTTGATGGTCCACTCAGCAAGGTTGTGTCATATTCATTCTCGTATGTTATCTTCTCATCTACATACCTGTCTACCCCTTCCTCTTTTTTTCCCTTTTTCTTCATTATATACACACACACACACACTTGGGGACTGGCTAGCATAGTGGTTAGAGCACTCATCCAGCAACTGAATGGTTGAGGGTTCAAATCCTCAGCTGAGTGGGATTATTTTTTCCAACCAAAACAGCCCTGAGGTTGACCCAGCCTCGTAAAAGTGGTACCAGAGAAAATCCAGGAAGGAAAGGCAGCAAGGAAAGGAACTGGCCACCCTGATAGCTCATACACCGATGGCCCAGCACAACGAGATCTCTAACACTTCATCCCGTACGGCATTTGCTGTGGGACTATCTTTACCTTTTTTTTTTTAATATCATCAATATCATCATCACTGGATGAGAGAATGCACTGAAGGTTGAAAAGCATTCAGGATACCTTACCTTTCAGACCTATGTAAAACACAATATACTTCAGAATAGCCTCAAGTATATTGCTATATCTTTTGATATGGCCAAATTAGTTTGTTTTCTTGATCCTTATCTCTTTGAGAAGTTCACATTGCACTTGGAGCTGTTCTAAAACTTATGCATTTGTTCTTTTCATTCTCCATGACTTCATTTTCTAAACAATCAACATTTCTGCTGCATTAATCCTTCTCTCAGACTTTTTTGCTTTGAATTCAGGTTTCTGCTGCATATAGTAAAATAGAATAGATATTGCATTTTACAAATCATATTTTTTTTTTATTGGCAGATTCATAGATAATAGTACTGTCTTCATAGTGTTGAAAGTAAGTTTTGCCATTCCTATTCTTTTCTTTATCTCTGTCTCACATATCCTTGGTTAGTATATGCCCCAGTCTGATTCATTACTTTCTTCTAAGGACACATGGGATATATAATGAGCTCCCAGTCTCTTCCACGCTGATCTACCACTGTCTGCTTTTGCATCTGGATGTGTTTCTTGTGTACCACATTCTTTGTTGTTTCACTGTCAGAGCTATTATTCTATGCAGAATCCTCTGGCCCAGTCACTGTCCCAGTCTTCTTTTACTATTATTAGACATAGTATAAGTGGGGCTTGTTTTTTGGAGTTATTTCTCTCCTAAATGGATTGCTATCCCTATCTGATGAGCTCTCAGCTTGGAATTCACAGATCAAGCACCGGTCACATTATCAGTTTTTGGTGTGTTCACTGTATGAATTCTTTTGTACACATATCACAGATGCACCACATGTGTCCTCAATGCATTCATACTGTAGTCCATATAAGGAATAACAATAGCAACATATATAAATCTTATAAAATACCAAGGAATTTAATGCCTTGCAGTCAGAGGCTGGTATGGTCAACAACGTGACTTTTACATGTCTTACTGTCTTATGCAGACACAGTAAGTGAGACTAGACTGTAAAAAGATAATTTGAAAGCAACCAAAGTTGATGGAGAATGAGTTTCTCCACTTGAACCCATGCCCTAACAGTAAATTCATTATTATGACTGAAGAAATCAATTTTAATATCGCACATTTTAAAAATATGCACATATTGAGACAGATGAGAGGAAGATCTTTGTCTAATTCTGTGGTACTTTTACATACAAAATAACAGTATCACATTTAGTGGTGATCCGTTGACAATATCTTACTTGAATGTAGCTTGCAACGAAGGAGTATATTCAGCATGTAAAATAAAGTAACTACTTCAGGTATTTGTCTATGCCTGTTATCTCTATACAGAGATTCATTGTAAAGTATTTAAGACTATATAGAATACCAATTAAAGTCAACATCATTAATGATCTCTATAACACTGAACAGCGAGTTTAACCCATGTGGCTCCAGCATCCCATAATTTTGAATGCAACGGTTCTCAAGCACCAGGCGGCTTGTGTCTTATGCATGACATTGTTTGATGGCTATTGCCAGAAAATGAGATTTGCCTCTGTGGTTGGGGCCATTGAAATGATTTCGGATTGGTTTCAAACCATGCTGGGCAATGTCGTACAGATGTTTTTGTATGCAGTCCACTAATCTGAGGCCAGTCTCACCAATATACATTATCCTGCATCTTTTGCAAATGATGACATAAATCACAATTCGGGACTTGCATGTGAATCCCTCATGAAGAGTGAGGATAGTTTTGGGAAAGGTGATTGTTTTCATTTCCTAGACTACCGGGCAGGTAACGCAGCTGGGGCAGTTACATTTTCTGGTGCCAACATATGTAAGGCTCTGCTTCAAGTGGCTGTGGATGAGAATGTCCTTAAGGTTTGGCTCACGTTTGTATGCCAACAGGAAATGTCGCGAGTGTCGGGGTTGAGTTGGATTAGCGGCAGATGATGATAAAGAATTTTCTTAACCATCTGACCATGCAGGTGGAAATGCAGTACTAACTTAACTCTGTCAGATGGAATAACAGGCTTTTTCCTGAATACTTCTTTGCGTCTCACTAGTTGGATATGGTTGAAGACTTCACAAAGGACCTTTTCTGGGTAGTGGCAATGACGGATAAATTCTGATAACTTGTTGGACTGATCTATAAAGTCCAAATTATCCTGACATGCGGCGAAGATGGAAGAATTGGGAGTGTGGGATGGAGTTCTTACAGGCTTCCATATGGAAGGAGGTGTAAAGCAAATAGGTGTGGCTGTCGGTGGGAAGAAATAGAAGTGACAAGCCTGTTTGTGCCAACAGAAATTTTAATGTCTAAAAAGTTAACAGACTTGTCAGTTGGTTTTGCAGAAGTTATGAAAAGTTATCCATAGTGACTTTGCTATATTACGTTTTCTTCATTCTGCTTTTAGTACTATTCCTTGATTTTATTGATGTGTTTAAAGTGCCTAAATTGTACAACTAATCATCTTCATTCACACTTTTTTTGTTCTATAAATATCTGTCAAGTTTACTTCTTCAGTTTTTAGCCAATTTCTGTGAGTGAAAATGCAGTTGGATTTGGCAATCATGGACCCACAGCTGACATGCTAGCATCAGGGCTGGTGAATTATAGCTGACAAAGACCCTGTCCCACCTCTCTGTTGGAAACCTTAGTATCAGGCCTAGCCTACCTAATGGGGCAAGGATTGTCACAGTCTCTTTTGTGGTAGAGTCTGCTAAAGAAGTACTGCACGCCCCCTGCTCCACTCAGGGAGTGAAGAAAAAGTCACCATGACCCACTGCCAGGCTGACATGATCCTGTGCCTCAACACCTTCACAAGGACTAGGCTGCAGTTCCATGAAGACTGAAGAGGGGGAAGTTTCATGCCTACAATTATTGTTGGTGGTCACAAAGGCTGACTTAATAACTTAACTGTAATTTCTATATGTACAAGATTTATTTGCTAAATGTGTGAACTAGAAAAAAGTAGGAACAGCTTTATTAATTAACAAGCACACAGTTGTGACATTTCGGTATGAGCTATTCGTGTGTTACAAGATTTATTTGCTATTCTCTAAGAGTGACAAAGGTTAACAGAAAAATAATTATTCTCACATCTCAACCTATTTCTCTAACCTTGTGCTATAATATCCTTAAATTCAACATTTATCTAAACTGATACCTTCCATCCATGTTGCTTTTGGGTTTCTTGGTATATTTCCAGAAGGTAGTTTACCATTGCTTTCCTTCTGGGCAGTGACTGTACTAGTCAGCGATTGTAGCCATTGTCCCTACATTGAGATCATCTGCCTACCATCATAGAATGGTGACCATAACCAACATTATCTGTCGGCTGCTCTCCCATTCCATCCACCACCTGCTCCCATGGCTTCATATCACCCTGATCAGGGGCTATATGGGTACTCAACCTTGCTCAAGGGTGTCCCATAGACTGATGGAGATAAGGAGGCATCTTACTCCTCCTTTAATAGGGGATACCCCTAACCCGCTAATTATGTCAGTCTGTAAGAACAGTGAAGAGCAAAACCTCTATCTTAATGTGAAGAAAACTAAATTGATGACAACTGACAAAACAAATAAGGCAGCTGAAATATGTATCAGTGAGGAAAAATTGGAAGAAGTGGAGAGTTTTGAATATCTTGGATCACTACTAACTAATAATGGTTATACAATGAGGGAAATTAAAAGAGGACATCTATCGCTCTTCAGAAAGCAAAACAACTGTGGAGAGGATCAGACAGAACTACAAAAATAAGATTTTTAAGGTCATGCATCTTTCCCATTGCAACATATGTCTGTGAGATCTGGACACTTAATAAAGCAGGTATGAAACACATAAATGCCTTTGAATGTAAATGCTACAGAAGAGTTCTTCAAATATCATGGACACAAAAAAGAACAAATATATCCAAACTACAAGAATTTAATATTGAAGAAGGCTGGCTAGTAAAGAGGGTTAAAGAAAGAAAATTTAAATATTTTTGACACATTAAACATCATGATAATTTAGAGAAGACCGTCTTGGAATGGTACATAATGGGAAAAAGAAAGAGAGGAAGACCAAAGTGAAGATGGGTGCAAGACATCGTTGATAACCTGCAAATGGATGCATCAGCAGCAGGGCATCCTGCTTACAACTGAGAGGCCTTAAAGGAGAGCTGTTAGGGAGCCAAAGTTGCTAGTGACATGCAAATGACTGACTGACTGATTTCTGTAGTATTTACATTCAAAGGCTTTTATGTGTTTCTCAGCTGTTTTGTTAAGTTTCCAGTCTGACAGGCATATGTTGCGATGGGAAAGATGTTTGCCCTTAAAAATCTTATTTTTGTAGTTCAATCAAAAAGTCTAAATTTCTTGGTTTTTGTTGCAAAACTAATGTAGTTTTCAGTAAAGATATTTTAAAAGGACATAAAGCATAATACATTTAAATATGATTGACATCTCATCTAAATGGATAACCAATGATAACTTTTGCAGCTCCAGCTAATGATAACTTGTTAATGGCTTTCTGCATTAAAAAAAACCACAGTGGGTGAAAAAACTTCAAATACACTATAAGCTCACTGACTGGATAACAGTTGCAGAGTAAAACATAAAAACTTATGATAACTCATCAAAGGCTGTTTGACACATCAGTGATCATAGAAATGAGATTAAAAACTGAACAGACACAAAAAAGAACAAAGTAGCTCCTATAACAATGAATGTGGCTACCTGCCCATACAAATAAGAAATATACAACCTTCAGTATGGAAAAGACTCTGTCCTAGAATCAGTCTCCAAGCAAGAAATGAAGAAGTAGTAATATTAATGGGTTTCAGACACTAGATATCTAGCGAAATGACAAAAAGGAAATAGATGGCTGATCATATCATAAAAAAACTTTGCCAAAAGCATCTGTAATCTTACACACATCAATAGCCTAATAATAAATCTTTTTTATGTCACACAATCACATCTTTTTCCCTGAAAATGATAGCAATCCACTTTCAGCATCTCACATCTCCATATATTTTCTCTTCTAAGGAACAGATTCATCTTGACCTACTTTTTACACTGAACAGCTCACATCTGAAAAATTATCAACCATTCTTTTCATGGTAAGAAATGACTGGAATTCTGTCACATTTGGTTTTGCATGCTTTGGCAAAATTTTAATCATTAATTTTTTTTTTTTTAAATCTGCCCTTTTCTCTTTGTATACTGATTTGTTGTGAACTCAGATTTTGCTTTCTATTTTTCTGGCTAGCTTATCTTCCTTTTCATTTTTAAATCTTCACAGCTCATAAGACAGGGCATTGTCACAGCTTTGATGTTATATCTTCATCTTCTAATCTCACACATCCAGTATCCACCTGTTCTTATTTCAAGTTTGTTTGCCTTTCCTTTTGCTGCATCCTGAATAACAAGAACACAAATTCTGGAACATACGATTTCTCTAGATGAATACCATCCTGTTTCTGCTATGACAAATTCTATTGCAACAGAAAAGAAATTGCTGAAGTGAGAAAATGTTAGTCATAGTTAACTAAGGCATTCAAGGAGACTAACAAACACATCAATGCAGTCAAACAAACTAGTAACACACAATAATTAGTGTATAAATATATAACTATACATGAAGACACTGCAGTAAAGCTGTGATACCAAAATGTATAAACTAGGAAAAAAAGTAGGAACAGCTTTATTTACTTAACGACTGCAAAGCTGTGATGTTTTGGTGTGAGCCTTAATCATACAAACAAACACAGGATGAGGAATTAGAGAGAGGAGATAAAGTATAGATTCACATGAATCCTATGTTAAAAACATAAATAAAATGAATAGAGCACTTAGCTATAACTTGAAAGAATATGTAGATTTTCCGATGCTTGTTCAGAAATGCGCCGATTCAAAATGTGCTAGGTTCAAAATGTGCTCCTTCAGAAACATACAGAATTGCACATGGTGGAGCAAAGAGACTTGTGATGTGTGATAGGTGGATTGTAACTGAGGGTGGTGGGTGGGGAAACTTGAAGGGAGAGTGATACAATGGTAACCTAGCTAGGAGAAGGTGAAATAAATGACTATGGTTGGGGTATAGGGGTTGTAATGTGATGATGTGAGGAGGTTCTGAACTATGTGTAATAAGTGAGAAGAGAAAAAACAAACTGGATATTTCTTATGCAGTTACAAAAACTGTAACTGCTTCAAAACAAATGATAAAACTGATGCTGAATGTCTCCTTGGCAAGATGTAATAATTATTTAACCCTAGCTGTGGTACTTTAATGAGTTTACATTCTCTAGAGTCAGCAAATGCTGGAAATATCTATATATATTTTTTAATTAGAATTTGTGCATTTACTATACACATGCACATGTGGCAGATGGAAGCATGGAAGAAGTGGTCCTTTGCATCGTACTTTAGAAGAGAGTTGTCCATATAGGAGGTCGCAACCTGTAGACAACATCAGCTAATGACTTGTTACTAATACAAGAAAGTAAATTTTACACATAACCAGCATTTACCTGCTATACATGGAGCAAAGATAAACATGCTAGAGAGATGAAATAGGTGCTGGGAGATCCCAAGCAGAGCTGTCCAAGAAGCTATCCCACCTATTTGTTTCACTTCAAATAATGGGCCGATACCTTTTCAGACTGGCTAACCAGGCACAGTTCAAGACATTCATCATGGAAGTGGAGACTGCTAAGAAGTCAGATTCTTGGTCCAATTTATTTCTTTATGCACACCACTGTAATCCACCTTTCATCTAATACAAAATCCACTAGTTTAATAACACTATATCACTGGCTGGCGGTTTCAGGGATAATATAAGAACCTGTTGTACATCCGTAGATTTTATTTCTGCTTGGAAACACACTACCATCTTTCATGATTCTAGAAAATAAGAAAAAAAAGCACAGAAAAAACACTCTTGTCTGAAAACCAACTAAACTATCAACAATTTTCTCTAGAAGCACACACTCAAACATAGCTCTGGCATGGCCATAAGCTATACAGCACTCACTTGCTTCCTCATATCTTTCTACTGCCCTCTCATACTTTCTAATGTACCAGAAAAATGTGCTAATTTTAGCAAACATTTGTTGGCAGAACTGAAAAAAATATATTTGTATACTGATATCATAACATTTTGAAAATGAATACTTTACTTCTTTACTATGCACTCAACACCTTCATAATTCTAAGCTGCAGAGAGAGCTGCATTCCATTTCATTCTTCTTTAATATATATGTGTTTAAAAAAAAAAGGATCATTAACTAATTACTTATTTATCCATCAATTACCAATAAACTCACTCAAGTATGATAAAGTTATTACTTTATAAATTTTTTTTATCTCTAACAAATCCACATGATGCAAAAACATTTCAGGCCACACCTACAATCAGTACATCAACTAATGAACAACAGCCTCTTTTTCCCATATGATGGATGCAATATCCTTTCCATGGCATGGGCTGGAAATGCTAGTCACTACCAACCCTCCTATACAGATCTAAGGCACCCTCTGTCTGCTTTGAACACATATATACAGGAATGCACATTCTTCCCTACAGATGCACCCCAGAAACACTCAATTTGCAAATAGGTACCAAGCACTATGGTATGAAGGAATAAAGTCATCAGCTGAGGAGCTTGGCACCTGTAATAAATCTGAGCTAATGTATGCTGATTAATCCCTATTAGGCTTCAGGTCTTCAGAAAATCTCAGAAACCACCACAGTACTCTCTCATGAGTTTCACTGAGTACTAGACTCATGTCTTTGGACTGTAGGCTCTGACCATAGAGGCTGTGAAAAAGAACTAATCACTCACATCCATGGCTTGCACTCGGTCTCATCCTTAACAACATTCTAACCAGAATGACACCACTGTCTACTTTTACTGCTAGAACAGGTTTTACTAATCATCATTTCTTTTATCTCTAACCAGAAGAACAAACTACATTAGCAAACAATGTGCTATGATCATATTATTCTTCATATATGAGGGCAGGTAAAATGAAAACCCTATAAATTGTTGTTTTGTATTTAAACTAAGTGAACACTAGCAACTCTGCATGAAGCAGACTCAATAAAGAGTACAGTTAAACTTGTATTGAGAAGCTTCCTTCAAACAAGGATGGGGAAAACAGCTGCAGCCTGTTATGAGTGAAAGTGTGAGAACATTTCAGCCAAAAGGTGCAGAATGTATGTGTATGCTTAATACAGAAACTAGCATTCAAGTGTAACAGAGTGTCATAGCGGAGAGAACATTATTGAGTTTTGGGATTAATGGCCCTACTTTTTATGTCAGATGTTCAATTTTTCATTGTTACCTGCTCCTGATTAATTAAATTGTCACCTAGAGGTTGTTTATCACAAGATAGCACAAGATCCAAAAAATGAGTAAGATCATGGTTGAATGATTCAAGATATTCAAGTTAGAGTTGTGCACTAATTAGACAGTTGTGGGTTTATTCTGTAGGAATGTAATTTGATAGTTGTACGTTAAATTGTGTAAGGTTTTCAAGACACTATCTCTCTCTCTCTCTCTCTCTCTCTTTCTCTCTCTCTGGTCCAATTAGGCATTGGTCATCACTGATTTCCACAACTATCTATCCTTTGCTCTTTCTATAAGCTGTGTTTTGGGCTGTGCTCTGTACCACTCTTTTAGTCCATCAAGTGTCTTGTTTGTTCATCTTCCATCATCATCATCAGGTGCCGTGCTGACTGGCGTTGGCTATTATGCTTCTCCAGAGTACCCGATCCTTCATGCAGGCCATCAGTTCAGTTGGTGATCTCCTCTCACACCATCCTGCCAGACTGTCCAGTATCATTTCTCTTGGTCTTCCTCTTGATCTTCTTCCTTCTATTTTTCCTGTTATAATATTTTGTATGCCCCCTCTTCTCATTGCATGTCCTATGAAAGTACATTGTCTCTCTCTTATCTTTCTGACAAGGTTTTTTGTCTCTCCAGCTCTTCTCATACATTCTTCATTAGTTATTTTTGCTGTCCAGGGGATTCACAACATTCTTCTAATAAACCACATTTCTGCTGCTTCCAATGATTTTTGTGCAGACTTGCCTATTGTCCATGATTCACTTCCATATAACAAGATAGGTTCAATATAGCATTTTAGGACTCGTTTTCTAACACTCATTGATAAAGATGTGTTAGCTAATATGTTTCTCATTCTCTGAAATGCAGTCTTTGCTTGACCTATTCTGTTCCTAATTTCTGTTCTGCATTTCTCATCTGAAGTTATTACTGCTCAAAGGTATTTGAATTTCTGCACCTGCTTTAGAATGGTTCCGTTTAATTTAATACTGCATTTTGGTGGATTCTGTTTCTTAGATATAACCATAGTCTCTGTCTTTTTGATGTTCAAAGTAAGGCCTTTCTGTTCACTTTCTTTGGCGACTTTATCCAAGAGATTTTACAGGTCTTGTTGGTTCTCAGCTATCAGTACTGTGTCGTCAGCATACCGAAGGTTGTTAATATTGTATCCTCCAATTTTTATGCCTGGTTCTGTGATGATTGTTCTTAGAATATTCTCGCTGTACAGAGAAAAAAGGTCTGGAGATAGTACACATCCTTGTCGCACCCCTTGTTTTATAGGTTGGTATTTTCCAATTCTATTTTCAACTCGAACTGCTGCTTCTTGCTGCCAGTATAGATGTTTTACAATCCTCAAGTCTTTGCCGTCTATATTGATGTCTTCAAGCATTTTAATAATTTCACTATGTTTCACTTTGTCAAATGCCTTGGTGTAATCAATGAATCATAAGTAGAGATCTTTCTGTACTTCTAAAGCTCTTTCTGTTAGTGTTCATAAAGCATAAATGGCATTGTGTGTTCCCTTTCCTTCAACAAATCCAAACTGTTCATCTGCTATTTCCATTTTTATCTTTTTCCTTGTTCTTCTCATAATGATTCTCAGGAGTAGCTTCATTATGTGACATGAGAGGCTGATAGTCCGGTGGTCGTCACATTCCTTTGCACCTGGTTTCTTTGGTAGTGCTATAAACGTGGATTTAATCAGGTCATCTTCCACTCTCCCTTTTTCCCTTCAGTTTTCCTGTTGTTATTAAGTGTTCCAGTCTGCCTCTTCGTGTCCTACAAATGTGGACTGTTGTGTTCTGAATTTTGCCATAATTTCTCTGTTTCGCCCAGCCTCACTTAGAACCTCTTCATTTGCTTTCTCGGCTGTCCATGGTATTCTCATCATGTTTCTTATGAACTACATCTCCGCCACTTCCAATAAATTTTGAGCTTTCTTTGTTATAGCTAGCCATCCAGAATAAATGGTGAAACAACAAATTGGTTTGACATAAAATAAGGGGTCTGTCAGGGGTGCATATTGTCACCTTACTTATTTAACTTCTATACTGAAAATATAATGAGGAATGTTAGAGAAGATGTAGACAAAGAATATTACGATGCCATAACAATTGGAGGTTATGATTAGATATGAAGATGACACTGTATTACTGTACACAACACAAAAAGGAATGGAAAAACTAATTATGTCAGTCCGTAAGAATAGTGAAGGGCAAAACCTCTATCTGAATGTGAAGAAAACTAAATTGATGACAACTGACAAAACAAACAAGGCAGCTGATACATTTATCAATGAGGAAAACTGGAAGAAGTGGAGAGTTTTGAATATCTTGGATCACTACTAACTAATGATGGAGATACAATGAGGGAAATAAAAAGAGGATATCTATTGTTCTTCAGAAAGTAAAACAATTAAAGAATCTGTGGAGAGGATCAGACAGAACTACAAAAATAAGATTTTTAAGGGCATGCATCTTTCCCATCGCAACATATACCTGTGAGACCTGGACATTTAAAAAAACAGCTGAGAAACACATAAATGGCTTTGAATGTAAATGCTACAGAAGAGTTCTTCAAATATCATGGACACAAAAAAGAACAAATGTATCCATACTACAAGAACATAATGTTGAAAGAGGGCTGGCTGGTAAAGAGGATTAAAGAGAGAAAACTCAGATATTTTGGACACATTAAACATTTCATGATAATCTAGAGAAGACCATCTTGGAATGGTACATAATGGGAAAAAGAAAGAGAGGAAGACCAAAGTGAATATGGTTGCAAGACATCGTTGATTGATCTGCAAATGGATGCATCAGCAGCAGGGCATCTTGCTTACAACCAAGAGGCCTAAAGGAGGCAAAGTTGCGCAAGTGACATGCAAATGACTGACTGACTGAGCCATCCAGAACTGGATTCATCATTGTTTGACACGCATTTCATGTATTTTCATTGATTAATTTTAATTCCATCCACCTCTATCTATGGCATCATTAAACACTTGGAACAACATCTCATCACTTCAAGGACAGGCCACTGCAGACTACTGATCCACCTGCATCGACTCAAAATGTCTCGCACAGACGAGTATCCATGTGGCAGTGGAGTCCAGACTCCAGAACATATCCTAAAAGAGTGCCCAAACCATGCAGACCTGAGGCGTGAAACATGGCCAGAGGACACAAGCTTGGGGCAAAAGCTTTGGGGCTCCTATCAGGATCAACTGTAGGCTTTGCTATGTCGACAGGGATCGGAATCTAAAGTGACCAACAACCTCGAACGCAGAAGTAGAAGAATGATTTCAATGAATTTCAACAGTAGATGTGAGTAGTTAACTATACCTGGGTGTTATCTTCATTGTGTGCATTTTGTGTGATTTAACATACCACACTCATCATGTCATCTGTGAAATCCAACATAAGATATGATTTCTCATCTACATGTGATGCCATTGTTGCATCTGTTACATTGATTACATGACTTACCTGCCACATTTTGGTTCCTGTTAAAGAGGTACTGTTTCCCTGTTATACTGATGCAATGACTTTCAGTAAAACAAATGGTATAGAAATTTTAGAAGTTATTTACGTACAACACCAGAATCAGCTGTAGAAGCTGAATGCATCATAGAAAAATCCATCATAGTCCATAACAGTGTCAAATGTGAGCAGTGGACACGTCACACAGCAAATGCAACAAGTTTTGTTCCTTGAATCTTTAATCTAGGAGTCGGCATCAATCCACTCGGGGCACACTCATACATGCCCAGCTCCTTGTTTTAGTAACCACCAAAGAGTGGGAAAGAACATTAACTGTGCCAGCCAGCTGTTGGTTCTGGCAACCACGAATTCTACCAGCCAGCCACCCGGCTCTTCTTTCCTCCCTCCTCACACCTCTGTCTTTCATCCTCTATAAATATCAATGCACGCCCTTTCCTCCCCCTGCACCAGGTCCTCGGCCACCAACTTCAGTATATCCATCCTATTCATAGGAATCATATCTGTTACAATGGCATTACAGGAAATATGATTGTCTATCTCAGTGCCTCTCATTCCCACATGCCGTCAACCTGGTGACGCTGGTATGTCTCAAGAGCTGAACCCATTCATGATGCAGCAAACCCCTCTCTATCTTGCAAAGCATGCTTTGAGAGAGTCATCACCACCATGCTGTGTGTATCATCCTGCCAAACTAGCCAGGACAGAGCCTTGGTTGCTGCCTCATTTCCCAATCACACGCTTGATGTTGTCATAAAGGAGCCCCCCCCCCCCCACCACCCTGTTTTCTGTGCAACCGGTCTGCTTCACTTATAGACAATGAAGCCCCATCCACTCTTTTTACCTCAAAGTACTGAGTTGTCTGTGAAGATGACTGATTCATGTGGTTGAGGGGGGTTCTAAGGACTGCAAACGCGCCACAAACAGCCTCTGGCAGTCAAGTCCAGCTCCTGGCCTTCCCGTGGCAGAACTGTTTAAACTGACAGGAGAAGGGGCGAGGGCGAATATCTGGCGCCTGAAAACCAGTTACTTAGGGTAGATGAGTGGCACGTTTGGTAGCTCATCTGCCGCTGTTGGCGAGATCTTCAGCTGCCGTGCGTGGAGCAGTGCTCTTCCCGGCCAATGAAGAAATTTGCAAATGAGGTTGCCGCACAGCATCACTGCGGAAAAGGTGGTAGAAAGGATAAAGCGAAGCAAACAGTCAAATCACGGCACCTCTGGTCTGGAGGTCGGCCACGTCCTGAGTGCAGTCATATCGGGTGAAATGCATGAACCGGCTTGTCCCAGAGGTTAAGACACTGCTGGCGAGACTCTTCAAATGCCGCGCGTGGAGTGAAGCTCCTCCCGGTTAAGGAAGTAAATGCGGAAAAGAAATAAAGGTTGCTGTGCGGAGCCGATGGGAAAAGGTGATGGAAAGTGAAGTTTAACCGGTATGTCCAGTAGTATCGCTACGAGAGCTATACCACGACACCTCTGCTCTAGAGGCCGCCCACGTCCGAAATACACCTACACTGGTGAAATATGCCTAAACCGGCACACACCAGGGGTGGAACTTGATGGCTAGACATGTCATGCCACCTCCGCTCTAGAGGTCGGTAACGCCTGATAAATACCCATACTGGTGAATTTTGCCTAAACCGGCTCATACCAGGGGTGAATCTTGAAGGCTATGCATGTCACAGTACCTCTGCCCTAGAGGTCGGTCCCGTCCCAAACACGCCCATACTGGGATAATGCCTAAACCGGCTCAACCCAGGGGTAGAAGTCACTAGTGGCGAGGATTCGTCCTGCTGGACAAAAGCTCCATCCTGGTCACAACTAGGAAGGGTAGCGGCCACGACCGCAAAATGCTGAAGTCGGAGACACTGGACCAGGGAAGTCTAGATAGGCAACCACCTCTCAGCCGGCGGGGATGTATGCATATCCTAATAATATTCGGTGAGAAAGTCTAACTCTGGACTGGATGGGCAACCACCTCTCACCCGGCGGTGATACACGGGTATCTCAAAACACGTCGAGGTCTTCCGGTGAGAAAGTCCAACCCTAGACTAAACTGGTGCAATGAAAACCACGGTGTCACGCAATCCCGCTTCCGAGACCCAGCAAGAATACAGGTTAAAGCACTGTGATACTCTGAACCCCTTGTGGTCCTTTCGTGGATCTCGTGTGGTCTATTTTGGACCACACAGGGGACCACGGGACCTAACGAGGACCACAGGCGTGAATTCAGTAGGTTCACAGTGCGGTTTTTGGTGGTAGAAGTGAACGAAGAAGAAGAAGAAGAAGAAGAATATGGTTGAGGGTGAGCATAAACAAGCTCCTGAAAACTCAGTCCTGCCTCCCATCCATTCTCTGTGAAGTGTGGAGATGACCACTCTGGTGAGCTTGTTAGTATCATCTCTTACTTCTATCCACTCCCTTTCTTTCTTCATTTACCCTCTCTCCTTTGTCTCTTCTGCTCTCCTTGATGTCTCTGCTTCCACCTCCAACTCTCTTTGATTTTCATCATCACAAAGGTCGACACATTCTCTGTACCTCCAGTGAAATTCCGTACGCAGTATTATCAGTCATCATACATGATATATGTTCTGAGGGGAAAATAACTGGTCACCTTGCATTGCCAGAGAATACCAGATAATAGGCTAGTACATTCCATGCAATGTCACCCCCATACACTGTTATGTCCTGGCATTAGTGGCTGCACAATCCCTGCAGTCTTCCTCGGCAGGCTGTGAACAACCTTGAACTTGGATTAATAGAGATTCTATCTGTCAGTCCACTAGACAGTAATAACCACACTGACCCACTGATGACTAACTGTGTAGAACTGGCCTATACTACAGGAGTTAGTGACAGCTGAGTGAACAGTAGTGTACTGACAGCTATCTTGAAGTCAAAACATGTTCAACATCATGCCTGGTGTATGCAAAGTGCACAGAAATGAGCTAACTGTGGTGCATCCTTACTTGGCCAATGCTCCCTGTCTGTACAGTACACACTAACACATTCCGCAGTCATGTACTTCATCAATCATAAATGTTCATAAATGTTCATATGATTGGTAAGTCTTATATAAGAACTTCTGAGACAATATAAAGCATAAGGCAATAAGCTTGAGTACACACTGAAACCAGGATATACTTCTAACTTGAAACAAGCACAGTAGCATAGAATACAGCCTTTTTCAAGGATCACATACAAAAACAACACATCAAATAAAAACACGAAAATGAATAAAAATATATAGACTTAGCTTTTTGGCCTCCTTGTGAGAAAGTCTGACATGAAATGTATGAAAAATATGTAGACTTAGCCTT
Source organism: Achatina immaculata (assembly GCA_009760885.1). Taxonomy (NCBI): domain Eukaryota; kingdom Metazoa; phylum Mollusca; class Gastropoda; order Stylommatophora; family Achatinidae; genus Lissachatina; species Lissachatina immaculata. Next base: position 19,037,458 of record CM019718.1, on the reverse strand, counting down.
TTTGGCCTCCTTCTTGTAAGAAAGTCTGGCACAAAATGTCAATTTGTGCCAGACTTTCTTACAAGAAGGAGCCCAAAAGGCTAACTATATTTTTCATACATTTTACGTGTTTTTATCAGTTGTATTGTTTTTGTATGTGATCCTTGAAAAAGGCTTTTGCCAAAGTATTGGATTGTTGTATGTCCTTCATTTATTGTACTCATCTTGCTTTTTGCCCTTCACGTTTCTGCCCACTTTCTGTCTTTTTGTAAAACTGTACCATTTTCTATTGTTTATCTATTTTCATTACTAGAACTAGTTTTACCACAGTTGTCATTTATTTTATATGTCAGAGTATGAAAGTTACCTCTAGACACAGAACACATGAATTTATGACTGACAAAAATATACCTCACTAACTGTAGCAAAAAACAAAGCAAGAAAGTATAGGGGGAAGGAAATTAATATCCCTTCTGTGGTAAAGAATTTATTTTTAAAAATATTGACAAAGAAAAAGAAATTGATGGTTCTGGTGAGTGTACAGGTCTTGTTAGTTTCCTAAAAGATGTCTATGATGGGTGCTACCAATAGGCCTCAAGAACTTGATGATGCAGTTTTGCAGTTATTCTGATTAATTATGTTATTTCTATTATTATCTGAGAAGTAACATAAGTAGACATTTTATTCTGCTAGTTTTTTCATGAATGAGTATGTTTGAAGAAAATAGTGGGAGTTTTCTGACATCACTCCACAGCTCACCATAGACTGGATATTGGTGACCATATGCTTTCTCTTTACTTACACTTAGAACAAAGTGAAGCAGGTATTGAGTCATCAGTTTCTGACACCACACAGATGCACACATAAGTAGTTTGTTAAACTTATGATACATTACTCTTCTATAACCAATGGAGAGTTTGAAGATTATTACTTATTTCTCACTTATTCTAGCAATAGGCTACATTATTTAGATGTTGTTTGCTTGATATTGTTCCTATAGTTGGCTGGGACTGGCATCCTGGGCTCTTAATATGCAACAGTTTTATATCTGTTTGAAGTAGTTTTTCACCTTCTTTTAACATTCTCTGTCTTTTCATTTCTGGAGAAGGCACAACTCATTAGAAAAGCAGAGACCTTCTGTAGACTGTTGTTAGGTAGTTCTTTGTTTGTTTCACTCTTTGGTGTAGTTGTAAAAAAACATAACTGGACTTCTATAAAGAAAACAACTTGTAACTTGATATAATTAAGGTTTCTGTTGCTTTTTTGTCTATGAGCTTTGTAATTGGTGGAAGATTTCATTGTTACATTCAGTTTGCATGTGTACAGTGTTTGGCACTTTGAGCATTAATGGCAGATTCATATCATTCACATGACCCTGGTTCTATATGTATATCATGGCTAGATATTTTCTTTGGTCCAGTTGGTTTTTTACCCAGTTATGATTCTGTTTGCTTAAATGTGTTGCTTGTATTTTTCTCATTCTCTTTTCATTGAGCACATCAGGCTGAAATAAAATAGCAATGCTTGTCGGTGAGGAGTGAAAAGAGGGATTAAAAGGTTGTCATGAAATCAAGTATATGGGAGAATGTATAATAAAGGATAGAACTGCAAAATGTTGTACACTGATTTGACTGCAGCATAATGGAGCTAGGATAACCCCACTCCCTTAATGCTGAGAAAAAAAAAAAGATCCTAGAGGTTGGTTCTCAATATGTGGAGTTACATTGACCACAATTTTCTTTGACATCAGTAACATCACAGATCATATCCCCAAAAACGTTGTCTACCCTTATAAGCTAATAATCTAGAAGACTTCCTCAGCATTGTCTATTCTGATTAATCATGGACCCCCTTTTTTACACAATTGTCACCATTATTTATTATAAAGTTTAATCAGTTAACTTCTCAGACTCATTCTATCTATTGTTTAGGCCAACTGGAGCTTTTAGTATATGTGAAATACTCATCAGATTCAGTTGTTACAGAGAAGAAACTTTTGTTTTTATATGAATGATGGAAAATTTGAGAACCAGAGGGAGAGGAACACTCCTACGGTATTAGTAGTATTATGACAGAATTAAGTAGATACTTAGAAATACAACAAAATGAAATAGAACAAACAGAAGACAACATAACCATAAACAAACTATTATTTGCAGATGACTAAGCTCTAGTTGCTGACTCAGAAGAAGGCTTGCAAGATCACATTAACAGACTGTCCCCTGGGAACAACTGTGTTAAGAGCACACTTATCTTAACATAGTGTTTGTGAGACAGGGAACATAGATCTGTTTGCTTAAAAACTCTGACCTACCTCTGTAGCCCAGAAACTTGTAGCAATCAACACTAATTGTAATTGTAATTGTTATTTTTGCAAAATGTAATGTCAGGTTGGTGGACAGATGGGGACATGGAGATCTCTGGCGGGGATGAGGGAAGTCTGGTGTGAAACCAATGAATCCAGGACGTGACAAGCCTATGGGTCTTTACAACAATGGCTATCAGAATGATGTAAACAAAACAGAGCCAGTAGACTATAGGTGGCGGGGAATGGATATCGTTGAAGCACTCATCAGATTCCTCATCTCAGAGTCAGAGTGTCTTTGTGGAACTGTCTCAAACCATCTGACATGGAGAAGGGGCTTAAGTACAGCCACCAGAGGCTGGAAAACAAAGTTTTGGCCAGGCCAGCCACACTGTCTTCATGGCAGTCCGAGCAAGACCACAGTCTGCCCTAGCAAGGAAAGGTGCTGAAGTCGGAGTTACCCAGCCAAAAGGCGCATCGCAAAAATCAGGGTAACACGCATTATCGCTAATGAAATGTCTATATCTACAGTTTTCAAACATGGTGCTCGCCCTGTGAAGACTAACCAGGCAGGTGCAGTGCCGGGCCCCCTGCCTCGAAAGGGTCCACCCAATGCTACTGGAGGTCCTCTCAGTTCGTCTTGTGGAGTCAGGAGACATGAGAGTAGAGCTACTGGCCAAAAAATACAACAGAAGAAAACAGCCAAAAAGCAAGAACTTAAAATAATGCAGTGGAATGCTGAGGGTGTCAGCAGTGTTAGAGATGGCTATAGCAAAAAGGTTGAACTAGAGAACATACTTTTTGCAGAGCAGGTAAGTATATGCTGCATACAGGAGACACACCTAACCAAAGATGCCGCCTTTAAAATCAGAGGCTACCAGTGTTTTAGATCAGACCGACAGGACAGAAGAAAAGGAGGAGTACTCACACTTGTTAAGAATAACATCAGCGCATGTCAGGTGGGAGTGTACATGGAAGGAGCCGAATACCAGATGATCCATCTAAAAAGTAGTAATACAGATTTCCACCTCCTTAACTATTACTGTCCTAATGACCGCCCACTTGCTTTAGGAACAATCCCACACAAAGAGAGACTGATGGTCTGTGGTGATTTTAACAGTCATTCCCAGAGCTGGGGCTATGACCACATAGACAAGAGAGGAGAGGAAGTTGAGAGCTGGCAGGATGATAATGGACTTCTCCTGATCAACCAGCCAATGGATGCCCCAACATTTTACTCAAGGGCTTGGCATACAAAATCAACACCAGATCTGGCATTCCACTCTCCAGATCTGAAGTGGAACATTACACGTGAAGTTGGAAAACAGCTTGGAGGTAGCGACCATCGACCAGTCTTCCTGACAATAGAAAATGAACTCCTTAACACCAGTAACCCTCTCCCCAGATGGAACTATAAAAAAGCAAGCTGGACAATGTACAGACATCGCACAGGTATCCTGGTGGGACAGCTGTCCATAGAAGGTAAGGATATTAACAGCATAGTGAAGGAATTCAATGCTTGTATCCTTCAGGCCGCTCGTGAAACCATTCCCAGAGGAGCTCGCAGGGACTATAAACCATACTGGTCTAGTGAGCTGGGAAAACTCCATGATGACGTGGAAGCAGCTCGAAAGCAAGCAGAAAATAGACCATGCCAAGAACACCACAATAATTACCAACATTCTAAGGCCAAATTTCAGAGAGCAAAGCTGCAAGCCAGACGGGAAAGTTGGAGAGAGAAAACAGAGTCCCTAAACTTTGAAAAGGATGGAAGGAAACTGTGGAAACTAATCAAACAGTTAAATGATGAGAGTACTGGAAGAAGTACAAAGATTACACTAATAGAGGATGGGAAAACTCTTACAGGTAAGCAGGTAGCAGATCACTTTGCTCGCATGTTTGCACAGGACTGCAACATTGATATCCATCCAGAGAAGGAGCGTACAGTGCGCATCGAGCCACAGAAAGAGGAGGAACAAGTCAGAAAAGTGGAGGTCATGGATGCACCAATCACACGCAGTGAGTTAGACCTAGCAGTTAGTAAACTGAAACCAAGGAAATCACCAGGACCAGATGGAGTGTCCAATGAAATGATGAAGAACCTGGGAATGGCAGCAATGGGAAAGCTGTTGGATATTTTCAATATGTGCTGGAGCACAGGTAAGTTACCTCAAATCTGGAAGGAAGCAAGCATGGTACCACTGCTAAAACCAGGGAAAAACAGTGATACTGCCTCCAGCTACAGGCCAATCAGTCTCACTAGCTGCCTATGCAAAACGATGGAACGCATCATTGACCTGAGGCTAAAATGGTACCTAGAAAGTGAAAACCTTCTCGTTCCACAACAAGCAGGATTTAGGCAGTACTACAGTACGGAAGATCAAGTGACCTATCTCTCTCAAGAGATTGAGGATGCATTCCAAGAGAAAAACCTTGTACTAGCAGCGTGGATAGACCTGAAGAAAGCCTTTGATAAAGTATGGAAAAAAGGTCTGTTGTGGAAACTAAGAAACTGCAATGTGAATGGAAGACTGTACAACTGGATAAAGTCCTATTTACACAATAGAAGAGCTAGAGTAGTAATGGATGGACACAAAAGCCAGAAAGTACTTCTGCGACACGGTGTACCACAAGGAGGAGTCCTTTCGCCTACACTATTCCTTGTATTCATTAATGACCTGGTCAAGGAACTTCCCTATGGAATCAAAGCAGCACTGTATGCAGATGATCTGGTCATGTGGTGTACAGATGAATATGCGACAGTTGCTACACAGAGACTCCAAAGAGCAGCAGACATCTTGACATCATGGACAAACAAATGGTGTGTAAGTATCAACACAGAGAAATCAAGCACCACTCTGTTCACCCTCTCATCTAAACAGAAAGCAGGTAAGATCTTTGTAAATGAAATACCCTTAAGGATGGACAACCAACCCACTTACTTAGGAGTGACTCTTGACTCAAAACTGACTTGGAAGCAACACATCAACAGTGCAGAAGCAAAAGCCAGAAGAAAACTAGCCATATTAAGAAAATTGAGTGGGACTACATGGGGAGCTAGTGAAAGAATCCTCAAGAATGTATATCAGCAAAGTATTCTACCACATTTAGAATATGGCTCAACATCTTGGTGCACAGCATCAAACACTACGCTGCATAATCTAGACAAGGTTCAAAATCAGTCACTACGGATTATCACAGGTGCCATGAGGTCCACACCAATAGTAGAAATGCAGAAAATAGTTGGTGTTCAAGTGCTAAAGGAACGTAGAGACACAAAGGTCATGACCATGGGAGAAAAATTCCTTAGCTCTGTAAGCCATCCCCTGAAGGAGAGATTCAATAACTTGGCATTAGGACGGCTTAAAAGAAGCAGCTTCATTCATCAGGCAAGCGTATGCGTAAGCTGATACCTGACCTTCCAACTGTAGTCACTCCATTATCATCTGTACCAGAGCATACACCATGGAAAGAAGCAGATTATACACAAATAACTATTCAGACTGAAGTGAAAGGTGTGCAGAATGGTGAGATGCAGAGCAGTCTTGTAAGATCAACAGCCACACTTAGTGTTCTAGATGACAAATATCCATGTGACACCTGGATACGTGTGTATACAGATGGATCTGCACATAATGCCATAAAGAATGGTGGGGCAGGAGCATATATTGAATATCCAAACAACACCATTGACAAGATTTCCATACCCACTGGTAAATACTGCAACAACTTTGATGCAGAAGTTAGGGCAATTATTGCTGCAGTTGAAAAACTATCAGACTCCAGAATTGATACATGTCCTGTAGTAATTCTCACAGATGCAAGATCAGTACTGGAGGCTCTTCAGTGCAACAAACTACCAGACCTTAAGGATGCCTTGTCAAAAATTGGCTTACGGCATGGAGTCACTTTGCAATGGATTCCCTCCCACTGTGGGATACCAGGCAATGAGAAAGCTGACCATCTGGCCAAAGAGGGCACTGAAATGGAGCAACCAGACATACCAGTCACCTATAATCAGAAGAAAAGCATGATAAAAACCTACAGGAAGCCACAAACACCACCACATGATGACTATCACATGCTAAACAGAAAGGAACAAGTCACCATCTTCCGTCTCCGAACAGGACACAGCCGACTCCGAAGTCATATGTATACAAAGTTTAAGGTTGGTACTACTAATCTATGTACATGTGCCCAGGTGCCCCAAACCGTGGAACATATCCTCCAGAACTGCATCAACTACGAGACACTGAGAAATAATTACTGGCCCAGTGAAACCACTAAAGAAGATAAGCTCTACGGTTCCATACATGAGTTACAAAAAACAGTGAAATTTATCCAAAAGACAGGACTGCAGATATAGACAGACAGTGCGAACGAAGAAGAAGAAGAAGACATTAACAGACTGAATGATGCATGCAAAGAACACGACATGAAAATTAGCCTAAATGAAACAGAAATCATGACTATCGCAAGAGTGGACACACCAATAAACATTACACTGGAAAACCACAAAATGAAGCAAGTAACGCATTTCAAATACCTCAGAAACATTTTCTCAACAAAAGGAAAAATAGACATAGAGATCGAAAACAGATGCAACAAAGTGAACCAACTTATTGGGCAAAAGGCTGCAACAACTAGTATGGCTCCCATACTAAACAACAAGCATGTCTCACTGGAAACCAAAAGAACTATCTATAAGACTATCTTCATACCAACGTTGTGCTACCAATGCCAGGCATGGATGCTGACAGCAAAAGACAAAAAGGAAAATTACAACAACTGAAATGAGATTCTTGAGAAGAATTCTTGGAATATTAATAATAGACAGAATCAGAAATGATGTCATCAGAAATAAAGTAGGAGTTGAACCCGTTCTGAACTATATTCAAGAACAGTAAATAAAATGGTTCGCTCATGTATCATGGCTATCAACAGAACATGTATCACAGAGAGCAATGTTTTACAGACCACACAAAGGCAAGGGAAGGGGCTAATCATGCAAACGATGGACTGATAGTATAGCAGAGTCCCTGAACATCTTGATGTACAAAGCCAACACGTGAGCCATTGGAAGACAATTGCACTTCACCTATACACCTAACAGTAAATGAGGAAGGACAAGACAAGACAAGACTTAGAAATACTACATGCTGACAATCTTACATTTTACATCCTTCCCATGCCGTTAAACATCACATAGGGCTCGTATAGTTGTTTGCCAAGTTTTCCTGTTCTTGGCAACTCTTTCTACTTCATCAAGGGATGTTATGCCCACTAAACTGGGTTCTCTTAACAATATCCTCTTAGAGTTTCATGTGGTCGACCTCTTTTTCTTCAGCCTGTTGTGCTCCACTTGATAGCTTGTTTTGTTTTGGTATTCTCTCATTGTTTCTTCTCATCACATGGCCTACATATGTCCATCTTCTTTTTCTGATCACCCATAACAATGCTGACAATGTATGGTGTTTTATATATATATATATAGATGTGAGAGTGCAATAAGGACACTAAAGGGACAACTGGTCAGTGGAGAAAGAGAAAAAATTGAAAGATGGAGGGAACACTTTATCACCCTACTAAACAGAACACAAGCAGTACAAACAATAGACATACCTGAACCAAAAACGGAACTAAACATCAATACAGGACCAATAACAATAAATGAAGTAAAGAAGGCAGTAAAGAAGGCAATAAAGAAGCTAAAATTAGACAGGGCACCAGGTGAAGATGAAGTGACTACTGAGATGTTGAAAGCAGATGAAACAGAAACACCAAAACAACTTTGCCGGATATTACAACAAATTTGGGATCTAGAAAAAGCTCCAGAAGAGTGGAAAACTGGTCTTATAGTAAAACTATCAAAGAAGGGAGACCTCAGAGATTGCGGGAACTGGAGAGGTATTACCCTACTGCCACTCACCAGTAAAGTATTTTGCAGAATAATCATCAACAGAATTGTACCAGCACTTGAGGAAAAACTTCGAAAAGAGCAAGCAGGATTTTGGAAAGGAAGATCATGCATAAACCACATATTTGTACTTAGACAAATATTAGAACAGGCAAATGAGTGGCATAGCACAACATATGCATTGTTTATAGATTCTGAGAAAGCCTTTGACAGTGTCAACAGAGATGCACTGTGGAAAATCCTAAGATGGCATGGCCTCCCCCATAAGATAGTGAATGTAATCAAAGCCCTATACAAGGGTTTTCAGTACAAAGTGATCTATGGAGAACATACCTCCAGCAGTTTAGGGTACAAACAGGAGTGAAGCAGGGATGTGTACTATCACCAACATTATTTATCTTGGCAATAGACTGGTTAATGAAGGAGGCAACATCAGACAAACGCAGAGGATTACAATGGACCCTTGATACAGTGCTGGAGGACCTTGACTTTGCGGACGACATTTGTCTACTATCAAGCAGCCACAAAGAAATGCAAGATAAAATAAACAAGCTAATTCAGAATGCAAAAACATAAGACTAAAGATCAACGTAGGAAAGACAAAGTTAATGAAGCAAAATGTGAATAATAGAAATGTACTCAGAGCAGATAGCAAGTTAGTGGAGGAAGTCAGTGAATTTGTATACCTTGGCAGTAAAGTAGTAGAAAATGGAGACAGCACAGAGGACATCAACAGCAGACTTACTAGAGCAAACCAGGCTTTGCAGTACTGCAGACTATATGGAAATCTAAAAAACTAAGCATAAATACGAAAATCAGGATATTTAAGAGTAATGTTCTAAGTGTACTACTTTATGGAAGTGATGCTGGAAAATCACCAAAACCATAGAAAACAAGTTGAATTCTTTCCAGAGTAAATGTTTACGAAGAATTAGACAAATATTTTGGCCAAACACCATAAGAAATAATATCTTGTTGGTAGAGATTCAGATGAAGCCACTGTCAGCAGTTACTGAGGAAAGACGCTGGCGATGGCTGGGACATGTGCTCCGAATGACTGATAACTCACTACCAAAAACAGCACCAAGATGGACACCACAGGGGAACAGAAGTAAGGGTAGGCCAAAAGAGACATGGAGAAGAACAACAGAGAGGATGTTGAGCAATAGAGGGCTCAACTGGGCAAGAGCAGAAAAAAAGGCAAAGGACAGGCATTTGTGAAAAACCCTTGCAGAACCCCCATGTGCCCTGAGCACTTAAGGTTCAGATACATATATACACACATATATATATATATATATATATATATATATATATATATATATATTAACACTTATTGTGTACATTTGATGTTTAAAAAATAAGTAAAAAAAAAGGAATGAGATGAAAATATTTTAATGTGTTTGTAACTTATTTGCTCAGAAATTTTGTCATTTCCATAAAAATTAAAAATGTCATGACTTCATTCTTCAGCCGCTTTCCCAAATGTGTGTACGTCATAATGCCTGCTGTTAAAGCAAGAAGTCTGATGCTGTCTCATCTGTAACCTAAGCAAGGTTGTCAGCTGCCCCAGACAGATATTGATGTTTTAGCAAAGTATGTCACGCAGAAGTAGTGGAAATAAAATACTAACTATTAGTGTGTCTAGGTTAAGATTATACAAGTAGCTTGTATTGTATGGTAACTGCTGTTACTAACTGGATAAATATGGCTTAATTTGAGTTTTTTTTCTTCCTCTTATTTCTCAATTATGTTTATTACATGCACCTTATTGTATGAGCATTGATTTCTTGCAAAGAGAATAATGGCTGATTTGTTACAGATTCAGGTCTTTTGCTCTGTGTAGTTGTATATTTTATTTCATCTTTACTAGCGAAACAAAGGGCTTCTTTATCAATTTTGTTCTGCAGTTTTCACTGAGATGGTTATTCGTTTTTTAAAATCTCAACTAATTTTTTTTTTTTTTGCCACCTTTTCCATGTCTCCACATTTTCCTTTTTTTTGCCCCCATTTTCCTCTTTCTTAACATGTTATATTCCAGAGCCTGCCTAACCATACATCCTGGGAGTTTGTCCAGTTCCACTGCTTTCTGCCTACCTGTGTCTAGTTTATTTAGTTCATCTTACATCCTTCCCGTACCACTAAATGTCACATAGGGCTCACAAGGTAGTTCGCCAAGTTTTCTTGTCTTCGGCGAGCCTTTCAACCTCATCAAGGGATTTTATGTCTACTAATTTGGCCTCTCTTCCTGTGCCAGGGGTCCCCTTCCGCTTAATGAAGTTTTTGCCAAAGTCCCGATAGGGACCCTAGCTTCGTTTCATTAAAACAAAACAAAAACTGGTATAACTTTTTATTGTAAACAGTTTAGTACGCATGTCTAGTGACCTTTGTCACCATTGTTAAAGCATCATAATAACGGGGATCAAAATACAGCATTTCGATCGAAAAAAATATCAGTTTTTGTGTGACTTCGGAGGCAAACATGTCCCCTTACTAATAGACCACTGTTTGTGAATGTACCCCAAGTAGATTTAGACTATTAGATGGACTGGAGACGTAGTTAGAAGGTTATTTCAGGTATTATTTTGAAGTGAACATGCAACATAATCACACGACGAGATCGTATAAAACGACAAAGTCGATCTACACATCGCCGGTCGATAGACACCAGTCCTAGACCTATCTAGTTGACAGTAATACACAATTATCACATAAAATCATCACACTACATCTTTTTTTCCTAAAATAACTCTTCATGAAATGAAGAAATGAATTGAATTAGCTGGTGCAGACCACATTTGAGTGGATAATACTGAGTCTTCAGAAGGAGCTTATCAATAGGAAAAGAACTTATGTGTCCGTTCATTAGAATCACTTTCAGATAGATCACTTTGGTTGTTTATATGTGGGTGGACCTATTCGAAGCACATATTTCTCTTGAATTTTTTGTAACAGGTTTTGCAAGGCGAAGTGTATTTTATACCCTATCTGTAATCTGCTTTTTCATTGCTTACTGTGTTGCTTCTGTTGAAGGTTGTGTATAGATATTTGTATGTTTCTGCTTTCCTAATAATCATATCTCCAACATTTATATAATCAAACACCAAAATAGCAATATACAAAGCTATAATAAGACCAGCTGTCATGTATGGATCAGAAACGTGGAGTACAACAAAGAAAGATGAACAATTGCAGATCTCTGAGAACAAGATCATAAGAAGAATCTTTGGGTCCACAAAGGATACCAACAGTGGAGAATGGAGAACTAGAAAGAACATTGAACTGAACAGTTTATTTAAATCACAACGAATTATAAATGTCATGAAACTGAACAGATTACACAGGCTGGGGCATGTAAAAAGAATGGAAGAGAACAGGCAAATGAAAATTATCCACGTTCAAGAGATGAGGGAAACAAGACCAAGGGGTAGACCAAGACATATATGGAAAGATAATATAGAAGAGAATATAAAAGAAATTGGTGGTGCCAACTGGAGAGAAAAGATTAGGAATAGAGGCGAACTTTACTACAGCAATGAACCTTAATTGCTCAGAAAGCTGAAGAAGAAGAATTTCTCTTGAATTATTGTATGGTTAATATTGGTTGGTTCAGATATACTAGTAATTGTTCTAAATTTATTTATATTTTTCCATTTCTCTTTATTTCCTTCTCTATAGTAGAGGTTTGTTTTGTTTTTTTTTTGTAATCAGGCCTCTAATTTGTTTACACTTACCACAAAAAAATGTCTTCTGCTATCAAAATTTTATTGTGATCAGAGAACTGTGTTAGTTTTTAGAGTTCTTACAGTAGTGATCCAAATGCCCTGACAAAAGATGCAACTCTAGGGCCCATTAGAGAACTGACCAAATCAGAAATCAAAGTTATGGATACAAAGAAGTTATGTTTTTAGCAAGATTTTACTAATTCCTACATGTTTACTTTTATAAACATGCAGAAAATCTTTCTTTGTTGCAAGCTGAAGAAGGTGAAAATGAAATGTGTTCTTTGTGTTATATGCTCATCCCGTCCATTGCTACTTTTAATATTTTACTTTCTACAGCTTTATATCAGTAACTTCTAGTATTAGTATTTGTTCATACATTTTTCATTACATTATGTGACAGGTTTAGTTGTACATACTTCCAAGGAATATTTTTCACATTTGATATTATCACTGTTAAGAGATTGAATGTGTAAACCGTGCCTTTGTTTGCCTTTCTCCATGCTTTGTCTGCACCAGTTTTGTTGTGTTGTGGGTTGGGAGTCCAGTTTGGCACTCTACTGAGTTAAGTGGTTGGGGCATCACTTTGAGATGTGACTTTCAGTGGTGGAAGTATTTCCCTGCTAGTGATCCATCATTAATAAACATGGCTGATGCATTCTGCTGTGTACTTTGGAAAGTTGGCATAATATAGCTACTTAAAGCTGGCTTTGAGTGCCTCCCTACTGAGAGCATTTCTCAAGATGTATGCATTCATCGTGCACAGATCACTTTTCATCATTGTGGGATGGTTCTCACACATTTCAGGAGATATCACTGGCATAGGCAGCAGAGGAATAATAGGATATTCTTGTTTGCTGTGATGCTAAAACCATACTGAACCTGAACTATTAAGAGATGTTTACTTCTTGCGAGAAGCAGATAAAGTTTAAATGTTAATGCTCTCATTACAAAGCTTTTTTTGGCAACAGAATGTGGCATCAAAAAGTGTAACAAATTTGTACCCTTGATAGTTTATATCAATGATTTTTATTAACTAAGAAAGCTAATGTATCACATTGTATATAAAATGTTAGGAAATTTAATGCAGATTTAAAAATCTTGATATTATAAACAATTTCTAAGTCTGAGGATGAAAAGCAACCTAAAAATGTATGAAAGAGGAAATAACATACCAAAAAATATCCCAAATGATCAGGAACTGGTGAACAAACTAATCAAAACTTTCATGTGGCTCTTTTTTTCATTTTTCTCTTTGAAGGAACAGGGTATATTCTTTGTCACTGATTTGTCATTGTTGGCATCAAAATAATACATATCACAATCTTGCTGGAATGTGTATATAGCAATTTTGTCATCATTCATGCACATTGTAATCAGTGTCATGCATTGTTAGCATTAGCACATGTTGAAAACCACTAGCTGTCCACTCTGCCTACAACACTGGATGATGAATTTCACACAGAAAAAAAAAACACAAGAAAACTAATCAAATCAAATTTCTTCAAACATTCTCAGATATCAGTTTTAATACTTCTGAATAATGCAGAAGTTTGTAGGCATCACCATACAACTTGGTCTAGATTGTAGACTGTTTGAAACAAAAGTTGGAACAGCTGTATTAATTAATGAGAACATAGTTCTAACATTTCAGTTTACACTTTGATCATTAAAAAACATACAGACAAAGAAACAGAAAAATAAGAGAAAATATAAATTCACATCAATGATATATTAAAAAAAAAAAAGGAACACTTAGTTGTGACCTGGCGTCTCTCAGATGCAGCTTCTTGCCAAGTAACAAAATGTGCACAGACAGATGTACATTTTGTGCTCATCTTTCTTATGACAAGGATACCAAAAGAGCTAAGTGCTTAATTTTTTATCTGTTTTAGGTGTTTTTATTTCTTGTGTTGTGTTTTGTATGCGGTCCTTAAAAAAGACATTTCTTGAAATATTGGATTGTTATATATTCTCCATTTGTACTCATCTTATTTTCTGCTACTCTTGTTCTTGCATATTTTCCTTACTTATTCTATCTTTTTGTAAAATTGAATCATACACCTGTGTCTGTCTTGTTTCATGTCCAGTAGTACATCTGTGTGATTTTCCTGGGCATAGTGTCCAGGAGGGCAATGGGTGCCATCTTTCTTGATTGAAATTCATTTTCATTTGTTAGTGTTTCCTTCATTGTTCTGTATTCTAGTGAGTTTCTGTTGTTTTTTACCTTCTCTGTCAAGATTGTGCAGAATCAACAGTTTTTTTTTCCAGTTATCACATGTCATTTTATTTCTAGTTATGTATTTTGCTGATTCAACATATAGTGAGATGTTGGATTTGGTTTATCATTTCACCATTTTTTCTGGCATTTATTAATTCTCTTCAGATTTTTAAAAATTCTTCAGTCCAGATTGTTTGGTTTTTTTTTTACCCCAGGTAAAATGATAGTCTTAGCAGCTACTGTTAGTTGCCTTGTAAATTTTTCAATCATTTCCTTTGTTTTTAAAGTTCCTGTACATTGTGCACATTGCTTCACAGTTTATGATTTTTGTCTGTCAATCTGCATATTTGTGCCAACTTGCTCACTTGTAGTTCCACTATGGTAATTATTTGCTCTTGTGATTTGTGCTCCATATTCAGTGTTAGTTTTCCTGGACTGTGATAATTCCTGCAAATTCTTGTATTGTTTGTTTGCCAGTCTTTTAGTGGATATCTCCTATGCAAGCTTCTGACTCTAGGATAGAAGTGATTTTATTGTCTTCGTGAATGAATAAAAGTGGGCACATCTTTTGCCTTGTTAATAAGATGTAATTTATTCATTATCCTCAAGTCCTCCACTTCTTCTTTGCTGTCTGATTCTGTGTGCCCCACATCTTTCACAGTGATTGTCAATATCTACAACCAGACCTTTGTTCCAGTGCTTTCCAAGTAATAAGTCCTGACTGGGGGAACAGCACAAGCTGACAATTCTCAAACATTCCCTTGTGATTGACACATATACCTTAACAATTTCTGCTTGGTCCCTGGTGTGGACTGAATGGGAGATGGTTGCATGTGAATATGGGCAAGCTTAGTTGTGTCCTATATCAAGACAGAATAAATCTTCTGAATGAGAATCCGTGATTGCTGCTGAAGTGAGTGTGCTTTATATATGCACACACTATTGATTTGTTCTTCATCTTGTCCTGCCTGCAGTGTCACCTCACTGTTTTGAACTGACTTTGCATTCCAGCAGTTAATTAAGAGTTTTTAAAGTTTTTGATCAATAGTGTTTGGCTTTCAAGGCAAAGGGCCTTGCACTCCATAGTCAGTCAGTCATTTGCATGTCCCTTGTAGAACTTTGCTTCCTTAACAGCTCTCCAGTAGGCCTCTTGGTTGTAAGCAAGATGCCCTACTGCTAATATATCCATTCGCAGATCATCAATGATGTCTTGCAGCAATCTTCGCCTTGGTCTTCCTCTCTTTATTTTTCTCATTATGTACCCTTCCAAGACGGTCTTCTCTAGATTATCATGATGTTTAATGTGTCCAAAATTTTTGAGTTTTCTCTCTTTAATCCTCTTTACTGTCCAGCCTTCTTCAATATTGAGTTCTTGTAGTATGGATATATTTGTTCTTTTAATTTCATTGTTAGAATAATCATATTGTTATTACTGTATTATGTTTGAACTCATCTATGTTAACTTATGTGATGAGGATAGAAAATATGTTCTAATTTTGATCTATTATTGATATATCTTGTGTTCCACTAGTTCTGACTGATATTTCAGATATAATATTTTGTAATGTAAAGAAATTAGACTCTTTTTTAAAACAAATGCCTAAGGAAAATACTTGGTATAATGTGAAATGAATTCAATAACAATACAGAGATAAGACAGATGAGAAAACAACAACCTATCTCATGGGTAATCAGAAAAAAAAGATGTTCACATGTAGGTCATGTGATGAGAAGAAACAATCAGAGAATACCAAAACAAGCTGTCAAGTGGAGCACAAAAAGCCGAAGATAAAGAGGTCGACCATATGAAACTCTAAAGAGGACATTGTTAAGAGAAGCCAGTTAGTGGGCATAACATCCTTTGATGAAGTTGAAAGACTTGCTGACAACAGGAAAACTTGGCAAACAACTATGCGAGCTCTGTGTGACGTTTAACGGCACGGGAAGGATGTAAGATGTAAGTGTAAAGAAAATATTTTATATAGTAAAGTAATGTATTGTAAAGATAACACTTCACAAACTTTGCATCATTAAAATAATTAGGAAACATGATTGTGAGTTTGAGAGCTTTCGTAATATAAATGTCTGAGAAGCAATGGTACCACTACAAAACATTCTTTAAACTACACCCATCTTTGTGTACCAAATCCATCCTTATGTTCTGATGGCAGGTCTGACAACAGTGTGAACAACTACCTGCAATGTCAGTGAACAATTACAAACTATATTAGTAAATAACAACAAACAGCATTAGTGAATAACTAGAAGCAATGTCAGTAAACAACTACAAAGAGCGTTAGTGAACATCTACAAACTACAATAATTTGAAAATTATTAAGGATTTTGAAAGATGCATTCAAGAAAGAACAATTTTTTATAAAGAGGAAACAATGAGGCTTTTGTATGGTAATGAAAGGAGATTCAATTCAAGAAAGGAGTTGTAATATTTCAGCTCAGAGAAGTGAATAGTGCTGAAAATGACAAATTCCACATGTACTTCAACAATACTGTTCAAAAGTTTATTTAAGTCTGAAAAGCAATATTTAGAAAGAGAATGTTCACTACTGGTCGTGAAATATTTATATTAAATAAATATAAGTATTTAAATATACAAGTGTACGCTCCAGCATCTAAAAGTTCTGAAGAAGATGTACAGCTATTTTTATAATGACATAGAGACATCGTGGGCCGGCTAGCGTAGTGGTTAGAGCACTTGTCTAGCAACCAAATGGTCGAGGGTTCAAATCCCCAGCTGAGCGGGATTTTTTTTCCGACCAATACGGCCCTGAGGTCGACCCAGCCTCGTAAAATGGGTACCAGAGAAAATCTGGGAAGTAAAGGCAGCGAGGAAAGGAACTGGTCACCCTACCTCACACGCTGATGACCCAGCATAATGAGGTCTCTAACGCTTCACCCCCTACGGCATTTGAAATGCTATGGGACTATCTTTACTTTTACTTTTTATAGAGACATCCCTAAAACACACAAAGTCACATGAAGTTACCATAGTCATGAGAGATTTTAATACCAAAGTTGGTAAAGGAAGAACTTCAGACATCGTTGGTGACTATGGAGGGGGGGGGAGAGGAATGACAGAGGTTGTAAATTAATTGAATGGGCAAGAATACATAGCATGGTTGTAGGAAACACCTGGTTTAAACAACATCTTCAAAGACTAGCAACGTGGTGCAGCCCAGACAAAAAAGATTTTTAACCAGACAGACTACATATTAATCAACAAACGATTCAGCAATGCATTACTGACAACAAAAACCATGCCATAGTGACCAAGACCCACTCTGTGGAAAAATTAGAATAAGGTGTAGATGAACAATGGGCAATGTTAAGAGATTCTATCCATCAAACTGTTAAGGAGATAATACTACCGAAAAAAGAAGCCCCTAAACATAAATGGATGACAGACGACATCTTAGGACTGATGGACAAGAGGAAGAGGAGTAAAAATAACCAAGAAAAATATAGCAAGATACGTAAAGAAATAAGACGCAAATGCAGAGAAGCAAAAGAAGTGTGGTTAAATGAACAGTACAAACAAATAGATGACTCTCACAATAAAGACAGCAAAAACATGCACAAACGAATTAGTGAACTCACAGACAGGATGCCTGAAATCAAAAGAAGGTAAAATGTTAATGGGAAAAGAAGACATTGTGGACAGAGTACATCGGTGAGCTATATGGAGAAGAAAGACCAGAATTAACACCAGATACTGAAAACCACCAATGGACCACCAATACTTGAAGGTGAAATCATAGATGTCATCAAACACATGAAGAAAGGAAAAGCGACTGGGCCTGATAATATAACAATAGAAGAAACAGAGGCACTAGAGGAGACAGGAATAAAAATAATAACCAAGTTACTGAATGACATTTACAACAGTGGTTATATTCCCAGTGACCTGATTAAATCCACGTTTATAACACTACCAAAGAAACCAGGTGCAAATGAATGTGATGACCACCGGACTGTCAGCCTCTCATGTCACATAACGAGGCTATTTCTGAGAATCATTACGAGAAGAACAAGGAAAAAGATAAAAATGGAAATATCAGATGAACAGTTTCGATTTGTTGAAGGAAATGCCATTTATGCTTTACGAACACTAACAGAAAGAGCTTTAGAAGTACAGAAAGATCTCTACTTATGCTTAATTGATTACATCAAGGAATTCGACAAGGTGAAACATAATGAAATTATTAAAATGCTTGAAGACATCAATATGGACGGCAAAGACCTGAGGATTGTAAAACATCTATACTGGCAGCAAGAAGCAGCAATTCGAGTTGAAAATAGAATTGGAAAATATCAACCTATAAAACAAGGGGTGCGACAAGGATGTGTACTATCTCCAGACCTTTTTTCTCTGTACAGCGAGAATATTCTAAGAACGATCATCACAGAACCAGGCATAAAAATTGGAGGATACAATATTAACAACCTTCGGTATGCTGACGACACAGTACTGATAGCTGAGAACCAACAACACCTGCAAAATCTCTTGGATAAAGTCGCTAAAAGAAGTGAACAGAAAAGCCTTACTTTAACCATCAGAAAGACAGAGGCTATGGTTATATCTAAGAAACAGAATCCACCAACATGCAGTATAAAATTAAACGGAACTATTCTAAAGCAGGTGCAGAAATTCAAATACCTTTGAGCAGTAATAACTTCAGATGGGAAATGCAAAATAGAAATTAGGAACAGAATAAGCCAAGCAAAGACTGTATTTCAGAGAATGAGAAACATATTATCCAAAACATCCTTATCAATGAATGTCAGAAAACGAGTCCTAAAATGTTATATTGAACTTATATCTTGTTATATGGAAGTGAATGATGGACAATAGGCAAGTCTGCACAAAAATCAGTGGAAGCAGTAGAAATGTGGATTATTAGAAGAATGTTGCGAATCCCCTGGACAGCAAAAATAACTAATGAACAATGTATGAGAAGAGCTGGAGAGACAAAAAATCTTGTCAAAAAGATAAGAGAGAGACAATGTACTTTCATAGGACATGCAATGAGAAGAGGGGGCATTGAAAATATTATAACAACAGGAAAAATAGAAGGAAGAAGATCAAGAGGAAGACCAAGAGAAATGATACTGGACAGTCTGACGGGATGGTGTGAGAGATCACCAACTGAGCTGATGGCCTGCATGAAGGATCGTGTGCTCTGTAGAAGCATAATAGCCAACGGCACGGTACCTGATGATGATGATGATGAAGTATTTAAAAGAAGCCATTTTTTTTAGAATGGCACAGAAATTAGAAAATGCTTGAAACATACATAATTCATTAATACAGTAATGTCATTATTTGCATTTCATTTGTTTCACATCCTTACATTGCCAGTTTTGCATTATTTTGTATAAAATCATGACGTATTCAGATTATCTATTATTGTTATTTGTTCAGGAAAAAGAAACAACAAACTTGCATGTGCAATTTTTCTCCCAGTGGAGAAAGCATTGGAAAATATATGTTTATATTTGGTGCAGTTATTTTCTCAAGGAAATTATGTAAATTTGTTAATCAGTTGTAGGGTTACAGTGATGACCTTGGCATGGTTACATACACCGTAAAGAAGGTTAACGTGAGAACATGCTGAACACAGAATGCGACAATGCAGTCTATTTATAGCGCTATCAGTAAGAAAGTATGAAGCAAATGAATTTATCCAAAACTTTATTCACGTTCTTATGACTCCATAACGTTTCAGAACCTACTAGGTTTTAAATATAAAAGTGCTTTAAGAATATATATTTCTTTAATATAAGCAAAACTTGAGAACCCATCTTTATCACTTGCGCGAAGTTCACTTGAACGTTATGATAGCGTCTAAGTTGGTCTCTGGCAATATGTGCTTGTTCCTATCTATTTTCAGTAGCTCGTAGAAATCGCATTATAGAACTGCAAATTGTTTTATCCGTTTTATATATTGCGTCCACAAATACCTCCAATGTGGTTTCTCTGTAGGTCGTCTGCCAATAAGCTGCTAAAAATATTGTTCTCTGACCGGCTTTCCAGAGGTCGGACCGCCGTATGATTTCATACAGGAATTCAGATAGTCACAGGAATTCGGTGGTAGATAATAGTTTTATTAAAACTGTCAGAAGCGTGAACTGGGTTCCTTAGCCTTGCATGTCAAGCAGAAGTCGGACTTCATTTAAGTTTTAAGTGCATCTTTTTCTCAACGTTAAGTTTTGCAAATAAGAAATAAAAATCTCATGGATCACAGAACGTATGAAAAAAACTCTTTCCACCCGCCTGGACCCCACAGGGGCCATGTTCGTTTTGCGTCGGCAGTCTACAGGTCCCTATGGGACACCCTGTTTTGTTTCGTTCACATGTGAAATTAACTTTTTAGTTAACGACTATCTGCGCATGCCAGAATCTTCCTTTACTTCCGGGCACGCCGTTCAAAAAGGAGTTTGTTGAATATTGTCAAGAATTTGTGTTTTTCAGCGACATTTTCGAGACCGACTCAAAAAATGAACTCACCGACCGACGCGACAAATGTGACTGCATGTTATTCAGGTAGTGGTAGGCCTGTTAGAAACAGTGCAAAGGCAGCTTTGAATTTATTTAAATGTATAGGTAACGGAAAGACCATAACTGAATCAATTTCTCACGTGGATGAACCTGTAGTTAGTTTATCTGCCTATAGTGACGGTGACAGGCATAGTGAAAGTGACTCTGACAATGGCCCTATGACTAGTTCTAGTTCTTTAGCTGGACCGAGCAACAGGATAAGTCCTCCACCTGTGAAACGACCTAGAACTATTCTTTCTGTGGCTCAGAGAGAAAATAACAATTCAGTATCTAACTGGAGAGAAGCACAGGTGAATGAAGAGCTAGGAACTCCTAGCAGCAGTGATCCTGGCAGTGGTATTCTGTTAGATGTTGGCCGTGAGCGGACACCACTGGGGTTTTTCTTTGCACTATTTACAATAGATATTTTGGACAGTCTCATAGCCAGCATAAATGCTTATGCTGTTATGAAACTTAGCCAAGCAGGTGATGGTAGTAATGATTCTGGATGGACACCTATTGGCCGCCATGAAATGTATAAGTTCATGGCCACTATCATTTCCATGAGCATGCAACCTAAACCAAAACTCAGTGACTATTGGATCACCACAGGCCATCTGCAGTCACCATTTTTTAGGCAGATGTTTAGTAGGGATAGGTTTCTGAAGATATACAGCACCATGCTGCATGTCGGTGAAGCTGATAGTAAAGGTAAAGCCAAAATTGAACCTTTTGTCAATCAGCTGGTCGCATCTTTTCAGGCAGCCTTTTACCCTTTCAGAGACGTAAGTATTGATGAAATGGTAATTGGCTACAAGGGACGCTGGTGTCACAAACAATATAACGCTAGCAAGCCAGCCAAATATAACATCAAGACGTTTGGCCTTTGTGACTCCATCACAGGTTATGTGTTCAACCTGGTGATATATTTTGGGAAGCAAACCTCCTATGACCCTGCCACTGCTGACAGTCCAAGTCATGCTGTGAAAGTTTTTCAGACACTTTTGCAGCCAGTGAAGGCTTCTCATCATATATTTGCAGACAGATTTTATACCAGTCTTCCTCTGGTTGATTATCTGCTGTCAAAAGGTCACAATTACACTGGGACCTTGAATATCTGTCGTAAGGGCTTTCCTCCGCAGCTGAAAACTCAGACACTTGAGGAAAACAAGCCTGTTTACCATGTCAGAGATGATGGTAAGATTCTCTGTGTTTCCTGGACAAACAAAAAGTCAAAGAAGCCTGTTCATGTGGTTACAACACATGGAAAAGCTGTCACTATTCCTCTTATCGAAGGACAGCGAGAGGTCCAGAAACCAGAGATCATTCACACATATAACATGTGTATGAATGGATGTGACAGAGCTGACCAAAAGGTTTCATACTATGGCATGCATTCTAGAAAGACAATAAAGTGGTGGAAGAAAATATTCAACTGGATTTTGGAAATAACACAGGTGAATGCTCACACTTTATATTTGCTTTCAGAGAACCCTGGCAGGAGTAACAAATCTCTGGTCTTCTTCAAGAACCAGCTTATTGAGGGTTTGGTATCATTGGCAGACAGCAGCTTCGTTGCAGAAGTTAGTATGCCTGCTCCCAGGCAAACGGGAGCAGCAGCTCATTCCCTTATCTCAGAACGCTACCAAAGTGTTCATCTGATTGACATGAAAGATTTCCGTAAACGGTGTTTATACTGTTCGAGGCCAAACAAGAAAGTCCGCACCTATTACTACTGCACTACGTGCTCGGACGAACCTCATCTGTGTCCAAAGAATTGTTTCCGGGCGTATCATACGTCACATCGAGCATGATGCCACTGCATTCTAGCACAAATACTTCATTTGCTTGTGCTTTCTACATTTACTGTCTGAGCCACCCTTTACATCTCTGTCTAACCTGACCATTTTTACTCTGTAGGTGACTGATTTCTTGACTGAAGACAGCAGGAGACTAGTGTTTTTGTACCTGTATTGTATATATTGACAGCAAAATTAATTTTTTTATACTTTTTTATCATGTAAATATACTGTGGACAGATCACATACTGACAGTTTTATACAAGCATTCACCTCAGCCGACAGCAGCTCTATAACGGCCCTTTTCAGGGCCATCCAAATTTTCAAGACTGGCAATTGCTCAGGAAAGAGGAGCCTTCACCTCAGCCGACAGCAGCTCTATAACGGCCCTTTTCAGGGCCATCCAAATTTTCAAGACTGGCAATTGCTCAGGAAAGAGGAGCCTTCACCTCAGCCGACAGCAGCTCTATAACGGCCCTTTTCAGGGCCATCCAAATTTTCAAGACTGGCAATTGCTCAGGAAAGAGGAGCCTTCACCTCAGCCGACAGCAGCTCTATAACGGCCCTTTTCAGGGCCATCCAAATTTTCAAGACTGGCAATTGCTCAGGAAAGAGGAGCCTTCACCTCAGCCGACAGCAGCTCTATAACGGCCCTTTTCAGGGCCATCCAAATTTTCACAATTGGCATGCACAAGTGTTGCGCAAAATGAGTTCACATTGTTTTCTGTTGTGTTTGTGTTTTTGTTTGTTTGTAGGTCTGCAAATTTGTCCACAGTTTTTACACTTCATGTGAGGAATTCCATTTATCTTCATAGTGTGTTTTTCAATTGGATATTTACAGCTGTAATGGTAAGTAGAAAACAATTTTATTTGTGTGTCATAATTCTTTTTTGGGCTGAAAAGAGATATAGTGTATATTAGATGTGATTCATTTGGATTTCACAACAAAATGTGCCAAAGTTGGATTTATATTCAGTTGGAATATATTCAGATTGAGGGTAAGTTGAACATACTTTTTTTTTTCTCAGTCCTAAATAATTTTTTTTTGTTTTTGCTCACAAACTTTTCAATTTTTTCTCAACATTTCTCTTTCTTTGACAAATAACCACATTTATGAAATCCTCATTCATTTCTACTTATTTTGATATATGATACATTTATGTTGAACCATGAATTAGTTTGTTAAAATTAATTTTAGAGAGGGACCCAAAAATTACCGCAACACCCGCTCGATAATATAACGTCCGCCCGTACGACGGTAACGTCCGCGTTTTTTTTTCCCGGGTGGAAAGAGTTAAATGAACTTCTGAATACAATCGTTAAAAAACTAAATGTTTTAGTTATGAAGTATTCTCTGCAGCTTTCAGTTTCTGGTTTGTTTTGTTTTTGTTATTAATAAGTCGCTGTAATACCCACTAGTTATTGCTGGAAACCGTAGCTCTTTAAAGACGTGAAACCAACGAGTCTAACGGAAGAGATAAAGTACACAATCCAAACATGTATTTTTTTCTCCATGTGAATGTGAAAAATGATAAAATATAAAGGAAGTAAATAATCACATTCAATCACAAATCCATAATATTTAGCACACATACCACATTCTGATTACAGGCATGAAGTCAGGGCTGGCGTGACGAAAGATAATAAAATGGAAGAAATAAAAGGAAATTCAGAAAAATCTCCCATTTCTGATACCACTAGAGACACTATGTTCACCTGTCGGCGTGGCTTCGAGAACACATTTACATTTTGCATTTTGTCAGTTTTTCAGCACTGAATCAAGCTGTAGCTTACATCTTACAGCCCTCCCGTACCGTTAACCGTCACATAGGGCTCGCATGGTTGTTTGCCAAGTTTTTCCTGTTCTCGGCGAGTCTTTCAGCGACATCAAGGGATGTTATGCCCACTAAACTGGCTTCTCTTACCACTGTCCTCTTTAGAGTTTCACGTAGTTGACCTCTTTTTCTTCGGTCTGTTGTGTTCCACTTGATACCTTGTTTTGGGGTTCTCTGATTGTTTTGCTTCTCATCACATGGCCTACATATGTCCATATTCTTTTTCTGATCACCCATAAGACATATTTTTGTTTGCTCATCTGTCTTATCTCTGCATTGTTCTTGAATTCGTTCCACTTTATACCAGATGTTTTCCTTAGGCATTTTTTTTTTCAAAAGTGTCTGATTTCTTGTCTTTTTCTTGAGTTGATTTCCAGCTTTCGAATGAATAAATGAGGTTGGATATTACATTTGAATTGAATAATCTTAACTTGGTTTTTGTGCTTATAAATTTTGAGTTCCATATGTTCTCAAGACTGCAGCTTTTGCAATTCGAATTCTAACTTTTTTCCTGGTGTCACTATCCTGGTCTCTGTAGCTGCCAAGGTATGCGAATTGATTTACTTCATGAACAGTTCTTCCTTCCTTCTACGTATATTTTTCCTTCTTTATTAATGAGAACTTTCATTTATATATATATACACACACACACACAGAGTTGAAGGTTAAATGATAGTACGCACTAGAAAGTGATATAACTGTAAAAACTGGGTCGCGATATAACTGTACTAACTGGAGAATGATATGATTGAGCACAATTAAAGGAGGTGATCGTGTACATAGAAGGGAGATGATTGTGCGTACAGAAAAATGAGATAAACTCCACACATTCCATTCTCTGCACAGCGATTCACCGGGTACTTTTAAATTCTATGGTTGGCAACAGTGGGCAAGTTGGGGAAGAACTTTAAGCAAATTTTAGTTTTATGGGATTTTGATTTTCTACTTTTAAATATGAAGAAAGTTTCTGTAGTGTAAAACGTTGCTTAATTGTGTATATATGTGCATATGTGTGTGTTGTTTTGTTTTTATAAATGCACACAGTTGTGTGTATTTTTTAATTCTATGAATGACTGCACAAGCTGAATGTTTTCGTCAAATTTCTATCATTGGTTCCCGCCAGGAGAGGCACAAAACTGCGTTGAACAAATGTAGTCTGTGATTGGTGAACTTGTATCATTAGAGATCACGTCAAGATAGATGATCAGTCATATTTCGATGTACAACTTTTTTCTTATAATATTTGTTATCTTTTTCTTATTCTTCTTCTTTGGAACTGCGAGGTGGTGTTCTTTCCGGCCGAAGCGATGAAGATGTCGCAGCACAGCACTGTGCAGGCTTGTGGGTGGGTCACAGCGACTGTTTGTTTTCTTCAGTCCCTGAGAGCAGCTAACAAGTAGGGAGTGTGCAAAACTTCTTTAGCAAACTCCACCATCTGGGAACTATGGCGATCCCTTAGCCCCAATAGCCAGGAAAGGTGGGACAAAGTCTTGGTCAGCTACGGTTCACCACCCCTGACTCTAGCATGTCAGCTATGGGCGCTGTTTGCCAAATATGACAGCGTCTTCGCCCCCTATTACTTGTTATATTATAATAATAAAAATGTACATAATAAATATACACTAAATTTTAGGTATATAAAAATTCCGTCTTAAATATAATTACGTACATATATTTTCATATATACAAGTTGTGTACGGTAAGTAATGAGACTGATTCCATAAAATTCGATTTGTTCAACATATACTTACATATACTTAAAATTCCTCGAAATAACATCCTTGAGCATCAATACACCGTTACCAGGGGTTCTGCCACACGCAATAGCTCGCCTGGAAGTCTTGAACAGGGATCTCCTTCAAAGCACTCGTCGTGGCAGCTTGCACGTCATTAACAAAATTGTTGCCTTTCAAGCTTGATTTGAGCTGGGGAAACAAAAAGAAGTCAAGTCCGGGCTGTAGGGAGGTTGCCACAGCGTTGCCAAGGTTTGTCTCGCCAGAAACTCTCTCAATAGCAGCGACGCATGGCTCGGCGCATTGTCGTGGTGAAGAACTCAGGTGTTGGCGATCTCCGGGCGGATGCGCTCGACTCTGTTCCTCAGCGGTGTCTTCCCCTGCCAGCGGATATATATCAAAACTTCCGGTTTGTCATGTTTTGGCGTCAATATAACTACACTAGCTTCGTCTCATTAAAAAAAAAAACCGGTGTAACGCTTTGATTGCAAACATTTAGTGCGCATGCTTAGTGACCTTTTTTTCATCATGGCCGAAGCGTGGTTAGAAACGAGCGTTTTTATCGAAGTTTTGGTCGAGAATTTTCAATTTTTGATGGTGTAGATAGATATGGATATACCCTGTGACCGGATCACTGTTCACTAATGTACCCCAAGTGGATCTAGACATATTAGATGGACTGGAGAAGTAGTTATAAGACATTATTTGAGCGAGTATGTCATATAAGACGAGATCGACAAGTAGATCTAGACATCTCAAATGGTAAGTAGTGTACATCTAGACCTAACTGATGGTAAATAGTACACAAGTATCAGCTAAAATCATCACACTACTTCTTTTTTCCTAAAAAAAACTCTTAATTTATGAAATCTTACATTTACAGCTATTTTGACGCATAATACGTATGCGTTTAACGTGTAAATACTTTGTTACAGTCACTTTTACTAATACACCCATATATATATATATATATATATATATATATATATATATATATATATATATATCAAGACCCGCATTTTTGTCTGGCACAGACGGCAACGTCCGCTTTTTTTCCTGTGGCATGGAAAGAGTTAAGCACTTCCACGTAAAATGTTGCATTGACCATTTGTCCCGGTGGTACGAACTAATTACGGACAACATCTTTAGAGTAAAAAAAAAACAGTGAGCATCGATTTCATCTTTAATTTGCACATTTGAGCGCCCTGTGCGTTGTTCATCCTCGACGTTCTCTCTTTCTTCTTTGAATGTCTTGTGCCACCGAAACACTTGTGCTTTCGATAAAGCATCCTTTCCGCAGGCTTTCTGTATCACAGCAAGCGTCTCGGTCATGGATTTTTCAAGATTAATAGAAAACTTTATCGCTGCTTGATACTTCTCTGCATTTTGACAGTTACGCGACGTTTAAGCAGCTGTTCGCTTCGCAACCGATCACACTCTGCAAAAGCTCAGAGCCATGTGACGAGATATCGACTCTTTACCTAACATTCCCCACTAACCTTCAGACCTGGAGAATCTGCCCCTACCCCTCCCCGTCCCTGCTGATTGGCTGAATAAAATGTCTCATTACTTACCGGACACATCTTGTATATATCATATGCTTTTATTGCAGTGGTAAGTTCATAAAAAAGGAAAAGAAAAGAAATGTTAAAACTCATTTTCCCGTTACAATCTTAACTAAATTATAGTTTCCAAACCCCATTGCGTCTTCTTACACGAGACAGCGAGATAGATCTCAAATCGCTTTGGTATTCATAAAATGAAGTAAAATGCTATCTTAGTATCGTTCACTTCTTATGCACACATTAGGAGTATGAATTAGAGATAGGAGGTTCACAACGATTCTTGAGTTATATACGAATGCCTGAGTAGGTTCAAGTTAAATTCACTGAACACAATTTCTATCATCTAAACATTATAGTATGATGAATTGTTCCAACATGAATTTCAAAACGATGTTCGATACCAAGAAAAGTAAAATTAAAATTCAAAGAACTAAACTTGAAAGTGTCCAGCATTACACGCTGGTCTGAACTGTAAACTAGTTCTGGACAGCTCTCTGATGCACACAGCTTATCAGCATGAAAGTTCTCGTCACTCTACAAGACTGCTTTGTCTCCGGACATAATATGGCACCTTTATAGATTCGTGGCCAGACTGAGCTGGGAAAAAAAGACAAATGGGCAATGAAAGAATTCGTCCGTCCGTATGTCCATCAATCTATCTTATCCATTGTCCGTCTAAACTAAAAATTCACAAATCCCTCAGATTAGAACACCACAGACTATTATGTTCTTACTTATCTATTTAGTTAATCTAAGTCAGAAGGTTACATCCTTCAACCCATGCACGATAAAGAACCACAATACTGAGTAAAGACACATTATTCGTTTGTTTGCAGCTCCACTGAAATGAATTACTGATTTTTATTTCCCAGATTTCAGGAATCATACTGTATAACATGTATTGGGGAATGTACTGAAGCATGATTTGAAGAATATATTTGCTGATTTGGAGAATATATTTGCAAGCATTTTTATGTGCCATAAATGATAAAAAGGAGGAATTAGTGGAGGGAATGAAAAGGAGAAAAATAAAGATGATGGGAGTTGTGGCCATCAAACTCAGAGGTAAAGGCTGTAAACAAATACATCAGAATTATTTCTTCCTATATTCTGGAGTGTGTGAGCAAGAAAGAGCAAAACAGGGTGTCGGAATGATCACAGAACCAAACACCGCTCGCAAAATCATGTAAACAAAATATATATCAGAAAGAAATATAACTGTCCAAATAAAAGAAAATGAGACCACAACCTATGCCCCTCCTTGTAATGCACCAGATATGGAGGAAGAGTGTGATGAGTTCTTTGACAACCTACATAATACAATAAACAACATAAATAAAGAGAAACATATTATAATCATGCAGGACTTCAGTGCAAGACTAGGAACAAGCAGAGTTGATGTAGCAGTCCACTTTGGTGCCTTCGGTGACCATCAGCGCGTTAGAAATGAAAATGGTAGCAGACTCCTAGAACTGTGCAGCCAGCATGATCTTTTTTTTTATCACAAACACCTTCTTTAAATACAGAGAGTCCCAAATACATACCTGGTACAAATGGAATGATTTGACATGCAGAAGTCAAATTGATTTCATTCTAGCAAGGAACAATAAGAAAAGGTCAGTCATAGATGCAAGAGCAATAGCCAACCTGAGTTCAAACACAGACCTCAAAGCAGTAGTAGCAGTCATCAGAACACACAGGAAAAGCCATAACAGAACTCCCAAGAAGAAAAGTGAAGCAATAAAACTAAGCAAGCCCAGGGAAGAGAATGTGAAAAAGAATATGAGAAGAAAATAGGAGAATTGTTTATAAACTTACTAATAGAAACAAAGCCAGCTGAGGAGGAGTGGGCCTTGTTCAAAGCCAGCTTTTTGCGAGCATCAAAGGAAACATGTGGTACTATGAAAAAGGAGGTAGAGGAATGAAAATAACAACATGGTGGAATGATGAGGTGAAAGAGGCTGTAAAAAGAAAATATAAATAAATATAAAGAATGGATGAGAAATAAAGACGATCTAGACTATATTGAATATCAAAGTGCAGAAGACACTCTAAGTGGGTAATAAATGAAGCAAAGGAGAATCATAGCAGGAATACCATGAAGTATTAAACAACAATCATAAAGAAGCTATGAAAATCTTTTATAAAAAGATCAGTGCAATGAGAAAGTGAGCAGAGCACTTTGATCCAACAGAGATTGTGAATGACGTTATTGGTGATCCATTATAATAACCAGAGAGGGTAATACAGCGATAGAGACAGTACTTCGACAAGTTACTCAATATACCATCGGAGGCAAGCCAGATCCATGAAAACAACACAGCTGGTCTCACATAACTGGAACCAGTCATACTACAAGCTGAATCAGAAAAGCCATTAGAAACGCTCCAATGAACAAAGCCTCAGGATGTGATGGAATGCCCAATGAGTTAATCAAATACGCGAAAGAGGTTGGAATAGCTTGGCTTCACAGACTCTATAACCTGGTACTGGAAAAACAAGAAACACTACAGGACTGGAGAAACGCTGTAATTATTCCAATATGGAAGAAAAGGCAGTAAAAGTGAATGCAACCAATATAGAGTCACCTCGTTTCTAAGCCATACTGGAAAAATGTTCTGCAAAATCCTAGAGAACAGACTGCGACCAGTGATTGAACCACAGTTAAATAAAACTCAAATGGGATTTAGAAAAAAATAGAAGCTGTACAGATGTCATCTTTTTCCTAAGACAACAAACAGAAAAATCAGTTAAACACAACCAGATGCTGCATATAGCTTACGTTGATCAAGGAAAAGCATTTGATAGAGTAGATAGATATAAACTGTTAGAAATCTTACAGCATTATGGAGTTAGTACACATTTGATCAACCTATGCAAAAACTTATACGAAAGCACCCAGTGTACAGTTAGAATAAATGCAGCTCTGAACCATTCATCATAAAATCTGGAGTGAGGCAAGGCTGTGTACTATCTCCCGTACTGTTCATAACATACATTGACAACATCTGTAAAGAAGCTAACATACATAATAAAAGCTCCATGACAAAGCTGTCCAACAGCCCAACCCCAGAAACAATGCCACAACACCTTCTTGAAGACATACTCATTAGGAGGACCATAAACTGACTCCTTTTTGCTGATGATAAGCACTTATAGCCAAATCAGAAAAAGATATACAACAGAACATAGATAATTTAGCAAGGGCATGTAAAACCCACACCATGAAGATCAGTGCTGAAAAAAAAACAGAAGTCATGACCATAGGAAGAGAAGAAATCCAAACAAAGATCTTCCTAGACAACCAGCCCTTGAAACCTAGGGTAGCATAATATCATCTTCAGGGAAAATTGACGCTGAGATTGAGAACAGATGCAATAAAGCAAATCAGGTCATTGGACAAATGACTCCTTTACTGAAAAACAAATACACCATAACTGAAACAAAAAAGGCCATAGTACAACACAATTTTCCTCCCAACTCTATGCTATCAATGTCAAACATGGACGCTAACAGTCAAGAACAAAAGAAAAATCATCACGACAGAAATGAGATGTTTAAGGAGAATATTAAATGTGACAAGAAGAGACCAAATAAGAAATGACACCATCAGGGCAAAGGTTGGAGTAACACCAGTATTACACTTTCTTCCAGAAACAAAAAGTCAAATGGTTTGGCCATATTATACGGTTACCGCCAGACAGTATATCACAGACAACGTTCACACTGAGATTTGTAGGTAACAACACGCAGGAGATGGATAAATATTGAATATCCTATTATATGAAGCAAATCGTCGAGCCCTATCAAAGCGTCCGTCTATTTGTCCCCTCAACACCGAAAGGTATATGAGGTAGGAGACAAGATAAAGACACAAGCATTCTTTTCTTGCTGCTCTAAGTGTACAGAATTTCTGTGCTTTTTTTTTTTTTTGTTCCTTTTTCTTCTTCAGCTTTCCGAGCCATTGAGGCTCATTGTTGCAAAGTTCACCTCCATTCCTCTCTATACCTGATCTTCTCTCTCCAGTTGGTGACAACAATTTTTTTATATCCTCTTCTATGTTGTCTTTCCATCTCTGCCTTGATCTACCCATTGATCTTGTTTCTCTCATCTCTTGTGCATACATCATTTTCATTTGTCTGTTTTCTTCTATTCATTCTACATGGCCCAACCAGGTAGTTTGTTCAGTTTCAAGACATTTATAATTCGTTGTAATTTAAATAAGCTGTTCAGTTCAGTGTTCTTTCTAGCTCTCCATTCTCCAGTATTGGTATCCTTATGAGCTCAAAGATTCTTCTTAGGATCTTGTTCTGAAAGCTCTGCAATTGATGCTCACCCTTCTTTTTTGTACTTTACGTACAACACGTTTGTTCCTTACACATTAAAATTTTGTTGGTGCTATAAGCAGTGTTCTTTATGAATGCACTGCCCAGGGGCCCAAAGGGCATGAAACCCAACCAACCCATGAAAATCTGTGTATATGAATCTATATGGCGGGTGTACTGTGCGTGCGTGGACGCGGGCGGCTTTTTTGTTGTTGTTGAAAGTACTAATAAAAAATACGCTTAAGTCTATTATGTATACTTTAATTTCTAACATTACTTGCATAGGTTAGAGAGGAATGGTAGGGGCTCAGTGTTACTTTGCCCAGGGGCCCCCGATGCTGTTAAGACGGCCCTGGCTGAAGGTAGAAGTAAATATAACGATGTTTCTAATTATTTTTCGGTAGTTTTTCTGCTTTTGTAATTTATGTCCTGTTTCAGATATTTTCTGTGTTTGTTTTTACGAATACATATTACGTTCAGTCTCTTTTTCCTGTGCAAAACATTGTTACTAACAGTGGATCATTTCTTGCTATCTGTTGCTTTAAAATGTTTGAAATTTTCCCTTGTCTTGTTCTAATTTAAAGAGTAGTTCTAAGCGAGAACATGCCCATACGCTATATACGGCTGTGAGGATGTTCTCAGAGATATTGTAGGGAAAAAAATGCTAACATCTCGAGACATGTTCAGAAGTAGACAAATTCTCGTGTTTCTTTCAGTGGGAGGAAAAAACAATGAACGGCTACATTTTATTGATCAGTCACGTGATATGCTACCCCCGGGTGGAGCGACATCTTTCAATAGTTTCTCTGTACACACTGCTGTTAGTCTTGTTTTTAGAGATAATCCTACATTTTATTCTTCGCCGTTCTCTTCAGTGATAGAAATTTTCGTCACTCCACTCCACTGATTTAATGGTCAGAGTATCAAAGAAAAGAAAACCGAGAACTTAGTAACAGCTTTTTCTCTGCATCTCATAACTATGACTTTATCTTCCCTTCTGTTCACTCACAGTTTTGGGAGTATGTCGGATAAATAAATGTCTTCTGAAAGCTGAACCTGAAAACTGATCCAGTCAATGCTCCGAGATAAAATTCTGCCCGTTGATATTAACAGAAAAAAAGAAAGTCTGGAATATATTTATCGTCAGCATTTTGTATTCTCTCCAGTGAAAGTTGGCTACTACTGCCAGCGACTTGCTTTGACCTTTGTTATAACACAATGTTTCAAGTGAAGCTGAATCTAGTCCATGTTTTACATTGTCCGCCAATCCGTATCTCGTATTCCTCTTGTTCTTTATTTCCCTCAGCTTTTTCTACTAGTATATTCTTCATTTGATTATTATGGTCATTATATCTCTTGATATGACAAAATATTCCAGCTGTTTGGATGCTATCGTTGTTGGCGATTGTATTTTACATGATTTCAGTAGCTTGTTTAGTGTGGTATTACTTTAATACTCTAGTCCTCATTAATTGCTTATAACAGTAAATTATGGTTAAATTATTTTAAAACTATGTTTTTTACGTATTCCTTTCTGAACAGCATAAACTACCTCTTTGTTATATTTGTGGACATCCGTTATATTGATCTTGTTTATCAAATTATAGGTGAATATCATCAATAACTGCCAATCCTCATTGTGTAGAGACGTTTTCGAATGTTATTTACAGCGACTGTTTTTAACAGCACGAAAACTTTTTTTTTAACGTAAAAACACCACGAAGATTGTACAAGATAGTGCTGTCCAAATTCTTGGTCTTCATAAAATAACAGAAAAATAATTTGACAACACAATAAATATCTCATATAATGGAATCATATGAACCAGATTTCGAAACTTGCATAAAGATAACATGGAACTCATTTTTTTTTTTTTTTTGTTTAAAAAATGAGAAACTCACAGTTGTCACCTAGTCATGTTATACCCAAAGAGAGATCCAAGAATACTATTTTAGTGGCCTTGACATAGCCAACGCGACCAGTAAAACCATAGCTGGTCATGTGCGGTCATCGCTATAATCACCTTCTGTGATGCTGCAGCACGATCTTGAAGAATATCTCGCAGAAAAGAACTAATCATGAAACTGAAGCCACAGAATTGTCATTTCATCTTCACCATAACATCATCTGCCAGTAAGTTCAATTTCACACAGGAAGTAACAGCAACAAATAATGATGCCGTCTTTCATCTTGGAAGTCAGTTTTGAAGCAAGTAAATGTTAGTTATGGATTTTGCTCAGTAGTTCCTCAAACTGCTGATACTATTACACCTGGATTTTTTTATCTTGCTTGGCCTGGGAATGGTATGGACAAAGCACATTGTTACACTTTCACTAATTTGAGCCTGCCGATCAGCTTGAGAGGAAAGACAGGATGAGTAGACTATCTTGTGTCTCCCCTTGTCACTAACTCCTTTAGGGTATCTTCTTCCAGATTTTGCTTTCGCTGTTTACCCTGAAAAAAAGACAGTCCCTGTGGGAAATGACTCAAACAATGAACCTGGCGTACAAGATTAAATGAGCAAACCCTGCTGAATGACAGGAGCAGAAAGCAACAACTTCCACTCTTTGACTTATATACTCACTTGCGATCTGTACGAAGTTCATGCCCCATATGATGGACCACACCCATCCAACAATGATCACGAAAGAGATTATCTGCAGAATGGCTGACACCATGTTCAAACCGAAAGCCTTGACTGGTTTGCCAAGCTTGGTTTTGCATCCACACAGACAAGCCAACGATGACATGAAGGTACCTAGGAAGAGACACAGAACATGGATTTGTTTAAAATTGGAAGTCATTCTTAAAACAGATCAACTTGAATAGTCACTTGGATTCGACTAGAGAGACTGGGATTCAACTACTTTTTTCCCAGCCAACTCTACCACACAGAATTATACAGCACTGCTTCATCTCTAATCTCGATATAATTCAATCCAATGACCAGTGTTGTATCGACACGGACTCGACTTGGATTATGCTCGAGAGATGAAGAGAAGCCATTCTAACTCGGCTCAGAGTTTAAGGTAATGAGTGAATGACAGTCGACTTTAGATTTGCATAAATTTTGTGACTACAACACTGATAAAAACAATAATGTTCACTGATTATTAGCTGAACGTTGATTAAACTAAAGATTAACTAAAGATTAGAAGGCAAACATAAAGATATAAAATTAATTGGACCATACAGAGGTTTCACGACTTCATTTAAATGCTAACTGCAGGAAAACCAGGTAACTTTGAATGTTAGTTCAGGTGTTCATGCAGTCATTACAGAAAGGATTCTCAGTGTAGTGCATCAATTAAATAAATCTTACATCTTACATCCTTCCCGTCTCGTTAAACGTCAATAGGGCTCGCCAAGTTTTCTTGTTTTCGGTGAGCTTTTCAACCTCACCAAGAGATGTTATGCCCACTAAACTGGCCTCTCTTAACAATGTCCTCTTTAAATTTTCACGTGATCGACCTGTTGTGTTCTACTTGATAGTTTGTTTTGGGATTCTTTGACTGTTTCTTATCATTACATGACCGACAAATTTATAAGAACAATAAATAATGAACAAATCATTAATGACAGAACGAGAATATTGGGATATGCAGACGATACAGACATTGTAAGAGAAACTTTGCAAGAGACCACAGAAGTCTTCTGACATCTCTAAGAACAAGCATTAAAAGTGGAGAACAAAATAAATTATATCCATCTCCTTTTTCTGATCAACCATGGGACAGGTTGTTATTTGCTCATCTGCATTATCTCTATGTTGATCTTGAATTCGTTCCACTTTATAACGAATATTTTCCTTAGGCATTTGTTTTCATGAGAGTATAATTTTTTATTTATTTCTTTAGTTGTTTTCCAGCTTTCACATGCATAAATGAGGGTGAATATCACATCTGAATTGAATAATACTAACTTGGTTCTTGTGCTTATAACTTTTTGATGCCATATGTTCTCAAGATTCTTCAAGGTCAAAGCTGCTTTTGTATTCTAATTAAAACTTCCTTTCTGGTGTCACCATCCTGGTCTATGTATCTGCCGAGGTATGCACATTGGTGTACTTCTTCAACAGCTGTTCCCTCAGCGTATGTTTTTCCTTATTGTTATTTTTTCGTTGCTAATTTCAAGTCCTATTTTACTAGCCAGTGAAGACAGAATATATGTCTTGCATCGAACTCACATTGTCATTGATAAGAGTTACGTCATCGGCAAAATCAAGATCTTCTAGGTGGGTCCAATGCACCTGTGCCCATTTTACCTGTGTAGCATTTTTTCACTATGAACTCTATGGCAATTCCAATAAGCAAGGGAGATAGTATACATCCTTTTTTCACGCCTGTTTCAATCTGGAACCATTCGCTCATTCCTTCTAATTACAGAACACATATTGTTAAGTTTATTACATTGTGAACTAGTTCTCTCTCCTCTCTCTGTCTTAGTATACGATATTATATATATATATATATATATATATATATATATATATCATATACCATATCTCTCTCTCTCTCTCTCTCTCTCTCTGAACCTTAAGTGCCCAGGGCACATGGGGCTTCCGCAAGGGTTTTCCACAAATGCCTGTCTTTCGCCTTTTTTTCTGCTCTTGCCCAGGTGAGCCCTCTATTGCTCAACATCCTTTCTGTTGTTCTTCTCCATGTCTCTTTTGGTCTACCCTTACTTCTGCTCCCCTGTGGTGTCCATCTTAGTGCTATTTTTGGTAGTGAGTTGTCAGTCATTCGGAGCACATGTCCCAACCATCGCCAGCGTCTTTCCTCAATAATTGTTGTCAGTGGTTTCATCTGCATTTCTGCCAATAAGATGTTATTTCTTATGGTGTTTGGCCAAAATATTTTTTT
This sequence comes from Achatina immaculata, assembly GCA_009760885.1. Taxonomy (NCBI): domain Eukaryota; kingdom Metazoa; phylum Mollusca; class Gastropoda; order Stylommatophora; family Achatinidae; genus Lissachatina; species Lissachatina immaculata. Next base: position 19,000,639 of record CM019718.1, on the reverse strand, counting down.
AATTCTACGTAAACATTTAGTCTGGAAAGAATTCAACTTGTTTTCTATGGTTTTGGTGATTTTCCAGCATTCACTTCCATAGAGTAGTACACTTAGAACATTACTCTTAAATATCCTGATTTTCATATTTATGCTTAGTTTATTTGATTTCCATATATTCTGTAGCATTGCAAAAGCCTGGTTTGCTCTAGTAAGTCTGCTGTTGATGTCCTCTGTGCTGTCTCCATTTTCTACTACTCTGCTGCCAAGGTATACAAATTCGTTAACCTCCTCCACTAACTTGTTATCTACTCTGAGTACATTTCTGTTGTTCACATTTTGCTTCATTAACTTTGTCTTTCCTACGTTGATCTTTAGTCCTATGTTGTTTGCATTCTGGGTTAACTTGTTTATTTTATCTTGCATATCTTTGTGACTGCTTGATAATAGACAAATGTCGTCCGCAAAGTCAAGGTCCTCCAGCACTGTGTCAAGGGTCCATTGTAATCCTCTGCGTTTGTCTGATGTTGCCTCCTTCATTAACCAGTCTACTGCCAAGATAAATAATGTTGGTGATAGTACACATCCCTGTTTCACTCCTGTTTGTACCCTAAAGCTGCTGGAGGTATGTTCTCCACAGATAACTTTGCACTGAAAACCCTCGTATAGGGCTTTGATTACATTAACTATTTTATGGGGGAGGCCATGCCATCTTAGGATTTTCCACAGTGCATCTCTGTTGACACTGTCAAAGGCTTTCTCAAAATCTATGAATAATGCATATGTTGTGCTATGCCACTCATTTGCCTGTTCTAATATTTGTCTAAGTACAAATATATGGTCTATGCATGATCTTCCTTTCCTAAATCCTGCCTGCTCTTTCCGAAGTTTTTCCTCAAGTGTTGGTACAATTCTGTTGATGATTATTCTGCAAAATACTTTACTAGTGAGTGGCAGTAGGGTAATGCCTCTCCAGTTCCCGCAATCTCTGAGGTCACCCTTCTTTGGTAGTTTTACTATAAGACCAGTTTTCCACTCCTCTGGGGCTTTTTCTAAATCCCAAATTTGTTGTAATATCCGGCAAAGTTGTTTTGGTGTTTCTGTTTCTTCTGCTTTCAACATCTCAGCAGTCACTTCATCTTCACCTGGTGCCCTGTCTGATTTTAGCATCTTTATCGCCTCTTTTACTTCATTTATTGTTATTGGTCCTGTATTGATGTTTAGTTCCGCTTTTGCTTCAGGTATATCTATTGCTTGTGCTGCTTGTGTTCTGTTTAGTAGGGTGTTAAAGTGTTCCCTCCATCTTTCAATTTTTTCTCTTTCTCCACTGACCAGTTGTCCATTTTGTGTTCTTACTGCACTTTCACATCTTGTATTGAAGTTACCTGTCATCTGCTTTGTGATTTTATATATGGTTTTCATGTCATTTGTATATGCTGCTTTCTCTGCTGTTTCTGCTAAGTTGTCATAATATTGACGTTTATCTTGACGGCATGATTCCTTTACTTCTTTGTCTTTTTGTGCATAATTACTTAAAACTCGTTCTTTAAGCCGTTGTGATTTGGTGTTCAATAATTTTTTCTTGATTTCTTTTCTTTGCTCTATCTTTTCCCATGTGGTCTCACTTATCCATTCCTCTTTTCTCCTTTTCCGATATCCCAGCACCTCTTTTGCTGTTTCCTGTAGTGTTTTATTGAACTCTAATATGGACATTTCTGCTTCGTCTTGTAGGACACTGAAGCGGTTCTTAAGAATTATTGAGAATTCATTTCTTGTTTGCTGGTCTATCAGTTTTCTTGTATCAAAATGTATCTTTCTGTGATCTCCGATTCTGGCTTTCCTTAATTTTAGTTTTATTTTTGCTACCAGAAGGTTGTGATCACTTCCTATATCTGCTCCTTTCCTTGCTCGCACATCTTGTAGTGACCGTTTCCACTTGTTGTTTATTAGTATGTGATCGATTTGGTTTTCTGTGGTTTTATCTGGTGACCTCCAAGTCACCTTATGGATGTTTTTGTGTTGGAAAATTGTCCCTCCGATGGTCATCATGTTTTCTTCGCAGAAACTGCACAGTCTTTCTCCATTTTCATTTATTTCTCCGATTCCTTCTCTTCCCATGATTCTTCTTCTATCCTCATTTCCTTCACCTACTTTTGCATTGAAGTCGCCCAAGATGAGTAGCATATCATGCTTGGGTATTGTTTCTACTGTGGCTTGGAGGCTGTTGTAAAAATCTTCTTTTAATTCCTCTTCAGCTGCTTCTGTTGGTGCATAACAAACTATAATAGACAGTTTCGTGAATCTTGAGTTGAACCGTGCATATAATAATCTCTCATTTATTGGGGTCCATTTCAGCAATGCTCTTGATGCTTCTTTTGTTATAATCAATGCTACTCCTCCTTCATGAAGATCTTCTTTACCTGACCATATTATTGTATCTTCTGTGTGCTGTGTTGTTAATTTCCTTCTGCCTTGTCCTGTCCATCTTGCTTCTTGTATTCCTAGTATGTCTAGTTTGTATCTGTGCATTTCCTTGATGGTTTGTGCTAGTTTTCCAGTCTGGTTTAGTGTTCTTACATTCCAGCTGCCTATTTGCATCTTTTGTTTAGGTTCCAGGAGGTCTGCAGTCGGGCTGGGGACTTCCAGTGGCTGGCTTTCATCCACAACCTTCATGGGCTCAGTTTCCTGATACGCATTTCTCCTTCCACCTGCATTTGCTTTTTCCCTTGCTTCTGTTTCTGTAGCAGTCTGATAGTTTTTTACCAGATAGGGTTGCTGGCCCTATGCTGAACCCTCCTTAGTCGCCTTTTACGATCATGCATGGTAGGGTACAGTGGTCCTATTCTTTGCAGATCCCGGGTACCACACGGGGGCATATACCATATAATATATATTATATTATAGATATCATATTATATATTATATTATATATATCATATTATATATATATATATATATATATATATATATATATCAATGTGCCGTGGCGACTGGCGTTGGCTATATTATGCTTCTCCAGAGTGCGGACCATCAGCTCATTTGGTGATCTCATCTCACACTATCCCGTCAGACTGTCAAGTATCATTTCTCTTGGTCTTCCTCTTGATCTTCTTCCTTCTGTTTTTCCTGTTGTTATAATATTTTCAGCGTCCCCTCTTCTCATTGCATATCCTATGAAAGTACATTGTCTCTCTCTTGTTTGTTTTACAAGATTTTTTGTCTCTCCAGCTCTTCTCATACACTCTTCAGTAGTTATTTTTGCTGTCCAGGGGATTCGCAACATTCTTCTAACAAACCACATTTCTGCTGCTTCCATTGATTTTTATGCAGACCTGCCTGTTGTCCATGATTCACTTCCATATAATAAGATAGGTTCATTATAGCATTTTAAGACTCGTTTTCTAACATTCATTGATAAGAATGTTTTGGATAATATATTTCTCACTCTCTGAAATGCAGTCTTTGCTTGGCCTATTCTGTTCCTAATTATGTATGTATGTATGTGTGTGTGTGTGTGTATCCTCTAAAATGTTGGAGAAGATGTAGACAAAGAATATTACGATGCCATAACAATTGGAAGTTATGAAATACCAGAGATTGATTAGATATGCTGATGACACAGTATTACTGTCCACAACACAAAAAGGAATGGAAAAATTAATTACGTCAGTCCGTAAGAATAGTGAAGAGCAAAACCTGTATCTTAATGCTAAGAAAACTAAATTGATGACAACGGACAAAACAAACAAGACAGCTGATATATTTATCAATGAAGAAAAACTGGAAGAAATGGAGAGATTTTAATATCTTGGATCACTACTAACTAATGGTTCTAAGGACTGCAAACGCGCCACAAACAGCCTCTGGCAGTCAAGTCCAGCTCCTGGCCTTCCCGTGGCAGAACTGTTTAAACTGACAGGAGAAGGGGCGAGGGCGAATATCTGGCGCCTGAAAACCAGTTACTTAGGGTAGATGAGTGGCACGTTTGGTAGCTCATCTGCCGCTGTTGGCGAGATCTTCAGCTGCCGTGCGTGGAGCAGTGCTCTTCCCGGCCAATGAAGAAATTTGCAAATGAGGTTGCCACACAGCATCACTGCGGAAAAGGTGGTAGAAAGGATAAAGCGAAGCAAACAGTCAAATCACGGCACCTCTGGTCTGGAGGTCGGCCACGTCCTGAGTGCAGTCATATCGGGTGAAATGCATGAACCGGCTTGTCCCAGAGGTTAAGACACTGCTGGCGAGACTCTTCAAATGCCGCGCGTGGAGTGAAGCTCCTCCCGGTTAAGGAAGTAAATGCGGAAAAGAAATAAAGGTTGCTGTGCGGAGCCGATGGGAAAAGGTGATGGAAAGTGATGTTTAACCGGTATGTCCAGTAGTATCGCTACGAGAGCTATACCACGACACCTCTGCTCTAGAGGCCGGCCACTTCCGAAATACACCTACACTGGTGAAATATGCCTAAACCGGCACACACCAGGGGTGGAACTTGATGGCTAGACATGTCATGCCACCTCCGCTCTAGAGGTCGGTAACGCCTGATAAATACCCATACTGGTGAATTTTGCCTAAACCGGCTCATACCAGGGTTGAATCTTGAAGGCTATGCATGTCACAGTACCTCTGCCCTAGAGGTCGGTCCCGTCCCAAACACGCCCATACTGGGATAATGCCTAAACCGGCTCAACCCAGGGGTAGAAGTCACTAGTGGCGAGGATTCGTCCTGCTGGACAAAAGCTCCATCCTGGTCACAACTAGGAAGGGTAGCGGCCACGACCGCAAAATGCTGAAGTCGGAGACACTGGACCAGGGAAGTCTAGATAGGCAACCACCTCTCAGCCGGCGGGGACGTTTGCGTATCCTAATCACGCTGAGGTTTTCCGGTGAGAAAGTCCAATCCTGGACTGGATGGGCAACCACCTCTCACCCGGCGGTGATACACGGGTATCTCAAAACACGTCGAGGTTTTCCGGTGAGAAGGTCCAACTCTGGCCTGGGTGGGCTACCGCCTCTCACCCAGCGGGGATGCACTGATATCCTAAACACGTCGAGGTCTTCCGGTGAGAAAGTCCAACTCTAGACTAAACTGGTGCAATGAAAACCACGGTGTCACGCAATCCCGCTTTCGAGACCCACCTAGAATACAGGCTAAAGCACTGTGATACTCTGAACCCCTTGTGGTCCTCTCGTGGATCTCGTGTGGTCTATTTTGGACCACACAGGGGACCACGGGACCTAACGATGGCCACAGGCGTGAATTCAGTAGGTTCACAGTGCGGTTTTTGGTGGTAGAAGTGAACGAAGAAGAAGAAGACTACTAACTAATAATGGAGATACAATGAGGGAAATTAAAAGGAGGACATCTATCGCTCTTCAGAAAGTAAAACAACTAAAGAATCTGTAGAGAGAAACAGACAGAACTACAAAAAAGTTTAAGGGCATGCATCTTTCCCATCGCAACATATTCCTGTGAGACCTGGACACTTAACAAAACAGCTGAGAAACATATAAATGCCTTTGAATGTAAATGCTACAGAAGAGTTCTTCAAATATCATGGACACAAAACAGAACAAATATATCCATACTACAAGAACTTAATATTGAAAAAGACTGGCTAGTAAAGAGAATTAAAGAGAGAAAACTTCAATATTTTGGACACAATAAACGTCATGATAATGTAGATAAAACCATCTTGGAAGGGTACATAATGGGAAAAAGAAATAGAGGAAGATCAAGGTGAAGATGGCTGCAAGACATCGTCGATGATCTGCAAATGGAAGCATCAGCAGCAGGCCATCTTGCTCACAACCGAGAGGCCTACAGGAGTGCTGTTAGGGAGCCAAAGTTCCCAAGGGACATGCAAATGAATGAATGAATAAATATCCTCTAAAACGAAGGAGTTTAGGATATCTAAGAAGTACATTAACATAAGAAAACTACACCAAGAGGAAAACATATTATATAAATGAAAGAAATCAAAATCATTCCAAAAAAGACCAGGGCTGAAGCAAGGTTATACCATGTCCCCATTGATGTTTAATCTGGTCCTAGAAAAATTTTATAAGAACAATAAGTAATGAATAAACGTTAATGACAGAACGAGAATATTGGGATATGCAGACGATACAGATATTGTAAGAGAAACTTTGCAAGAGACCACAGAAGTCTTCTGACATCTCTAAGAACAAGCAGTAAAAGTGGGGCTAAAGATAAATTATGAGAAAACTAAATACAACAAGAGTAGCAAGGCAAAAAAAAAACAAAAACAAAAAAACAAACAAGACAATAAGATCCAAATAAAAGATATACGGATTAAAAGAACAGATTCATATAAATATTATTCAATAGCTCCAACATTGCAAGAGAAGAAATTAACGGTAGGATATAAGCAGGAAACAACACTTATTTTGCCCTTAGTCATTTGTTGCAATCAAAAGTCCTGTTCCACGACACCAAACTAAATGTATACAAGACACAGTTAGACAAACTGTCTTGTATGGATCAGAAACATGGAACACAAGATGGAACGCAGCTACAGATCTTTGAAAATAGGCTTTTGAGAAGAATTTTTGGACCAGTTACAGATCCTATATCACAAGAATGGAAAATTTAAAGTAACAAAGGAATATACACTATTCTAGTCTCCACTTTTAACTACCAGTACAAAAAAAAACAGACTGGGATGTCTCGGACACTTTCAGAAGATGGAGGAGAAAATTTCAGACAAAAAGGCTTATACAGAAGTAATTTATGGAGATATACCAAGAGGCAGACCTAGACAACGGTGGCATGACAATCTGGAAGAAGACCTACGAGCCCTCGTAGTGGACAATTGGCAGGAGAAGACTAAGGAACAGAGAGGAATAGAGACAAGTCTTGTCTGCAGCAATGAGCTGCAATGACTTGGAAAGCTATATGTATGTGTATATATATATATATATATATATATATATATATATATATATATATATATATATATATATAGAGAGAGAGAGAGAGAGAGAGATGCTGATGATGATGGTCACAGTAAAATGGATCTAGCATCTCATTTCCAGCTCAGGTTGTCAAAAATAGATGTAAGGGTAACGACTCCGTGATCTGCATGTTGAACATCCTTGTCTCATCTTCAGATCTGCGTGCTGAACTTCGTTGTCTCAAGATTTACATCCCGAACTTCGTTGTCTCAAGCGCTACATCCTGAACTTCCTTGTCTCATCTTGAGATTTGCATGCTGAACATCTTTGTTTCATGTTATTGGCCCTATTGAAAAGCACCAACCTCTGCGAAGTATTTACAACAAACCCCAAACATAACAGCCATAAATAATACATTTTCTGTGTGTAAAACAATATCTTTTCTGTTTATAGCATGGGCAGATAATCCAGACAGATCGACGAAGCACAAAAAAATGAAGAGTTTTTTTTTATTGCATGAAATCTGAAGAAAAAAAAGGTGGGGGGGATATTTTTGTAATATTGGCAATGTAAATTAAGACAGGTTTAATGGGAAAAGCTGTTAAAATGAAACATTTCACGAGAGATTACTTCAGTTTTTGCCTAAATCAATCCCGTTGGAAAATATATGCACATCCAGTGATTTCGTTCACCGGCAGTTACCAGTTAATTACCGACTAAAAGAGAGCATACTCGAAACTTTTGGAGGTCGTCGGTTACTGTAACCAGTTTATATTATCAAAATCCTAGTAAAAAACAACTAGTGAAATCGACTGGAAGACAATTTCGCCAGTAGACTGATGATGCTCAGTTTGCATGGAGGAGAAACAGCCAGTTTGTAAAGATGAAATCACGCCCCAAATAAGGTAAAAAAAACCGTACACACGAACATTTACTTTCTGCTGACGTGTGTTTTGAATTTTACATTTTAAAAAATACAGAATATTGTATTGAGAAAACAGGTATTTCGGAAAGTACTTCATGCAAAGTGAAAGTCAGGTACAACCGTACCTGTTGTAGAAAATCCTAGCGCGATCACTAACATACACCAGGAACATGCAACAAACATACTGGTCACATTTTTATAACACAAGAATCAAGATTACATGATTTTTTTTTTCTTAACCGTCACAAAGCTGTAGGATAAAGCTAAGTGACCAGGGCTGACCAAGTGATCAGGTTGTGTTGGGGAAAGGCTAGAAGTGAATTAACCTCTTATACTGTTAAAAAAAAAAAGAAGCGCGACAAATACGATGTTGTGATTTAAACTGAAGTTTGCTGATCAGACAAGGGCAAATTGCCTGAAACGTTCACTTGGACATCAACTTCACGAGCTAACCTGAATTGCACTCAGCAGATGATTCACTAGCACAGAAAAGCGAAATTAGTCAAAACAGCATTTTTGACAATAACTCATGACAGGTTCAGGATAATCCCGTGAAACTTATTAAACACAAAACTCATGACCATGTTATTGAATGCCTATAAAAGATAGACGCTCCTCAAATCAATTCATTTGAAAATTCAATGCTCAATTATGGCTCATCTCACTACAGAACAACGATTCACCATCACTGGACATTTACAGACTGGACAATCACAAAGTGTAGTGACCAGACAATTTAATGTGGTTAGAAGCACCATTAGTCGCCTTTGGGGACGATTTCAAGAAACTGGCTCAGTTGCAGACCGGCCGCGCAGTGAAAGACCCATAGTCACAATTCCTGCCTTCATACGGCAGTGTCACCTCAGGAATCGATTTGCATCTGCGTCCTCAACAGTCCAGTCAATGACAGCAGCTCGTCGAATTTCAGATCAAACGGTCAGGAACCGACTGCACGACGCTGATCTTTGGGCTAGAAGACCCTACAGAGGTCCTGTTCTTACGGACCGGCATCGCCAGAACCGACTGCAGTGGGCGAAGCAGCATCGTCAATGGACCGTTGCGAATGACTGGAGTAGGGTTTGGTTTAGTGATGAATTATTCTTTCTGCTCCAGCGACACGATAGACGGAGAAGAGTTTACCGCAGAGTCCATGAGCGCTGCGACCAGAACTGCGTGGATGAGGCTCCTCCATATGGTGATGGAGGTGTACTGTTGTGGGGGACGATCAATTTCATGGGAAGAAGTGATCTGGTGCAAGTTGAAGGACGCCTGAATGCCCAACAATATGTCTCTGAAATTCTTCGTCTTCACGTCCTTCCACTTCTGGCTGCATCAGTAACACACAATAATTAATGTATAAGTATATAACTATACACGAAGCACTGCAATAAAGCTGTGATACCAGAATGTATAAAGTAGGAAAAAGTAGGAACATGGGTTAAATTCGCTGTTTAGCTACACGTAACATTCTCTTCAATCATTATAGTACCTCTCCATTAAGTCCACCCTTTCTCACTTTTCAAACTTCCTCACAGCATCACTCTGCAACCCCTCTTCCCCAATCATCTGTTTCAACTTCTCCTAGCTAGGTCAATATTGTATCACTCTCTCTCTCCTCCCCGGTTCCCCATCCACCACCCCCAGTTACAACTCACCGACCACATGTCACAGGTCTCTATTTAAACAATCTCCACCTTCTACTAAATCCATTCCTAACACACACCGCCGGACAAGTCACACCTTACAATTTACAGCTAAGTACTCTTAAAAAAATTTTTTTTAATAGTATTCATGTGAATCTATACTTTATCTCCTCTCTCTGTTTCTTCGTCCTGTATGTTTTTGTATGGTTAAGGCTCGCACCGAAACGTCACAACTTTGTAATCGTTAAGTAATAAAGCTGCTCCCACTTTTTCCTATTTTATACATTCTGGCTGCATCAGGGTCGATATTTCAGCAGGATAACGCTCGACCTCGTGTGGCACAACTCACCACCGAGTTCCTCGCTGACAACAATATCCAGACTATTCCGTGGCCATCCATATCATTAGATATGAACCCAACAGGACACTTATGGGATGAACTCATCAGACAAGTACGCCAGCGAGACGTGGCGCCAACCAATCTCCGACTGCGGGAAGAGTGTGCAGCCATCCCACAACAACAAATCCAACAGCTAATCGGATCTATGTCAAAGAGATGTCGTTCTCTGATACATGTCAGAGGAGGGCACACACCTTACTGAAACGGAGGCCTCAGTCGCAAAGAATAAATGTCCAAACCACATTTAATGAACATCATTTCATTGTTAAAGTCTTAAAGTTTCTTCATGCCAAGATTGAAACATTAATTCCGTTCCGTAAGATACAATTTTGATAAAAGTTTGAAATTTAGTGTTGCGTTTATTTTTCTAAACAGTATATAATTAAATCAATCACGAGAAACATCAAATCTTGACAATTATTGCAGTATTTTCGTTATACTGTGTCTACCTCCCTCTCCTCATCAGCTCTCCCTCATACTCCACCTACTTCCCTCTCCACATCAACTCTACCTACTTCTCTCTCTCCCTATCACTTCCTCGTTACACTCTACCTACAATCCCCCCTCCTCCTCAGTCAATTCTCAATTATTCTCTACCTACATCTCTCTTCCCTTTATAACAAAAAAGAGAACATATGTGTGACACTTTCCAAATACTAAATGCAAAAGTTAAGAAACACTCTTATATACCAAAATGTATAAACTAGGACAAATGTAGGAACAGCTTTATTACTTAACGACTACAAAGTTGTGACATTTCAGCGTGATCTTTAATCATAAAAACACATACAAGACTAAAAATTAGAGAGAGGAGATAAAGTATAGATTAACGTGAATCCTATGTTAAACAAATAAAATTATTATTGTAATAAAGAGCACTTAGCTTGAAAGTATATTTAGATTTTTCGACTCTTGTTCAGAAATGGACCAAAAAAAAAGAACAAATATATCCATACTCATTCATTCATTCATTCATTCATTCATTTGCAATGTCCCTTGGGGAGCTTTGCCTCCCAAACAGCACTCCTGTATGCCTCTCGGTTGTGAGCAAGATGGCCTGCCGCTGCTGCATCCATTTGCAGATCATCAACGATGTCTTGCAGCCATCTTCACCTTGATCTTCCTCTATTTCTTTTTCCCATTATGTATCTTTCCAATACGGTCTTCTCTAAATTATCATGACGTTTAATGTGTCCAAAATATTGAAGTTTTCTCTCTTTAATTCTCTTTACTAGCCAGCCTTCTTCAATATTAAGTTCTTGTAGTATGGATATATTTGTTCTTTTTTTTTGTCCATTTCTGTTCTGTTCTGTTTTGTGTCCACGATATTTGAAGAACTCTTCTGTAGCATTTACATTCAAAGGCATTTATGTGTTTCTTAGCTGTTTTGTTAAGTGTCCAGGTCTCACAGGCATATGTTGCGATGGGAAAGATGCATGCCCTTAAAAATGTTTGTAGTTCTGTCTGTTCCTCTCTACAGATTCTTTAGTTGTTTTACTTTCTGAAGAGCGATAGATGTCCTCCTTTTACTTTCCCTCATTGTATCTCCATTATTAGTTAGCAGTGATCCAAGATATTCAAATCTCACCAGTTCTTCCAGTTTTTCTTCATTGATAAATATATCCGCTGCCTTGTTTGTTTTGTCCGTTGTCATCAATTTAGTTTTCTTAGCATTAAGATACAGGTTTTGCTCTTCACTATTCTTACGGACTGACGTAATTAATTTTTCCATTCCTTTTTGTGTTGTGGACAGTAATACTGTGTCATCAGCATATCTAATCAATCTCTGGTATTTCATAACCTCCAATTGTTATGGCATCGTAATATTCTTTGTCTACATCTTCTCTAACATTCTTCATTATATTTTCAGTATACAAGTTAAATAAGTAGGGTGACAATATGCACCCCTGACGGACCCCTTGTTTTATGTCAAACCAAGTTGTTGTTTCACCACTTATTCTTACTGCTGTTTGTTGGCCTATATACAGCAGTGATGTTAATTGTATCAAATGTGTTGGAAATCCCATTTTTTCCATTATTTCCCAAAGTTTCTGATGTTGTACACAATCAAATGCCTTTGAGTAGTCTATAAAGGATAAATATAGATTCACATTAAACTCTCTACATTTCTCTATTATTAATCTTAGATTGAATATATGATCTCTTGATCCTCTTCCTTGCCTGAAACCAGCTTGGACCATATTGACTTCTTCTATTTTCTTTCGAAGTCTATCCATTATGTTTTTTAACATAATTTTACTGGCATGACTAATCAGAGCAACAGTTCTGTAGTTTGTGCATAATTTCAGGTTACCCTTTTTTGGCAGTGATATGAATACTGTTCTTTTCCATTCTTGTGGCCAAATACCTGAGTGCCATATCTTTTTACATAGTGCATGACAGATTGTTGTATACTCCTTTCCTCCTGCTTTAATAAATTCAGCTGTTATTTCATCACATCCTGGTGATTTACCATTTTTCAGATTCTTTAATGCCCATAAAACGTCTTCTATTGTCGGTTAGGGTTCTTTCTCCTCCAATAATAATTCACACTGTTGATTTCTGCTTCCACAGTCGGTTGTTTCATACATTCCTTTGCAATATTCCTTCATCTTTCTAGAATTTCCTTTGTTTCTGTCAAGGTATTCCCCATCTCATCAATATCCATAGTACAAGAGCTTAATATTGAAGAGGGCTGGCTTGTAAAGTGGATTAAAGAGAGAAAACTGAAATATTTTGGACACATTAAACATCATGATAATTTAGAGTAGACCGTCTGGGAAGGGTACATAATAGGAAAAAGAAGGAGAGGAAGACCATAGCGAAGATGGCTGCAAGACATCGTTGATGATCTACAAATGGATGCATCAGCAGCAGGCCATCTTGCTCACAACCGAGAGGCCTACAGGAGTGCTGTTTGGGAGGCAAAGTTCCACAAGGGACATGCAAATGAATGAATGAATATTCAGAAATGCTTTGAAAGAATATGGAGCTTTTCCAACATTCGTTCAGAAATGCCTCGTGCTTCGTGTATAGTTGTATACTTATACACTAATTATTGTGTGAAACACTCTTGTATACGTCTGATTACTTTATACGCTATTTACGCAAACATAACCCAGAAATACTTCAACGCATACGTAACACAACATCATCATAAGACATATTTCTGGGTATATTTGACCTGCTGATTCCAAAAATGGCACAAGTCTTCTCCTATCAGCTCAAGTTTTTGAGATACAGATCATATGCTATATATACTAATCACTCTCCTCGTCCATAACAAATCAAGATATTTTAATGTAGTGTTTGAATTAATATCTTTTAAGCATAAATGAAACATTAAAAGAAAAGTGTACTACATGAAAATCAACAGGCCAAAGAAAAAGAGGCAGACCGCGTGAAACTCTGAAGAGGACATTGGTAAGAGACGCCAAATTAACAGGCATAAAATCCCTTGAGGAGGTTGAAAGACTCGCCGAAGACAGGAAAAATTGGCGAACTACTTTGTGAGCCCTGTGTGACGTTTAACGGCACGTGAAGGATATAAGATATAAGATAAGACTACATGAAAATCTACTTATTTCACACCAAAAGCACAAATTTATAGTACAAACTTTCCTCTCATTCGACACATAAGAAGTTCCTTTTGTAAAGTTTCCGACACTGGGATCTGCCAGGACAATCCCGTGTAAAACTCCAACAATAATCTGCCATCATGTGTGCATCCCATCTTCCTTAATACCCTGCTTCCATTGTTTTTATGTTTCGCTGAAATCTTTGCGCCTTGCTCTTTGCACACGTTACCAAGGTTTTCTGGAAGCGATCTAAGTGATTGTGGAGATAATGGATTTTAACATTCATATTACAGCCAAGCCTGTTGAAGTGAAAGAGTATATTCTCTACTAATTGTGAGTAGTTGCCTGCCTTCTTGTTATCAAGAAAGCTTTTCACAACAAGAACAAATGAAGACCAGGACATGATTCGATTTCATTCATTGATGCTATGAAATATGGGTCGTTTATAAATTGTCTGATCTGTGGACCATCGAAAATTCCCGCCTTCAGTTTTTCCTTGGTAATCCAGGTAATTTATGAACTATGGATTTAATGCACTAACAGTCTTTATTCAAAGCCTTTATAAATTGTTTAATCAGACCTAGCTTTATATGTAGTGGTGGCAGTATGATTCTATCTCGTGCTACCAAAGGTTCATTGATTACATTTTGTCCTCCACCCACCATATATTCCGTCGAAGGCCATCCTTTTCTTGCCCAATGTTCATGTTTGGCTCTACTATCCCTAAGGTATACAAAGTAAGGATACTTTGTGTAGCTACTGTGTTGACCAAGAAGATAATTAACCATCTTCAAGTCTACACAAATCACCCATTGATGTTTCTCTTTCCTTTTGTCTACTGGCGTAAATGCTCCGTACAAGTTTTGTATGCAATATGAGGAGCCCATGACTTATCTTGATGTCCAAGCTTGACACCAAAATAACCTACATATGCTCTTTTTACAAACTCAGAAATAGGTTTCCTACTTGCTTTCAGTGTGTACTCCCTACAAATATAGCAAAATACGTCGTGATGATTCAAGCAGCTCCGTCTTGAAGTAGCCATAACCTCTACGGTGTTCTATTTGCAAATGATATGAGTGGGGATATACACACATCTCCTATACGATCATAATTATTATACAGCGCACCTGTTTTAAACAGATCAGGTTGAGAAACTTTTGAAATGCAAATTTATGTAGTCTACGAAAACCATGATTTACCATCTTCATTTTTGTGTGCATATAATTATGTAATAAAAGAGAACAAAAGCGTTTTTATCATTTGAGTTATAGATTTTTATGCCAGTGTGGAAAAGAATAGACGAATAGTTGTGAAATAAAGGTCATTATACACAAAAGATGTGGATTACATTAATTTCCCTTTCAAATAAGACAGCTTGATATGACACCCCAATTCTGCAGAAGAGATTTGTTGAAGAGCCGACTAGAATTTGATCAATTCAGCCATATCTAAGAAACTAGAGCTAATGCGGTCTATCCAATGCAGTTTTCTGAATCAGTGTCTCGCATAACCCCAGAAATAAGCCCAAAAACCAAGACACCAAGAATTTTGTTGTTGTTATTGTTGTTGGACTGAGTTATATGCCTCCTTACATCTTCTCGCTTCTCTCTTTGACTTGTTAGCCGTCAAGTTCTGTTCAGTACACAGCGTGTTTGGAAATTATTTTAGTGAATGTGAGAATGTGAAAAAAAATGTGATGTGACAAGGACTGCATTGAAAATGTATCTTTCTGTGATTGAGTGTGTGTGTGTGTGTTTGCGTGTTATATTTTGTTGCATTAGTTACCTCCCATGCAGTTCATCATCTTACATTTACGAATGTACTAGTCCCATTTTACATTATTATATATGTTATTTACGTAATTTTGTTAATTCATTCATTCATTCATTTGCATGTCCCTTGCGGAACTTTGCCTCCCAAACAGCACTCCTGTAGGCCTCTCGGTTGTGAGCAAGATGGCCTGCTGCTGTTGCATCCATTTCCAGATCGTCAACGATGTCTTGCAGCCATCTTCGTCTTGGTCTTCCTCTTTTTCTTTTTCCCATTATGTATCCTTCCAATACGGTCTTCTCTAAATTATCATGACGTTTAATGTGTCCAAAATATTTCAGTTTTCTCTCTTTAATCCTCTTCACTAGCCAGCCTTCTTCAATATTAAGCTCTTGTAGTATAGATATATTTGTTCTTTTTTGTGTCCACGATATTTGGAGAACTCTTCTGTAGCATTTACATTCAAAGGCATTTATGTGTTTCTCAGCTGTTTTGTTAAATGTCCAGGTCTCACAGGCATATGTTGCTATGGGAAAGATGCATGCTCTTAAAAATCTTATTTTTGTGGTTCTGTCTGCTCCTCTCCACAGATTATTTATTTGTTTTACTTTCTGAAGAGCGACAGATGTCCTCCTTTTAATTTCCCTCATTGTATCTCCATTATTAGTTAGTAGCGATCCAAGATATTCAAAACTCTCCACTTCTTCCACTTTTTCCTCATTGTTAATACTTGTGGTAAATCTAATGTAGTGTTTCTCAACCCTTTTCCATCCGTGGACCCCTTCCGACCTTGCCTATTTTTCCCCCGTGCCCTCACCACTCCCCAGCTCCACATTCCTCCCCGTCCCGCAACTGGTGAGAAAAAAATAGCCACATGCAGTACTTGCCTTGAAAAAGACTGACTATGTCTATTCGTACTGCGTTTATTAATGCAGCTTACAACACAGTTACATATACAATTTACTGTTAGTGAAATGTTTTACATGGTCAAAGTGAGCTTGGTGAAGTCATACAATGTTTTAAATGTCAGGTTCCACTGAGGTAAGTGATAGGCCCTTTGATTATCTCTGTTAAATATGTCCAGACTTGTGCGCATGTATGTTAACAACGCACTCGACTGAAACCTGATTCTACCAAATATGGCTTGGGAAAAGCCATGGAAAAACAGTTTTCCCTTCTTCCAAAGCTGTGGAAACTTTTGGGAAACTGTAACATTTCTCGAAAAATAATGTTTCTCTCGTCTAAAAATTGCTTGAGTTTCGATATCGTTCTTTAAGTCGATAAACATTTCTTGAAATGTTACGTCAACATCAGCAGCATTCACCATAGATGGATTCAATATCCACGTCGGGATATCCATATCCAGCAGACCGCTGAAACGAGCTTTCATGTTATAATTTAACTACTTCGAATGGTCCACTTTCAGGAATATGTCGTTATCTTTTAATTCAGAATTTACTGAGGCCAAAGAAGAAAACTTGGCAAATTCGCCAAGTCCAAAATTGTGTACAATTTCAACTTTCCAGGATAAGCCATAATTTCTTTCCATGATAAAAGGCAACAGTTTCTTCCCTGAAGTTGCTTATTTAACAAATTCAGTTTTTCAAAAATATCACAAAGACAAAATATGTCGCATTCAGCTGAGGTGATCTCTTTTTCAACTTGCTGGCCACTGAAAAATGTCACAACTGCGTCCCACAAAGCAGCAAAACGACGAAGGCCGTTACCCTTTGACCGGACTTCTGTATGCAGTAATAAGCTTGTAAAATCTTTATCACAAAACTGTCGAAACAGACGATCTTGAAATGCATTCGCTTTTATGCAGCTGACTTGACTTTATTTACGACACTTGGAGATTCATGGAAGCGTCCAGTCAATTTTTTTTAAAAATCAAATTCTGCCAGTGAATCACTCAGTGAACACAAAATACTTCAGGAACAGCGCGTTTCAAGAATGCAATAAATCCCCTATATCTACCTGTCGTGCAAGCAGCATCATCGGTAGTACAAGCGATGTTTTCTAAAGTGATATCATTTTCAATGAAGAACTTTAATTTTTCTAAAATTGTTTCACCTCTAATGTCTGTGTTAAGCTTTCGAGCGAAAGGCGTTTCTTGTCTAAATTTATCTCCATCCAAATATCTAACATAAGCCGTCAATATTGCTATGTGGTAAACATGATTCATCCACTTGAAGAGCAAACTTCTTAACTTTTAACTGGGAAACAAACTACTTTGCAATATCGTCTGTCATTTCATCGAGATACATGGAAAAGCGTGGGGAAATTACCATGTGTTCTATTTCAGATCATCACTCACATTTACCAACACAGGAACAGTTTTTTTTATATAAGTATATATAATAGTAACTATATAAATATACATAGAGCCACTGCAGTAAAACTGTGATAACAAAGTGTTAAGCTATTTAAAACAAAAGTAGAACACGATTTATTACTTAACAAGTTAAGTAATGAGTTAGTTCTAATTTCAGCTATACTTAACATTTCCTTTTTTTCCACAGTGATTATTTCATCTCTACTAAGCTCTACTCTTTCCTTACCTGTAAATAATATCCCGAAACATCACTCTACAAGATTACAAATTCTCCACCCAACCACTGTTGTATCCCCTCCTCTCTCTCTCTCTCTCCTTCCCTTTTCTCGTTTTTATTACTTTCCTATTCCCTCCTCTCTCTCTCCTTTCCTTTTTTTCGTTTTTATTACTATCGTATCCCCTCCTCTCTCTCTCTCCTTTCCTTTTTCTCATTTTTATTACTATCATTTCCCTCTCTCTCTCTCCTTTCCTTTTTCTCATTTTTATTACTATCATTTCCCTCTCTCTCTCTCCTTTCCTTTTTCTCGTTTTTATTACTATCATTTCCCTCTCTCTCTCACCTTTCCTTTTTCTCGTTTTTATTACTATCATTTCCCTCTCTCTCCTTTCCTTTTTCTCGTTTTTATTACTATCATTTCCCTCTCTCTCTCTTTTCCTTTTTCTCGTTTTTATTACTGTCATATCCCCTTCTCTCTCTCTCCTTTCCTTTTTTTCGTTTTTATTACTATCATATCCCCTCCTCTCTCTCTCCGTTCCTTTTTCTCATTTTTAGTACTATCATTTCCCTCTCTCTCTCCGTTCCTTTTTCTCATTTTTATTACTATCATTTCCCTCTCTCTCTCTCCTTTCCTTTTTCTCGTTTTTATTACTATCATTTCCCTCTCTCTCCTTTCCTTTTTCTCGTTTTTATTACTATCATTTCCCTCTCTCTCCTTTCCTTTTTCTCGTTTTTATTATTATCATTTCCCTCTCTCTCTCTCCTTTCCTTTTTCTCGTTTTTATTACTATCATTTCCCTCTCTCTCCTTTCCTTTTTCCCCACCCCCGATTTTCCACCAACCAGTGATAGCGTTAACGGCAATTACCGGTACATTGCGGATTAAAAAAATTATTTGATTAAAAACCTGGTAAAAAGCAACCAGCGAAATCTTCTGGAGGATAATAGGATCAGTAGACTGACTGTGCTCGATTTGTATAGAGGAGAATAAGCCAGTTTTGACTTTGGTTCACTATGTGAGCATTCTGTAAAGATTCATTCTCACTGTAAATAAGATAACAACAAAATTTCACACGAATATTTAATTTCTGCCGGTGTTTAAGTGTGTTTAATTTTACATTAAAAAGAAAACGGTATAAGGTATCGAATATTGTTCTGTGAAAATCGATATTTCGGAAAGGCATGCAAGGTGAAAGACGGGTGCAACTTTACCTGTTAAAAAAATCCTAGCGCGATCACTGCTACCAGCACACCCCAAATTTTCAGTTAAACATTCACATAACTCTACCACACTCAGACTCAGCTTTTCTACAAGTCACAGATATGCATTCTCTCTCTCTCTCTCTCTCTCTCTCTCTCTCTCTCTCTCTCTCTCTCTCTCTCCCTCCTATTTTTTCCCCACTTTTATTTGTTACATATCATTCATGTGAATTTATATTTTACCTTCTTTCTCTGTTTCTTTGTCATGTATATTTCTGTATGATTAAGGTGTAAACCGAAACGTCACAACTGTGTGCTCGTTAATAAAGCTGTTTCCAATACCTCCTCTTATTTTAAAATTTAAAAAAAATCACAAGGAAAATAATTCGAGGAATCGGTTCCAAGAGTGCTTAATAAACGGGTATCTGAAAGATTTGGCTCCTAAAAAGCCCAGTGATGCTCAGCTCTTAGTCCCCAATTTTTCAGTTGTCATAAATGTGATTTTAAAGTCTCACTACACTTTCTATGTAAAAAATGAAGAAAATGACGTCATAAAAATGTGCTGCACAGTCAATCGTGAAGAAAAATGCAGTGAACGGTTGTCATCTGCTGGAGTAATTTTTTGCACTCAAAACAAAGTGGTGTTATCAACGGAAGAAAGAATTATTTTTTTTTTTAACAAGTGTTTCGAAATGGCGGTCGATACACACCAATGGTTGTTACAAGATTTATAGCAAAATTTCCTGATAAACAACCACCTCATCGCACTACGGTTAGAAATTCATGATAACGGGAACTGTGGAAGATGCTCCGCGATCTGGTAGGCCTGCTGTGTCTGAAGAAAAAATGTCTAGATATCCAAGACAGAATCTTGAAAAGTCCATGCAAGTCATTAAGGAAAATGTCGCAAGAAGTGAATGTGTCACTGAGCACAATGCACAAAATTCTTAAACATCGGTTAAATTTTCTTCCATATAAGATTTCTGTTGTGTCTGAACTAAAAGAGTGTGACAATCAATCCAGAGTCAACTACTCCACGTGGTTTCAAGCATTTTTAGCTGAAGAAGACGAGTCAGTTCTCGATTTAACATTCTTCTCTGATGAGGCATGGTTTCATCTATCTGGATACGTTAATAGTCAAAATAATCGTATTTGGAGCAGTGTTAATCCCAATGCATTTCATGAAGCGCCGCTACACGATGCGAAAATTGGGGTATGGTGTGCCGTCAGCATAAAACGTTTAATTGGACCAATTTTCCTCAGCAACACTATAAATGCCGATCGGTACAGTACTGCCACTCTGGAACCTTTTATTAGAACAGCTGAATGAACGTGAAATTGAAGAAGTGTGGTTCCAGCAAGATGGTGCAACTGCACACACGGCTAGAGCAACACACAGTTTTATCATATTTTATCATATACAGCGTTGTATCATTGCAGTCACTATTGTAACTAATTAAATGACTTTCTTGAGCACATTTTGTGCTCATTCATTCATTTTTCAATTTTTTTTCATAGAAAGTGTAGAGGGACTTTAAAAACACCAGGTATAAATCATTTTGCTCATTTGTTAGCCATCTATCTATCTATCTGTCTATCTATCTATCTATCTATCTATCTATCTATCTATCTATCTATCTATCTATCTATCTATCTATCTATCTATCTATCTATCTATCTACCTATCTATCTATCTACCTATCTATCTACCTATCTATCTATCTATCTATCTATCAACACAAGACATGTTTTTTGTAATACTCATGTAACCGGACCGCGTCAAGGCCAGTATCAAAATAGACTGTTCACAAACGGGAACGCAACAAATACGATGTTGCGATTTAAACTGAAGTTTGCTGATCAGACAAGGGCAAATTGCCTGAAGCGTTCACTTGGACATCATCTTCACGTGCAGACCTGAATTCTACTCAGCAGATGATTCATGAGCATAGAAAAGCGACACTAGTCAAAACAGCATTTTTGATAATAACTCATGACAGGTTCACAATAATCCCGTGTAACTTATTGAATACAAAACTCATGACCATGTTATTGAATGCCTATAAAGGATTGACGCTCCTCGAATCAATTCATTTGAAAATTCAGTGCGCAAATATGGCTCATCTCATTACAGAACGACTCATCATCATTGGACTTTACAGACTGGACAGTCACAAAGTATAGTGACCAGACACTTTAATGTGGTTAGAAGCACCAGTAGTTGCCTTCTGAGACGATTTCAAGAAACTGGCTCAGTTGCAGACCGGCTGCGCAGTGGGAGACCCATAGTCACAATTCCTGCCAAAAGACCGCTTCATACGGCTGCGTCACCTCAGGAATCGATTTGCATCTGCGTCCTCAACAGTCCAGTCAATGACAGCAGCTCGTCGAATTTCAGATCAAACGGCCAGAAACCGACTGCACGACGTTGGTCTTTGGGCTAGAAGACCCTACAGAGGTCTTGTTCTTACGGATCAGCATCGCCAGAACCGACTGCAATGGGCGAACCAGGATCGTCAATGGACCGTTGCGAATGACTGGAGAAGGGTTTGGTTTAGTGATGAATCATTCTTTCTGCTCCAGCGACACAATAGACGGAGAAGAGTTTACCGCAGAGTCCATGAGCGCTACGACCAGAACTGCGTGGATGAGGCTCCTCCATATGGTGGTGGAAGTGTACTGTTGTGGGGGACTATCAGTTTCATGGGAAGAAGTGAGCTGGTGCAAATTGAAAGACGCCTGAATGCCCAACGATACGTCTCTGAAATTCTTCGTCCTCATGTCCTTTCACTTCTGGCTGCATCAGGGTCGATTTTTCAGCAGTATGACGCTCGACCTCATGTGGCACAACTCACCACCCAGTTCCTCGCTGACAACAACGTCCAGACCATTCCATGGCCGTCCATGTCATCAGACATGAACCCAATAGAACTTATGGGATGAACCCAACAGACAAGTCCGCCAGCGAGACGTGGCGCCAACTAATCTCCGACAGTTGTTTCTTGCACTGCGGGAAGAGTGTGCAGCCATCCCACAACAACAGATCCAACGGCTAATCAGATCCATATCAAGGAGATATTTTTCTCTGATACAGGCCAAAGGAGTCTATACACCTTACTGAAACGGAGGCATCAGTTGCAAAGAATAAAAGCCAAAACCAATTTTAATGATCATCATTTCATTGTTAAAGTCTTAAAGTTTCTTCTTGCCAGTATTGAAACATTAATTCCGTAAAATAAAATGTTGATACAAGTTTGAATTTTGGTGTCCATTACGACTACAATAGTGGCGCATTTCTTTATTTGAACAATATAATTACATTGGGCGCTACCTGCCTACTTTGTGTTTAATTGATATGTCGTTCTCCCCCTTTGGTTATTTTACCATTCAGTATTACGTATGTTACGTTGCCAGTAGGCAAAGCTAAATATATTTCAGATTCAAATTAATAAAATGTCGATAGTGCACATGGAAATGGTTTATTTAAGATGTAGATATTTTACTAATACCGCGCCGTAATAAGACAATCGACCAGGCCAGAGTTTCTCAACCAGGGACCATATTAATAATTGAAAGGATCACAGGTGAACAACTTGAAAAAAAATGGGGAAGGTGGGGGGGGGGGGTACGGAACTCGCTGAGAGGGCCACAGGAAATCAAAGTGTTCTACATTGTAAATAGTATCTCGTTGACGTAGAAAACAACCCACTACCCTCCATTTTCTGTATACGAAAGATAAGACCTTGAGTCGCCACAAGTCTGATCCATGACGTCAACGGCCGAAATGTCTATGGGCTTTTCATCGTGATCAGCATACTTTTGCTGTTTTCCTCTTCATGCTTTTGGTGCTGTTTCGACTGTCATGGACACTATTTCAACTCCACTTTCAGTATTTGACCTCACTTAACTTGAAACAGATCGGCTGTACCGCAGAAGCTCAGCAAACTGATCTGTTGAGCCTCTCGCACACGATCAAGTTGTTGTCATCGTTATCGACACTAAAACATTGACAAGGTGAATATGTACGAGAGGTGATTGATAAGTTCTCGGCACAAGGTACAATGGATTATTTGTGGACAACTTTTTGGGAATATTTCTCAACATAGTCCCCTTGTTTATGAACTTAGTCCAGCGATCCTAAAGCATACGGATCCCCTCTTTGTAAAAATCAGCATCTTGTGCCAGTAGAAAGTGGTCTACAGTATGAATGACGTCATCATCTGAAGCAAATTTTCGACCAATGAGCTCCTTTTTGAGTTTGGTAAACAGGTAATAGTCTGGAGAGGCCAAATCTGGGGAATAAGGAGGATGATCAGGAAGCTGGAAGCCGCAATCATGAATGGCAGCCATTGCCACCGCCGACCTGTGAACTGGAGAACTTGCTGAAAGATGACGCCTCTAGCCAATTTCCCTTCACGCTTTTCCTTCACTTTGACCCGCAGTTGCTTCACAAGATTAGCGTAATAGGCCCCTATGACCGTTCTGTTCTTTCAGTTAGTCGTCGATCCTCCATTATTATGTCATGGATTCTGCCGGTTGTTTTATCGGTGGTTACCGTTCTTGGTTTTACTGGACGGGGATCATCTTCCAGACTCTCCCTTCCATACTTGAATTGAACTGCCCATTTCTTCACTGTGCCGTAAGAAAGGGCACTCTCCCCTATAGTCTCTACCACATCCTCATGGATCTTCTTCGATGATAACCATTTGATGCAGAGGCAGCGAATGATTGCTCGATGAGAAAATTTATCCATTTTCTCAATTTCTTCCACCCCTTACCACTTCAGTAGCCTGTAACAAAAATTGACTGCAGTTAATTTCTTGAAACTTGGTGTTTAATCTTACATTAACATGATGTACAAATGCACCTAATATCAACTGTGCGTTTCAAGTATTTGTACCTTTATACCGAGAACTTATCAATCACCCCTCATACCTTATGCCGAGAACTTATCAATCACCCCTCGTATATAGCTATTGAAAGTAAAAACCTGGCTAAGAAAAATAAAGCAAATCACTGACAAAAAGTAGTCGATATCGAATTTTATTTGTGTGCCAGTACAGGTGTCCTTAATCTTCTAATCTCTTTTTTAAAAAGCAAATCTTCATGTTTTCAAATATATTTTATATGCAAAAGATTATATTTAATATTATTTTATAGCAGCAAAAATATCAGTATGCAAATGTGGTCTTGAGTCGATTGACTCGAGTAAAACACTCTGGTTATAAGCATTCAAACCCTCGTCGTACGGAAGATACCTTTATCAGAGCTATGCGACAATGATTTCATCGATTTCACTTTCACGTCCTGAGGAACACATCTGTGATAATAATCAGAATGAATAAGATCAGAGATCGGTCAGCGCATGCTCTCAGATAAATAATAAGAACGTAGAGGGGTTGCTTTATGGAGCGAAATTTGACATGAATAATTAAGTTTTGTTCCTTAACCTTTTTTTTTATTACTGTTAAGCCACAATATTTTCTGGTTCATTTTTTTTCTGAAACAAATACATTCGTCTCCCCCTTATTATTTAATTGTTTAGGAGGAAAAATGCGTAGCTGAACATCAAGACTGGTCAAAAAGTGAAATCCATTAGCTCGGAGTTCCATTTTGACAGCATTAAAATGCAAATAACACGTTATATATCACTACGGTTGTGTTCAAAAGATAACTGTTAAAAAAAACTGCCCCTTTTCCTACATCTTTAATATATACTGATGTAGCGATTTAAATTCCCCCCCCCCCCCCCCAACACTCTGACTTTAGCCTTAAGAATTTTACAAAATGTATAGCGAGGTCCACATAGCTTGCAGCCTATATCATCATTGGACATGTCGTGATCAGAAAGTTTTATTACATGTAGCTTTTTTGCAAAATGAAATTCTAATTAATTCTATCAGCTTTATCACTACATTTCAAAGGCACTATGAAAATACAAATATAAGACTTTTATATGCAGAAATATAATGTTATAAGCTCGAACATAACCGATCCACTTCGAGCAATCTCTGAAAACTGATGGCACCGATTCCAGTTTGATACGAAGTTTGTCAGAGTAGAACCCCCTGAGAGGTTGGTGAAACCGTCCTAAAAAGCGGTCCACCCTGTCGAATGTACGAGTTTTTGTTATAATTGACAACAGTCCAAACAGTGATGTCGAAAAGCGGGAGACTTCTGAACAAAGATATAACGTGTCAAAACATGAATGAGACTTTATTTTGTTACTGCAGTTTTTACGAGTGTTTTACCATTATTTCAATGGTGCACATAGTGAAAGAAACATTTAGAAAAGTGTTTGGCAAAGCGTGGTTGTTACCCGACATAGATTTTCCAGATTATACTGAAATGATGATCTAATAACTCAGACATGTTTAACTTCAGAAATTAACATTGTTTACCTCGTGGTTAAATTGATTATTTGCATTTTTGTTTTCTTTTTCCTTTTTTGTGTGTAACTGTTTTATTACAAAAAAACTTATACAAGGTACGTACGTACTTTGATACGCAGATCCCCTCATTAGCAAAGATCATACACTACATTAGGAAAAGATAAGAAACTGATTAAGTCATGCTACTGTTAATTATTTACCAGTCGGACCAGACATCCAAAGATTAAACTGAATGAAGTAAAAGATGTTTTGAGAGCACTAATACAGTCACGCTGTACTTGATAATAGAGTTCAGTGACTGATAACCTACGAAGCACTAAGACCTAACACCTTTGTAGTAGCAGTACTAGTCTAACCGATGATGGAGACGTATGTTTATGTAGGTCTCAAAAGGCAAATATAGTTAAAATGTCTTCGTGTCTCAAAACAGAATATTAACACATATAATGCTGGAGCAAACAAACTGAACTTGACTACGAACTAATGGCCCATATAACTTAGTTCTCATCTCAGGTTTCTTTTACAGTTTTTGATTGTCTGAGTTTAAAGTTTTATGCCAATGCCTCGAACTAATTCTATAAAAGGATTCATTTGAAATATTCTTTAAAATGTATCTCAGCTTTGATTTTCTCTGCTCGTCTCTGTTGAAATAAATAAGTATCTCAGCTTTTTTTTAATCTCTGCTCATCTCTGTTGAAACAAATAAATAAGTATCTCAGCTTTGTTTATCTCTGCTCATCTCTGTTTAAACAAATAAGTATCTCAGCTTTGTTTATCTCTGCTCATCTCTGTTTAAACAAATAAGTATCTCAGGTTTGTTTATCTCTGCTCATCTCTGTTGAAACAAATAAGTATCTCAGCTGTCGGGATCATTGCTATTTTTGTATGTAATCCTTGAAAAAAGCTCATGCCGAAAAATTAGACGTTGTATATTTTTCATTATTTGTGTTTTTTCTCACTTTTCTTATTCCCTCTATCGCTTTGTAAAACTATAATATACACCTTTAACCACCTGTTCTACATTCTAACTAGACTTCACAGAAACTACAACTGTGTCCAAAAAAAAGACAAGCATGCAATTATTTGTGGAAAACCGTTGCGGAAGCCCCACGTGCCTTGGCCACTCAAGGTTCAGAGAGAGAGAGAGAGAGAGAGAGAGAGAGAGAGAGAGAGAGAGAGAGAGAGAGAGATCTAGTCTAAGAGTAATGGTATGTCTGATCTTGACAGTCTGAATGTATTCATGTATGTGTTTTCATTACAGCGCCACGTTCAAGCTCTAAATACTATGGAACTGTGAACTGTATTCGTTGTCAGAAAATAATAATATGTCATAAAATATACAGCAGAATGACAAAGTTTATTTTTAACGTGTCATACATCAAGCAATGAAATGTGAAAATTATGAAATCCGTTTCATTCTTTTCTGAACTTTATTCTTTAATCATGTGCGTGTGTGTGTGATTTGCGTGTGAATGCGTGCGTGTTGTTTATGTGCGTGCGTGCGTGTTGTGTTTTGTGCGTGCGTGCGTGCGTGTATGTTTTGTGTGTTTATGGGCTGCATTTATAACTTTTTACATAAAGTGTGCCATAATCTTGCTCCCCAAAACGCTGCGCGAATGTAACTTTAAAGGTGATAACAACACCCGAAACTGTTCTGACAACCTAATCTTAAGAATTCCGAATCAAAATTATACATAAGAAGTCATAGACATTATGACTGTACCATTATGTAGCTTTATCACAAGACTACAACTTTTCCTCACTTTGTTCCTGTGCTTTCTGCATAATTTGTTTTTTTATGTGACTTTTTCCCCCTATAAATCTATGTGTTTAATCTTGTTCAGAGTTAGTCACGGCAGTACACGTCAAACAAAAATATACAATACAAAAGCTCGGCCTCAGTTTTAGTCAGCATAGAATGGTATCTAAAATGAGTAGAATTCTCTAACATTTAAAAAGTCAAGCCAATCTCAGACCAAAGAAATACTGTTTTATTACCACGGTTTGGTAATCAATTCTGGCTTGACTTTTGCTTTCTCGACTCTCTTTCCAACACTGTTCAGTGCTTTATATAGTCCTGTGTCGACCTAGTCTAGACATTAGCAAACATTGCCAAGCTGGAAGAAAACAGCATTAGAGACTAGCAAACCACCAACGGTGAGCCTATATGCTATGTATCTGTACCCTCATCCACACAGTCTTGTTTTCTCACTATCCACACAGTCTTGTTTTCTCACTATCCACACACTCTTGTTTTCTCACTATCCACACACTCTTGTTTTCTCACTATCCACACACTCTTGTTTTCTCACTATCCACACACTCTTGTTTTCTCACTATCCACACACTCTTGTTTTCTCACTATCCACACACTCTTGTTTTCTCACTATCCACACACTCTTGTTTTCTCACTATCCACACACTCTTGTTTTCTCACCATATCCTCAGCTGCATTTTTTTTACTCTAACGAAACACCCTACTGTGTTTTCTCCTTTATTTTTTCTTCCTCTTCTCTCTTTGCTTTATAATCGAATGGAGTGAATAGTGCTATATATTGAATACTGCTGTCCATTTGTCACCTATTAATCTTCATCTAAACGTTCTGTCTTTTTCATCCACAACATCTATCTTTGTTAGTAACATGACCGTCACTGGTGTTTTTTTTCCTCAACCCAGTAGTGTGTCAAAAACCATCCAATAATTTACCAAAGCAATGTCATTCTTTTATTGCATATGACAAACATCTTGCTGTTT
This sequence comes from Achatina immaculata, assembly GCA_009760885.1. NCBI lineage: Eukaryota > Metazoa > Mollusca > Gastropoda > Stylommatophora > Achatinidae > Lissachatina > Lissachatina immaculata. The sequence continues at coordinate 18,972,531 of CM019718.1, read as the reverse complement.
TCAGACATCTTGTTTCATATATTTGATTAAGTTCTGTGGGTAAATGTTTGGTATTTCCTTTCACATGCACAGCAGTGCATTTTATCTCAGGAGAAGCTAAACAAAATTGACAACGTGTGCATTGCAATGTTGCTATTTCAGACTGACATTCCTTGCTGTTTTAGCGATATCGATTTATCAAATTAATCAAATCAAATTAGAGGGTTAATTATAATCTTTTTCTTTGCGACAGACAACATTGGCCATTGAGGCTGAATGTTTCAGTTTTTATACTAATTCACCGATGACAATGTACCTTTTAAATACCTTCTCTTCTATCAACTCACAGACAACATTGTACCTTTTAAATATCTTCGTTTTCCCTAGAACGTACATGCTCCCGTGTCATCTATCTGTCGTTTATTAAAGAATCACTTCAACTTTCTCAATCACGCCCAAAAGTACTGTGCCAATTTCGTGCAATATTCAGAGAACAGTTATTTAACAGTATTTGCAGCAAATATCACACTTTATAGTTCTACACTGGTCGGCTTAAGAAAATGTTACACTTTATAGTACTACACTGATCCGTCTAATAAATTGTCACATTTAACATTGGTTAGCCTAAGAATGAAAGATATATCTTGTTTGAGGTCTTATTGTCTGGATTTTTCCAGGTACATAGCCTTCGTGGGTTTTGCTGGTACCAGGTGGTGCCAATAACAATATTGTGGCTTTTTGCCCGTCCGACCAGTCTGTCTCCTCTGTCTTTACGCTTTACATGACCATAACCTCCTCCTACCTGATTATGAAGATCGAAAAAATGGGACTACCCCTTAGAGGTTTTCCAGTTCTTAACGATACATTTCTATATGAAAGTCACATGGGCCTTGGAATAGTCATTGTCCCATAACATACGCAGGAGCACTTTAATATGGAGCTGATGTTGTGCTTCGTCAAAAAATAGTTGTTCCGTTTTTACTGATTTAAGACATCAGATGGTCGCAGAAATCTTGTTCATTAAAGACTTTATCTCGCATATGAGAAAGATATTTCTGCTGAGAAAGATCACACTGGAAATGTACATAAGTAAATTCTGCTATAGTTCGTTCTCTCTCTCTCTCTCTCCCCAGACACACACACACACACCAACGGTATTAATAAAGAGAAAAAGAGTGTGAACTTTAAATTGGCTATAGCGCGTTCTATTTCAGGTATTCAAAGTCTGAGTGTCGCAGCATCCCAGGTGTTGATATAACTGGACGAGTAACTATTATAAAATTAAAGAAGAGAAAACTGAACAAGACATTGGAGAGAACAAGATGAACATAAAGGAGACAAAAGAGTGTAAAGCGAAAAAGCTCTATTTTATTCAGTGCATGATTCCATTTAGTTTTGTCAAAGAAGGCTAGAAATACCTATAGAACCTGAAAGTGCCAGCTTCAACACATGATGTGTATATATCAAATATATAGTTAGTCTCTCATCTGTTTGAAGAAAAATATATATGTTCATTTCACAGCACTGTTATCATGTTCATGTTTCTCCATGTGACCCCAAGAAAATAAAATCATTCAATTTTTTATCATGTGCCTATTGACTGTAATTATTCAGTATAATGAGTTGCCTGACTGGAACTTACTTACTGGTACTTTAAGTAACAACCCAGCCACCTCTCAGTGAGGTCGTTCATTTTCTCCAGGCCAGTGGTTCTGAAAAGGTTTTCGGAAGTATTTTATAAATTCTGCTGTGTTTTTGCAGGAAAAATGTTACTCACCAGTACTGATATCCTTGTAAGTAACAATAAACGCCCTATGTGTAAATATTAAAATACCTGTATTGATCGCAAACAAAAATCAATACCATTTGAAGAGAAATTTGATGTGATAATAGTAAACCCTTTAGTGTGAAATAACTCGCCTGTGACATTGTTTGTGAAATGGGAATAAAGAAATCTAGACAGCACACTAAAGATGTTACAGATAAAATGAAAGCAAGGTGTACTACAGAGACAAAGCTGAGTTAAGCAAAATAAAAAAAAACCAGTTTGCCGAGGAAATTTCACAAGTAGTTGTAGGTCTAAGGAAACAATTAGTCAACATTCATCTATGACTAGCTTCCTACTGATGGATTAAAAGTGGCAGTGCAGCAAAAATTAGATATCTTTCCTTTTTTTAAACTACTTCTCAAGGGAAAAAAATCCACTCCTGAAACAAGCCATTCACCTCACCACTTTTGTTCTACTTTCATCTAATCATTCTCCATCGAGCACAGCCGGTTCTAAGGACTGTTATAGCCGGAGGTAGGGTGGGGGATACGCTCTCCACTCCAATGAAATGTCTCCAAGGTGTGCGTCTCAAATAGCCTCTACAGTCAAGTCCAGCTCCTGGCCTTCCCGTGCCAGAACTGTTCAAACTGACAAGAGAAGGGGCGAAGGTAAATATCTGACGCCTGAAAACCAGACGTTTCGGGTAGATGAGAGTCATGTTTGGTTGCTTATCTACCGCTGCTGGCGATATTCTTCAGCTGCCGTGTGTGGAGTGGAGCTCCTCTCGGCCAATGAAGAAAGATGCAAATCGGGTTGCCGCGCGGCGCCACTGTGGAAAAGGTGAAAGAAAGAGGTCAGGACTGCTCAAATCACGGCACCTCTTGTCTGGAGGTCGGCCACGTCCTATATGCACTCAAATCGGGCGAAATGCCTGAACCGGCTTAACCCAGAGACACTGCTGGCGAGATTTTTCGGATGTAGCGCATGAATTATAACTCCTCCCGGCCAAGGAAGAAATTGCGAAAACGAAATTAGGGTTACTGTGCGGCGCCGATGTGAAAAGGTGATGGAAAGGATAAAGTGAAGCTTAATCTGTATGTCTAGTGGTCTCGTTGCGAGAGCTACTCATACCCAGGCGCCTCTGCTCTAGAGGCTGGCCACGTCCGATATTCACCCATACTGGTGAAATATGCTTAAACCGGCTTAAACCAGGGTTGAAACTTGATGGCTACTCATGTCACGGTACCTCCGCTCTAGAGGTCGGTCACGTCCTAAACAAGCCCATACTGTGATAATATGCTTAAACCGGCTCAACCTAGGGGTAAAACTTACTAGTGGCGAGGATTCGTCCTCCTGGACAAAAGCTCCGTACTGGTCACAACTAGGAAGGGGAGCGGCCACAACCAGAAAATGCTGAAGTCGGAGACACTGGACCAGTGCAGTCTAGATAGGCAACCACCTCTCAGCCGGCGGGGATGTATGCATATCCTAATAATGCTGAGGTTTTCCGGCGAGAAAGTCCAAAACTAGGCTGAATGGGCTATCACCTATCACCCAGCGGGGATATACTGATATCCAAAACACATCGAGGTTTTCCTTTGAGAAAGTCCAACTCTAGATTAAACTGATGCAACGAAAACCGCGGTGTCACGCATTCCCGCTTCTGAGACCCACCAAGACTATAGGCTCAAGCCCTGCGATACTCTGAACCTCTTGTGGTCCTCTCATGAATCTCGTGTGGTCCTTTCGGGGACCACGGGGGGGGGGGGAACCATGGGACCTATCGAGGACCACAGGAGCAAATTCAGTTGGATCACGGGGCGGTCATGGTGGTAGAAACGAACGAAGAAGAAAAAGAGTACAGCCGAAGTTCATGAGCATATCAAAAACTGCAACGTTCAAAGCTGTGTTTCTGACTCTTTCATTAAAACCATCTTCAAGTTTTCCAAATGTAATAGTAATAGTTCATGCTTTTCTGTGTTATTAAATTACACCAATTTAGCCATTTTATTTTCAGCAAGTTAAAATATGTAATAAAGCAATAGCGTTGCCACGAGTAATTTTGTTTAAAATCTGTGCCAAACTCTTTCTCTTAGAAATCTCCTCTTATTTTTAGAGCCAGAGTTTTTAATCCATCTATGAAGAAAAATATGAGAAGCTCCATGAACATGAACAAACTTTGAGGAGTTCCATGAACGTGAAAAAATAATTATATGAACTATTCTACACAGTGAAACATACTGACAAGTAGTTTAAGTCAGATTACAACTTTCACAGAATACCGTTTTCCATGTTACATAACATTGTCCACCTATAATCTGTCACTAACCATTCATTCGTTTACACTGTTGTATTGATAATATCTATTTTGATACCACAACTATCATCATCATCATCATCATCATGTGCCGTGCCGACTGGTGTTGGCTATTATGCTTCTACAGAGTACCCGATCCTTCATGCAGGCCATCAGTTCAGTTGGTGATCTCCTCTCACACCATCCTGTCAGACTGTCCAGTATCATTTATCTTGGTCTTCCTCTTGATCTTCTTCCTTCTATTTTTCCTGTTGTTATAATATTTTCAATGCCCCCTCTTCTCATTGCATGTCCTATGAAAGTACATTGTCTCTCTCTTATCTTTTTGACAAGGTTTTTTTGTCTCTCCAGCTCTTCTCATACATTGTTCATTAGTTATTTTTGCTGTCCACAACTATATTTACAAGTATACCATGTGATCTAAAGAGTAAGCAATGTTTACAACCAAAGGACGAATATCAGCAAAAAATAAACTGCTTACTCACCTGAACCGGGCACAATAATATTGAAAATGCAAAAGACAATAGCCAAAGGTACTGGCATGCAAGGTATAGCATTGTACAGGGAGCCATGTTTCTCTGCGATCTCTAGAATTTCGTGGTCTTCATCTGGCACAGAATTTCGGTTCCGAGCTGCGCTTACAGACAACCTTTCAGACCTGACGGACATGTCTGCTAGGCAGGATGAAACTGAAGTAGACACTCCAAACGGGATGGATAAAAAGCGTATGAAATGTACAGCTGATAAAATCTGTGAGGACTATTTTGTCACTTGTTATATATCCTGGAGTTCTCACTTTCAGATTAGTATCTATTCCTCTGCTAAATAGATGGAGCGATCTGTATCACGTAAACAGTATCACTTAAATTTGTATCGTACAATCTTAGGATCTCCGAAAGTATGATTTATATGTCAAAGTTTACTCTTTTGAAACAAAAAGAAAAACCAGAAACGTCCTTGCTGATCTTCACAAATTCTGAAAACATAGCAATCCCGGAGAACAAGGGGTGTTCATTCTCGGAAGAAATACTGAGACAGTCCGATGAATAATACCTGTATTTAGAAGGGTAGTCTTAAAATCATTAACATATATGTAAAAAACAGTAATTAAACTAAAGCACACGCTATTTATACCTTCAGCTCTCATCTGAGTATGAGAGTTTCAGATTCAGACTTACACTCCATTTTTTTGTAAATTATTAATAAAAACGCCTCTAATTTCTATTCGGTCAGACGCATAAAAAAAAAAACTTTGGTTATAAATTAGAGGAACTTGTTGAGCAGAAGATTTGTTTGAACATCTCATCATAACGTTATATTTGATTAAACCTGCACATAAAGAAGCTCAGCTCAGAGTACATCACATCTGTGCACAAGTTTAAGCCAGCGCTTTCCAGACATTTCTCATGCGTCCTAATTCTGTGCTTATTTTCTTTTTAATTTTTGCATATCACTATGCAAATTTTTGTTATCACTTTAAATAAGATTCTATAAATTTCGAAATGTTAATTATTACGTTTAATAAAACGTTACAAACATTCAAATATTAGTTATCACATCTAAGAAGATGCTATAAACCTGCACATATTAATTATCACATGCTAATTAATCACATGTTATCAGTTTAAGAAAGTGGGATAAATATGCATATGTTGGTTATCAAGATTAAGAAATTGTTAACATTCAGTTATTAGTTGTCACGTTTAAGAAAGTGTTATAAGCATTCATATGTTAGTTAACACATTTTTAAAAAGTATACATATTCAAATGTTAGTTATCACATTTAGGAAAGTGTTATAAACATTAAAATATCAGTTATCACGTTTAGAAAAGTATTCTAAACATTCAAACATTATTTATCACGTTCAAGAAAGTTTTATAAACATTCAATTGTTAATTATCACGTCTAAGAAAGTGTTATAGACATTTATATGTTAGTTATCACGTTTGAGAAAGTGTTATAAATAATCAAATGTTAGTTATCACGTTTACAGAAGTGTTATAGATATTTATATGTTGGTTATCACTTTTAAAAAAGTGCTGTAGACATTTAGTTATCACATATCACGTTTAAGAAAGTTCTATAAACGTTCAAATGCTAGTTATCACGTTAGTTATGAACATGCGTTTTCTACTTTTCTGTTAAACATTTCTCAAATGATTGAGAAGAAAAAAGAATTTGAAACTTATTAACAAGAAATTAAAATAAGAACACATTTAATATTTTTGATCCTTCATATTTAAGTGAAAACGATGGAATGCGAAGAATATTTTTAAACTGATTTAATAGCTAGCGTTATCTGTGGTACTAACAAATGAACCTTGGTGTGTCTTCAGTGATGCCGGTACAACTGATAATGTCCATTAAAGGCAGCACTAGTGCCCCTAATATTAAACATAATGTGCTAACACCTAATGATGACAAACAATGGCTAAGAACAAACATAAGAACGTTCTGAACAACATTTCAAGTACCACTGATCATAAATTGTCTTATCTTACCTCGTCACGTCATCTGAGGAACACACATATTAACATACCCACACACACTCACATACATACATATCATGCAAATGGACTGGATTCAAGTAACTGATGTGTAAATTTCTCTATGAAGAAAGTAAACAACATATGATAAAGTTATTCCATATTTCCAAAAAAAATTTCCGAACTCTTTTAACTCCAAAACAAGACTGGTAGTGCTGGAAGACCTTGAACATTTATGCACATCGATGCTCAGAGCGAACTTCAAGCAAGTAAAATGAAAAGTAGCACGTTTATAATTCAAGGCACATTTTAAAATTATAGAATAAGTACCTTCCACGTTCTTTGTATCAACATTTGTCATCAAAATGTATTCTGGCAGAGCAGGGAAATTAATTCAAGAATGAAAGAGTTAAAACGTATAACATCAATACAGTGTAGGGAATAAAATCAAACTAGCGTTCTAAAATTGACCAGATGTATCAGGTAATCCAGTTTGACAGCCAGTGAGCGTTTGTAGGACATGCCAAAGATTCACTAGTAGAAAATCTGTCATTTACATGTCTTGTCGTATACTCGTATCGAAAAAACGCCTTCTGAAATTGAGAGGTTTTATTTGTGACAAGAACGGCTAAGGCCAAGCGTTACAAAGTGAACTAATTAAAGTCCACCACCATCCTACATTATTTCTCCTTGTAAGAGAATGGTTGAACACAGTGAATGATCAGAGAGAAGAAGATAGGAAACAAAAAAGAGCATAATGTTATAATAATAGATCCCTTTGAACTGCACAAGTCGAGCAAGATGCTCCTTCCTTAGAAACAATTTACTCCGGTTATAATCTCTTTTTCAATGACCAAGTTGTATTTCGTTTTTTTTTGTCCTCATATTTTACGTTTTCACATAAGGTTACAATATTTACTCATATATATATACATATATACTGTTTTATATATATATATATACTCATATATACTGTTATATACATATAGCACTCACGCCATTTTTTATGTCCCCCCGGGGACTTTATAATAAAGCGTTATATAAGATCACAGAAGGGTAATCATAACCACTTTAACCAACCAAACCTATAACTACACAGATCATTAATTACAATAACTCATTAATTCTGTGTGTAAACGAAAGTCTGGACATATTTTTGTAAAAAAAAAAACAAAGAATTCACACTATGTAGTTAAATATTTGTTGAAGCGGCCATCCTCTTATCTGATCGCTTTCATTCTCACTTTTAGAATGTGCCAGGTACCAATTTCTACAGCTGATTGAACTGGGCATCTCCGGCCAGATTAGAACAACAGGCATTTATGTCGCAGCAGAAATCATACATAAATATCAAGAAGCTCCTTCTATTTTTCTATTTTCCAGAATCTACATCTTTGGTACTGTAATTCAGTTCATTTAAACCCTTAACCTGGATGGCCATAAAAACATTAATCGCCAAACATATTATACATGGAGCAAAATATCTCTCTCTCTCTCTCTCTTTCTCGGTCTCTCATTCCCTCACTCACTCACTCATTTTCTAAAAAAATTGTTTTCCGACCGCCTTTACAGACAGACAGACAGACAGACAGACAGACAGACAGACAGACAGACAGACAGACAGACAGACAGACAGACAGACAGACAGACAGACAGACAGACAGACAGACAGACAGACAGACAGACAGACAGACAGACAGACAGACAGACAGACAGACAGACAGACAGACAGACAGACAGAGACAGACAGACAGACAGACAGACAGACAGACAGACAGACAGACAGACAGACAGACAGACAGACAGACAGACGACAGACAGACAGACAGACAGACAGACAGACAGACAGACAGACAGACAGACAGACAGACAGACAGACAGACAGACAGACAGCAGACAGACAGACAGACAGACAGCAGACAGACAGACAGACAGACAGACAGACAGACAGACAGACAGACAGACGACAGACAGACAGACAGACAGACAGACAGACAGACAGACAGACAGACAGACAGACAGACAGACAGACAGACAGACAGACAGCAGACAGACAGACAGACAGACAGCAGACAGACAGACAGACAGACAGACAGACAGACAGACAGACAGACAGACGACAGACAGACAGACAGACAGACAGACAGACAGACGACAGACAGACAGACAGACAGACAGGACAGACAGACAGACAGACAGACAGACAGACAGACAGACAGACAGACAGACAGACAGACAGACACAGACAGACAGACAGACAGACAGACAGACAGACAGACAGACAGAACAGACAGACAGACAGACAGACAGACAGACAGACAGACAGACAGACAGACAGACAGACAGACAGACAGACGACAGACAGACAGACAGACAGACAGACAGACAGACAGACAGACAGACAGACAGACAGACAGACAGACAGACAGACAGACAGACAGACAGACAGACAGACAGACAGACAGACAGACAGACAGACAGACAGACAGACAGACAGACAGACAGACAGATAAAAAGCGGACAATCCGTACATTCGGGACAGTAGTAGTCGGGAAGGCTGACGAACAGTAAAAACAGTGTAGATTAGCTTTTATATTTGTCAGGAATCCTTTAACTCGTGGCTCGAAAACTCGCATCATTTTACGTCTACTGTGAGACCACCAGAGAGAAAAAAATGTTCCATGCAACAGTTTAACAGTCTATTGGGAACAATGTGATATCAAAGTATGACATTAGAAATAACATTCGTTTTCTATAAATTATTTTATACAGATCGGACAGCATAATATCACCAAACAACATTTGAAATGTCTTTCTTATTACATACTTCTTCTTGACAACGTTGTTGCACCAACATAGACCTAAACATGGCTGAGTACATTAATTGTTTGTGTGCTAATGACTGACGGAGAGCTGCTGGTTGATTACAGATATCACTGAAAAAGGCGTTCACACACTCGTGCCTGCGTTATAATCATCATCTTGTGCCGTCTCCACGAGAAAGAGTGGCTGTAGTAGTCCTCCAGCTTGTTGTTCCGTTTTCACAGGGCACTAGGTGAAACTGAAACCATTCCTTTTTTATGGTGTTCGTCAGTCTCTACCACTGCCGCCCTCTTGTACTTTTTTCCTTCTATTTTTCCATATGATAAGGCTTTTATTATTGTATTATGCCTTTTGATATGACCGAAATATGTATTTCAATTTCAGTTGATTTAGCAGTTCTTTTTATTTCTTTTTCATTTTCTATCTTGGAATTCGCCATATTCTCTTGTGTATCCACATTTCAAATGTCTTTTCATTTTCTTATTTAATGCGATGCTTCTACACATTAAGCTGTGTGGCGTATACATAACATTTAACGACTCTCAATTTTAGTTTGCTGAATGTACATTTAACCATGAGTATTCTTCTATTTTCTAATATTCTTCTAATCGTTATAGTATTAATAATATATTATACTATACTATAATATAGTATTTTGTATATATATATATATATATATTGTATATAGTATATTATCATTTTATATTGCCCCAATTCTGCTATAATATACTATTCATATACTGAAAAGATAGACAGGAAATTAGACTCTTTTGAAAACAAATGCCTAAAGAAAATACTCGGTGTCAAGTGGAACGAATTCAAGAACAATGCAGAGATAAGACAGATGACTGAACAACAACCAGTCTCATAGGTGATCAGGAAAAGGAGATGGACATATGTTGGTCACTTGATGAGAGGAAATGATCAGAGAATCGCAGAACAAGCTATCAAGTGGAACACAACAGGCCGAAGAAAAAGAGGCAGACCGCGTTAGACCCTGAAGAGGACATTGCTAAGAGAGGCCAAATTAACAGGCATAAAGGCCCTTGATGAGGTTGAAAGACTCGCCGAAGACAGGAAAAATTGGCAAACTACTTTGCGAGCCCTATGTGACGTTTAACGGCACGAGAAGGGTATAAGATATAAGAAGATACTATTCATAATGGTATTCCTCTAATCTTTTTTAACGTGTATTCCAAATTTATGAATTTTGCTGCCTAATTTACTATGACAGTCGGCTAGACCTTGCATCTATTTCATTATGTAGCGTGTCACGTTATAATTACATTGCTTAAATGCCACTCTCTGTGCCTGTCTCCAGTCTCATATATTTTTTTGTGCATGTTCATTTTTACCTGAATTAATGCGTCCTTTTAAAAATCTTTTTAACCTCAGCAATACATTTTCCTTTCTGTTGTGTCTTCAGCTCATTTATTCTTTCTTTGTATGTATTCTGAGTCCTCTCCCCAGACTCTTTCATGTCATCCTCTTTTTTTTCAGTAAAGATATAGTGCTCTCCTCGTGTTTGTTTCCAGAAAAAATACACACACAGATGCATACACAAACATACACAGACACAACCAATTTTTAGAAAGCATCTTTTATTTTACTTATGGCTTGTGGCATAAATCAACTTGTTGAGGTGTAGAAAACTGAAGGAAATGAAAAGCGACAGAAATGTGTGGACAGTTCAAAAGGTACGTTATTTTTTATGTGTTCCTACTTATTACTATAATACATTTTATACTCGGATCATAACCACCTTTCTTTTTGCCTTGTTTTTATCTGTAAACATATCTTGCTGGATGAAGACACAAGTCCTTATGGAATTATTTATTAAGCAAAGAGTTGCCCCAATCATTTTTCACAACCAATCACCGTTCTCACTCTGTATGCATACACAGAGGGTTGACAGATCCTGAAAAAAAGAGAAAAAACCGAGACTTTTTTTTCAGGGTGATAAACAGTAACAGACATGGCCTAAGATCTAAGAATTTTGTTTTCAATTAGCCCATCTGAGAAAAGAGTGTAAGATACCCCATACTAATGACATTGTTCATCTCAGAAGAGCAGAAATTATTAGTATTTCATGTATCTTTAATATCTATGTTTAATGTTTTATACTTTGCATGCATTCTGAAATTAAAATAGCTAAATATCAATTCATGGTATGTAGAACATTCACTATCTGAGTACAAATTTGTTTTACTGTCGGATATTTACCTTCAAGATCATGCATTATCCTGCCGTCCTACGTCCTGTCCCTAGTATTTGTCCTACTTGTAACTTCTGGAAAGAAGATCTTGTCGTTGAAATAATGATAGAATTCTGAGCAGCTCATTCGATAATTAAAAGCACATTTAATTATTGTTTTAACTGTTGAGAAGTGAAGACGATTTCTTTCCTCTGTAAATTACATTCGTAAGGGAAAATACCCTTTCCACATTTGCATTATGTTCAGGAACACTAAAGATAAATTCACAGTTTTAATAATTCCGAGTACTGCTCCAAAGATTCACTCCAAAGGTCCACTTCTCCTACTGGACGTGTTATTCCATTTGTCCTTCTCCTATGCGAGTGCTGCCTCAATGCTTCAGATATGTCAGCTGATCAAACAATAGTGAGTTGACTGCCTTCATCTTGCAGAAACTTTACAGGCTCTTCCACTTCAAACCATGCTGATACGTAGCCTAAGAGCATCCACTCACAGATGGAAAATTCATTCAAATGTGTCAGCCACAGGCGTGAAATGTTTCATAAAACTCTTCCACCTCAACACAATATTTATATCTACACCTGATAGGCCTATTTCATATTCTCCCTCTTTCACAACAGATTTCACTTTTAGAGAAAGAAATCTTTCTTCTTTCCGCTGTTTCATGAATGTAATGGTTTCCTCTAAAATTACACTTACTTCTAAGACGCTAATATCTACCTTCTCCAGTTTAAGTACTTGTCTGTTAAATAATATTCATCTGGATTTGGACAAACCAGAGTTAGAGCTCGCTTAGGGAATTTTCAAACAGGGTAATCAAGACTTTTGGTGCTTTTATTTCTGAAAGTAAAAGCGATTTTAGTGCTTCGTAAAGTTTCGGTACTCTTTCCACTGCAGACGCAAAGGTAAAAAAAAAAGGTAAAGGTAATCCTGTCATGCCTTAGAGGCACATAGGGATATGGTGTTAGTGCCCATATTTTCCTTGACCTGTCAGCACATTAGAGGGTGATATGGTCAGTATCACACCTGGCCGCCTTTCCTTCCCCAACTCCAGAAGAAGTCGGGTATCCACTTCTACAGCTGGGTGACTGAGGTGCCTCCGGCCGGATTCAAACCCCCGACCTTCGCCATGAGAGACCAGTGCACTAACTACTTCGCCACTCAGACACCCTACCAACCTTTTTTTTTTTTGTTTATGTGCCAGCAATCTGCGATATTCTACATCTACAAGTTTGCAAAATTCTTTCAGGCGCTCCTTGCGTACAGTACATATTGAACACTTTAATTATTAGTTTCCACATCTGCAGCTAGAACATCAGCAGAACATCACCTGCTGCCTTTATCGCATTATGAAGTATGTGCGCGAGGTATTCAACACCGAGAAGGTTTTCATTTAGTTCATCTTCAATTCTGTGAGCACAAAGTTCATACCTGTTCGTCGTACTCCATCAAAATTCGTATTTGCATTGTCGCCATAGAACGCAGTGCATTTATGTTTATCAATCTAGTTCTGTTCTAATGCATTAACACAGTAATTGCTTATTTCAGAAGCTGTTTCACATTTTTGAAGAGCCTAGTTTAAACACTTTTGTAGTCATGCCATGTTTAGAACTAAAGTACTGAGCAATCAATGGGAAAATTTTCTCGGCATCATGGTTACTAGTGTAATAATGAAATAAAAGGTTTATCTCTATTTTTATATGTGTGTTTTACATTTATTTCTATTTTTTACATTTAATAGGATTATTCGGGTCTTTTCTTAAATGTATTTCTTAAATGGGAGTAGTTGGTTATCCTTTTATCACTCCGGTACACTCATTTCTATTTCTGGTTTCTACTCAATACTCCAATAAGGACATTTGCTTCGATAAATATTTATATGTCTTCCAACTGCAAGATCTTGATTTTGCAGATGAAATAACTCTTATCAGTGACAATGTGAAATCAATGGCTAGTAAAATAGGACTTGAAATTAACAAGGATAAAACAAAAATAATGATACTTCTAATTAACCACGAAGGACAAATATACGTAGAAGGAACAGCTGTTGAAGAAGTAAACTATTTTGCATATATCGGCAGATACATAGACCAAGATGGTGACACCAGAAAGGAAGTTTGAATTAGAATTGCCAAAGCAGCAAGAATCTTGAGAACAGATGGTATTAAAAAGTTATAAGCATAAAAACCAAGTTAAGATTGTTCAATTGTAATTGGAAGAAGGGAATCATTGTTAAAATACCAAAAAAGGGCAACCTTAGTGACTGTAACAACTGGAGAGGAGTAACCTTAATATCAGTTGTGTCAAAAGTATTTTGCAAGGTCATTTTGAATAGACTCAAAGATATAGTGGATACTGCAATGAGAGAAGAACAAGCAGGATTTCGAAAAGGGAGAAGCTGTCTCGACCAGATCTTTACTCTCAGAATAATACTTGAAGAACATATTGAAAAGCAGAAACCATTAATACTGAATTTCATAGATTTTAAGAAGGCATTTGATAGCATACACAGAGATTCATTATGGAGAATTTTAGGTCTGTATGGAATACCATCTAAAATTGTCAACATCATTAAGAACTTATACAATGGATATGGTTGTGCAGTCAAGACAGAAGAAGGGATGAGTGAATGGTTCCAGATTGAAACAGGCGTGAAACAAGGATGTATACTGTCTCCTTTACTTTTTGGGATTACAATAGACTTCATAATGACAAAATGCTGCACAGGCAACACAGGTATTGACTGGGTACATGGGACCCAACTAGAAGATCTTGATTTTGCTGATGACATAACTCTTATCAGTAATAATGTGAATTCCATGCAAGAAAAAACAGATAGCCTATCTTCACTGGCTAGCAAAATAGGACTTGAAATTAACAAGGACAAAACAAAAATAATGAAAATTCCCATCAATCAAAATGGAAAAATACACATAGAAGGGACAGATATTGAAGAAGTCAATCAATTTGCATACCTTGGCAGCTACATAGACCAGGATGGTGACACTAGAAAGGAAGTTAGGATCAGAATTGCAAAAGCAGCTTCAATCTTCAAGAATCTTGAGAACATATGGAATTCAAAAGTTATAAGCACAAAAACCAAGTTAAGACTATTCAATTCAAATGTAATATCCACCCTCATTTATGCATGCGAAAGCTGGAAAACAACTAAAGAAATAGAAAAGAAATTAGACTCTTTTGAAAACAAATGTTTAAGGAAAATACTCGGCATCAAGTGGAATGAATTCAAGAACAATGCAGAGATAAGACAGATGACTGAACAACAACCAGTCTCACGGGTGATCAGGAAAAGGAGATGGACATATGTTGGCCACTTGATGAGAAGAAATGAGCAGAGAATCCCAAAACAAGCTATCAAGTGGAACACAACAGGCCGAAGAAAAAGAGGCAGACCGCGTGAAACTCTGAAGAGAACATTATTAAGAGAGGCCAAGTTAACAGGCATAAAATCCTTTGTTGAGGTTGAAAGACTCGCCGAAGACAGGAAAAATTGGCGAACTACTTTGCGAGCCCTATGTGACGTCTAACGGCACGGGAAGGATATAAGATATAAGATAAGAAGATTGTTCAATTCAAACCTAATATCCACCCTCATTTCTGCATGTGAAAGCTGGAAAACAACTAAAGAAATATACAAAAAATGAGACTCTTTCGAAAACAAATGTCTAAGAAAATACTTGGTATAAAGTGGAACGAATTCAAGAACAACGCAGAGATAAGACAGATGAACATATAGCAACCTGTCTCATGGGAGATCAGAAAAAGAAGATGGACATGTGTCGATAATGTGATGAGAAAAACAATAAGAGAATCCCCAAACAAGCTATCAAGTGGAACACAACAGGCCAAAGAAAAAGAAGTCGACCACGGGAAACTCTAAAGAGGACATTGTTAACAGAGACCAGATCAATCCCTTGATGTGATTGAAAACTCGCCGAAGACAGGAAATCTTGGCAAACTACCATGTGGGCCCTATGTGACGTTCAGCGGCAAGGCAAGGATGTAAGATAAGTAGTTGTAGTAGTAGTGGATCAGTATTGAATGTACTATTTCAACAGTCTGTTTTGTAAAGCCGGTTTGCCCTATTCAGGGATATATGTTTATATCTCACATCTTGTTTTGTATAGACGATAAGCACATTCCTTTGTTACATTTGTTCCATATTCTTTTGTGATGTCCAGGAATTTATATATATATATATATATATATATATATATATATGCATATATTAATAATATATTAATTAATATATATCTTATATCCTTTCTGTGCCGTTAAACGTCACATAAGGTTCGCAAGGTAGTTCGCCAATTTTTCATAGTCTGTTTTTTTGTGAATGGAATTCATTGTTACTTATATATATATACATATATATATATATATATATATATATATATATATATATATATATATATTCATCTCTCATAGAAGAAATCAGTACTGAATGTACTAGGTAATACTTTGTACACATAATCACATACATAATATTACATTTATCTATTTTGTACTTCTGTAAATATCTTCCCGACTTCACATTTTCTTTATTTATCTGTACTTAATGTTTTTTCTGTAAATATCTTCCCGACTTCACATTTTCTTTATTTATCTGTACTTAATGTACTCTAACCTCACAAGCTGCAAATTACATATACAACAAAAGAGAAGATATGCCCATTGATTCTGTACTGACAGATATAAACTACACACATATATTACACACATACACTACAATATATACTACAGTATATACTGCATGTACTACAATATATACTACATATACTACAATATATACAATATATACAACATATACTACACATGAACTACACATATACACTACAATATTTGCTCACGTGAGTCAATGGGTCAGGGGAGATCACATCTCTTTGCAACCATACTTCTTTCTTACGACGACTCATAAGTTACTTACTTGATTGAGGACTGCTAAACATTACCAAAGAGCCCCCACCCACCCCCCTCCATCCTACAAGGAATAGCCTCCAGTTCAACTCCGACATGAACCCATGACTGAAGAATCTTATTCTTCCGGGCCTTATATACTAAGCGCCCCCTGAAATTTTCCATTCCTATAACGAGTCTAAACCTGTTGTTTCACTGACATTAAGAATTTCCACTTAGACCGGTCTTAGATTGGTCATGCGTCGCGAGTGGTCATTGCGACACATGCGACTAACAGCCTTGGCCTACCTTAACAAGCAACATTGGACTGCCTACGTCACTAAAATAGTGTTCCTCTTGTACACTAGAGTCGATAACAATACCAAAATATTTTCCATTTGCTAAATCATCACATAATTGTTTGGTAGCTTCATGAGCTAAAATGGATTTTCTGTTGCTGTTGAAATTAGTTCTCCCCAGTGCCACATTTTTTACTGTTCTGAAATCATTAAGTTTTAGAGTTTAACTTGGTAGTGCAATTCAGTGAATTGAACTACATATGATGTTTAATTGTGTGATAGCACATTGTCAGTTCCGCTGTTTGTTTTCCTGTTCAGAAGATTTAGGCACAAAATAATTGTTAAGTCTTTTAGAAGTTCTTGCAGAATACATGTTTGTTTTATGTTGTTCGCTTACTATATGGACATTTATATCTGCTCTTTCTCCATGCGCAATGGAATACTTACACACTTTACATTCTGCTTCATAGTCATTTCTTCTTCGTTTTATAATAGACCATTTCTGTGAATATTTTTCCTGAAAGAAACATTTTCTCTTAAGCGTTCTGAAAACACTTCATACAATTACTGCATATATATATATATATATATATATATATATATATATATATATATATATATATATATATATATATATAAACGTCACACAGGACTCGCAAAGTAGTTCGCCAATTTTTCCTGACTTCTGTGTCTTTCAGCCTCATCAAAGGATTTTATGCCTGTTAATTTGGCCTCTCTTAACAATGTCCTCTTCAGAGTTTCACGAAGTCTGCCTCTTTTTCTTCGGCCTGTTGTGTTCCACTGGATGGCTTGTTTTGGGATTCTCTGATCATTTCTTCTCATCAAGTGACCAACATATGTCCATCTCCTTTTCCTGATCACCCATGAGATTGGTTGTTGTTCAGTCATCTGTCTTATTTCTGCATTGTTCTTGAATTTGTTCCACTTGATGCCGAGTATTTTCCTTAGGCATTTGTTTTCAAAAGAGTCTAATTTCTTGTCTATTTCTTTAGTTGTTTTCCAGGGTTCGCATGCATAAATGAGAGTGAATTTTTAATTGAATAGTCTTAACTTGGTTTTTGTACTTATAACTTTTGAATTCCATATGTTCTCAAGATTGAGAATGTAATGTTTGCCAGCAACAACGAGCTGATAGCTGAGAACCAACAAGACCTCTCTTGAATAAAATCGCCAAAGAAAGTGAACAGAAAGGCCTTACTTTGAACATCAAAAAGACAGAGACTATGGTTATAACTAAGAAACAGAATCCACCAGCATGCAGTATTAAATTAAACGGAACTATTCTAAAGCAGGTGCAGAAATTCAAATACCTTGGAGCAGTAATAACTTCAAATGGGAAATGCAGAACAGAAATTAGGAACAGAATAGGCCAAGCAAAGACTGCATTTCAGAGAATGAGAAACATATTAACCAACACATCTTTATCAATGAATGTTAGAAAACGAGTCCTAAAATGCTATATTGAACCTATCTTGTTATATGGAAGTGAATCATGGACAATAGGCAAGTCTGCACAAAAGTCATTGGAAGCAGCAGAAATGTGGTTTATCAGAAGAATGTTGCGAATCCACTGGACAGCAAAAATAACTAATGAAGAATGTATGAGAAGAGTTGGAGAGACAAAAACCTTGTCAAAAAGATAAGAGAAAGACAATGTACTTTCATAGGGCATGCAATGAGAAGAGGGGTCATTGAAAATATTATAACAACAGGAAAAATAGAAGGAAGAAGATCAAGAGGAAGACCAAGAGAAATGATACTGGACAGTCTGACGGGATGGTGTGAGAGGAGATCACCAACTGAACTGATGGCC
The DNA here is from genome assembly GCA_009760885.1 of Achatina immaculata. NCBI lineage: Eukaryota > Metazoa > Mollusca > Gastropoda > Stylommatophora > Achatinidae > Lissachatina > Lissachatina immaculata. Next base: position 18,953,892 of record CM019718.1, on the reverse strand, counting down.
TGCATGAAGGATCGGGTACTATGGAGAAGCATAATAGCCAACGCCAGTCGGCACGCCACCTGATGATGATGATCTAGACTTACAGATTTTCGTTAGGAGGTTTTGTGATTGAGGAAATCTGTAACAAGTATCAAATACTTCAGATTTCGTGAGATTTTAGCCATGGACACGACATGACGGTCATATCTTTTTGACAGTAGGTCAGATATCTCAGCATACTTAAGAAGTCACAAGTCGTCGCCATTTTATCTTATTCTGTCATCAATGTCATTGTTACTCTCGCAATATACATCACCACGCTCTAACCCTCCCCCACTGCAAATGCATGGTATAAATCTGGCATTCCCGACAAAGTAAGCAGTCCGTCATCTTTGGAATACCCTCCCATCCTGTATAAAAAATATAAATTATACTCCTTCCTGCAACTACAAGCTTTCCCAATATCTATTTGATGTCGACTACATGCCTCCATGAATTATGAAACTTAAAGTTATCTTAAACTGCTCTTACAGACACCGAATACAATTAATTGTTTTCTGAATAGTCCCGAACATTTTTTTAGTAGATAGTCATTTATAATATATGTAGTTACTTCTGTACTGAGTGAATGTTTAAGAGCGAAACGTAAATGTTATATTTTATTTTATGTCTCTCAGCTTCAAAGTTATTTATGTCTGTTACATGAACAGTATATTTGTAGAATGTCTGGAATAGAGTGAAATATGTATGATAAAGGGCAGAATGTCAGACGGGCCTGCGTGCCCAATTCTTAACCCTTTTGAAATAAAGATCAGTTAAACAATCAATCAGTCACAGCCCTCTTAAGCTTCGTGAGGAATATTCTTTGTTTTCACATTATGAAATAGTAATTGGGATTGCCAGTTTTTTTTTTAATCTGTCAAGGACATTTTCCAGTCTCAGCTAGAAAATGTAAATTTTCCTTTTCTTTCATGTTTCATAGTGAGAGTTATTGCAAGGTACAAAGATGATAACAACACAAGCTCTATCTTTACTGAATGTTCATAATGTTAATGCTTCAGCACGTACTTTTCCGGTATAAAAAGTTTGGGCAATTCTGAGTTAGACAAAAGAGATAACGGAATGTATATGAATTGGCAAGGCATGTCACGTTGTATCCATTCTGTAGGCTCACTGAATGAAAATATGATACAGACTCTTTCATACAAATATATGTACGAGAGTATATTTTTGGAGTGGTGTGGATCTACTTAATAAATCGAGGTAGTAATTTTTATTAGTAACTAATAATGGAGATACAATGAGGGAAATTAAAAGGAGGACATCTATCGCTCTTCTGAAAGTAAAACAACTAAAGAAGCTGTGGAGAGGAACAGACAGAATTACAAAAATAAAATTGTTAAGGGTATGCATCTTTACCATCGCAATATATGCCTGTGAGACCTGGACACTTAATAAACCGGGCGTGAAACACATAAATGCCTTTGAATGTAAATGCTACAGAAGAATTCTTCAAATATAATGGACACAGAAAAGAAAAAAATATATGCATAATACAAGAACTTAATATTGAAGAAGGGTGGCTTGTAAAGAAGATGAAACAGAGAAAACTGAAATATTTTGGACACATTAAACGTCATGATAATTTATAGAAGACTGTCTTGGAAAGGTACATAATAGGAAAAAGAAAGAGACAGACCAAGGCGAAGATGGCTGCAGGACATCGTTGATAATCTGCAAATGGATGCATCAGCACCAGGGCATCTTGCTTTTACAACCGGGAGGCCTACAGAAGAGCTGTTAGGGAGGCAAAATTCCGCAAGAGACATGCAAATGACTGACTGAGTAATTTTAATCACAAATCATCCTTACAAACCTAACACACACTCACAAACAGATGGTGAAATCTACTTAAATTCATCAGCAGATTTCTTGTAAGAGACGTACAGCGGGTAGTCCGGGCAGGCAGCGATTTGCAGAGTGCTGGCCTGGCTGCACAGATCTCAGTTCTAATAAAAGAGACCACGAGTACGAATGTGTAATACAAGGTAATCTGACCATGACCACCTGCTCGGAGATTGAAAGAATAAACAGTGGATATTTTAGAATGTAATCCTAGCTACTACAAAAGTAATCGTTTCCCTTTCTCCAGGAAAGATAAGCTCCGCGACCGGCTACACCAGCGTTAATGTTATGTTTTTGAATGTAGACTCGAGCTGCTACTGGTCGTTGGTCGGTGCATACTTCAGAGGAGAAGAGATGCCGACGAACGTCATAAACTTTGTTCTCACCGCTTCCATCTAATCAAGCATCAGGTGTTCGACTTATCCATTCGTTCGTTATCGTAAAATTTAGTAATAAGTCGACTACAGAAACATGGTGCTTACGAAAATATAGGAAATGGTTACGGATGACTTGCCGTTTCCCCCACTTCTAACATACGGTAAATTCTATCCACCATACACACACACACACAAACATATATATATATATATATATATATATATACTACTTCACGCTATTGGAATTTGATGCCAGAGAATTGAGAAAAAAAATAAATTCAAATCTTAGAAACTTTGAATAAAATACATGTTCTCCTGAGGATCAAAGTTTTGAGGAGAACATGTATCTTATTCAAAGTTTCTAAGGTTCGATTTAATTTTGTTCTCAATACACTGCCATCAACTTCTAGTGGCGTGAAAAACATGCTGCCGACAGTTTGTATATTGACTTATGCACCAGCTTCATTCCGTGTGTTATCATAATTACATTTTTACCCTTACTCACGTTTGGTATAGGAATTCTTATACTCTATACATTTAACAACGAGCGTCAACGAGCTGCAAACAGCGAAAATGATCTAGTTATCTTGCAAAGAAGAAGATGAAGGATGCTGACGCATCTTTGAATATGATTTGTGATTAAAATTACTCAGTCAGTCATTTGCATGTCCCTTGCGGAATTTTGCCTCCCTAACAGCTCTTCTGTAGGCCTCCCGGTTGTAAGCAAGATGCCCTGGTGCTGATGCATCCATTTGCAGATTATCAACGATGTCCTGCAGCCATCTTCGCCTTGGTCTGTCTCTTTCTTTTTCCTATTATGTACCTTTCCAAGACAGTCTTCTATAAATTATCATGACGTTTAATGTGTCCAAAATATTTCAGTTTTCTCTGTTTCATCTTCTTTACAAAGATGTTGAAAGAAATAGAAACACCAAAACAACTTTGCCGGATATTACAACAAATTTGAGATCTAGAAAAAGCCCCAGAGGATTGGAAAACTGGGCTTATAGTAAAACTACCAAAGAAGGGTGACCTCAGAGATTGCGGGAACTGGAGAGGCATTACCCTACTGCCACTCACCAGTAAAGTATTTTGAAGAATAATCATCAACAGAATTGTACCAACACTTCAGGAAAAACTTCGGAAAGAGCAGGCAGGATTTAGGAAAGGAAGATCATGCATAGACCACATATTTGTGCTTAGACATATATTAGAACAGGCAAATGAGTGGCATAGCACAACATATGCATTATTCATAGATTTTGAGAAAGCATTTGACAGTGTCAACAGAGATGCACTGTGGAAAATCCTAAGATGGCATGGCCTCCCCCACAAGATAGTAAATGTAATCAAAGCCCTATATGAGGGTTTTCAGTGCAAAGTGATCGGTGGAGAACATACCTCCAGCAGCTTTAGGGTACAAACAGGAGTGAAACAGGGATGTGTACTATCACCAACAATATTTATCTTGGCAGTAGACTGGTTAATGAAGGAGGCAACATCAGACAAACGCAGAGGATTACAATGGACCCATGACACAGTGCTGGAGGACCTTGACTTTGCGGACGACATTTGTCTACTGTAAAGCAGCCACAAAGATATGCAAAATAAAACAAACAAGCTAACTCAGAATGCAAACAACATAGGACTAAAGATCAACGTAGGAAAGACAAAGTTAATGAAGCAAAATGTGAACAACAGAAATGTACTCAGAGTAGATAGCAAGTTAGTGGAGGAGGTCAATGAATTTGTATACCTTGGCAGCAGAGTAGTAGAAAATGGAGACAGCACAGAGGACATCAACAGTAGACTTACTAGAGCAAACCAGGCTTTTGCAGTGCTGCAGACTATATGGAAATCAAAAAAACTAAGCATAAATATGAACATCAGGATATTTAAGAGTAATGTTCTAAGTGTACTACTCTATGGAAGTGAATGCTGGAAAATCACCAAAACCATAGAAAACAAGTTGAATTCTTTCCAGACTAAATGTTTACGAAGAATTAGGAAAATATTCTGGCCAAATACCATAAGAAATAACATCTTATTGGCAGAAATGCAGATGAAGCCACTGACAACAATTATTGAGGAAAGACGCTGGCAATGGTTGGGACATGTGCTCCGAATGACTGACAACTCACTACCAAAAATAGCACTAAGATGGACACCACAGGGGAACAGAAGTAAGGGTAGACCAAAAGAGACATGGAGAAGAACAACAGAAAGGATGTTGAGCAATAGAGGGCTCACCTGGGCAAGAGCATAAAAAAAGGCGAAGGACAGGCATTTGTGGAAAACCCTTGCGGAAGCCCCATGTGCCCTGGGCACTTAAGGTTCAGAGAGAGAGAGAGAGAGAGAGAGAGAGAGAGAGATCTTCTTTACAAGCCACCCTTCTTCAATATTAAGTTCTTGTATTATGCATATATTTTTTTCTTTTCTGTGTCCATTATATTTGAAGAATTCTTCTGTAGCATTTACATTCAAAGGCATTTATGTGTTTCACGCCCGGTTTATTAAGTGTCCAGGTCTCACAGGCATATATTGCGATGGTAAAGATGCATACCCTTAACAATTTTATTTTTGTAATTCTGTCTGTTCCTCTCCACAGCTTCTTTAGTTGTTTTACTTTCAGAAGAGCGATAGATGTCCTCCTTTTAATTTCCCTCATTGTATCTCCATTATTAGTTACTAATAAAAATTACTACCTCGATTTATTATGTTCTGCATCTCGTAGTCAATTTTACCTAACTGGATTGCATCTGTTTATGATAATTTTTCACTATGGTTTATTATCAGATGTGTATATGTATACATATATATAGCGGTGTGATTTCATAGATGTCCGATAGATTTTATATCTTTGTATATAAATTCAAATATCTAGCTGAGATAAATACCTACTTGGTAGGTCAGTGTGAGTGTAGCTAACATGTGTTAACGGGCCCAAAGCCTAGAGTAAACTATGAACAATTCAGTACCAACAGTGCTTGGACGCACATGGTGTGTACTTAAGAGGAAGGCCAGGGGTACTGAGACAAGTGTCTTTTGAGAGTAGAGAATGGAAGAATGTGGGAGGTTAAAAGATGAGGTTGAAGAGGATCAGTGAATTAAAAAGAGTGTAAATCTCATATGTTCCATAGTTTTTTAAAATAACATTTTGGTTGATTAATTTCCTGTTGCAGAGCACACACTAGATACTACTCCTATTTGCTACATGGGTCTAGTTTTGGGTGGTGTTCTATGCATACTACAGTGCTGTTTGGATGTCTTATTAGTACTACTGTATATATTCGTTTTTGCAAGTGCTCTGGTTGATAAATACGCCAGAATCCCTGCTGATAATATGGTGCAATAACCTTGCTACCCCCGGACTACGAACCAGTGTGTTATTCTTCATTGTTGTTTACTATTTTTGTGGTGGAGAGAGAGCAAAAATGTCTTACACTAGAGCCTCAAAACAACCCAAGGTCAAACACCAGCAGACACACATCACATCATCATTATAGGCAAGATAAGTAGATCCACACCACTCCAAAAATATACTCTCGTACATATATTTGTATGAAAGAGTCTGTATCATATTTTCATTCAGTGAGCCTACAGAATGGATACAACGTGACATGCCTTGCCAATTCATATACATTCCGTTATCTCTTTTGTCTAACTCAGAATTGCCCAAACTTTTTATACCGGAAAAGTACGTGCTGAAGCATTAACATTATGAACATTCAGTAAAGATAGAGCTTGTGTTGTTATCATCTTTGTACCTTGCAATAACTCTCACTATGAAACATGAAAGAAAAGGAAAATTTACATTTTCTAGCTGAGACTGGAAAATGTCCTTGACAGATTAAAAAAAAAACTGGCAATCCCAATTACTATTTCATAATGTGAAAACAAAGAATATTCCTCACGAAGCTTAAGAGGGCTGTGACTGATTGATTGTTTAACTGATCTTTATTTCAAAAGGGTTAAGAATTGGGCACGCAGGCCCGTCTGACATTCTGCCCTTTATCATACATATTTCACTCTATTCCAGACATTCTACAAATATACTGTTCATGTAACAGACATAAATAACTTTGAAGCTGAGAGACATAAAATAAAATATAACATTTACGTTTCGCTCTTAAACATTCACTCAGTACAGAAGTAACTACATATATTATAAATGACTATCTACTAAAAAAATGTTCGGGACTATTCAGAAAACAATTAATTGTATTCGGTGTCTGTAAGAGCAGTTTAAGATAACTTTAAGTTTCATAATTCATGGAGGCATGTAGTCGACATCAAATAGATATTGGGAAAGCTTGTAGTTGCAGGAAGGAGTATAATTTATATTTTTTATACAGGATGGGAGGGTATTCCAAAGATGACGGACTGCTTACTTTGTCGGGAATGCCAGATTTATACCATGCATTTGCAGTGGGGGAGGGTTAGAGCGTGGTGATGTATATTGCGAGAGTAACAATGACATTGATGACAGAATAAGATAAAATGGCGACGACTTGTGACTTCTTAAGTATGCTGAGATATCTGACCTACTGTCAAAAAGATATGACCGTCATGTCGTGTCCATGGCTAAAATCTCACGAAATCTGAAGTATTTGATACTTGTTACAGATTTCCTCAATCACAAAACCTCCTAACGAAAATCTGTAAGTCTAGATCATCATCATCAGGTGGCGTGCCGACTGGCGTTGGCTATTATGCTTCTCCATAGTACCCGATCCTTCATGCAGGCCATCAGTTCAGTTGGTGATCTCCTCTCACACCATCCCGTCAGACTGTCCAGTATCATTTCTCTTGGTCTTCCTCTTGATCTTCTTCCTTCTATTTTTCCTGTTGTTATAATATTTTCAATGACCCCTCTTCTCATTGCATGCCCTATGAAAGTACATTGTCTTTCTCTTATCTTTTTGACAAGGTTTTTGTCTCTCCAACTCTTCTCATACATTCTTCATTAGTTATTTTTGCTGTCCAGGGGATTCGCAACATTCTTCTGATAAACCATATTTTTGCTGCTTCCAATGACTTTTGTGCAGACTTGCCTATTGTCCATGATTCATTTCCATATAACAAGATAGGTTCAATATAGCATTTTAGGACTCGTTTTCTAACATTCATTGATAAAGATGTGTTGGTTAATATGTTTCTCATTCTCTGAAATGCAGTCTTTGCTTGACCTATTCTGTTCCTAATTTCTGTTCTGCATTTCCCATTTGAAGTTATTACTGCTCCAAGGTATTTGAATTTCTGCACCTGCTTTAGAATAGTTCCGTTTAATTTAATACTGCATGCTGGTGGATTCTGTTTCTTAGATATAACCATAGTCTCTGTCTTTTTGATGTTCAAAGTAAGGCCTTTCTGTTCACTTTCTTTGGCGACTTTATCCAAGAGAGGTCTTGTTGGTTCTCAGCTATCAGCACTGTGTCTTCAGCATGCCGAAGGTTGTTAACATCGTATCCTCCAATTTTTATACCTGGTTCTGTGATGATTGCTCTTAGTTTTCAGTATCTGGTGTTAATTCTGGTCTTTCTCCTCCATATAGCTCACCGATATACTCTGTCCACCTGTCTACAATGTCTTCTTTTCCCATTAATATTTTACCTCCTTTCGATTTCAGACACCCTGTGATATATTTTGTTTTCCTGCCTGTGAGTTCATTAATTCGTTTGTGCATGTTTTTGCTGTATTTATTATGAGAGTCCTCTATCTGTCTGTCCTGTTCATTTAACCACACTTCTTTTGCTTCTCTGCATTTGCGTCTTATTTCTTTATTTATCTTGCTATATTTTTCCTCGTTATTTTTACTCCTCCTCCTCTTGTCCATCAGTCCTAAGATGTCGTCTGTCATCCATTTATTTTTAGAGGCTTCTTTTTTGGTGGTATTATCTCCTTAACAGTTTGGTGGATAGAATCCCTTAACATTTCCCATTGTTCATCTATACTATTTATCTTAGCTATTGCATTGTATCTATTTGTTATAATAACTTTGTATTGTTCGACCAGTTCTTGGTCATTTTTAAGAAGTTGTATTCAGTTTGATGTTTCTCACTTTTCTGCCTGCTTTCTTTAGCTTTATTCTAACTTTTCCACAGAGTGGATCATGGTCACTATTGCAGTCAGCTTCTGCCATGATTTTTGTTGTCAGTAATGCATTGCGGAATCGTTTGTTGATTAATATGTAGTCTATCTGGTTAAAAGTCTTTTTGTCTGGGCTGCACCACGTTGCCAGTCTTCGAGGATGTTGTTTAAACTAGGTGTTTCCTACAACCATGCTGTGTATTCTTGCCCATTCTATTAATTTATAACCTCTGTTATTCCTCTCCTCCAGTCCATAGTCACCAGCGATGTCTGAAGTTCTTCCTTTACCAACTTTGGCATTAAAATCTCCCATGACTATAGTAACTTCATGTGATTTTGTGTGTTTTAGTGCTATCTCTATGTCATTATAAAATATCTGTACATCTTCTTCAGAACTTTCAGATGTTGGAGCGTACACTTGTATAGTATTTATGTTTATGGGTTGTCCTTTCAGTTGGGCTAACAGGACTCGGTCCGAGATGTCCAAATATCCTACAATTGTCCTTGCCGTTTGTTCATCAAATATAATTCCTACTCCTCGTTCATGTTTCTCACTTCCTGAATATATTATTGTATATTTATCTGAGTTTATCTTCCTTGCACCTGTCCATCTAACTTCACTCATTCCTAATATATTGATCTTCATCCTTTCCATTTCCATCTTTACATTTTCTAATTTTCCAGCCTGGAATAAAGTTCTAACATTCCATGTTGCTATTTTGAACTTGTTAGTAAGTCTAGAACAAGTCTATAAATCTTCTGAACAATTATGAACAACTGTGAATGCAAAAAAAAAAAAATAAATTCGTAAATCTCTAAACATTTTCTAATATCCCTATCGAAATACTTTGTATACAAGTGAACATTTGTGAACATCCGAAATGCACACAGTGCAGAAAACTGCAGGTTAGGTTATGCAGATTATGTCGTTCTAATGGAAGGTACAGTTGTCCAAACTGTAGGCCCTACGAGAGAGGAGTAAGAAGGGTGGGCCCGTAGTGGATGAAAACAGATAAGCGGGAAAGAGGAATTTTATACCGGCTAACGAAATTTCACTCGGAGGTTCTGGTTACAGCTAAGAGATCTGTGTAGTTCTAAGTCCAAAACTTACATTCTCGGCGTACGTCAGACAGAAGAAAGGCTTTTCACCCTAGATGGGAAATTACATGACAATGCGCGCCGAACAGAAATTGTGCATTCACGTATACTTTCCTTTTTCGTTCTTTTCGAATTTATTCTACTCCGTCGTTATACAATAGATAATTTTATAGTTTTGACATATAATTCAATGAATTTAAAGAGTCTTTGCCAAACGGTTTCACTCATTCATTGTAAAAAATAAAGAGTTTCTTTTAAAAGACACAATGGTAACAAGCTGTCACGTATAAATCTACTCATCTCAATTCTTTTCTATTATGTGGTCCGTGCTGTAAACTTTTTCTGGTGTATTTGAAAAAAAAGAAAGAAAGAAATAAAAGTATATCTACAAAAATATTTGCTTCTCGAAAATTAAACATTGTGCTATTTAGTTCCAGAAATCAACATTTTGTCATATCCTCTTTCTAGTGTAATTTTTTTGCACAAAGTTGTGCAAAAATGTTTTTCATACACACAAAAAAGTATTGCCTACCATTTGTAAACAATTGTCTAAGAAGGATCCTTAAGATTAGATGGCAGGACAAAATCAAGCACGAGGAGATTTGGATACAAACGGAACAAAAACCAATTAATGATCATAGCTAGAAAATGAGAAGGGGGTGGGGTAACTGGTCACACACTAGCACAGAAAAACAAAGTCAAAGGAAGAGAAAACAGGGAAGACTAAAAGAAAATACACGGAGAAGGGATACATTGAAGGTTCTAAAATCGGATGATCTCACATGGAGTGACTTGGAGAACGAGGTCAAAGAAAGAATGATTGGAAAAGCTTTGTCTGTGTCCTACACTTCAAAGAAAGGACTGCAGGCAATGACTGATTTGAAAGCACGTAAATAAACTTTTCAAAAGGAATTGAGGAATAATAATAACGGTTTAAGAAAGTATAACCGAAATGACTTCGTTGTATGAAAATATTTTTTAAATGCTGACTGATTTTTCAAAAATATTATTTTTTGCACAGAAAATTTCTACTTTAGATTCTGCAATTCAAAACTAAAAGAGAATGAAGCCATATGTGCAATTTGATTATATGTGAAATAATAAAATTTTTGGGCAAATCTACTAAGAAAGGGTGTTAGAAAACAGGTTAACGTCTTAGTAAATGTAGCCTTACTTTCTTCAGTGAGAAATGCTTTGTAGACTGAGTACGCAATGCTTGAAATGCCCATAATCCAGTAAAAGTATCTTTCCTATCGTGGTATTACATCAACAAATATTGTAAAGGTAAAAAATAGTTTTGATTTTAAAAAAATACAAACATAAGATGCAGTCCACTATTTCAGTCTATAGATAAATAATGAACATTATAAATCTGCAAATTTACCCAGCTAATACCTGGTGTGTTTATATGATGCAGACATTTAAGGTTTATATTGCGTACTTCGTAAAAGTTCAAGCTTTTTTATTGTGAATTAAGCCCTTCTCTCTTTCATTCTCTCCCTTTCTCTATCTCAGACACATTTCCACCAGCGTGTCTCCATCTTTAAGGTATAGGTGGGTATAAGTGTCTGTGGGCGAGTCTTTGCCTTGGGCTGGTGATAGTTCCGCAGATGCTAGTCGTAGCACTGGTCCCCATTTTTTTTTTCATTTAGATTTTTGGGACTACAGGACGATGAAGAGCCCCGCGACAGACAACCCGTGGATTTTTCTCACTCTACTTCCACGTCATCCTCTCAAAAATCATGTGGTACACGTCAGTCCACAATTGCGTACATACAATTAAAAAAAAACTGTGAGGGCAAATAATTCTCCAACTGAACTGATGACGCAACGACAGGTACAGTGAAGAAGACTTGATCTTTGCAGATGTTTATTTCTTTATTGTTGCAAGGACAGATCTCCGAAAACAAGTATCTATACACTGACTGTTAAAGACCCCTCTCTGCTTGTCTGTCCGTGTCTCTGTTTGTCACTCTAATCTTTGTCTCCATGTCTGTCCCTCTATGTCCCTATCTGTCGTCAACCCTGTTTCTGCCTCCAAGCTTGTTGTTCCCCTCTTTTATCTTTTTTTCCCTCTCTCTAGATTACGGGAGGTGGTATTTTTTCAGTCACTCTATTGTTACAATGTCTATTTTCTTTTAATCTCTAAACAATTGCTTTCAGGTGTTTGATTTCATGCTTACTTCCATTTTGTGCACAATTTCTTTTTGGTACTAGTTATTTTAATCTTTTGTTGCGCGTCTTGTCCTCTGGACCCTCTAATACCGTGGCACTCCTAATGATTCACGAATCTATGCCGGCGGTAGCTTAGTTACCAGAGGAGCCACCAAAGTCGGATAGGTCAAGGATAGAAACAGACGAAGAGTGACAGACTATAGAACCCCAGCTAGAGCCAAATAAAAAGGTATAGATGGAGCTCATCGCTTTGGCTGGACTTAATCTACAGGAACTCCACCTACACAAATACGGCTGAAGCAGAACATGCTGATCCTCTCCTCACCATGTGCAGGACAGGTGAGACACACTCCTTTAGAAAGTAAAAGGTTCAGATATAACCGCCATAATGTTCGGCCTCATGGGGGCTTATTAAGAAGCCAAAACGTTAAGCTAGCAGCCTAGATTGAATCCACATCAAGCTACTAGAGAACCAGCCCAGGATTTTGTAGGAACAGGAGATGAAGGACGGATGCTGAAGTTGCTAGTTCAAATAAAAAAAACAAACGTCTTAAAATGAGTCACAGAAAGACTTTTGTGCCTGTGACAAAATCCAGTACTTACAGAGCGCTAGCATCATACAGTGTTAGTTTAGAAACGTCACAACAACAAAAGTGACATGACGGAGCATTCATGTGCATCAAATCGTCAAGTTCCATGATTTTTAATAAGACACAGAAGTTAAGTGATCAAGACACAAGATATAAAATCATATCCAGAGATATATCTTTGGATATGATTTCTGAATAAGTGTACAAATCGGTTGCGCTTGTATCTTGAACAAATCGAATTTTATGGAATCAGTCTCATTACTTATCGAACACACCTTGTATATCATCAAACAAATCTACATGTTACAGTCTTCGAAAAAAAAAACTCGCTGATGTTTACTGGAAAATACAGATAGCCATTTACAAACACCAGTATTGTAACACATAAGTACAGGTTCAAATACACTATGTATAGTTGTAACAACTGTTTCTTAATAACTTTACAATTATTTGATCTGGTATTTATATAATTAGATATACGTTTCATTTCCATTGCAATATACTAAGTCTCTTATATTTCACTAACATCCGAAGGTAGATTGTCAGTAATCTTTACCACTTTGACAAAATATCTAGATTCTTTTAGTTAGTCTTTTGAATTAAATGCACATTTTAGATCCTCTATGCTCTAGGTGTTTTATTTAAGAGACGATCATATTTTATGAATCAACAAATTTAAGAGATCTTAGATTTTCTTTTAAAATTGCGTTCTATCTCTAACACTTTTTAAAAGCAAGAGTGTTTGCTCAAAACAAAATCACAGTTAAACCCCTCCCCCTCCCACACACACACATACACACACGTCTCGAAACCACGTGATCAGCTTCACCAGCTGTTCACTCGATCACGCTAATTCTAATTTGTATAACCTGACCTAGATAAACAGCCTGGCCAAATATTAAATTTCCCTTACATGCAGACTTATAGCACACAATTAAAATCACATTCCGTAATTTTTCGAAAACAATGAACCCATAGATTTGACCTTCATACTTGAACTGGCAGGGTCCAAAGCACATCTGTATCTTACACCTCCCCCACTCCCTATTCATAACAAAACCCTTTACTAGGCATGGCTCCACTACCCTAATACTATAACACAACTAAACGTGAGTATATAACTATTGTATATACACATGAAAGTAACTTTAAGAAATGTTCAAAATTCGAGGACATGAAACATTCAGAAAAGATAAGAGTCAGAAGAGTGTTGCACTCACCTGGTAAGAAAGAAATTGTTGCAAGCGAAATGCATATGAATACAAATGATTAATCAGAAATCATAATGGAAAGGAATTTTAACAGCGACTGCTCTATTAGAATCTGCAAGATTTACTGCCATCTTATTAAAAATATGTGCCTTTCCTATATGGAGATTCCAGATCAAATTTGTATGGTTCTCGGAGACTTCAGCAGACACTCTGACACATAACTATACAGATAGATGGAGTTTTTCTCCAACACATGATAGCAACGTACATCACATGAACAATGGAGAGGACACCCCTTCCTCTCACGTCTCAACCAACCATGGAGATTCACCCACATGAATTACAACACATTTGTGGTGCCCAGGGTTTGTCTGAATCTCCTGCTTTACAGATGAAATAATGGTGAAATGCTGCTTTTGTTAATGGAATAACTACACGTTTCTGAGATAAAAAGGTCACTTCACCATACACATGAAAAAAACCGTCGACACTATTTGCACAATCTCACAGCATCTTGAAAGTATGTGTTCTTGTATCATCTCTCCTCTCTGTAACTGCGAGCTGGTTTTCTTTGCAGCTGATGATGTAGAAGCGAGGAAGAACAGCATCGTATCGGCATGGGAGTGGGTTATGACAGCTACTTTTTCAGTCCCTGAGTACAGCTAAAAAGCAAGGGGTTTGCAATGTTTCTTTAACAGACTCCTCCACCATGGAGACTATGGCGAGACCTGTCCCGTTAGCCAGGGTATGCCTGTTACTGGGGGTACCAACGGAGAGGGGGAACAGGGTCTTGATCAGCTATGGTTCGCTACCCTGACGCTAACATACCAGCTATGTGTCGCTGATTGCCTCATCGGACAGCGTCTTCACCCCCGCGTATTAAAAGTACAATCAGAAACAAAACCATTTTTAAAATTAAAAGCAGCTACATGAATTTTTTTTTTAATTTAAAGTAAGAGAACACGTTTCGTAGGATTAGACCTCGAAATAAACGAGCAGCCGTCTATCCACAAGAGAACAGCATAATAACGAACTACGCTATCTCGCACCTCCAAAAAAGGTTGTTTGAAAACGAAGTTATTAGTAACTGTTCAGTCGACACGAGATCGTGACACCCGGATAGAAACAAGGTCATGACATAGAAATTTCGTAGCATAAATTCAGTCTCTCTAGCTGGTACCAACTTTAGACAAACATATACACGGTCTCCTACCATGTTTGACGCATACTTCAACAACAACAACAACAACAACGAACGAACGAATACTGTTTACATGAAGTTAGCTTCAGGTATAGCTTCAGGAATATTTTTTTTAAGGAAGAGGCTTTCTTACGGTAAAGTAAAAGAACACAGTTTTGTAGGATTTGATCTCGAAAAAAATCGTAGAAAAGCACTTTAGTGGGACGTGAGAGAAAGAAAAATCACTAGAGAATTACCTCGGATTCGAACTACAGACTCGGGGAGGACGAGCAGCCGTCTAGCCAATAGAAAACAAAGTACTAACGAACTGCCCTATCTGATAGCTGTGTTGGCAAAAACTGAGTATCTGTCTTAATACTAACATAAGTTAAATGATGACAACGAGAGCTAAGAGTTTTTATTGTTATATTCTTTTTTCTTACGTAAAAATGAATAAGAATTAATTTAAATGCGAAAACAATTTTCATGTTTATCAGTGTTTTTCCCCTCTCCGGTGTGATTCTAGAGAGACAATGTACTTTCATAGGACATGCAATGAGAGGAGGGGGCATTGAAAATATTATAACAACAGGAAAAATAGAAGGAAGAAGATCAAGAGGAAGACCAAGAGAAATGATACTGGACAGTCTGACGGGATGGTGTGAGAGGAGATCACTAACTGAACTGATGGCCTGCATGAAGGATCGGGTACTCTAGAGAAGCATAAAAGCCAACGCTAGTCGGCACGGCACCTGATGGTGATGATGATGATGATGATGGTGTGATTCCAAGAAAGAAACTATCC
This sequence comes from Achatina immaculata, assembly GCA_009760885.1. NCBI lineage: Eukaryota > Metazoa > Mollusca > Gastropoda > Stylommatophora > Achatinidae > Lissachatina > Lissachatina immaculata. The sequence goes on along the minus strand of CM019718.1, from coordinate 18,938,482 downwards.
AATTCATGCCAATGCTGGTTTGACACTTGATAGAATTACAATAAAGTAGATGGAAAAAAGATATCGTTATGGAAACTCGCAGAGAAACCAACCAAGCATCAGGGATGCCAACTCCGAAGAGCTCATTCGTCGGCCCCAAATATGTGACAAAGATCGGATTCTGGAATGTGAGAACGATGGCAGCACCAACAAAAACTACCCAGGTCATCAAAGAAATGGAGAGATACCATCTAGACATACTGGGCATCAGCGAAATGCGATGGCCAGAAGCAGGTAAAAGATCGGCGGAAAACGGTAAGTTAATTATACATTCAGGTAGAAATGACAATAAACTCCGAGACGGAGTGGGCATTATTATGTCAAATGTAGCTGCAAAGAGCCTTGTAGAATGGGAACCAGTGAACAGTCGTATAATAAGAGCACGATACAACCTACGACACGGAAGAATGACAATAATACAGTGTTATGCACCCACGAATGATGCAGATGATGATGTGAAAGACGACTTCTATCACCAACTACAACAAATCATCAACAAAGTCCCTAAACACGACATCCTAATTGCTATGGGGGACTTCAATGCTAAGGTAGGGAAGGATAATACCGACGTTGAAAAAGTGATGGGGAAAGAAGGAATTGACATGGTTAATCAGAATGGAGAAAGATTAATTGAAATATGTCTAACAGAGGGCATGGTCATTGGAGGCACAATATTCCCACACAAAGAGATACATAAAACAACGTGGATATCTCCAGATGATAGAACTAGAAACCAGATAGACCATTTTTGTATTAGAAAGCAATACAGAACATCTCTCATGGATGTAAGGGCTTATAGGGGTGCAGATGTCAACAGTGATCACAACCTGTGCATAGGGAAAATAAAACTAAAATTGAAAAGTCAACACAAGAAATCAGTACACAGAAAGATAAACATCCACAGCCTACAAGAAGAAAATACTAACATTAATTTCAATCAGGAACTTGCCAATCATTCCAAAACACCCAGTGAAGTTGAGGAGATAGGTATAGATGAGTTATGGAATTCTTACAGCACAGCCATAATCACAGCAGCAAAAGTAAGTGCTGGATTGGAAAAACCAAATAGAAAAGCATGGATATCAGATAAAACATGGAAGTATATACATGAAAGACGAGCAGTCAAATTAAACATGTTGAATGCAAAAGCAGATCATGAAAGAGATTCGGCAAAAGCAAAATACAAAGACATAGACAAGAAAGTAAAAAGTTCAGCTAGAAGGGATAAAAGAGAATACATAGACAATATGGCGAAAGAGGCAGAAAAAGCAGCAAAAACAGGAGACAGCAAAACTTTATATAACATACAAAAGAGGCTAACAGGTACTATTACATCTAAAGAAAGACCAATCCTTAGCAAAACTGGAACACTATTAACATCAAATAAAGACCAAAAGCAAAGATGGGCTGAACACTTCCAAGAAATACTCAATCGACCACACCCAAAACAATTGTTAAACCTTGAAACTGACTTACCAGCCCCACAACTAAATGTCAATCTAGATGAAATTAAATTGCATGAAATTGAAACAGCAGTGAATTTAATGGCTAACAACAAAGCTGCAGGTGAAGATGAAATAACAGCCGAAATGCTAAAAGCTATCAATAGTGACAACATGAGACAACTACAGAGAATGTTTAACAAGATTTGGAAAGAAGAAAAGGTCCCTTCTAATTGGAAGAAGGGAATCATTGTGAAAATACCAAAAAAGGGCAACCTTAGTGACTGTAACAACTGGAGAGGAGTAACCTTAGTATCAGTTGTGTCAAAAGTATTTTGCAAGGTCATTTTGAATAGACTCAAAGATATAGTGGATACTGCAATGACAGAAGAACAAGCAGGATTTCGAAAAGGGAGAAGCTGTCTCGACCAGATCTTTACTCTCAGAATAATACTTGAAGAACATATTGAAAAGCAGAAACCATTAATACTGAATTTCATAGATTTTAAGAAGGCATTTGATAGCATACACAGAGATTCATTATGGAGAATTTTATGTCTATATGGAATACCATCTAAAATTGTCAACATCATTAAGGACTTATACAATGGATATGGTTGTGCAGTCAAGACAGAAGAAGGGATGAGTGAATGGTTCCAGATTGAAACAGGCATGAAACAAGGATGTATACTGTCTCCTTTACTTTTTGGGATTACAATAGACTTCATAATGACAAAATGCTGCACAGGTAACACAGGTATTGACTGGGTACATGGGACCCAACTAGAAGATCTTGATTTTGCTGATGACATAACTCTTATCAGTAATAATGTGAATTCCATGCAAGAAAAAACAGATAGCCTATCTTCACTGGCTAGCAAAATAGGACTTGAAATTAACAAGGACAAAACAAAAATAATGAAAATTCCTCTCAATCAAAATGGAAAAATACACATAGAAGGGACAGATATTGAAGAAGTCAATCAATTTGCATACCTTGGCAGCTACATAGACCAGGATGGTGACACTAGAAAGGAAGTTAGGATCAGAATTGCAAAAGCAGCATCAATCTTCAAGAATCTTGAGAATATATGGAATTCAAAAGTTATAAGCACAAAAACCAAGTTAAGACTTTTCAATTCAAATGTAATATCCACCCTTATTTATGCATGCGATAGCTGGAAAACAACTAAAGAAATATCAAGAAATTAGACTCTTTTGAAAACAAATGCCTAAGGAAAATACTCGGCATCAAGTGGAAAGAATTCAAGAACAATGCAGAGATAAGACAGATGACTGAACAACAACCAGTCTCAGGGGGGGATCAGGAAAAGGAGATGGACATATGTTGGTCACTTGATGAGAAGAACTGAGCAGAGAATCCCAAAACAAGCTATCAAGTGGAACACAACAGGCCGAAGAAAAAGGGGCAGACCGCGTGAAACTCTGAAGAGGACATTATTAAGAGAGGCCAAGTTAACAGGCATAAAATCCTTTGTTGAGGTTGAAAGACTCGCCGAAGACAGGAAAAATTGGCGAACTACTTTGCGAGCCCTATGTGACGTCTAACGGCACGGGAAGGATATAAGATAAGATAAGATGGATAGATGGAGTAACATAAATTTTTAACATATTATTGTATGAAGCAAACCACCGAGCTCTGTAAAGAAGTATATTTGCCCCCTCGATATCACATGGTATGCAAGGAGGAAAACAAGACAGATACGTCATGTATTCGTGATATATACACACGCGTTCACTGTGCAATATTTTGCCCCTTTCATTATCATGCTACGTAACAAGTCCATTCAATCGTACTGAAGTTGTATAAAGCATTTTATCAGTATTCTGCCATATTTATTTCTTCTTTAACCCTTTCTTAAAATCAGTTTTCCTTCTTGGAATTACTAATAGCAAATATTGTTAAAAAATGCTTTTTTCCACAAGCAACAATTAGCCAACTATGTGCATCACACAGATTACAGATAGAAACACCATGATCTTTGCTTTTGTTTGTTTCCTTCTTTGGGTGCATTTTTTAAAAATTTCAATTTTTCAGATCAATTTGGTTGGTGTTTGAACCTCACGCCACTACTGACACCTCTATTACAAGCCAGAGAAAGGGTAAACTCTTGCCGTGCGTTAGAAGAAACACGGACGTGTCGTGGTGTGCGGGAGTAAAAACGCGGGTCTTGGTCTGTTAGGGGGTCTAGTTGTAAAATGGACAGTATTTCCATGTACTTCCGTATACTTACTATGTTTCAAAGTACAGCTAAATGAATGAAAATTTCATAAATGCAGAGTTTTTTTTAGGAAAAAAGAAGTAATGTGATGTATTTAGACACTGATTGTGGCCACCTCACCATCAGCAAGGTCTAAATCTGCCCTGTTTACCACTACTTACCATCTGAGATGTGTAGATCTACTTGTCGATCTCGTATTGTGATTCTGTGTTGCATTCTCGCTGAATGAATGTCTGAACTAACCTCTTAACTACTTCTCCAGTCGTCTAAATATGTCTAGATCTACTTAGAAAACATTCAAGAGCAGCGGGGTGGCCATAGGCTATGTCCATACCCCTATCTACATCGTCAAAAATTGAAAAATTTCCATGCTTCTCGTCCTTTTTCTCGCTCAGCATCGCTCGTAACTAGGCACGCTTTCGCCATTTTGAAAGTGTCACCGGAATCGCGGACGAAATATGTACAATCTAAATGTTACACCGCTTGTTTTAATGAAACAAACAATTGTCACGAAAACGACCATACGGTAGCTTTGGGACACCGGAAGTGTCGCTATATCGACCATACGCACGGAAAGAGTGGAAATGAAGCTACGAATGTAATAAAATATAGGAATTAACGCCATCAAATGATGTACATAAGCCTTCTCTTGCAGCGTGGTCTGTGGCCGATTACTAAACTGATATGAGTGTTATAGGAAACTCAATAACTCTATAGTAATTTTGTTCAGACTGAAAACCATCAGTTACTGGAAATCAGCGTAGCATCTATAAGTACTACGCTAGTAGTTTAAACATTGCATCATATATGGATAGGTTTGCTTTAAACATGGATAAATAAACTTGACAGAACTGAGTTAAAATTTTTGTTTCCACATTTATGCTCTCTCTCTCTCACTCTCTCTCTCTCTCCAGTTGTGTATGTATGTGTGAATAAATAATGCAAACGGTACAGAGAAAGGCAGAGAGAAAGCTATTAACTGCATAAAAGTTTCAGTAATAATGCAGGAGTAAAAGTTACGTATTCTTCATTGACTTTACAATAATAATTGCAGTGAGACAGTTCTCATGAGGGAAGAAAAACATGTTTTGAAACAAGAATTAGAAAGCAAATGATACGTGGCAGCCACTTTTGCTAAGCACCAATATTCACAAATATTTTGGACTTTTTGGACAATGTGGACAATAGGCAAACTGGTTGCACTTGTTTGGGGGCGCATTTTAGTTGTATTTACTGAAATGCTGAATTGTTTTATGTGTCCATAAAAATGCCTGTAATATACACTCATTCAACATGACTTTGGATTTTGTGGATAAATGTTAATCAATATTTATCATCAGCTTTAAATACGAGCAATTTTCTTTTAATTATCCACTTTCAGAGAAAACACTGTAAAATTTATAGCTGTCATATCAAAGTTATTATTCACTTATTCTTTCTATAAATCGGATGTCATACGATTACAGAAGGTGGATCAATATAAAATGTAGTCTCATTACAATAGTTTATGACTGTTATAACACTATAGTTATGCTATGACATTCATTTCTACTTAGACAATTCTGCACATTACGTATTACAGAATATATTTCTGATGTATAATACTAGTTGTTGACGTTGAACTCTCATTTTCCGTCTTCAAATCACAGCACCAACCTTCTCCAAAGTCTTTTTCCTTTCACTAATTATATTATATTATATTATATTATATTATAACTATTTCTAAATTTTATAATATTATAATTTATTATATTATAATTATCATGGACACAAAAAAGAACAAATATAGCCATACTACAAGAACTTAATATTGAAGAAGATTGGCTAGTAAAAATGATTAAACAGAGAAAACTTAAATATTTTGGACAAATTAAACGTTATGATAATCTAGAGTAAACCGTCATGGAAGGGTACATAATGGGAAAAAGAAAGAGAGGAAGACTAAGGCGAAGATGGCTACAAGACATCGGTGATGATCTGCAAATGGATGCATCAGCAGCAGGTCATCTTTCTCACAACCGAAAGTCCTACAGGAGTGCTGTTAGGGAGGCAAAGTTCCGCAAGGGACATGCTAATGAATGAATGAATTCGATTTGTCGTCCCTTACTTTTTTTTAGACAACTCACGGAGACTTCTTCTTCTTCTTCTTCGTTCGCTTCTACCACCAAAACCGCACTGTGATCGTACTGAATTTATGCCTGTGGTCCTCGTTAGGTCCCGTGGTCTCCTGAGGACCACAAGGGGTTCAGAGTATCACAGGGCTTTAGCCTGTATTCTTGGTGGGTCTCAGAAGCGGGATTGCGTGACACCGTGGTTTTCATTGCACCAGTTTAGTCTAGGGTTGGACTTTCTCACCGGAAGACCTCGACGTGTTTAGGATATCAGTGCATCCCCGCTGGGTGAGAGGCGGTAGCCCACCCAGGCCAGAGTTGGACCTTCTCACCGGAAAACCTCGACGTGTTTTGAGATACCTGTGTATCACCGCCGGGTGAGAGGTGGTTGCCCATCCAGTCCAGAGTTGGACTTTATCACCGGAAAACCTCAGCGTGATTAGGATACGCAAACATCCCCGCCAGGTGAGAGGTGGTTGCCTATCTAGACTTCCCTGGTCCAGTGTCTCCGACTTCAGCATTTTGCGGTCGTGGCCGCTACCCTTCCTAGTTGTGACCAGGATGGAGCTTTTGTCCAGCAGGACGAATCCTCGCCACTAGTGACTTCCACCCCTGGGTTGAGCAGGTTTAGACATATTATCCCAGTATGGGCGTGTTTGGTACGTGACCGACCTCTAGAGCAGAGGTACTGTGACATACATAGCCTTCAAGATTCACCCCTGGTGTGAGCCGGTTTAGGCAAAATTCACCAGTATGGGTGTATATCAGGCGTGGCCGACCTCTAGAGCGTAGGTGGCATGACATGTCTAGCCATCAAGTTCCACCCCTGGTGTGTGCTAGTTTAGGCATATTTCACCAGTGTAGGTGTATTTCGGACGTGGCCGGCCTTTAGTGCAGAGGTGCCGTGGTATGTATAGCTATCGTATCGATACTACTGGACATACCGATTAAACTTCACTTTATCCTTTCCACCACCTTTCCCATCGGCAACGCACAGCAACCTTTATTTCTTTTCCGCATTTCTTCCTTGACCGGGAGGAGCTTCACTCCACGCGCGGCATTTGAAGAGTCTCGCCAGCAGTGTCTTAATCTCTGGGACAAGCCGGTTCATGCATTTCACCCGATGTGACTGCACTCAGGACGTGGCTGACCTCCAGACCAGAGGTGCCGTGATTTGACTGTTTGCTTCGCTTTATCCTTTCTACCACCTTTTCCGCAGGGATGCTGCGCGGCAACCTCATTTGCACCTTTCTTCATTGGCCAGGAGGAGCACCGCTCCATGCACGGCAACTGAAAAATCTCGCCAACAGCGGCAGATGAGCTACCAAACGTGCCACTCATCTACCCTAAGTATCTAGTTTTCAGGCACCAGATATTCGCTCTCGCCCCTTCTCCTGTCAGTTTAAACAGTTCTGCCACGGGAAGGCCAGGAGCTGGACTTGACTGCCAAAGGCTGTTTGAGACGTATTTACAGTCCTTAGAACCACTCACAGAGACATGTTCGAGTGCACGACAAAAACGCACAGTCGCCAGCCACAAAGTCACCAAATCTAGTTCTTTGAATGATCATTCAAATGCTTGCTCTCTCCAGAATTCGAACAAGAATCCAGCAGAACAGTTTTCAAAATCCAGACAATATAATGAAACATTACAGCCACTCTAAGTTCTACACAGTTTCAGTGCCCAAAAAAATTAGTACTATGCCAACTGACATGAGACTGATTACACCAATAACTTTTTAAAATGAACTTTATTTTCAAAAATATGTACATTACAGTTTCGTACATAAATTTCACACAATGATTTTGATCGGACAGCGTGTTATGAAGATGAAGGTCTTCTTCTTCTTCTTCTTCTTCGTTTGCTTCTACCACCAAGACCACCCTGTGATCCTACTGAATTTACGCCTGTGGTCCTCGTTAAGTCTCGTGGTCCCCCGAAAGGACCACACGAGATCCACGAGAGGACCACAAGAGATTCAGAGTATCACAGGGCTTGAGACTGTATTCTTGGTGGGTCTCAGAAGCGGGATTGCATGACACCGTGGTTTTCGTTGCACCAGTTTAATCTAGAGTTGGACTTTCTCACCGGAAAACCTCGACGTGTTTTGAGATACCTGTGTATCACCGCCGGGTGAGAGGTGGTTGTCTATCCAGTCCAGTGTTGGACATTCTCACCGGAAAACCTCAGCGTGATCAGGATACGCATACATCCCCGCCGGGTGAGAGGTGGTTGCCTATCTAGACTGTCTTGGTCCAGTGTCTCCGACTTCAGCATTTTCTGGTCGTGGCCGCTACCCTTCCCAGTTGTGACCAGGATGGAGCTTTTGTTCACGAATCCTCGCCACTAGTGACTTCCATCCCTGGATTGAGCCGGTTTAGACATATTATCCCAGTATGGGGGTGTTTAGGACGTGACCTACCTCTAGAGCATAGGTACTGTGACATGTGTAGCCTTCAAGTTTCACCCCTGGTGTGTACCGGTTTAGGCATATTTCACCAGTGTAGGTGTATTTCGGACGTGGCCGGCCTCTAGAGCAGAGGCGCCGTGGTATGAGTAGCTCTCCCAGCGATACTACTGGACATACCGATTAAACAAACTTCACTTTACCCTTTCCGTCACCTTTTCACATCGGCGCCGCACAGCAAACTTTATTTCTTTTCCGTAGTTTCTTCCTTGGCCGGGAGGAGCTTCACTCCACGTGCGGCATCTGAAGAGTCTCGCCAGTAGTGTCTTAACCTCTGGGTTAAGCCAGTGCTGGCATTTCACCCGATATGAGTGCACTTAGGACGTGGCCGACCTTCAGACCAGAGGTGCCGTGATTTGACTGTTTGCTTCGCTTTATCCTTTCTACCACCTTTTCCGCAGTGATGCCGCGCGGCAACCCCATTTAGACCTTTCTTCACTGGCCGGGAGGAGCACCGCTCCACGCACGGCAGTTGAAGAATCTTGCCAGCAGCGAAGATGAAGGTGAACTCTGATCAGTTTTATAATGCTATGATGGAAGTGATGAAAACGTGATGAAACAAAAGTTGTTCCTAAGTGTATTTTACAAAGAAAATGTTGATAAACTAAGGACTGGCTCTAGCTTGGGGCGGTTGCCGCTCCTTAGGTGACACGCCTAAGTGAATTATTGCAAGCTGGTGTGGAAGCTACGTGATGGGTGTGGCTTTTATTGCCGGTCTTAGGATTAAGATTAGAAGAAGATTCGACAGTAAACCTTATCAGAATGAGAGCTTTTCTGGGAGGGGAGTTCACTCTGGTCATCATACACTTTTAGTCTTTTCACATCAAACAGTAACCATCAAAAGGCTAAATACTAATTTGAAACCCGTATCAATTTTGGTCGGGAGATGTACAAAAAAATTTCTTCTGTAAAGTCTCTGTGATTTACTGAATACTAACGTGCCAATAAGGCATTATAAAAGATGTATCTGTTGCCTTTAAAGGTCCAGATGAACAACAATGGATAAAAGTTAGTTTCTCTCTCTCACTCTCCCTCTCTCTCTCTCTCTCTCTCTCTCTCTCTCTCTCATGATCAGATTAGACAGATTGATCTGAGAGACTACGATTTGTGTTCTATGATACACTCAGAGAACAATACACCCAGGCACACTCCTTCCACTGGACAACAACAGAACATCTGGACTCTATATTTCAAACTTACAACGCAACAGTAACTTAATCGTAGAACAATCAAGAGAGTAGTTCAAATTCAATAGAAAACAAATTTATTGATGTGGAATATGTGGATGATGGATATGACGATTGGAGGAAAAACTGCTGTCATACAGAAATGACAAAAAGTGTAACATGAAAAACTTCCCGAGAACGCAGTCCGTGCCATAAGGAAGAAACATTCTACCAGCAAGCAGTTACAAAAACGCACTATTTATTAATGTCTGGAGTGAATAACAACTTCCAGAATAATACTTCATCCTCCATATTAAGAAAATACAAACAGTACACTCTGGTCCTAGCAAGGACACTGCAACATAATTCCTATCATACTATTACAAGGAAAACCTTGTCCTAAAATGGCAACACAAGCGCTACCACACCCCACTAGGACATGACTGAATTCACTACAAAATTACTACTGACCTGCCTCTATCACACAATCTACATACTCCGAATATAATCATCATATTAATCCTTAATAAGCTTCGATTTCTTTTATATAAACCCAGTTTACTCCGCCATCCTTCCAGAACTTTCACTCCTTGCAATTCACATTCACACAAAAAGGTAACTGTTCTGAGCTTAACTAAAACACGAGATTCATAACTCATTCCCTGAACTTTCGTACCCTAAGCTTTCGTTCCTAAAACAAACAATTAAAACTCTAACTCTTCCAGTGCCATTCGTCGGATTTTTGACCATTCCGGTTTCCCAATTTTGCCAATGGTCGAAAATCCGACTCTTGGTTTGTTTCAATAAAACAATCGATGTAACATTTAGATTATACATATTTCGTCCGCTTTTCCGGTGACACTTTTCAAAATGGTGAAAGAGTGCTTAGTTACGAGCTATGCCGAGGGAGAAAAAGGAAGAGAAACATGGATATTTTTCAATTTTTGACGATGTAGATAGGGGTAAGGACATGGCCTATGACCACCCCACTGCTCTTGAATTTATCCAAAGTAGATCTAGACATATTTAGGCGACTGGAGAAGTAGTTAGTAAGTTATTTCAGACATTAATTTAGCGAAGATGCAACATAGAATCAGAATACGAGATCGACAAGTAGATCTAGACATCTCAGATGGTAAATAGTGTAGATCTAGACCTAGCCGATGGTGAGCTGGGCACAGTCATTGTCTAAAAACATCACATTACTTCTTTTTTACTAAAAAAAACTCTGCATTTATGAAATTTTCATACATTTAGTTATACTTTGAAACATAATAAGTACACGGAAGCACATGGAAATACTATTTTCCATTCCATTTTACAACTATGCCCCTATACATATCAAGACCCGCGCTTTTATTCCGGCACCAACTGAACGTCTGCGTTTCTTCCTCTGGCACATGAAGAGCTAAAACTAAATTTAGACTGTTAAGTCAACACAGACATTAAAATCGTTGACACTTAAGAAACGTTCCCTTACAAAACTCATAATTCCGAGAAAGTCCGCTACCTGCTCAAAATTACTAGAAACTTTTCATTCAGAATACCGTGCAAAATAACACTAAGTGATTACAATTTTGTCTGCTATTTACAGACATAGACAGGCTACTACAAATCACGTGCTGAACTATGTGAACACTACAAGGGAAATACTGTATTTAGTTCAGATCTAAGCGACTTAAACATAGCGACTCTACAATAATGTTTAATTATTCCCCTTAGATCAGCTTCTTCTGCTTCTTCTTCTTCTTCTTGGTTCGCTTCTACTACCAAGACCGCCCTGTGATCCTACTGAATTTACGCCTGTGGTCCTCGATAGGTCATGTGGTCCCCGAGAGGACCACAAGAAGTTCAGAGTATCGCAGGGCTTGAGACCGTAATCTTGGTTGGTGTCAGAAGCAGGATTGCGTGACACCGTGGTTTTCGTTGCACCAGTTTAATCTAGAGTTGGACTTTCTCACTGGAAAACTTAGATGTGTTCCTGATACCTGTATATCCCGCCGGGTGAGAGGTGGCAGCCCATCCAGCCCAGAGTTGGACTTTCTCACCAGAAACCTTGATGTGTATTGGATATCCATGTATTACCGTCGGGTGAGAGGTGGTTGTCTATCCAGTCCAGCGTTGGACTTTCTCACTGGAAAATTCAGCGTTATTAGGATACGCATACATCCCCACCGGGTGAGAGATGGTTGCCTATCTAGGCTGTCCTGGTCCAGTGTCTCCAGCATCAGCATTTTGTGGCCATGGTCGCTCCCTTTCCTAGTTGTGACCAGGACGGAACTTTTGTCCAGGAGGAGAATCCTCGTCACTAGTGACTTCCAATCCTGGATTGAGCCAGTTTAGGCAAATTATCCCAGTATGGTCGTGTTTAGGACGTGACCTACCTCTAGAGCAGAGGTACCGTGACATGTGTAGCCTTCAAGTTTCACCCCTGGTGTGTACCGGTTTAGGCATATTTCACCAGTGTAGGTGTATTTCGGACGTGGCCGGCCTCTAGAGCAGAGGCGCCGTGGTATGAGTAGCTCTCCCAGCGATACTACTGGACATACCGATTAAGCTTCACTTTATCCTTTCCGTCACCTTTTCACATCGGCGCCACACAGCAACCCTAATTGCTTTTTCGCTTTTTCTTCCTTGGCCGGGAGGAGCTTCACTCCATGTGCGGCATCCGAAGAATCTCGCCAGCAGTGTCTTAACCTCTTCCAAGACGGTTCAGGAATTTCGCCTGATATGAGTGCACTTAGGACGTGGCCGACCCCAGACCATAGGTGGGTGTTTTGACTGCTGTTTATTTCGCTTATTTCTTTCTTTCACCTTTTCCACCGTGGTGCCGCGCGGCAACCCGATTTGCGTCTTTCTTCACTGGCCGGGAGGAGCCCCACTCCACGCACGGCAGCTGAAGAATCTCGCCAGCAGCGGTAGATAAGCTACCAAACATGACTGTCATCTACCCGAAGCGTCTGGTTTTCAGGCGCCAGATATTCGCCTTGGCCCCTTCTCCTGTCAGTTTAAACAGTTCTGCCACGAGAAGGCCAGGAGCTGGACTTGACTGTCGAAGACGCACACCATTGGAATGGAGAGCGTATCCTCCACCCCACCTCCGGCAATAACAGTCCTTAGAACCTAGATCAGCAAATGCAAATCGATCTTAAGTGATCTCATCTAAACAACATGGTAAATAATATTACAGATGACGGACTGTGTATGTTTGTTTGTTCGAGGGATGGTATTCAACATGATTGCTCTATACATGTCTACATTCTCTGTTGTTCTTGTTGCTATCTCTTGGGTCAAGAGTTTTAAAGATAAAGAAACAGTTCTGCACTCATAGAAGATGTGTTCTTGTTTTTCTTGTGTTTTTCCCCTACATAGTTTACATCTGAAAAGTGTTGGATCTGCGGGCGACCCCTTGTGCTATCTCTCTTGCACTTGTGAGTGATTCCTGTCTTGTGCATGTTTTGAAATGATTGTGTGTAGTCAGTAATGAAGTATTTGTATCCTCTCTTTATTCTGTCCTGTAATTGTGGCTCCTGTTTCCTGATCAGATATTTGTAGATGTCTGATGTTTTCCTGTGCATTAAATGTTCATTTTCAATTAAACATTGTGTGTATTTCTGTAGAACAGCAGTACGATACCAAAGTGATGGGGATGTGCGTTATTTAATTTACTAAGTTTGGTTAGTCTCAGCTCAATGTAGTAGTGGACTAGAGTGTGCTTTTGTGGCTGTTGGATGATCTGTCCCATATATTTAATCCTGAGTGCCTGGATCTTTGTTTTTATGTCTTGTAAAGAGATATCTCCTCCTCTCTTGTATTGTATCAAAGTTTTCCGTTGGATGCTGTGTACTGTGTGTCGGAAAATAAAGTCACTAATCACTGAGTTTATTTCCTTAAATGACTTTAGGCAGTGGAAAGATGTTTGTTGTTTATACCAGCTGTGAGATGACACAGGTGTTGACGGCGACACTTCTGTCGAATATGGTGGTGGTTTTATATTTCTATATTTCAAGTCTGTTTTTTATTTTTTCAATTATACTTCGCCATCTTGCTTTATTGTTATTTGACAGCGTGGCTGTGAACAAAATTCCGTATGTTTTGATTTTGTTGACTTGTATTAATGTGAATGGGAAGTCTATTTTGTTGACCCATTTCCATTAAGTGTGATTTGTGAATGTTTATTTTGGCCCCGCTGCCTTGTCAGAACTCTGTAAATGTGTCTAGTATATTCCTGATAGAGAATATAGTTGATTCCATCCCAGGAATAAAGATTCCTTTGACTAGTGTCTCCTGTCCGATTTTCTCTAGGACTGGCTCCAGAGTTAATACATACAACATGAGTGAGAGTGGGCACCCCTGACTTACAGATCTAGTTAGAGTTATTGACTCAGTTAGGGTGTGATTTATTAAAATTATGTTTTCTGATTTGCTATATAGAATTTTAATCCAGTCTCTAAAATAGTTTCCAAGATTGCCTTTACACAAGGTTTTCTAGAGGAAGGAGTGTGAAACTTTGTCGAAGGCCTTCTCTTGGTCCAGTGATAAGATTGCTGACTGGTTGTTCTTGTCGTGAGAGTATTGAATAACATATCTTAGAAAATGTGAATGAGTCTTTATGTTTCTGTCGGTGACACTGCATTGCTGGTCTTCATATACAAGTATGTGCATGACGGGTTTCAGTTTCATAGTTAGGGATTTTGCTAGGATTTTATAGTTTACGTTAAGTAGTGATATAAGTCTGTAGTTCGCTACTTAGGTTGTGTCTGTGTTATCTTTCTTTATGAGTGTTATATATGACCTGTTGAGACTGTTGGGTAATTCTTTTCCATCAAAGGCTTCAATAAACACTTTGTGTAAGTCTGGTTCTAGAATGTGGAAGAATTTCTGGTAGAACTCAACGGTAAGGCCGTCTGGACCTGGCGATTTGTTCTTCTGGAACGTGTTAAGTGCATTCTGTAGGCTGTCTAGCGTGAGAGGACTGTCTTATGTTTGTTGTCCTCTTCAGAAAGTTGTTTGGCGTAGTTCAAGAATATGTTTTGTATGTCTTCTGAATGACTCTTGTCTTTAGAGTATAGTTATTTGTAACAGTTGTGGAAGATTTGACTTATTTTTGCGGTGTCTGCCTGTTCCTGTCCATTCACGTCACTCATTTCATTCCTTTGCATGTCCCTTGCGGAACTTTGCCTCCCAAACAGCACTCCTGTAGGCCTCTCGGTTGTGAGCAAGATGGCTGCTGCATCCAATTCCAGATCATCAACGATGTCTTGCAGCCATCTTCGTTTCGGTCTTCCTCTTTTTCTTTTTCCCATTATGTATCCTTCCAATACGGACTTCTCTAAATTATCATGACGTTTAATGTGGCCAAAATATTTAAGTTTTCTCTCTTTAATCCTCTTTACTAGCCAGCCTTCTTCAATATTAAGCTCTTGTAGTATAGATATATTTGTTCTTTTTTGTGTCCACGATATTTGGAGAACTCTTCTATAGCATTTACATTCAAAGGCATTTATGTGCTTCTCAGCTGTTTTGTTAAGTGTCCAGGTCTCACAGGCATATGTTGCGTCACTATTGTATGTATTTGTCTGCTTCTTTGAACGTTTTGTTCTGTTCCAAGATATTGTTTGCTTGGTATTTCTTGTACAACAGAGGCTAGTTTTGTTCTGATAAAGGCACCCTGGTAGCTATGTTGATGGTGTTTATCTAGTTCTTCTTCTGGTGCGTGTATGTGAGGTCTATTGGGATCTATTTGCTTGGCTAGTTTCATAGCGTTTTCTAAATTTTGCTCTTGCTGTCGTCTGTGTATATTGACTAGTGTGTATCTGTTGTGATCTGAACTTGTGTGTTTTATTTAACTATTGCTATTCTAACTTCGCTATCTCTGTTGTGTCCTACAATTTGCCAGTCTTCTGATCCGCGTAGTATTGCTACTCCTGCGTGTGTTTCCTAAGCTGAAACATGAATGTCTGAGTCCTAAGAGTTGTGTGATTTTGTCGGCGTGTCTGTGTTAATGTATGTTTCATGGATAAAGATAAAATCTGGTTTGTATATATGTGCTAGGTGGACTTCTTGACTGTGTTTTCTTCTCAGTCCTCTAATATTAATAGATAAAATCGAAAGTTTCATAGAAATCGAAACCCATATTGGGTTAAGAGGTAAAAGCAAGCAATACACAATTTTAAAAATTGCAAATTCTAAATAATTATTTAAATGAAATAAAAAGTTGTAATAGTTATTTACCTCGTTGCTGTGAGTCCCCATACTGAGAATAAACAGTATAAGTAATGCACACAAAGGTCCACGTGGTTGAATGTCCTGTTGACACAGTTTGTCTTAACATAGTCCTTGCTTGTCGATGATTAAAGGAAGGTCTTCTTCGTCAAAATAACCTTCCGCTGCCTGTTGGGCCTAAGAAGGGGTGCACCTGTGTTAGGAGTCGATATCTGGAAAGGAGGTATTCTATGCTTCTTCTGTTGGAAGATGCAGAGTCTCGGATTCGTCTCCTGAAACCCTGTCTTCTAATGTTTAGCCGCCTGTCACCCGTGTTTGTGAGATATTTGGTGAATTATTTGTTATCCACAAATCTGAGCCGGTTTATTTCTGTCGATTTTTCACGACCAGCTTGAAGCCGTCGTCTTCGTTAGGGGCTGGTTCTTGACTACCAGAAGCCTGGCCTTGAGGGTCCTCGACTATTGTGGCAGGTCGTTCTTCGACCTTCTAGGCTGTATACACATGTTTTCTTGTGGTATCTCTGGGAGCTGTTTTAGCTTTTTGGGGGCACTGGCTTGCCCGATGGGCATTGCTGCCACAAACTGGGCATTGGGGTATTCCTGCTCTGCAGCGTGATGGCAATCTTGAATTCTTTGCTACCTCTTGAGTTGGCTATGAGCGTGTAGTGTGGAATGTCCTGTTTCCCACTTGTCATTAGCTTTCTCGACCCGAGACACTTCGGCCTCCTCGTCGCCGGTCAGGAATATGACAAGACGCTTGACCATCTGCGCCTTAGTTGCCGTGGGCATCGAGTGTAGTGTCCCTTTCACCCGCTCTTTAACTAGATGTTCAATGACAATTATTAGTTCGGACTCCTCGAGGTGGAGGGTTTTCTCATGTAATGAGTTGTAGTGGATTATGTGGGTAGCTTGTCTGAGGGTGAAAAACCACTTCGTTCGACTCTCGTAACGGCTGAGAGTCGCCATGCCGTTGGTTACAAATCCTGCTGGTCCGCCAAGAATGCTGTGCATATAAGAGTATTATACTCCTGTAGCGTTCTGGCCGCTCACAGTAATGACGACGGTTTTAGGGTGCTCCTCTTGACCGCCATCCATGTCTTCTTCAGAACGGTATGTGAAACGTGGGATTTCCATTACTGAATGGAATAGTTGAACAATAGTTGAAGAAACGTGGGATTTCCATATAGAAAAGCACTCAAAGTACACGAACCACGCACTTATATCTCCGGGAAAATTGATCAAACGATCATGGTACCTCGGTAAGACAAAACATGGCACCCTCCGTGCCAGCTAAGGAGATTTGCGACACCGGATGTCATGACATTAGGAGATTGAACTGCAGATGGGAAATGCGATGGGCTGTACAATATGTCCATTTCTGTTTGCATTGGCGAGGAGTTTCCCCTGAGGAATTGATGCATTTATTAACGGCACCACAGTATTAAGTGATTAAAAGCACGGAAGATACTAGCGAGATTTCAAGAGCTCATCGTCTAGTGCTGTGTGATCTTCAACCCAAAGAAATCGAGAAGCTTGTCTCCAAGGAAGGGAAAAAGGGCAAACAGAAGCAATAATTTCAACAGATGTCAAAGAGCCTGTGTAAAGTCTAGGAAGAAGATATGGTGTTTCAGTGCAAAATAAAGTTGCAGTAAAATAAATCGGTGATATGACAGTATATAGACATCACAGATAAGAGCAAAAACCTGGGAAAATTTAAGGACTGGTGTCTCCAGTTCATTCTGATACTAAAACTGTTGTTGTTACTATTCACGTACGAGTCAGGAAATAGCACAGTCGAGACAATTCAAAGGAAAACCAACAGGTATATCAGAAAGTGGCTGGGCGTGCTCACCGGGGCTGACACATGTAGCACTTTATTGCAGGAAGCGCTAGCTGTACTTAATCATTCAAGCCTGTGTCAGAGGAGTTTAAGACAAGGAAAACAACACTTGCAAAGATGCTGGAGTCCATTGACATTGTGGTGCGGGAAGTGAAACCAACACTAAAAGATGGAATGAAATGGAAAGCGAGCGAGAGGGTGCCTACAGCACCGGAACATTTTAACTAAAAGGACTGATAGGATACAGTCAAATCAGCAGAAGGTGTTTTGGTCACGGCGATATCGGTATCGAAGAGACACGGCTATCCATGAAATAAGAATTACAGATGATGAACAGTAGGTCTATAAGGCAGAACAACAATCTTAACAATGCCGAAGAACAACTTCGGAAGCCACATTTGAAAGACTGCTAACATGAAATGATATCTGGAGCACGGTGTCTCCACGATATAGTTTCATTATCAAATTATTATAACATCACGATTACAGATGCAACCCTCTTTGGATTGTCAAATTTGCCTATCTCACGTGGCTACCCTGTAGATGTCGACAAATTTTGTATCATGTTCCTTTAGCATGCGAAACAGCATTAGCACAGGACTCGAATGTATAAAATTGGAAAAAAGTAGGAGCAGCTTTATTACTTAACGATTACAAAGTTGTAACCCATGTGGGTTAAACTCGCTGTTTAGTTACACGTAACATCATCTTCTTCAATCATTATAGTACCTCTCCACTAAATCCACCCCTTTTTACTTTTCAAACTTCCTCACAGCATCACTCTGCAACCCCGCTATTTTCTCAGCAACCCCTCTTCTCTGCAACACCTCTTCCCCAATCACCTGTTTCAAATTCTCCTAGCTAGGCCAGTAGTGCGTCACTCTCTCTCCCCTCCCCGGTTCCCCATCCACCACTCCCAGTTACAACCCACCGACCACATGTCACAGTTCTCTATTTAAACAATTTCCACGTCCTACCAGATCCATTCCTGACACACACCGCCAGACAAGCCACACCTTGCAATTTACAGCTAAGTACCTTTTTTTTTTTACAGTATTCATGTAAATCTATACTTTATCTCCTCTCCCTATTTCTTCGTCCTGTATGTTTTTGTATGATTAAGGCTCACGCCGAAACGTCACAACTTTGTAATCGTTAAGTAATAAAGCTGCTCCTACTTTTTTCCAATTTTATACATTCTAGTATCACAGCTTTACTGCAGTGTTTAGTGTATAGTTGTATACTTATACACCAATTATTGTAGCACAGGACTCGCGTGACAATATAACA
Organism: Achatina immaculata; assembly: GCA_009760885.1. Classification (NCBI taxonomy): domain Eukaryota; kingdom Metazoa; phylum Mollusca; class Gastropoda; order Stylommatophora; family Achatinidae; genus Lissachatina; species Lissachatina immaculata. Next base: position 18,919,660 of record CM019718.1, on the reverse strand, counting down.
AAGTTTTGTAAGAGCTAATCGTCATTGTGAACAGAGCGAAGGATGTTACAAACGCCAAGAAAAAAGCCAGAACCCTTTCCAATTGCGCCCTTTATGTCAGGAAGCTATCCAACATCAACGCCATGGACATGCCCTTGCTATCACTTCTAGATAGTCATTTGACTGGAAAATCGTAGCATTGACTAGCAGGATAACTTAATATGACCAGACACTGAGCAGCAATTTACATGATAACCAAACAGGACTCAGTTATGATTGAATTTAAAATAGCATAGGAATCCAGAATAGAAGAAAACTATCTTTTTTAAAGGCACCAGGTCCAGATGGAATTGTAGCAGAAGTGCTCTTGGCGAACAAAGAAATAACAACAGATATACTACTCTTACTATTTAACAGGATTTTGGAAGAAGAGAAGGTCCCATAGGACTGGAAAGAGGCCCATCTTATAAAACTCCCTAAGAAAGGAGATTTATTAGAATGTAAGAACTATAGAGGCATCTCCTTGCTCTCAATACCCACCAAGGTCTTCAGCAGGATTTTTCTAAATAGAATTAAAACATCAGTAGACAGTAAACTAAGAGAAGACCAAGCAGGTTTCAGGCAAGGAAGATCCTGTACTGACCAGATTGCTGCAATGCGATATATAGTAGAACAGTTAATGGAGTGGAATTCTTTACTGTTAGTTACATTCATTGATTATGAGAAAACATTTGATAGTTTAGATCGTAGAATGCTATGGAAACTACTGGAACACTATGGTATCCCAGCCAATATAACAAAGCTTATAAAGACCACATATGAAGGAACAACTTGCAGAATTGTGCATGAAGGAACTCTCACAGAAAGTTTTAAAGTGGAAACAGGCGTGCAGCAGAGATGTTTGCTATCATCATTCCTATTTCTTCTGGCAACTGATTGGATCATGAAAACTACCATATAAAGAAAAAGAAATGGGATACAATGGACATCGTGGAACCAAATGGAAGATCTTGACTTTGTAGATGATGTGGCGCTCCTGGCACACAGCCACACAAAAATGCAAGGGGAACTTCAGATCTTAATCAAGAATTCAGGTAAACTGAATATTAACAGACAAAAAAACTCCCCAAAGATAATGAAAAGTAATAATGCAAACAATAGCCTCGTGGTAACTGAGGGAGTGCCAAATGAGAAAGCAGAGTATTTCACATATTTAGGCAGCTTAGTGGATAAATATGGGGGAATGGAAAAGGATGTTAAAGCTAGAATAACCAAGGCCAGGACAGCATTTATCCAACTTAAAAAAATATGGTCATCTAAGAACATCAAAATAATAACCAAACTTAGGCTTTTTAATACAAACGTAAAGACTGTCCTACTGTATGGGTCAGAGACATGGATTATTACCAAGACAATACAACAGAGGATACAAATATTCATGAGTTACTGCTTGAGGAGGATTTTAAACATTAAATGGCAGGACAAGATCAGGAACGAGGAGGACTGGGAAAGGCAGGACAAGAACCTATGAACCTACAAATCATGTTTAGGAAATGGAAGTGGATTGGCCACACTCTGAGGAAACCCGACACCAACATAGCAAGACAGGCACTGACATGGAATCCTCAAGGAAATAGAAAACGAGGAAGACCTAGACTTACTTGGAGAAGAGAAATTATAACAGTGCTCAGAGACAAAGGATGCACGTGGAAGGAAGCAGAGAATAATTCCAAGAACAGAGATGACTGGAGAGCCTTTATCTATGGCCTATGCTTTCAAGGGAGTGAAAGGCGATGATGATGATGATGACTTTCCTATCATATTATGCAAAAAGACGTTACTGCCATGAGGGAACAAGTGTTAAACAAAAACAATATCTGGTATGTTTCAAAATAGTTTTTTTACGTCTTGACGAAAGTACTGATCAAACAGGTATGAGTCCGTTTTTTTTAATATTTATACGTATAATTCTGTAAGATTTTTCTTCTAAAGAAGTGTTATTTGAATTATGTTCTCTTCATGGAACCATATAAAGAAGGAACATTTATGATGTAGTTTTGATAACTTTGCTAATAAAATCGGAGGTTTTGAAAAGTGTTTAGTAACAATTACAGATTGTACACCAGGGATAATAAGAAAATAGTCTAGATTTATAAGTGTTTTTAAGTAAAGTGGAATAAATCATCTCACATTTCATCGGTTCATTCATAAAGGAGACTTGTATGAAAAAACGGTAAAACAAAATAGATGAAGTACTGACGGCTGCAGACATGAATATGTTATTATTATCATTTTCAGTTTCAGCAACTATTGTCTGATATGAAGACTTTAAAATAACCTGTTCTACTTTTGTTACGTTCGTTAGCTCAGTCGAGGCCCAATGTTTGAAAGAGTACACGATCTGTAGGAAAAAAACAGCTCGTTTTTTAAAAGTGAAAATAAAATGTATGCTTCGGAATTTCGCCTAGTCTGGCATGTCTGAATTTTAACATCCCATTTAGCAAACTTGAATCTGCAGCTTCAGTGAATAGATATGCTGGTGCATGAGATGTATTCTAGACATAAATACAGTTGTGGGAATGCAAGTTTGAGAAATCAAAGTACACCCATTTCCATAAACTCTTGGAGACCAAGCCAACACATACCAACATATTTTGTGACTGCGATAGGATTCCAGAGAACATAGTTCTACTTGCATTCACACACAGGTGATTTCAGACTGTTTGTCTGTCTGTTTAATGAGGAAGTGGACAATGTGCCAGAAAATGTTCATTAGATTCCAACTTCAAGCAGAGGATTAACTCTTGGGCACTGTTTCGTACAAATAACGAGATAAGTACTCGTCCTCTTTTCCCCTTATTTATGTGTTACGTATGTGTTAATTTTGGATGTCTATTATTTCCTGCTTCTTCGTCATATATGTTTCTGAATGAATAACACGTATGCAGAAATTACAACTTTGTTACTAACTTTATAAAAGAAAATCTAATTATTTCTCAGAAATGAAGGCCCCAAATGATTAGTGCCTATTCAGATGTCGTCCTGCATCTGCCTTCATCCAGCTTTCACCAAATGATGAGAGATTTTCAAAGAGCACACACCAAGTCTCACAATAACTGCGATTATCAATGACATAATATTACGTTAGTCCATGGCAATATTGTAATGCAGGAATGGAGCTAAACGGTCACTCTGGCAGAGTCTTCACACCAGAGGAGAGGCTTAACTAGCCGCCCGATGCCCCCCCCCCCCCCCCACTCGCATCAGAGCGCCCCGTCGTTAGGAACTGCGTTCCCTGCAGCCATTCAGTCCCTCAGCAGGACGAGAACGCTTTGGACTTGGGTCCAAAATGGCAGACTGACAACGGACAAGGGGGACATTACTAAAGCTATATTTGACAGACTACAGGGAAATGAAGAGCGGGAATGCATGAACGATGTAGATCTGAAGAGACTGCTGGATCTAGAGCAAATTAAAGGTGCTAGCAAGAAATCCGAACTATTTGGCAGAAACGCGCTGTAAACAACCAACATTTGACAAGAACTATTAGCAAACATACTCTTGGGTGGATGCTGCGGCATGCGGCGAAGCATATATGAGGCTCTCCAGAATGTAGTGAAGCTGGCGTCTGAATTTATAACCTTGAACCATTACGTTAGTCAGTAACTATTTTCATTTTTTCCTGTAATATTCTATTATTATTATTATTACTTTCATTTATTACCTACAGACATGAATGTGGCATACAGGCCACTAAGATGTAGCATCCAGCACTTCTGTAGAAAAAAAAAAGGTTGCCGACAAATGACGCACATCTTGTGAAAGAATATTTATGTACATTTAGGAAAATGGGGTATTAACGGTTCAATAAAATACAGAAAGTAAAGAGATTATATTTTGTGGTCCTAGTGATATAAAAATCAGAAGTGTTTATTTTTCTTTCAAAAATTCTAAACCAGATGAATCACCATCCTCCCTGCTGGCCCTGGTATCAAAGTGAGTACTTTAAAAAACCCACAAAATTAAAAAAAAAAGATTAAAAAATAAATATAAAAATGAAAAGAACATTTTAATTGCATTTTAAAAATAAATTTGTTTGCACTATTCATGTATATGTTCGTGCCCACGCACAAATGTGAAAATACTCACATATTAATATTTGCCATGTTTTTAAATGTCAGGTGATGTGGAAACATTTTTGTTATAATTCAGTGTGTACAAATAAACTTTATTTATACCAAATGTGCCAGTGTGGCATCCAATGGTATATCTCTGCTGAAAACCAGCCTGAATTACAACCTGGTGTTATACATTGTGACAGATTCCAGACACTTCTCATGAACTTTACAAACCCTTACGTTGACAAAACACATTGCAGTAACCAAACAAAACCTTTGACTAACACTTGACAAGACGTTCATTGAATGGAATGGTCGAAGATGATAATGGAAAGTCCGTCAGTCATTTGCACGTCCCTTGCGGAACTTTGCCTCCCTAATAGCTCTCCTGTAGGTCTTTCGGTTGTAAGCAAGATGCCCTGCTGCTGATGTACCAAGCAGATTATCAAAGATGTCTTGCAGCCATTTTTGCCTTGGTCTTCCTCTCTTTCTTTTTCCTATTATACGGGTCTAACACCGCATCCACAAAATACCTTAATGGCATGGAAATGGGAATTTTACCTCTTCTTATCCTTCCTAGACGGTCCCCTCTAAATTCTCATGACATTTAATGTGTCAAAGGTTCTAAGGACTGCAAACGCGCCACAAACAGCCTCTGGCAGTCAAGTCCAGCTCCTGGCCTTCCCGTGGCAGAACTGTTTAAACTGACAGGAGAAGGGGCGAGGGCGAATATCTGACGCCTGAAAACCAGTTACTTAGGGTAGATGAGTGTCACGTTTGGTAGCTCATCTGCCGCTGTTGGCGAGATCTTCAGCTGCCGTGTGTGGAGCGGTGCTCCTCCCGGCCAATGAAGAAATTTGCAAATGAGGTTGCCGCGCAGCATCACTGCGGAAAAGGTGGTTGAAAGAATAAAGCGAAGCAAACAGTCAAATCACGGCACCTCTGGTCTGGAGGTCGGCCACGTCCTGAGTGCAGTCATATCGGGTGAAATGCATGAACCGGCTTGTCCCAGAGGTTAAGTCACTGCTGGCTTGACTTTTCAAATGCCGCGCGCGGAGTGAAGCTCCTCCCGGTTAAGGAAGTAAATGCAGAAATAAAGGTTGCTGTGCGGCGCCGATGGGAAAAGGTGGTGGAAAGTGAAGTTTAACCTGGTATGTCCAGTAGTATCGCTACGAGAGCTATACCACGGCACCTCTGCTCTAGAGGCCGGCCACTTCCGAAATACACCTACACTGGTGAAATATGCCTAAACCGGCACACACCAGGGGTGAAACTCGATGGCTAGACATGTCATGCCACCTCCGCTCTAGAGGTCGGTAACGCCTGATAAACACCCATACTGGTGAATTTTGCCTAAACCGGCTCATACCAGGGGTGAATCTTGAAGGCTATGAATGTCACAGTACCTCTGCCCTAGAGGTCGGTCCCGTCCCAAACACGCCCATACTGGGAAATGCCTAAACCGGCTCAACCCAGGGGTAGAAGTCACTAGTGGCGAGGATTCGTCCTCCTGGACAAAAGCTCCATCCTGGTCACAACTAGGAAGGGTAGCGGCCACGACCGCAAAATGCTGAAGTCGGAGACACTGGATCAGGGAAGTCTAGATAGGCAACCACCTCTCACCTGGCGGGGATGTCTGCGTATCCTAATCACGCTGAGGTTTTCCGGTGAGAAAGTCCAACCCTGGACTGGATGGGCAACCACCTCTCACCCGGCGGTGATACATGGGTATCTCAAAACACGTCGAGGTTTTCCGGTGAGAAAGTCCAACTCTGGCCTGGGTGGGCTAACGCCTCTCACCCAGCGGGGATGCACTGATATTCCAAACACGTCGAGGTCTTCCGGTGAGAAAGTCCAACCCTAGACCAAACTGGTGCAATGAAAACCACGGTGTCACGCAATCCCGCTTCCGAGACCCACCAAGAATACAGGCTAAAGCACTGTGATACTCTGAACCCCTTGTGGTCCTTTCGTGGAACTCGTGTGGTCTATTTTGGACCACACAGGGGACCACGGGACCTAACGAGGACCACAGGCGTGAATTCAGTAGGTTCACAGTGCGGTTTTTGGTGGTAGAAGTGAACGAAGAAGAAGAAGAAGAATGTGTCAAAAATATTTAAGTTTTCTCTGTTTAATTCTCTTTACTAGCCAACCTTTTCTTCAATATTAAGTTCTTGTCGTATGATATATTTGGGTTCTTTTTTTGTGCCCATGATATTTGAAAAACTCTTCTGTAGCATTTACATTCAAAGGCATTTATGTGTTTCTCAGCTGTTTTGTTAAGTGTCCAGGTCTCACAGGCATACGTTGCGATGGCAAAAATGAATTCCCTTAAAAATCTTATTTTTGTAGTTCTGTCTGTTCCTCTCCATAGACTCTTTAGTTGTTTTATTTTCTGAAACACGTTAGATGTCCTCCTTTTAATCTCCCTCATTGTATCTCTATCATTAATTAATAATGGTCCAAGATATTTAAAACTCTCCACCTCTTTCAATTTTTCCTCCTTGATATATATTTCAGCTGCCTTATTTGTTTTGTCAGTTATTATTAACTTCGTTTTCTTTGCATTAAGAAATGTTTTGCTCTTCACTATTCTTACGGACTGACATAATTAGTTTTTCATTCCTTTTTGTGCTATGGGCAGTAATAGTGTGTCATCAGCATATCTAATCTCTGGTATTTCATATACCTCCAATTGTTATGGCATTGTAATATTCTTTGTCTACATCTTTTCTAACATTCTTCGTGATATTTTCAGTATACAAGTTGACTCTTCCTATGCCGCAGGAAGAAACGTGGACGTTCAATTGGATGCCTGATTAAAAGCGCGGGTCTTGATATGAATAGGGGTATATTAGTAAAAGTGAAAGAAACAAAGTATTTCCATGTAAAAATGTACTTATTATGTTTCAAAATAACATAAAGATTTCATAAAAGCAGTCTTTTAGAAAAAAAAGAAGTAATGTGATGTTTGTAGACAATAACTGTGTCCTACTTATAATCGGCTACTTACCATTTGAGATGTCTAAATCTAATTGTCGATCTCGTCGTGTGATGATATGTGGCATTCTCACTAAAATAATGTCTGATATAACCTTCTAACTATTTATCCAGTCCGTCTAATATGTCTAGATCTACTTGGGGTACATTCAAGAAGAGTGGTCTGGTCAAAGGACATATCCGTATGCCTCCGATATCACAATAAATATTGAAATTTATCGATTAAAACATTGATATCACTCGGTTGTTAGCCATGATTTGAATTTAACTATGAAGGGTCACAAGACTTGGGCAGATAAAACGTGTACAATCAAAGGTTACACCGGTTTTACACTGAAACGAACCAAAGACCACTATAATGACTCGGGCACCAATATGGCAAACCGGATGCGGCCCTTAATTGGCTATGGCAAGGGAAGGTAAGCCGACAGTATGCACCCCTGACGGACCCCTGTTTTATGTCAAAACAACTTGTTATTTCACCGTTTATTCTTACTGCCGCCTGTCAGTCTAGATATAAATAAGGTAGATAGAGGTGTATGGTGCAGTTTTACAAAGTGAGGGAGGAAGTGAGCAAGGTGAGAAAAAAACGAATATAAAGTATGAGAATGTATAAATGAAAAACATACAACATCCAATATTTCGGCGTGAGCCTTATTCGAGGATACATGCAAAAACAAAATACAAACATATATAACTTATCTGAAGCGTCTTGCTCTCAGCAAAGCTTAATTGTGTGTGGAAGAAGGAGGAGGAAGAAAAAAAAAACGTTGCCTACAGACAAAAGATTCCCGATATAGCCAATCATAGCGAAGAAGCGGAGAGAGAGGAAGGCAATAGAAACATGATAGCCGCTAGTGTCGGGTGTGGGGGGGGGGGGAGAAGGGGAGAGAAAAGAGGACGCGAGAGATAATGAATGAAGAACTTAAACACCTACAGGGAGGAAATGTAAAACTGGTGAATGGGACAAGACCAATATGTTGGCAGAGAAGGAAATAGGATGGTGGTAGGGAGGGGTAGCATAGAGAAAGAAATTAGAGTATAAAAAAGGCCAGTGGAAAAAGAAAGAAGTTACAGAAAGCTGAAGACATTGTTAATTCCAGCTGGGTGGAGACAGCCAGTCTGGAAAATAAGGCGCTGTTCTAAGACCCTCCGAGATCGTACATCTGCGGAACAAGAGCGGATCGCACTAACCGAAATGTCCTGTTTGCCCCTGTGGTTACCAAGGCAAAAATGTTTAGCCACAGGTGTCCAGGCCCTCTTAGAAATATCATTGAGATGCTGGCGAAATCGATCTCCTAACCGTAAGCCAGTTTCCCCTATGTACTTCAAACTGCAACGTTTGCACATGATAACATAAATGACATTTCGTGAAGTGCAGGTGAAGCCCTCCTGTACCGACAACGTGGATTTAGGGAAAGGGATTTTCTCAAAAAGCAGAAACTTTCTGCTCTCCGTCCCTCTACGGCCTCTCCCAGACCCGCCCCCGCTTCTGTCCCCACTAAGGTGGTTTGTATCCCTCCGGATATTCCTCTTTCAGCTGATGAATTGTCTGTCCTGGGGAAAGGTTTACAGTTTGTTCCCCTCCGTCCTTCTGCTGACCAGTTCTCATCCTTCAAGATGTCCACCGTTTCCATCGCAGACTGCGTTTAAAGTTCCATTTCCAAGACGCGTCCCAACCTTCATCATCCCAATCCACCTCCGATGATGACCCTTTCTCTCGCTTCTCCAAACAACCATCCACCTGGACACCTTCAGCAGGAGCGTCTCATGCCTTGGACCTCTACATTGATCACACTATTCACGAAATCCGCAAGCTTCGCCTTCCCCGTGTACGACACTCGGACCTGACCCCCGGGGAGCAACGCGCACTTTCTCAACTTCAGCGCAGGCGAGATATCGTGATCAAGAGTGCAGACAAGGGCGGAGCTATCGTTTGTTGGAAGAAAGAATTGTACATCCAGGAGGCCATAGGCCAGCTGAGCAACACTAAATTTTATGCCTCTCGCCCTCAAGATCCGACTCTGGCCAACAACCACCATGTTCGAGACACGATCAACGAACTCATCCACAAGACCAAGTCTGGTCTTTCTCCCTCGGCTACACATCTTCACATCCGCGACAGCTGCTTAGGGAAACCATCTTTTTATCTACTCCCTAAGATTCACAAACCAGGAAACCCAGGAAGGCCCATAGTGCCTGCTTGTTCCTGCCCTACGGAACAAATCTCTGATTTTCTTGACAGCATCTTTCAACCTCTGGTCACTAGTCTGCCCACTTATCTCAAGGACACCAATCATGCTCTCATTACTTTTGAGACCCTTACACTCCTGCCTGGTCACACCTACCGTATCTTCACCCTTGATGTAGTATCCTTATACACATCCATCCCACATGACCAGGGACTTCAGGCCGTCAAGTTCTTTCTGAACAAAAGACGCAATCCCTCTATTCCTACTTCTACTATTATGCGCCTTACACAACTTGTCCTCCAACTCAATTCTTTTGAATTCAATGGCCTTTACTTTGACCAGATTAGTGGTGTAGCCATGGGTACCAAGATGGGCCCCAGCTACGCGTGTCTGTTCATGGGCCACTTCGAACACAAGATTCTGAGAGCCTTTAGAGGCCCTTTTCCCGCCTTCTATAGACGCTACATAGACGATGGCATTGGGATCACATCAATGCCAGAGGAAGACCTTGACAACTTTATCAGTTTTGTTAAAGAATACAATCCTGTCATTTCTTTCACCTCCCATATCTCTGCTACTTCCGCTAACTTTCTTGACATTGCCGTCACTATCGGCCCCTCCGGGCTTACTACTTCTATCTACTATAAACCTACAGACTCTCACAGCTACCTCCTGTACTCTTCCTCCCATCCCAGATCGTGTAAGGACTCTATTCCTTTTTCCCAGCTTCTTAGGTTGCGACGTTTGTGTAAGGAGGATTTGGATTTCCAGGATCAAGGCCACAAATTACTAGATTTCTTCCGTCAACGCGGCTATCCAGACCACGTTCTCTCGTCGTCTTGGATCCGCATTAGCCACATATCGCGGCAACAAGCCCTCACCCCTAAACCGCACTGTTGCTCGGACAGGGTGAAACTAGTACTCACGTACCACCCTCATAGCTTGGCAGTTAAAAACATACTGTTTCACCATCTCCACCTCCTCCAGACCGAGCCTGAGACACGTGAACTTTTTGGGGAACCCCCATTGGTGGCTTACAGACGTGACAAAAACCTCAGGGACCTTTTAATTCGTAGTCATCTTAAGACAGATGACACTTTTTATGGTACCAGACGTTGTGGACGCCGTAGATGCAACACTTGTCCGTTTGTTGTCGAGGCCAGCCAGATCTCTTTCCCTAAATCCACGTTGTCGGTACAGGAGGGCTTCACCTGCACTTCACGAAATGTCATTTATGTTATCATGTGCAAACGTTGCGGTTTGAAGTACATAGGGGAAACTGGCTTACGGTTAGGAGATCGATTTCGCCAGCATCTCAATGATATTTCTAAGAGGGCCTGGACACCTGTGGCTAAACATTTTTGCCTTGGTAACCACAGGACATTTCGGTTAGTGCGATCCGCTCTTGTTCCGCAGATGTACGATCTCGGAGGGTCTTAGAACAGTGCCTTATTTTCCAGACTGGCTGTCTCCACCCAGCTGGAATTAACAATGTCTTCAGCTTTCTGTAACTTCTTTCTTTTTCCACTGGCCTTTTTTATACTCTAATTTCTTTCTCTATGCTACCCCTCCCTACCACCATCCTATTTCCTTCTCTGCCAACATATTGGTCTTGTCCCATTCACCAGTTTTACATTTCCTCCCTGTAGGTGTTTAAGTTCTTCATTCATTATCTCTCGCGTCCTCTTTTCTCTCCCCCCCCCCCCACACCCGACACTAGCGGCTATCATGTTTCTATTGCCTTCCTCTCTCTCCGCTTCTTCGCTATGATTGGCTATATCGGGAATCTTTTGTCTGTAGGCAACGTTTTTTTTTTCTTCCTCCTCCTTCTTCCACACACAATTAAGCTGCTGAGAGCAAGACGCTTCAGATAAGTTATATGTTTGTATTTTGTTTTTGCATGTATCCTCGAATAAGGCTCACGCCGAAATATCGGATGTTGTATGTTTTTCATTTATACATTCTCATACTTTATATTCGTTTTTTTCTCACCTTGCTCACTTCCTCCCTCACTTTGTAAAACTGCACCATACACCTCTATCTACCTTATTTATATTAACCAGTTTTACTGCAGTCGCCATCCCTTTTATCTGTCAGTCTAGATACAGCAGTGATATTAATTGTATCACATGTATTGGAAATCCCATTTTTTTCATTATTTCCCTAATTTTCTGGTGTTGTACACAATCGACTGACGTTGCATAGTCTATAAAAGATAAATATAGATTCACATTAAATTCTCTGCATTTCTCTATTATTAATCTTATATTGAATATATGATCTCTTGTTCCTCATCCTTGTCGAAAACCAGCTTGGACTATATTGAGTTCTATTTTCTTACGAAGTCTATCTATTATGTTTTTTAATAGAATTTTACTGGCATGACTAATCAGGGCAACGATTGTGTAGTTTGCGCATAATTTCAAGTTACCCTTTTTTTGGCAGTGGTATGAATTCTTTTAAATTTCCATTCTTTTGGCCAAATACCTGAAAGCCATATCTTGTTGCATAGTGCATGATAGATTGTAGCACATTCCTTTCCTCCTACTTTAATAAGTTCTGCTGTTATCTCATCACAGTGTTCTTCAACAATTCTCTATCAGATTCTACTATACTTGACACTGGTGTTCCGCAAGGTTCTGTTCTAGGCCGTTGCTCTTTTCTATCTATATCAATGATCTTCCACTTTATCTTAAACACTCTTCTTGTGACTTTTTTAACGATGATTGACTACGATTGTATTAAGCTAGAATCAGCTCTTCAGGTCGAGTTATACAATTAGATGGAGCAAAAACATGATTATAAATACCGATAAAACAAAATCAATGCTCATAACAACAAGACAGAAACTACAAAACGCAACAAAAACAACACGGAAACATCACAAATAGAAAACGCTAGCGAGCACAAAACACTAGGTCTTATTATTGACTAACATCTGACCTGGAACTCTCATGTGCAAAGGTCTAACAAAACTTTTCGCACTAAAAGTATACCAGTTAGCCAGAACTAAGCACTTCATCGATCAAGACACAAGGAAGACATACTACATATCACATATACAAACACATTTAGACTATTGCTCAACAGTCTGGGATAGTTGCTCAGTGTCAAATACAAAGAGGCTTTGCTCACTCCAAAAGTGAGCAGTAAAGTTTATTAGTGACAAAGATCAAGCACAAACAACTAACCAGCACAAACGTATCAAAATACTGCCTCTTAAGAACAGGTTCCTCTAGAACAAAGCCAAGTTAGTACATCAAATTCTTTCACGACATGCCCTGCCTTATCCATGGAACCTGTTTAAATTTTGCCCAAAGTACAGCCAGTGCTTGAACAACATTTGTCTTCCAAAACCTAGACGTGATCTTTACAAGAAAAGCTTTTGTTATTCTGCTGCTCATCTTTGGAATACCCTCTTATCCTGTATAAAAAAATATATAAATTATACTCCTTCCTACAACTACAAACATTCCCAATATTTATTTCATGTCGACTACATGCCTCCATGAATCATAAAACTTAAAAGTTATCTTAGACAGCTCTTACAGATACCGAATACAGTTAATTGTTTATTCTGAATAGTCCCGAAATTTTTGTTTAGTAGATAGTCATTATTAAAAATAAGATCTTTAAGGGCATGCATCTTTCCCATCGCAACATATGCCTGTGAGGCCTGGACTCTTAACAAAACAGCTGAGAAACACATAAATGCCTTTGAATGTAAATGCTACAGAAGAGTTCTTCAAATATCATGGACACAAAAAAGAACAAATATAGCCATCCTACAAGAACTTAATATTGAAGAAGTCTGGCTAGTAAAGAGGATTAAAGAGAGAAAACTTAAATATTTTTGACACATTAAATGTCATGATAATTTAGAGAAGACCGTATTGGAAGGATACATAATGGGAAAAAGAAAGAGAGCAAGACCAAGGTGAAGATGGTTGCAAGACATTGTTAATGATCTGCAAATGGATGCATCAGAAGCAGGCTGTCTTGCTCACAACCGAGAGGCCTACATGAGTGCTGTTAGGGAGGCAAAATTCCGCAAGAGACATGCAAATGAATGAATGAATGAGATAGTCGTTTATATATGTATGAAGTGACTTCTATACTGAGTGAATAGATAAGAGCGAAACGTAAATGTTATATTTTATTTTATGTCTCTCAGCTTCATTGTTAATTATGTTTGTTGCGTGAATACCATATTTGTAAAATGTCTGGAATAGAGTGAAAGATGTATGATAAAGGGCAGAATGTCAGACGAGCCTGCGTGCCCAATTCTTAACCCTTTTGAAATAAAGATCACTCAATTAATCAATCACATCCTAGTGATATACCATTTTTCTGATTCTTTATTGCCCATAAAACTTCTTCATATGTCAGTTCGGGTTCTGTTTCCTCCAATAATAATTCACACTGTTGATTTCTGTTTTCACAGTCAGTTGTATCATACATTCCTCTGTAATATTCCTTCCATGTTTCTAGAATTTTCTGTCTATGTCAAGATCTTTCCAATCTCGTAACAAATTAAATTTAGCTTAGGTGTGATATTTCTAGTCAGTGTCTTCATTTTTTTAAAACATTCTACTATCTCTTCCACACTTCTGATGTCCTTCTTATTCTTTCACAACAATCCTGTGTGTACTGTTTTTTGTCTTTTCTTATGTTTCTTCTTACTGCTTCTGTTAAAGATTTATATTCCTCTTTGTTGTTATTTGTCATTCCATTTCGCCTTCATTTCTCTACGTTGTTCTAGTGTGCCATTCATTTTTGTGTGTGTTTTCTTTGCTGGAACCATATCTTTAGCTGGTGTTATTAAGATATCTCTGGTTTCCATAGCCAATTCATCTGGTGCCATCTCCTCCTGTGCAGCAATCAGTATCTCGAAACGGTTCTTGACTTCTATACCGCACTGTTCTGGTATTTTTGTAAGATCAACGCGGAGTGGTCTTGATTCCTTAACTGTCTTTTTTACCTTTATCTTCATGTCTGCTATTAAATATGGCAACAATTACAATGAAGGTTGAGAACCAAATAGGTGCATTTCAGGACATAAAACTGGGAGTGAGACAAGGATGTGTTCTACCTACTGATATCTTCTCCGTGTACAGTGAAAACATAATGAGGAATATAGAGAGCTTGCCAGGAATATCAATTGGCGGGTACAACCTTGACAACTTAAGATATGCAGATGACACAGTTCTGATTGCTAAAAGTGAAGGGGCCTACAGGCTCTTCTGGACATCGTGGATCGTGAAGTATAGGTAACGGTCTCAGCCTGAATAAGAAGAAGACTGAGGTGATGGTCATCTCAAAGAAAAGAATACCACCAAAATGTAGCATTACCATCGATGGCACAGAACTGAAACAAGTTGATAGATTCAAGTACTTAGGAACAATTATAACAGCTGATGGGAAATGTCACAATGAAATAAAAAGCAGACGTGCTCGAACCAAATCAGCATTCCAGAAAATGAGAAACATCTTGTGCAACAGATCCATATCAATGGAAAGAAGATTCCGAGTGCTTAAATGTTACATCGAGCCAATTTTGTTTTATGGATGTGAATCATGGTCCATGAATAAGAAAGTACAGCAAGAAATGGAGGGCATGGAAATGCGGTTCATGAGAAGGATGTTGAAGGTACCATGTACAGCTAAGAAAACCAACGAAGAAGTCTTAAGAGAGGCTGGAGTTAAAGGCAAATTACAGCAAAGATCAAGGCAGACAAGCGAGATTTGTAGGACATTTTCTGAGAAGAGGAAAACTGGAACACATTGTGGTAACTGGAAAAACTGAGGAAAGAAGAGGAAGACAGAGAAAGAAGTTACTGGATGGGCTGTCAGTGTGGCTACGAAGACAGTTACCGGCGGATCCCATAATCAAGTCTAAAGTCAGGGAATTGTGGGGAGAAATGATCGCCTACGCCACGCAGCACGGCATTAGATTGAATGATTAATGACTCATGGTCCAGGTCCTGGGTAAAGCTGGGGCGACCATCCCCAACCCAGCGCGTCACAGGTGGCGGATGGTGAAAGTCCTCCAGATATGGAGGTTCCCTGTGAATAAGGAGTTATCCAAATAAGCAGGCGCGGACCAACTGGCGGTAGACTCAGAAAGCGAGGTGGGGTAGTAGGTGGCTCTACTACTCCTATAAAGTGCCTCAGGTGCTCAGTGAAGGGAATACCAGGCGGGTCAGAGGCGCCTTAAAACCTCTTGCTCCCGCTGCCTTGCGGGTAGGACAGGGAGTCCAAAGGCTAGCGGAGAGTCCGTACACAAACCGATAGAAGGCAACGGGAAACCACCGTTGTAATTCCCAAGAATAGTTATGCTTAAACAGAATAATCGATTCATCATGAACGACGTTAATGGATGTTCCTCTGGAACAGCATCGTCCGGTAGGGCAGCTCACGAGCCACAGGTGAGGCCAGATCGTCATCAAGCTACTGGTGGCAAAACTAACAAGTTCAAAATAGCAACATGGAATGTTAGAACTTTATTCCAGGCTGGAAAATTAGAAAATGTAAAGATGGAAATGGAAAGGATGAAGATCAACATATTAGGAATGAATGAAGTTAGATGGACAGGTGCAGGGAAGATAAACTCAGATAAATATACAATAATATATTCAGGAAGTGAGAAACATGAACGAGGAGTAGGAATAATATTTGATGAACAAACAGCAAGGACAATTGTAGGATATTTCAACATCTCGGACCGAGTCCTGCTAGCCCAACTGAAAGGATGACCAATAAACATAAATATTATACAAGTGTACGCTCCAACATCTGAAAGCTCTGAAGAAGAGGTACAGTTATTTTATAATGACATAGAGACAGCACTAAAACACACATGAAGTTACCATAGTCATGGGAGATTTTAATGCCAAAGTTGGTAAAGGAAGAACTTCAGACATCGTCGGTGACTATGGACTGGAGGAGAGGAATGACAGAGGTTATAAATTAATTGAATAGGCAAGAATACACAGCATGGTTGTAGGAAACACCTGGTTTAAACAACATCCTCGAAGACTGGCAACGTGGTGCAGTCCAGACAAAAAGACTTTTAACCAGATAGACCACATATTAATCAACAAACGATTCCGCAATGCATTACTGACAACAAAAACCATGCCAGGAGCTGACTGCAATAGTGACCATGATCCACTCTGTGGAAAAGTTAGAATAAAACTAAAGAAAGCAGGCAGAAAAGTGAGAAACATCAAACTGAATATAGAACTTCTTAAAAATGACCAAGAACTGCGAGAACAATACAAAGTTATTATAACAAATAGATACAATGCAATAGCAAAGATAAATAGTATAGATGAACAATGGGAAATGTTAAGAGATTCTATCCACTAAACTGTTAAGGAGATAATACCACCAAAAAAAAGAAGCCTCTAAAAATAAATGGATGACAGACGACATCTTAGGACTGATGGACAAGAGGAGGAGGAGTAAAAATAACGAGAAAAAATATAACAAGATAAATAAAGAAATAAGACGCAAATGCAGAGAAGCAAAAGAAGTGTGGTTAAATGAGCAGTGCAGACAGATAGAGGACTCTCATATTAAAGACAGCAAAAACATGCACAAACGAATTAATGAACTCACAGGCAGGAAAACAAAATATACCACAGGATGCCTGAAATCGAAAGAAGGTAAAATGTTAATGGGAAAAGAAGACATTGTGGACAGAGTATATCGGTGAGCTATATGGAGGAGAAAGACCAGAATTAACACCAGATACTGAAAACTGTGAGGGACCACCAATACTTGAAGATGAAATCATAGATGCCATCAAACACATGAAGAAAGGAAAAGCGACTGGGCCTGATAATATAACAATAGAAGAAACAGAGGCACTAGAGGAAACAGGAATAAAAATAATAACCAAGTTACTGAATGACATTTACAACAGTGGTTATATTCCCAGTGACCTGATTAAATCCACGTTTATAGCACTACCAAAGACCAGGTGCAAAGGAATGTGACGACCATCGGACTATTAGCCTCTCATGTCACATAATGAAGCTACTTCTGAGAATAATTATGAGAAGAATAAGGAAAAAGATAAAAATGGAAATAGCAGATGAACAGTTTGAATTTGTTGAAGGAAAGGGAACACACAATGCCATTTATGCTTTACGAACACTAACAGAAAGAGCTTTAGAAGTACAGAAAGATCTCTACTTATGCTTCATTGATTACACCAAGGCATTTGACAAGGTGAAACATAATGAAATTATTAAAATGCTTGAAGACATCAATATAGACGGCAAAGACCTGAGGATTGTAAAACATCTATACTGGCAGCAAGAAGCAGCAGTTCGAGTTGAAAATAGAATTGGAAAATATCAACCTATAAAACAAGGGGTGCGACAAGGATGTGTACTATCTCCAGACCTTTTTTCTCTGTATAACGAGAATATTCTAAGAACATTCATCACAGAACCAGGCATAAAAATTGGAGGATACAATATTAACAACCTTCGGTATGCTGACGACACAGTACTGATAGCTGAGAACCAACAAGACCTGCAAAATCTCTTGGATAAAGTCGCCAAAGAAAGTGAACAGAAAGGCCTTACTTTGAACATCAAAAAGACAGAGACTATGGTTATATCTAAGAAACAGAATCCACCAGCATGCAGTATTAAATTAAACGGAACTATTCTAAAGAAGGTGCAGAAATTCAAATACCTTTGAGCAGTAATAACTTCAGATGGGAAATGCAGAACAGAAATTAGGAACAGAATAGGCCAAGCACAGACTGCATTTCAGAGAATGAGAAACATATTAACCAACACATCTTTATCAATGAATGTTAGAAAACGAGTCCTAAAATGCTGTATTGAACCTATCTTCTTATATGGAAGTGAATCATAGACAATAGGCAAGTCTGCACAAAAATCATTGGAAGCAGCAGAAATGTGGTTTATTAGAAGAATGTTGCTAATCCCCTGGACAGCAAAAATAACTAATGAAGAATGTATGAGAAGAGCTGGAGAGACAATAAACCTTGTCAAAAGGATAAGAGAGAGACAATGTACTTTCATAGGACATGCAATGAGAAGAGGGGGCATTGAAAATATTATAACAACAGGAAAAATAGAAGGAAGACCAAGAGAAATGATACTGGACAGTCTGACGAGATGGTGTGAGAGGAGATCACCAACTGAGCTGATGGCTTGCATGAAGGATCGGATACTCTGGAGAAGCATAATAGCCAACGCCAGTCGGCACGGCACATGATGATGATGGTCCAGGTCACAACCAGCACCGGTAAAGTTTTTGCTGATGTTATACTTGATCTCCATCTTCTTTGTACTAAAATGTAATTTATTTAATTCTTAGTTTTCCATTAGGTGATGTCCATGTATAAAGTCTTCTTGGATGTTGTCTAAAAAGTGTGTTAGCGACCATTACCTCATTTTCCACGCAAAACACAACTAGATTGTGACCTGCTCATTTCTATGTCCTATACATTTCCCCAAAGCATATCCTTTGTCTTCTGCTCTTTCTGTACCAATCTTTGCATTAAAATTGCCCATTATTAATAAAATATAATTTTTTTCGTACATGGTCTGTCGTCGATTGCAGTGTGTTATAAAAGTCTTCCAAAATTCGTTCAAAACTAACATACCAACAAGGCAGTCTCACAAGACAATTCTGCATAATCACAATCACTATTACTGATACATATCAACGACAACTACCACAAAACATCTGCCCTGGTCCAAACTCAAACGAAGACTGAACTCAATCGAGCCAAAATAACGCTGTCGTGAGACTTCCCAGGTCACATGGCCCTTTCTAGGCGCATCTGGATACTTCACACCGGAAATATACGGCGTTCGCAAAGTCAGTGTGCACTAGCCCAGTATCGATTTCAGTATTGTAGTGGTATCTTAGCTGCGATACACAGCCACATCTACCTGCCGTGACTCATTCATTCATTTGCATGTCCCTTGCTGAACTTTGCCTCCCTAACAGCACTCCTGTAGGCCTCTAGGTTGTGGGCAAGATGGCCTGCTGCTGATGCATCCATTTGCAGATCATCAACGATGTCTTGCAGCCATCTTCATCTTGGTTTTCCTCTTTTTCTTTTTCCCATTATGTACTCTTCCAAGACGGTTTTCTCTAGATTATCATGACGTTTAATGTGTCCAAAGTATCTCTGTTTAATCCTCTTTACTAGCCAGCCTTCTTCAATATTAAGTTCTTGTAGTATGGATATATTTGTTCTTTTTTGTGTCCATCATATTTTGAAGAACTCGTCTGTACCATTTACATTCAAAGGCATTTATGTGTTTCTCAGCTGTTTTGTTAAGTATCCAGGTCTCACAGGCCGTGACTGGAGTCGTCAATTAAGCGTGCTGATAAAAAAATTTTACGTAATATAAGCTAATCACACATGTGCCATACAAAAAATGTTGAAAGTGATATCCTTGTGTGTCCATGCAAGCTTGAACATGTTTAATTTTATTTGCAAACACTTTTCTTAGTTCTTGTGAAACAGTTTCTTATGTAGGCAGTTACTGAATTTTTAATTCATTTTACATGCGCGTGTGATTTAGAAAAACTCCAGACCTAGCTGCTCCCCACAGATTAAAATCTGGTGGATTTAGATCCAGATAAGACTATTCAATTCAAATGTAATACCCACCCTCATTTATGCATGTGAAAGCTGGAAACGAACTAAAGAAATAGACAAGAAATTAGACTCTTTTGAAAACAAATGCCTAAGGAAAATACTCTGCATCAAGTGGAACGAATTCAAGAACAATGCAGAGATAAGACAGATGACTGAACAACAACCAGTCTAATGGGTGATCAGGAAAAGGAGATGGACATATGTTGGTCACATGATGAGAAGAAACAGTCAGAGAATCCCAAAACAAGCTACAAAATGGAACACAACAGGCCAAATAAAAAGAGGCAGATAGCGTGAAGCTCTGAGGAGGACATTGTTAAGAGAGGCCAAATTAATAGGCACAGAATCCCTTGATGAGGTCGAAAGACTCGCCGAAGACAGGAAAAATTGGCGAACTACCTTGCGAACCCCATGTGACGTTTAACGGCATGGGAAAGATATAAGATAAGAGCGAGGGGGTCAATGAATGTTAGAAAACGAGTCCTAAAATGCTGTATTGAACCTATCTTCTTATATGGAAGTGAATCATAGACAATAGGCAGGTCTGCATAAAAATCATTGAAAGCAGCAGAAATGTGGTTTATTAGAAGAATGTTGCAAATCCTCTAGACAGCAAAAATAACTAATGAAGAATGTATGAAAAGAGCTGGAGAGACAAAAAATCTTGTCAAAAAAATAAGAGAGAGACAATGTACTTTCATAGGACATGCAATGAGAAGAGGGGGCATTGAAAATATTATAACAACAGGAAAAACAGAAGAAAGAAGATCAAGAGGAAGACCAAGAGAAATGATACTGGACAGTCTGACGGGATGGTGTGAGAGGAGATCACCAACTGAGCTGATGGCCTGCATGAAGGATCGTGTATTCTGGAGAATCATAATAGCCAACGCCAGTCAGCACTGGAAATCAAATAAACTAAGCATAAATATGAAAATCAGGATATTTAAGAGTAATGTTCTAAGTGTACTACTCTATGGAAGTGAATGCTGGAAAATCACCAAAACCATAGAAAACAAGTTAAATTCTTTCCAGACTAAATGTTTACGTAGAATTAAAAAAATATTTTGGCCAAACACCATAAGAAATAACATCTTATTGGCAGAAATGCAGATGAAACCACTGACAACAATTATTGAGGAAAGACGCTGGCGATGGTTGGGACATGTGCTCCGAATGACTGACAACTCACTACCAAAAATAGCACTAAGATGGACACCACAGGGGAGCAGAAGTAAGGGTAGACCAAAAGAGACATGGAGAAGAACAACAGAAAGGATGTTGAGCAATAGAGGGCTCACCTGGGCAAGAGCAGAAAAAAAGGCGAAAGACAGGCATTTGTGGAAAACCCTTGCGGAAGCCCCATGTGCCCTGGGCACTTAAGGTTCAGAGAGAGAGAGAGAGAGAGAGTCAGCACAGCACACGATGATGATGATATGAGCGAGGAGGCCATAAGTTTTTAGAGATGACACGATCTATGAAAATCTCATTCAGAAGTTTCATGGAATTTTTAGCTGTGTGCACAGTAGCATCATCTTGTTGAAACCATGAGTATGATTTCTTCTTACTCAAGCAGGCTGATGAAATTGTGGAGTACTGAATAATAACGTTCACTATTGACTGTCTCTTCAAATAATATAGGGCCAATGATGCGCCATCTGGATATCGCAATCCACACTTCAACTTTCTGGTCATGTACGGGTGTTTCAAGCACAGCACGAGATCCGATGACCACAGTAGCATATTTTGTGTGTTAACATACCCCGACAGGTGAAACCAGACCTCATTTGTTAAAAAAAAAAAAAATGGTGACATTAAGAATATCAGCATTTTCAATCTGAATGAAATTTGTAAACCATTTACAGTAACATAGTCGTTTTTCATGATCTGCTGGAAGCAACTGTTGGACCACAATTACTTTATATGGGAAGAGTTTCAAATTTTCATTCGCTTTCTACATTTTCCTGCTCTTTTTTTCTCATTGCACTGCTCCGGTGTCGTTTCTTCCTTGTCTGATTGATGTCGATATAAAAGCGATTTTGGTTCTGTGCTGTTCCAGAAGCTAATCATTTGCAATTTTTCATTATTTTTTTTTCAATTTTTATTGTTTTGTTAACATTAAATTAATGTTAATCTGTACTTTGTCTCCTCTCTCTGATTCTTCGTCCTGTTTGTTTGTTTTTTTTTTGAAACGTCACAACTGTGTAATAGTTAAATAATAAGGCTGTTCCTACTTCGTTCCTAGTTTATACATTTTAGTATCACAGCTTTCCTACAGTTCTTTGTGTCTAGTTGTATACCTATACACTAACTATTGTGGGGTACTGGGCTAGTACACGCGACTTTGCGAGCACCCTGTACAAAAAAAAAGATAAAAACAACCCATGGGCGTTTAAACGCCCAAAATAATTTACACAATTATCTCAAATACTAGCTATATGTGGAGTTGCCAAAACTTTTGCAGAGCTTTATCTTTCACTGCCTCCCGTGCAAAGTCCTGCCAGCAACGTCTTGTTGATTCTGCAGCGAGAGCTTTGAAGGTATGTGTGGCAAGCTTCCGGTCAAGATGGCGGATCCATGACAACAACGTACTGTATTTTCAAGACAACAGAATTTTTGACATGGATTAGACCCGGTTTCTGCCTTCTTGTGTCATTTTATGTAGTACTTTCGCTGCGATTTTTTATGAGGACGATGCTGGTAGCGGGAACTTATATTCTTCCGTGTCGGCGACCTTGTAGCCACATTTCGCTATGATGTCATGCGAGACTTCGGCCGGCGCGACTGAGTACGTGCTGCACGACCGATACTTATTCCAACAACAGAAAAAAGCGCTGTGATATTTATTGAACATAAACCGACACATAAACGTCCACGGGATAGAAAAACAACGGCGCCATCAACGCACTGTGCTCGACGGACCAGGGATGTACCCATAAATGGAGGTGAGGAGACATCAATCAGACAGAATTAAGAAACGACACTGGAGCAGTGCAATGAGAAAAAAAAGCAGGAAAATGTAGAAAGCGAATGAAAACTGAGATAATAAGGTTAAAGTACATTAACATGGGATATACTAGAACTGCAGGAGTCCCAGTCAAACGTGACCAAGATTGGAATACTTCATACACAAGTTTGATATTCTCCTCTCAGGAGACGCAGGCAACTATATCGGATAACCTGCTACGCTAATCCCGTGAACCACACACATCACGAGCAGGCCGTTTTGATCAGAAAAAGATTTTCCCTACTCTGTATTGGACCTCAAAGAATGGGAGAATGACAGTGCAAAACTACAAAGAATCCGGACCGCACTGAGTGGCAATACATGAAGTATTGTTCATATCCAGCTGCTAGAAATACGTATAATTAAACAGTGATTTACATTTAATTACTGAAAATTGTAAGAAAAGTGGCAGCAATCATGCAGTAAAATGATGTCAGAAAGTCGGTAAGTTTATTTTGCAAACCCTTTTCATTTGTGTTAAAGAAAATATTACACTAAAACTGTATGCACATATGTAAAGTTCATTTTTGTCTTTATAACTGGATTCAACATTCATGTTGGAAATCCAGCGGCAAGAAGTAGTGTTGAGCATTACTCGGTTTATAGAAACCGAATCTTTGGGTCCCGTTTAGGAAGTATTCATGGAGCCGGTTCCTGAAACTGATTCCTTGGGTTATTGCCCTTGATAAACGTGAGCGAATTTCTTAACTTCTTCATACATTAGTCTTGTCTTCTATTGTTTTACCAGCTCTTCTGTTTCAGTGCTGCTGTTATCTACCCATTTGTCCTTTTCCCTGAAGCACATCCTGTATACTCTTTGCCTATATATTCATTATTTGAAATGTTTCTTGCACATTTTTCTTTCATCCATTCTTCAGTATTTCATCCACTTTTGCTTAGCCTTCTGTTCTTTATCTGGTGGGTAGATTTTTTGCCATCTCCATACTGCATTTTAAACATTCTCATTTGTTGTCCACTTTCTCTCTTGGTTTTCTCGTCTATATTGCTCTAAGCTCTGTTCTAGCAGGTATTTGTACTTGTTGTTTCACTTCAGCTAAATATTTATGTTCTAAGTCTGTGTTTCTTTGGGCTGTAATGTTTTTGGTGTCTTGTACTTTTTGTTTTAGTTATTTTTCTTTATTTCAACTTTCATTTTCCTCACTACTGAGTTGTGATTGGAATTTATGATGACAGAGGATTGAACATGTGAAATGGAAATTTACAGAATAATAGGAATGGAAAAAAAAACCAGCAGCAGAATGAAGAAGATCCTAACGTCAAAATATATATCACAGCAACTGAGGCTACGTCATAAAATGCTACATATAGTCAATATTCCTTTATACACCATAGACCTTGAATAAGACATTAGAAAAGAAATTTGAGGTCTTAAAAATGTGGATATATAGAAAAATATGTCATATCCCATGGACAGAAAAGAAAACAAACAAAGAAGTGCTAAATCAGCTAGAAGTGAAAAGAGAAATATTTAAAATCAGAAAAACAAGACAGCTAAGATATTTTGGACATGTCAAGAGGCATATTGCAATATTAAAGACCCTTTTTGAAGACAACATCAAAGGGAAGGGAACAAGACAATAAGGACATAGATGGGTGGACAGCAAGAAACAGACAGGAACCAGTTTGGCCAAGTACATTACTAAGGCAAGAAACAGAGCAGAATGAAAACTCATTACAGCCACTTCTGTGGGGAGATGGCATGAGGTATTTGATTATAAGACAAATGACAGTTTCCCCTTGTTGTTCCATATGTCTTCACGCAGAACTGCTATTAGATCTTTGAGCCATTATATACATGTATCTTCAAAGTAAAAGACACAGAACTGCAGAGAAACAATACTGTAAAAAATACAGGCTTATAATGGCAGTTTTATGAGAGAACATGAATATGTACATCAAAGTTTAAGAAATAAAATCAGCACATTTAATAGCAACGAGGAATAGAAATACATGGCTGCTGTGGTTAAAATGGTTCATCAATTAACACTGAATACCATAATGTTTATTGTGAAAGGAAGGGAAGCATGGGGAAGGGCCCAGCTGCGAGTAACAGCACAATGACGGTATAAGTTTTGATGCCACAACTTTCAAACAAAATCTCCCGCATCATTCCATCTACACTGTTGCTCGTCAGCAAACGGCTCTACTCATATTTGGAACAGGTCTAGTTTCTGTATTCCAGAGCAATTCCAATCTGGTACTACTCGGTATCAGGAATTGGTACTACTCAGTATCAGGAATTGATATGTAGAAACCAATTACCTGCTGTTACTGGAAGAACTGGTTCGCTTCATGCCCAGCTCTACAAAGAAGAAACGGCCATATTAACCATGTTATGGATTTATATGGTTTCCTTATTGTTCACAGTTTGAAAGAGTAAGCACACTTCTTTAAAAGCGCCACAGAAATTACATAGGAATGCATTGTTATTGTTCCTGTACAGATTGATGCAGGTAGTATAACGTTAGTTCTTCGTTGTTTAATTTAATTTAAAATCCAAAGTTATAACAATACCTCATCCTTATGCTCATGGTTGGCATGTAGTGAAAGTGAAATTCTGTATTTAAAAATTTCCAAGCCAAACTCAACGCTGTTTAGTATCAAGTAATACTCGTTTGCTTTGATTTGACACCAACTGTCAGATTTTGATTACTGTGTTCCCTTTACCTTTATAACTGCAACGCATGCCAGTTATACCACCGGTGCGAGGGTTGACAATTTAGGTATATCAATATCTAGATATATTTGGTCCCATCTGGATAATAAAAACAGTCATCTAGATCAGTGTACCCAGTATCCTGGTGGAACAGCTGTCCATGGAAAGTAGGTTAATAAACAGCATAGTGAAGGAATTCAATGTTTGTATCATTCAAGCCACACATGAAATCATTCCCATAGGAGCTCATAGGGACTATAAACCATACTGGTCTAGTGAGCTGGAAAAATTGCACGATGACATGGAAACAGCTTGAAAGCAAGCAGAAAATAGACCATGCCAAGAACATCACAATATTACCAATATGCTGAGGCCAAATTTCAGAGAGCCAGGCTGCAAGCCAGATGGGAATGCTGGCAAGAGAAAATATAGTCCTTTAACTTTGAGAAGGATGGTAGGAAACTGTGGAAATTATCAAACAGTTAAATGATGAAAGCATTGGAAGAAGTACAAAGTTACACTAACAGAGGATGGGAAAACCCTTATGGGTAAGCAGGCAGCAGATCACTTTGCTCACATGTTTGCACCAGACTGGAACATTGACATCCATTCAGAGAAACAGCATAACAGTGCACATTGACCCACAGAAAGAAGAGGAACAGAGCAGAAAATATGAGGTCATGAATGCACCAATCACACGCAGTGAGTCAGACCTAGCAGTCATTAAATTTAAACCAAGGAAATCACCAGAACCAGATGGAATGTCCAGGAAATGAAAGAACCTGGGAGTAGCAGTAATGGAAAAGTATATGTGCTGGAGCACAAGTAAGTTATCTCAAATCTGAAAGGAAGCAAGCATGATATCACTGCTAAAGCCAGGCAAAAACAGTGGAACGCATCATTAACCTGAGGCTAAAATGGTATTTAGAAAGCAAAAACTTTCTCACTCCACAGCAAGCAGGTCTTAGGCAGTACTACAGTATGAAGATCAAGCTACTTATCTCTCTCAAGAGACTGAGGATGCATTCCAAGACGAAAAGCTTGTACAAGCAGCATAGATAGACCTGAGGAAAGCCTTTGATGAAAAAAAAAGGTTTACTGTGGAAACTGAGAAGCTGCAATGTGAGTGGAAGACTGTACAGCTGGATAAAGTCCTATTTATACATAGAAGAGCAAGAGTAGTAATGGACAGACACAAAAGTCAGTACTTCTATGACATGTTGTACCACAAGAAGGAGTCCTTTCACATACACTTTTCCTCATATTCATTAGTGACCTGGTCAAAGAACTTCCCTATGGAATCAAAACAGCACTGTATGCAAATGATCTGGTCATGTGGTGTACAGATGAACACACACCAGTTGCTACACAGGGACTCCAAAGAGGAACAGACATCTTGACATTACGCACAAACAAATAGCGTGTAAGTATCAACACCAAGAAATCAAGTACCACTGTTCACTATCTCATCTAAACAGAAAGCAGGTAAGATCTTTGTACACAAATTGTCCTTAAGGATGAACAACCAACCCACTCACTTAGGAGTGACTCTTGACTCTAAACTAACCTGAAAGCAACACATTAGCAATGCAGAAGCAAAACCAGAAGAAAACTAGCCATATTAAGAAAACTGAGTGAAACATAGGGAGCCAGTGAAAGAATCCTCAGCAAAGCATTCTACCATATTTAGAATATAGCTGAACAGCTTGGTGTACAGCATCAAGCACAATGCTACATAATCTAGACAACATACAGAATCAATCATTATGGATTATCACAGGTGAAGGTGGCTTTAAAGAAGCAGCATCATTCATCAGGCCAAACATTTGTGTAAGCTGATACCTGACCTTCCAGCTGAAGCTGCTCTATTATCATATGTACCAGAGCATATACCATGGAAAGAAGTAGATTGTACACAAATAACTATTCAAACTGAAGTGGAGATTGTACAGAATGGTGAGATGCAAAGCAGTCTTGTAAGATCAACAGTCACATTTAGTGTACTAGATGACAAATATCCATGTGACACCTGGATCTGCACACAATGCCATAAAGAATAGAGAGACAGGAATACATATTGAATACCCAAACAACACCACTGACAAGATTTCCAAACCCACTGGAAAATACTATAACAACTATGATGCAGAAGTTAGGGGAATTATTGCTGCAATTGAAAAACTATCAAACTCCAGAATTGATATATGCCCTATAGATTTCTTATGGATACAAGATCGGTACTGGAAGCTCTTCAGTGCAGCAGACTATTAGACCTTAAGGGTGCCTTGTCAGAAATTGGCTCATAACACAGAGTTATCTTGCAGTTGATTCCATCCCACTGTGGCAATGAGAAAGCTGACCATGTGGCCTAAGAGGGCACTGAAATGGAGCAACCAGACATACTAATCACTTATAATCAGAAGAAAAACATGATAAAATCCTATAGGAAACCACAAACATCACCACATGATGACTATCACATGCTAAACAGGAAGGAACAAGTTGCCATTTTCCGTCCCCGAACAGATCACAGCCGACCCCAAAGTTATATGTATACAGAGTTTAAATTTGGTGCTACTACTCTTTGGGAAATAATGGAAAAAATGGTATTTCCAATACATATGATACAGTTAATATCACTGCTGTATCTAGACCAACAGGCAGCAGTAAGAATAAGCAGTGAAACAACAACTTGGTTCGACATAAAACAAGGGGTCCATCGAGGGTGCATACTCTCACCTTACTTATTAAACTTGTATACTGAAAATATGAGAAACGTCAGAGAAGGTGCAAACAAAGAATATTACAATACCATAAAAATTGAAAGTACAAAATAAAATTTCATAAAAATTAATTACTAGACATTAGATATGCTGACACAGTATTACCGTCCACAACACAAAAAAGAAATGAAAAAACTAATTATGTCAGTCCATAGGAACAACGAAGAGCAAAACCTTTATCTTAATGCAAATAAAACTAAATTGATGACAACTGACAAAATAAATAAGGCAGATGAAATATATATCAGTGAGGAAAAACTGGAAGAGGTGGAGAGTTGAACATCTTGGATCATTACTAACTAATAACAGAGATACAATGAGGGAAATTAAAAGGAGGACATCTATTGCTCTTCAAAAAAAAAAAAACCAACTAAAGAAGCTGTGGAGAGAAACGGACAGAACTACAAAAATAAGATTTTTAAGGGCATGCATCTTTCCTATCACAGTATATACCTGTGAGACTTGGACACTTAACAAAACAGCTGAGAAATACATAAATGCCTTCAAATGTAAATGCTGCAGAAGAGTTTTTCAAATATCATGGACACAAAGATTAAACAGAACACTTAAGCATTTTGGAAATATTAAATGTCATGAGAATTTAGAGAAGGTTACATAATGGGAAAAAGAAAGAGAGGAAGATCAAGGCGAAGATCACTGCGAGGCAGTGATGATGATCTGCAGATTTATGCATCATCAGCAGGATATCTTGCTTACATCCTAGAGGCCTACAGGAGAGCTGTTAGGGAGGTAAAGTCCCACAATGGACATGCAAATGACTGACTGACTCTTTGTACATCTGCCAAGTTGCCCAATACTGTGAAACAACAACTGTCCTCCAAAACTGCACCGACTAAGAGATACTGGGAAGCAGTTACTGGCCCAGTGACACCATCTGAGAAGATAAGCTTTGCAGTTCCATACATGAACTACAAAAAAACAGTGAAATTTATCTAAGAGAACTGGTTATACAGACAGAAAATGCTTATGAGGAAAAGACACCTGCATGACATGGTACAGGTAAATCAGTGAATTTGTGACCTCTACAAAGATTTGAACTACTGTTGCCCTAGAGAGCCTGAATTTTATTTAGCATATTCATTGAGTTGCATAAGATGCTGACTTATGTGTAGTCAGCTCAGAGCTTTTGTCTCACAACCATGGTTTCCATTGTGAGGCTGCTTGTTGCAGCAAAAGCACCACAGGCTTCTTTCACTGTTCTGCCACTTGAGTTGACTGTAAAGGCTTAGGCACATCTCTTGCTCTAAACCACTGATCCATGTATATAAATAACAATGTCACTGTCGCTGACACTTTAATTAATTTGACCTCGGCATCTACTGCAACATGAAATATTCTCTGCATCTTGAAGTGTGGTGGTGTGGGTGCCCATTCCTATCTGGGATCAATATTCTCAGGAGGGCAGATCTGACAGATTATGTTTTCTGCACAGGCTGTCCACAATTTTCCTCTCATGAGCCTATTGCCTTTTACCCTTTTCAGTTCACTGTGCAGTGGGTGTGCCCTGTCTGCATTTATTTTGAGGTAGAATCATGCCTTGGCTAATTTTATTCTGCTATCCATAGTATGAGTCTTCTGCGTCACCATACATCGTAAAACGGGAGTTGTACGTGAGGCCAACAACAACCTCATCCTGAGACCCATCTAAAGCCAACTCTAGATGGGGAAAAACCCTGCTGTTATGGAATCTCACAATAGTTGTAACCAAACATCAAGCTCACCAATTCTGCATACCTTTGACAATGATTGAAAATTCATCAGCCCCAAATGCATAACAAAAATTGGATTTTGGAATGTAAGAACGATGGCAGCAACAACAAAAACTGATCAGGTAATAAAAGAAATGGATAGATATCACCTAGATGTGTTGGGCATCTGTGAAATGCGATAGCCAGAAGCAGGGAAAAGAATGGCAGAAAACCGTAAGTTAATAATATATTCCGGCAGAGACAATGGGAAATACCAGGAAGGAGTGGGTATAATTATGTTATCTGTGGCAACAAAGAGCCTTACAGAATGGGAACCAGTGAAAAGTCGTATGATAAGAGCACGATACAAAATATGACACAGAAGAATGACAATCATACAATGCTATGCATCCACGAACAATAAAGATGATGAAATAAAAGGCGATTTCTATTACCATCTACAACTTGTCAACAAAGTACCTAAACACATCTTAATTGTCATAAGAGACTTCAGCGTCAAGGTAGCAAAAGATAACACCGACGTCGAAAAAATAATGGGGAAAGAAGGAATTGATACAATACATCAGAATGAAGAAAGATTAATTGAAATATGTCTAACAGAGGGCATGGTCATTGAAGAACAGTATTTCCACACAAATAAATACATAAAACAACATGGATATCTCCTGATGATAGAACCAGAAACCAGATAGATCATTTTTGTATTATAAAACAATTCAAAACATCTCTGATAGATCTAAGAGCATATAGGGGTGCAGATGTCAACAGCGAGCACAACCTGTATATAGGGAAGATAAGACTTAAACTGAAAAGTCAACACAAGAAATCAATACTGAGAAAGATAAACAGTCATAGCCTACAAGAAGAAAATATTAACAGTGATTTCAATCTGGAACTTACTAAACATTTCACAGCACTCAAAGAGGTAGATGAGACAGATATAGATGAATTATGGAATTCATACAACACAGCCATAATCACAGCAGCAAAATCAAGTGCTGACTGCAATCAACAAGTAGAAGAGCATGGATATCAGGTAACACATGGAACTACATATATGAAAGAAGAGCAGCCAAATTAGCCATGTTGAATGTAAAGACGGGTCTTGGAAATATTTTGGCAAAAGTAACATACAAAGAACTAGACAAGAAAGTGAAAAGTTCAGCTAGAAGAGACAAAAGAGAATATATGGACAATATGGCAAAAACAGCAGAAAATGCAGCAAAATCAGGAGACAGCAAAACTCTATATAACATACAAAAGAAGCTAACAGATGCTATTACCTCCAGAGAAAGACCAGTCTTTAGCAAAACGGGCAACCTATTAATATCAAGTAAAGACCAAAAGCAAAGATGGGCCGAACACTTTCAAGAAATACTTAATTGACCACACTCAAATAAATTAATAAATCTTGAAACTGATTTGCCAGTTCCGCAACTAAATGTCAACTTAGATGAAGTTACACTGAATGAAATTGAAACAGCAGTGTATCTAATGGCTAACGACAAAGCTGCAGGTGAAGATGAAATAACAGTCGAAATGTTAAAAGCCATTAACAGTGACAACATGAGCCAACTACAGACAATGTTCAATAAAGTTTTGAAAGAAGAAAAGGCCCCTTCTAAATGAAAAAACAAATTTTTAAAATACTAAAAAAAAGGTAATCTTAGCAGCTGCAATAATTGGAGAGGAGTAACTTTACTATCAGTTGTGTCAAAAGTATTTTGCAAAGTCATTCTAAACAGAATTAAAGATATAATAGATAATGCAGTGAGAGAAGAACAAGTAGGATTTTTAAAAGGGAGAAGCTGTCTCTACTAGATCTTTCCTCAATGAATAATGCTTGAAGAAGATATTAAAAGCAAAAGCCACTAATACTGAACTTCATAGACTTTAAAAAGGCATTTGATAGCATACACAGAGATTCATTGTGGAGAATTTTAAGACTATGTGGCATACCATCTAAAATTGTCAACATCATTAAGGATCTTTACAACAAACATGTTTATGCAGTCAACACAGAAGAAAGAATGAGCAAATGGTTCTAAATCAAAACAGGCATGAAACAAGGATGTATACTATCTCTCCCTTGATTTTTTAAATTGCCATAGACTTTATAATGAAAAATAGTGCACAGGTAAAACGGGCATTGATTGGGCATATGAGACCCAACTAGAAGGTCTTGATTTTGCTGATGACATAACTCTTATCAGTGACAATGTAAATTCAGTGCAAGAAAAAGCAGATACACTGTCTTCACTAACTAGCAAAATAGGACTTGAAATTAACAAGGAAAAATAAAAAATAATGAAACTTCCCTTTAATCAAGAAGGAAAAAAATACGTAGAAGGAACAGCTGTTGAAGAAGTACTCCAATTTTTACCTCGGCAGTTACATAAGACCAGGATGGTGACACTAGAAAGGAAGTTCGAATTGCAAAAGCAGCTTTGACCTTCAAGAATCTTGAGAACTTATGACACTCAAAAGTTAAGCACAAAAATCAAGTTAAGATTATTCAATTCAAATGTAATATCTACCCTCATTTATGAATGCGAAAAATGGAAAAAACTAAAGAAATAAAGAACAAATTAGACTCATTTGAAAATAAATTCCTAAGTAAAATACTTGCGGAATGAATTCAAGAACAAGACAGAGATAAGGCATAAGAGTGAACAACAGCCTGCCTCTTCGGTGATCAGAAAAAAAGAGATGGATGTAGTCACATGATGAGAAGAAACAGTCCGAGAATCCTAAAACAAGCTATCAAGTGGAACACAACAGGCTAAAGAAAAAGAAGTTTACCACGTGAAACTCTAAAGAGGACATTGCTAAGAGAGTCCAAATTAGTAGGCATAAAATCCCTTGATGAGGTTGAAAAGTTCACCGAAAATAGGAAAACTTGGTGAACTAACATGCGAGAGCCCTATGTGATGTTTAACAGCACGGGAAGGATGTAAGGTATAAAATGTAAGTAAAGAAATTAATTGATAAGAAGGCTAAAACTTCAATTATTATTATTATGTACAGTCCCAAATAGTGTTGGTGATCATGGTCGTCTACTATGTTTGGTCCCTGGGTTTCTGATCAGTTCAGATGTTTTACTTTTTTCCATGCCAATTGGTCTGTCTTACTGAGACATTTTTTTTTGGCCTTCCTTTCCTCCTTTTTCCCTTGAATTTTCCACTCACTTAAGTTCTCCAACTTCTGTCTTCTCATAAAATGTCCAATAAATTTTGACTCTTCTTTCTGTCCAGGGTATTTGTTGCATCTTTCTCCAAAATCACATCTCTGTTACTTACAATTTCTTTGTCATCTGTTCACACTGTACATATACTTCAACTGGAACAGTACAGAGATATACAAAACATGCATATCTGGGATGCATTTCATATTATTTTCCTTCTACTAGATGTGCCAATCAGATGGCGGATAGCAAGATGGCCTCTAGATAAAGAAGTCAGCTGTGAATATCTGAATAAAAACAGTTACCAAAACAGTTACCCCACTGCCTTTGTAGGTTAGTCTCTTTAAACAAAGGCTAGCATAAAAAACAATTTACAAACCAAGCAGAAGGCAAAGGGAACCCACTTCCATATGATCATTTCCTTGTCAAATCATGCTTCACAGGCCTATGAATAAGGATAACAGTGAAGCAGTTTCACCCGGTTGGGTTCATCATGTACACCAAGTGACATCACACCAAGTACAACAGTGTACATTTAAGAAAGAACATTGTAAATCAAGGGACATGGGACAACTGTACATTGAATACTAGCAGGAATATTTATACATTGAATACTGGCAGGAAATAAGAAAATATTTTGCAGGAAATGCAGAGATTAAATGTCAGCATATTAAGACTGCAGGAAAGCTTAGACTAGATTTTTAATTTTGATGGAATATGGTTATATTAGAAATTTAAAAAAAAAAAACTTTCCACTTCTGTGTTAAAAAATATGCTGAAGGAAATTGAAAATTAGTTACAGGTCTTAAAGATATAATGCTGAGTAAATTTAGAAACCTAAGTGGTAAATCTCATAATGAACTTTTGTCATGGAAGATAATTACAAACAGCTTCGTCATGAGTGATAAAGAACAAAAAAATTAAACCATTTACTTGTGAACCAAAGTCATCCACCTTCATTGTAACTTTTTTTCACCAGTCTTCAAGTAAATGCAACCAAAGAGATGATATTGGAAATTGTGACATTCATGGTTGTCTTCAAGCAACGGCATTAAAATTATCTTCATTTATTTCACATGTAAGAGTTGCAGTTAATTTTTTCTCAGTAATTAAATTACACAAAATGAACTGGTTTTTTTTTTTTCACTGGATTAGTTTTTGTGAGATCAAATAAACAGCTTAGATCCAAGTATTGTTTTTTTGTTGGGGTGGTTGGAGGAGGAGGTGTTGGGGAAATTGCACTTAACCCATCTTTCCCCATAAGTCCTGATAGTCAACCTCTGTAACATGTACTTGATTTGAGCATTTCATTTTTACCATTTATCAGCAGATGTGGTGATGAAAAATTCTATTACCATGGCTTTAGAGGAGAACATCATGTTGGTGGTAGATGGAGTTAAGTATTAGATTACTTCTGGTAAATTCTGACCTTTTTTTCAGTTGGTCAGTTTTAGTTTTGTACTGTGCTGCATTAAGATTAAATCGGGTGCATTTTAAGGTTATTTTACTGGAAGTGGAATGAAAAATGAGAAGACTTGATTTGCCTGTTTAAAAACAGGCATGTTGCACTAAGTGTTTGTCACATAAAGCCAAGATTCATTGGACTAATAGGAATGGTATGACTTTATTGGTTTCTGATTACATTATCTTAGCATGGAAGTTATGAAAAATTCTGACAAAAGCTTTTGAAATTACCATTAGAATTAGATATGACCCACCAACCAGAATTTACAAGATTGTTGAAAATCTGTCATCACAAGATAGCTGGCAGGTACTTGTATCTAAGAGAGAGGAAGATGGCAGGGAAAAAATATATGATTTGCATTTGCACTGATAGCATTGGCGGTCATGCTTTCTCCATCTTGTGAAGTCTTTTGTGCTTCTGATCAATTCATATGCTTTTCTTTTTCTGTGCCACTTAGTCTGTCCACTGAGATATTTTCTTTTGGCCTTCCTCTCTACCTTTTTCCGTTGAATTTTCCAAAGTTCTTCTGCCTTCTCATGGTTTGTTGCTTCTCTGTCGCTTCCAGTTTTTTGTTAACTGTCAAATTTCACAACCATAAAGTAATATTAGTTCTGTGTAAAACTGTAATGCTCTTTTCCTCACTTTTAGGGACATTACCAAATATACATTTGGTTTTAAAGTGTACATGCAGCTGTTTGCATCATTTTCCAACATTCACTCCCATATAGTAAGTCATTTAAAACATTACCCTTGAGTATTCTGCATTTGATGACAGATATATGTACATGGAACTGTAGAAAGAGGATATTTGCCCACATTCAAGAAAATATTGACCATATCATGGGAGGACAACAATACAGTGGTAAACCTCATCAAGGCTGCAATTCTGTGGTGCTCATTAGATAAGATATTTGTGAAGACTGCCAGTGCAATGCAGTGGCAGATATATTGAGAGGGAACAATTTTTTAAATACCTTGGGATTGTGTTTGACAGGACACTATCTTTCAGTCAAATGTGGACATGGTCATTCAGGAAGCAAAGAAAGGGCTCAGTGCAGTGAAGACCATGGCAGGTGCTGGTCTGCCACAACAGACATTCTTCCTGTCCATGACTCAGATAAGCTAGAAAGAATCTAAAATGAGGTCATGAGAGCAGTTCTGGGGTGCTCCAGAGATACTCCAATCATATCTGTTTACTACTTGCAGTAAGACACAAGTCTGCCAAGTGACTGACAGCATGGCAAACTATCCCCTCCTACCAGAGCTGAAAAGAAAGGAGAAGCATATCAAGCAAAGGAAATGGTGGATGACAGAGGCAAAAGAGACATTGTCAGCAGTGTGCGATCCAGAGCAGATTCCCCCCTAGAACCAGAATGGACAAGTGCCAAATATGCGGAGTCTAATGGAGGTTGTGATCTAGTTTGGTTGTGAATGATTGTGATCATCATAGACAGGTCAGTGACACGAGGTTTTAAAAAAAAAAAACAGATGGGGCTTTATTGTCTATTGTAACGCAGACAGGTTGAGAGTAATTCCAGAAGCATATGCAACAACCACTTAATGAGAATGGAGGTGCAGGCAGCATCAGAAGCAATTTCCTGGTTGTTGGAGCAAGGGTCATTGTTATACCACTCCCAGATCATGTTACAGAGAATCGAGAGATATTTCTTCCACAGAGAGTGGGTCCAGCTTCTAGAGGGCTCTTGGTTATCCATTTAACATGGATATACTGCCCAGGTCATGTGGGTGTCATAGGCAGTGAGAAAGCAGACAAGTTTACAGGCACCCTAAGAATGGACAAAGATTGTAAGAGCCACCTTTGCTGCATATGGGGGATGGCATTGGATTGAATGATAATCAGGGAGGAGAGGGGAAGTGGATGGTTTTGTTTTTTTTTTTTTCTGAACAAAGTGCTTTAGCGCACATTATCCACAACCAGTGTGTGACTGGCTCTATTCTATCAACAGGTGCGCACTTAAGTGGGTATTGGAACGGAAGACAGAGAACATATGTTAATGCCCGGAGTATGGGAAAACCA
Organism: Achatina immaculata; assembly: GCA_009760885.1. Classification (NCBI taxonomy): domain Eukaryota; kingdom Metazoa; phylum Mollusca; class Gastropoda; order Stylommatophora; family Achatinidae; genus Lissachatina; species Lissachatina immaculata. The sequence goes on along the minus strand of CM019718.1, from coordinate 18,882,821 downwards.
ATCTCTGATTACAGTTAGTTCAAAACCTCCAGTCTTCAGTCTCGTAATTTGCTGGGATTTAGTGACAGTTATATTATGATAGTTGAATTTTTACACATTTTTACACATTTGTGATTATGAAATATTATACCACATAGTCTCTATCTCTTTTTTTTTTCAGTCTGAACCTTCATTAGTAGGATTATATTAATCTTATTAATGAAGGTCTAGAAAGAAAAACTAAAAGAAAGAGACAAACTTTCAGTGGGTCAGTTTCGTGAAATCATGAGGATGGACATGATGAATATGACATTCAACATCAATACCGATAACCTTTCAAGTACAGGTGGCGAAAAAGCAAAGTTTACAAAGTTGTGGATAAAAAGCAAATTTCAGTACTATGTTCTACTTCTTTTGAAAGCTTTTTGGATTTAAAATAATTGTTACTTTAGGATTATCCAAATGGCAACATTTATAAACTAATTTATCTCGACATGAAACAGATGTGGACCTTATGGAAAACTAAATGAAAAACTAAAGTGATATAAACAAAAAACATTCATAGACAAAACCTACACATTTGATAGGTGTAACAGTATGTTTTCCTTTTTTTTTTCAGATTTAGGATGGTTGAGGTTGATCTCTCAAGAAATCAAGGTTTATAGTTGTCAACATGGGGCGACTTGAGGCGAACTCATTATAAAGGAGAGTTTTACTTAGAGAGAGTGTTTTTGATTCCTAGTAGGATTTTGTATTAAAAATTGCTCAGCTTAAAACAAGAAAGAAAAGAGAATGTCTAATTCTTGTGTGTTGACTAACTGGCATGTTTTCTGGTGCGGAATGTATTCTATATGTTCCACAAGTAATTTGAACCATATCATCATCAGCTGTACTCAGATTAATCATAATATTGACCATTTAAGTAATGTTTGAATTTTCCACTGAGGTGTTGAGATTTCTGTATTTAGTACTATTGTAGACTTGTAGAACCCTGTTGGAGTACCCTACAGCCATTATTTTATGTCCAGGCTGTGACATGTTTGTGCATTAATAACTCCAGTCAGCAAACCCTCATAGGATGGAGCCATACTTTTGTCACTAACCTATAACTTCTGGTGTTGTCATAGTCTTAATTTGCTGCCTTTCTACAACCTATGAAAGACAAACCTTATTCACAGCGTACAGCAAATATATCACACAGTGAAGGCTATGGAAATGTTCACAAAGTTTGATCCAGTTATAAATGATGGTAATTAAAATACACTGGTAGATGAATGGCCATGCTGCAGACTATATGGAAATCTAAAAAACTAAGCGCGAAGACGAAAATCAGGATATTTAAGAGTAATGTTCTAAGTATACTACTCTATAGAAGTGAATGCCGGAAAATCACCAAAACCATAGAAAACAAGTTGAATTCTTTCCAGACTAAATGTTTACGAAGAATTAGAAAAATATTTTTGCCAAACACCATAAGAAATAACATCTTGTTGGCAGAAATGCAGATGAAGCCACTGACAGCAGTTATTGAGGAAAGTGCTGGCGATGGTTGGGACATGTGCTCCGAATGACTGACAACTCACTACCAAAAATAGCACTAAGATGGACACCACAGAGGAACAGAAGTAAGGGTAGACCAAAAGAGACATGGAGAAGAACAGAGAAAGGATGTTGAGCAATAGAAGGCTCACCTGGGCAAGAGCAGAAAAAAAGGCAAAGGACAGGCATTTGTGGAAAACCCTTGCGGAAGCCCCATGTGCCCTGGGCACTTAAGGTTCAGAGAGAGAGAGAGAGAGATGAATGTCCATTGCCTTGTGTGAAAAGAGAATTATCTATTGAGCTGTTCAGGTAATGCAAACTGCTCTTATTAACTATAACTAACACTTGACGTTTTGACACCAACATTAGAAAGGTGGGAGTTACACTCCAGTCCTTTTGATTAGATTTACTATCACTGTAGAAATGTGCAAAGATGTAAGGAACTGAAGTGTGTTCAAACTGATAGGACCATGCAGTCATAAACCTGGGTGGCTAGAGAATTTTTAAAGTAACATGGAAGCGAAGGTGATTCTGTTCTAACCCATAAATTGAATGGCCAGACTTCCTAGAGATGTTATATGGCAAAGTGTGTAAGTGATCCTGCTATCACATTGATGTAGCCTTCTGTTTGGTAAACTGAAATCTTTTTTATAGTCTATTTATTCTTGCTAGATCATGACTAGTCTTCACTGCCCTACAGCATCAACATGTTACCAGCATCACTCTATTTATATGGATTTTTCGGGACCATGACCCCCCCCCTCCCCCCAAGTGCATTATTATTCTTCTCTGAAATTATGCATCATATGCCAGTATTGATCACTGTATGGACAATAACTTCCTAGTGTATCTGGTAGAAGCTCACATCTCTATAAATGAGGATACTTGCCAGGCATTCTTCTCAAACACCTTACCACATGCATTTTGTAGTATTATGATGTGATATCACTTCATATTACTTCTCATCAATAAACTTTGTCTTCCTCACGCCTGTTTTCAGACATCTGCTTTTGCAGCTGAGTAATAATAACAAGCTATTGTAAGTATTACCCTATCTGGTAAAAAAAAACAAAAACTAACAGACTGCTACAGAAACACAAGCAAGGGAAATAACAAATACAGGTGGAAGGAGAAATGCTTATCAGGAAACTGAGCCCATCAAGGTTGTGGATGAAAGCCAGCCACTGGAAGTCCCCAGCCCCACTGCAGACCTCCTGGAACCTAAACACAAGATGCAAATTGGCAGCTGGAATGTAGAACACTTAACCAGACTGGAAAATTAGCACAAACCATCAAGGAAATGCACAGATACAAACTAGACATACTAGGAATACAAGAAGCAAGATGGACAGGACAAGGCAGAAGGAAATTAACAACACGGCACACAGAAGATACAATAATATGGTCAGGTAAAGAATATCATCATGAAGGAGTAGCAGCATTGATTATAACAAAAGAATTATCAAGAGCATTGCTGAAATAGACCCCTATAAATGAGAGATTATATGCACGCTTCAACTCAAGATTCACGAAGCTGTCTATTATAGTTTGTTATGCACCAACAGAAGCAGCTGAAGAGGAATTAAAAGAAAATTTTTACAACAGCTTCCAAGCCACAGTAGAAGCAATACCCAAGCATGATATGCTACTCATCTTGGGTGACTTCAGTGCAAAAGTAGGTGAAGGAAATGAAGATAGAAGAAGAATCATGGGAAGAGAAGGAATTGGAGAAATAAATGAAAATGGAGAAAGACTGTGCAGTTTCTGTGAAGAAAATGTGATGACCATCTGAGGGACAATTTTCCAACATAAAAACATCCATAAAGTGACTTGGAGGTCCCCAGATAAAACCACAGAAAACCAAATCGATCACATACTTATAAACAACAAGTGGAAACTGTCACTACAAGATGTGTGAGCAAGTAAAGGAGCAGATGTAGGAAGTGATCACAACCTTCTGGTAGCAAAAATAAAACTAAAATTAAGGAAAGCCAAAATCGGAGAACACAGAAAGATACGTTTTGATACAAGAAAACTGAAATACCAGCAAACTAGGAATGAATTCTCAGTAGTACTTAAGAACCGCTTCAGTGTCCTACAAGACGAAGCTGGGATATTGGAAACGGAGAAAAGAGGAATGGATAAGCAAGACCACATGGGAAAAGATAGAACAAAGAAAAGAAATCAAGAAAAAATTATTGAACATCAAATTACAACGGCTTAAAGAACAAGTTTTAAGTAATTATGCACAAAATGACAAAGAAGTGAAGGAATCATGCCGTCAAGATAAACATCAATACTATGACAACTTAGCAGAAGCAGCAGAGAAAGCAGCATATACAAATGACATGAAAACCATATACAAAATCACAAAGCAGATAACAGGTAACTTCAGCACAAGATGTGAGAGTGCAGTAAGGACACATAAGGGACAACTGGTCAGTGGACAAAGAGAAATGAGGGAACACTTTATCACCCTACTAAACAGAACACAAGCAGTACAAACAATAGACATACCTGAAGCAAAAATGGAACTAAACATCAATACAGGACCAATAACAATAAGTGAAGTAAAGGAGGCAATAAAGAAGCTAAAATTAGACAGGGCACCAGGTGAAGATGAAGTGACTACTGAGATGTTGAAAGCAGAAGAAACAGAAACGCCAAAACAACTTTGCTGGATACTACAACAAATTTGGGATCTAGAAAAAGCTCCAGAGGAGTGGAAAACTGGTCTTATAGTAAAACTACCAAAGAAGGGTGACCTCAGAGATTGCGGAAACTGGAGAGACATTACCCTACTGCCACTCACCAGTAAAGTATTTTGCAAAATAATCATCAACAGAATTGTACCAGCACTTGAGGGAAAACTTCGGAAAGAGCAGGCAGGATTTAGGAAAGGAAGATCATGCATAGACCACATATTTGTACTTAGACAAATATTAGAACAAAGAAATGAGTGGCATAGCACAACATATGCATTGTTTATAGATTTTGAGAAAGCCTTTGACAGACCCTTTGTCAACAGAGATATACTGTGGAAAATCCTAAGATGACCTCCCCCATAAGATAGTGAATGTAATACGAGGGTTTTCAGTGCAAAATAATCTGTGGAGAACACACCTCCAGCAGCTTTAGGGTACAAACAGGGATGTGTACTATCACCAACATTATTTATCTTAGCAGTGGACTGGTTAATGAAGGAGACAACATCAGATAAACGCAGAGGATTACAATGGACCCTTGACACAATGCTGGAGGATCTTGACTTTGCAGGTGACATTTGTATACTATCAAGCAGCCACAAAGATATGCAAGGTAAAATAAACAAGCTAACTCAAAATGCAGACAACATAGGACTAAAGATCAACGTAGGAAAGACAAAGTTAATGAAACAAAATGTGAACAACAGAAATATACTCAGAGTACATAGCAAGTTAGTGGAGGAGGTCAGTGAATTTGTGTACCTTGGCAGTAGAGTAGTAGAAAATGGAGACAGCACAGAGGACATCAACAGTAGACTTACTAGAGCAAACCAGGCTTTTGCTGTGCTACAGACTATATGGAAATCTAAAATACTAAGCATGAATATGAAAATCAGGATATTTAAGAGTAGTGTTCTAAGTGTACTACTTTATGGAAGTGAATGCTGGAAAATCACCAAAACTATAGAAAACAAGTTGAATTCTTTCCAGACTAAATGTTTACGAAGAATTAAAAAAATATTTTGCCAAACACCATAAGAAATAACATCTTGTTGGCAGAAATGCAGATGAAGCCACTGACACCAATTATTGAGGAAAGACGCTGGCGATGGTTGGGACATGTGCTCCAAATGACTGACAACTCACTACCAAAAATAGCACTAAGACGGACACCACAGAGGAACAGAAGTAAGGGTAGACCATAAGAGACATGGAGAACAACAACAGAGAGGATGTTGAGCAATAGAGGGCTCACCTGGGCAAGAGCAGAAAAAAAAGGCAAAGGACAGGCATTTGTGGAAAACCCTTGCGGAAGCCCCATGTGCCCTGGGCACTTAAGGTTCAGAGAGAGAGAGAGATTGTAAGTATTGGGCCTGGTTGGTCTACTCAACTATTAACATGTTAAACTATAGGCACCACTAATGTAGTATTGTTCACCATGTATGTGTGCCTGTGTGTCTAGAACAGCACTATCAGTAATCGCTTTGTACTAGCTGATGTGTATTGCAGGTAACTGTACTTGAACTAGTGAATCTGTATTACTTCACTCTTTGAAATACATAACATCACTGTTTACAGAGCAGTTATTGGCTTACTTCTACACAGGTGACAACAAGATGTTACATTGATATACACCATGCAACAACAACAACAACCCAGAACAAAACATTACACCACACTCCAGTACACAAATATGACCTGTTACAGTAATAACAACTCAAGTCTAAAACAACAGTTGGCACAGATAACTTGAATCCAGTTTACTAAAGGATTCCACAGTTACAAAAGATAACAAAGTGTAATAAAGAGAAACTCAACTTAATGGTGAGTGTTGTAACTGAACGTGATGTGAACTGATGGAAAAAATCAGCCACAAATGATTACCATCGCCATGGTACATGTACACACTCAGACAACACTTGAAAACATGCTAAATTCATGTATACAGAAAACTCCAAGATAACCTTTCAATCCATAATCTCAACCATTGACCAAAAAGGGGACAATCAGCTCACAAGTACTACATGACAAAAAGTTCATGACAATCTTTGTCCTGAAAAGGACAAATCAACTACAACAAACATTTTGCTGTAAAAAGAACAAATTGACTATAACTACTAAGTGCTAGACTTTACAACAATTTTGTCCTGAAAAGGACAACCAAGCACAAAATTTACATTATAAACCAAGCAATCAAACAACCATTCTAGAACAAGACCAACTCGCATTTCTATCCCTTCAACATCTTGAACAGAAGTCTCTACACACAGAACTATTTTGTGCACACCGCAAGCTCAGAACACTTAAATATCCCATGCTTGCTTAAACAGCTGAGCTGTGGTCAAAAACATCTGACCACAATATTCTGTTAGAGAATATCTTCCCTCCCAAAAGTAGAGATCTTCTCCCTGCAAATCCCTTAGATGAGAGCATCCCAAATAGGTCCATAACTAAACATTATTTGGAAGCCTCTTGCAAGAAAAAGTTGCAAAACAGGAAAAATTACCCCACATTATGCATACAATATAGTATAATTCAACATGTGAAGCAAAAACTATGCATATATTATGTACAATATTTTTTACCTCTTTACACACCTTATCTGAAGACAGAGGTTAGGAGTAGACTGGACTATCTTCATCACGTCAGAAAACTTTTCTAGTGTCAACTTGTGAGTACCCTCACTTATTCATTAGTGAGCAAATGGGGTCCATAATATTCAGAACCATGATCTGAATTAGAAGTATAGAAAGATCTGTTATGCTTTATTGATTACACCAAGGCATTTGGCAAGGTGAAACATAATGAAATTATTAAAATGCTTGAAGACATCAATACAGATGGCCTGAGAATTGTAAAACATCTATACTGGCAGCAAGAAGCAGGAATTCGAGTTGAAAATAGAACTAGAAAATATCAACCTGTAAAACAAGGGGTGCAACAAGGATGTGTACTATCTCCAGACCTTTTTTATCTGTACAGCGAGAATATTGTAAGAATGATCATCACAGAACCAGGCATAAAAATTGGAGGATACAATATTAACAACCTTCGGTATGCTGATGACACAGTACTGATAGCTGAGAACCAACAAGACCTGCAAAATGTCTTGGATAAAGTCGCCAAATAACGTGAACAGAAAATACTTTAATCGTCATAAAGACAGAGGCTATGGTTATATGTAAGAAACAGAATCCACCAACATTCATTCATTTGCATGTCCCTTGCGGAACTCCCCCTCCCCCCCGAACAGCACTCCTGTAGGCCTCTCGGTTGTGAGCAAGATGGCCTGTCGCTGCTGCATCCATTTGCAGATCATCAACGATGTCTTGCAGCCATTTTCGTTTTGGTCTTCCTCTCTTTGTTTTTCCCATCATGTATCCTTCCAATACGGTCTTCTAAAATTATCATGATGTTTAATGTGTCCAAAATATTTAAGTTTTCTCTCTTTAATCCTCTTTACTAGCCAGCCTTCTTCAGTATTAAGCACTTGTAATATAGATATATTTGTTCTTTTTTTGTGTCCACGATATTTGGAGAACTCTTCTGTAGCATTTGCATTCAAAGGCATTCATGTGTTTCTTAGCTGTTTTGTTAAGTGTAATCCACCAACATGCAGTATAAAATTAAACGGAACTATTCTAAAGCAGGTGCAGAAATTCCAATACCTTGGAGCAGTAATAACTTCAGATGGGATATGCAAAACAGAAATTAGGAACAGAATAAGCTAAGCAAAGACTGCATTTCAGAGAATGAGAAACATATTACCAAAACATCCTTATCAATGAATGTTAGAAAACGAGTTCTAAAATGCTATATTGAACTTATATCTTGTTATATGGAAGTGAATCATGGACAACAGGCAGGTCTGCACAAGAATCATTGGAGGCAGCAGAAATGTGTTTTATTAGAAGAATGTTGCAAATCCCCTGGACAGGAAAAATAACTAATGAAGAATGTATGAGAAGAGCTGGAGAGACCAACAACAACAAAAAAAAATCTTGTAAAAAAAATAAGAGAGAGACAATGTACTTTCATATGACATGCAATGAGAAGAGGCATTGAAAATATTATAACAACAGGAAAAATAGAAGGAAAAGATCAAGAGGAAGACCAAGAGAATTGATACTGGACAGTCTGACGGGATGGTGTGAAAGATCACCAACTGAGCTGATGGCCTGCATGAAGGATCGTGTACTCTGGAGGCATGGCACCTGATGATGATGTTCTGAATGAACTTTTTCCTGGGCTCCAACTCAAGCGAAAGGAACAGAACAGTGCACGATGCACCATTTTCAGGGTAAATACCCTCAAGAATCTGCCCCACAGTCACTACTAACTTCCTGTCATAGACAACCTGCTGATCTGCCTCTGAATTGCAGTAATAACTGGTCAAAGTCTCGTCACGAGTAACGAGACTTCGGAGTCATACGAGAAGAGGAAGTAACGTCCCTTGTGCTTCTGCTTACATCAAGGACGGCAATCATTGACAGACGTAGTGAAACAACCAGGGGAAGTATCCGCCTTCATAGAATGCTCAGACGCACGAACCCTAGCATCAGCAATCTCCAATGGGAACCATGGAGGAGAAGATGAGAGACAATAAGTAGAGCGAGTGGACGTGCGTGTAAGGCCGGTTATAGGTCCCAAAACGAATAGGGACACATTCACGCTGACATCCTGTATGAACACACATCTCGTGTTCATCGCCATGTCAGCATGCAGCTTAAGTGCACATGGACAGGGCAAGTCGGTCTGAAGCGCACAGTCTGCCACAGCCTGCGTATATGCTTCAGCAACACTGATCGACTTTCCACCTTTTGTGTGGATTGAATATACGATAATCACAACAAAAACGGTAAGTACCATCTTTCTTGGTCACCAACATTACAGGTGAAGACCACTGAGAATCGTGCGGGTAGTAATCCTATCACGTAGCATGTTCTCGATGGCATTCTCAGTCATCTCTCTACTCACTAAGGGAGTACGGTAAGGTTTCCTGGAAATTGGTAGATGATCGCCGCTATCGCACCATAGAGGCTGAGAAATCTCGGAATCAGTCACAGTAAAGACATCCGAATTTTGAGTCAACGAACTGGAAATAATGTTACAGGGCACTGAAAGTTGTTGCAAGATTCTCTCGGTGCGACCTTCAGCAGACTGTGCAGTAGCAGATTCACCTTCAACAGCGTCTGCAAACTGTGCAAACGACATCAACCTCCCCAAAACACATCCTCTCTTCAACCTAATGTGTGTATGAATGGTTGATAACACGTAATGACAGAGAAATGACAAGCTTTCCTCACGAACCTGCTACTCGATCTCTGGCTGTGACTGCAAAAAAAGGTGTATCAGCAGCCTGAACCATATAAGATTTTCCTGTCGGGAAACATGGTTGGGCTTTCAATTTGAGAGGAGTAATATTTCATAGAACTACTCATATAACAAGTCTAGGTTCTGTTCTGGTTTATTATATTATTGAAATAGATGAAGTTGTTCTTTGTTGAGTTTACTGTCTTTTAATTCTAGATCTTGAATGATTGATTATACTGATGAAGAAGTTCTGATTTATAAGGTCCATTATGATGATGAGAAGTTCGAATTGGATAAAACTGTGATGTTGCTTTTTCTGTTTAGATTTAGATTCTGCCACGTTGCACTGATCACTGATTTTCACTATCTTTCAGCTGTATTGCTGGGCTCTTTGGTGATGGCGTGTGTCACATGTAGCTTCAGACTTTGGACATTTAAAGGTTATTAACATCAACCTAATGCACTTTATTACAGCACTGTTGACACGCTGTGACCACAACAGCATAACACTTCATAATAGCAATTAAAGCCTTATTATTATTCATCATATTATACTCCATCTTCATTGGCCTTTTATGAAACATTGTCGTCACACACAATCTGTGGTCTATATTAGGTTTCACAAATATTACAACATTCATAAATCAACTCCGCTGAAAAGTTCACTTAATCCATTTAATTCTGATAAATAAGGTCACAGATGTATTGTTGATAACATCACTCGGAATAAGATGCAATAGGACATAAAATTCGTTGGTTTCATCATTGAAGCACATAATCATTGTTCACAAAATCAAACTCTAGCGTTATTTTCTACACAAACTGTGACCGAAAATGTCTCTCTAAACTGCACGGTCAACAACTCGTGAATAACTCTATCTCCTGTTCTGCTGTTCCCCTCTGTTATTCTCTATGTCTGTCTTTTGTATGTTTGTGTGTTCTTTTTCTAGCCTTTGTCTACTTTTATTTTGTCCTCCTCAAAACTGCATGCCTGGCTTATATGACTTAAGTCAGTTGTCCTTTGGGACACACCTATAGATATTTAAATTGGTCAGCTGGTTGATGTACTGATTGGGCCCTGATTAGATTTCAGAATGAGTCAGTCCACTTCCTTTTTTTCATAAACTGTCCAAATTGCATCCTAAAATTAGCAAACATGCCTCACCTGTCACCTGCGTCAAGTCCGTCTATGCAATTGTTATGGGGATAATATTTACGTCCACTATCTCATTAATGTCATAGGTTTCAAGGATTAGTCGTTTCTCTACTTTTATTGTCCTCGCTTTTCATTGTGTCTTGTATTTTTCGTATCTACTTAATCTGATTACTCTTCTGAGCGTCCTATCATAATATTACTACTAATACCGTGGGAGTGTTCCTATCCCACTGTTTCTCAAATTTTCCATTGTTTCTGACCTACTTTCTATTTATCAATAAAATCAAAACTATAATAAAAATATTAATAGTAATAATAATAAAATTAATAATAATATTTATGATACTATCCTAATTTACAAGGGACTATCCTGCAGAACGAGGATAAAGCACAGACGAACGCCGAACACGAAGAATAGATGCAGTATGTATATCCTTTTCTAAGGGTGTCTTCTTGTTGTGAATGTTAAATGTTCGACTCCTAATCTAAGACAGCACCAGAACGAGACAGAAAATCACGCGTCCAAGAATAGAGGATCGATTCATGTTGTGAGTCACTTAGAACCAATGCGAAACAGTCACGCCAGCAAGAGTAATAGGAAGGTACAATTATACTAATGGCTGTCTGCAAACTAACGCTTGAAAGAACCAAACAAAGATCTGCAGACAGAGCAGGAGGATCAGCAGCCACCGTTAATAATGGTGACATACGTAAAAAGAGAACAAATTCCTCTTAAAATGTCCAGTAGGTGTGTAACCTTTGTCTGACGCCGATTCAACAGTTGTCTGTGGACAATAGCGGGCTATGTGCCCCTGATTACCACACTTGTAGTATGCTCTTACTTGTGTGTCTTATACTCGACCAAACCCCCTGGATCTTGACTTATGTTGGTCAAGCAAGTCTCCTAGTGACCACTTGAAGAAACCAGCTGCGACGAATGTGAACTTTGATGGCTTGAATTTCCCACAGACAGCAACTTCTGTGTGAGACGACCTATCGAAAAAAAAATCGTGTCCCTAGAACTGCAGCTTGTTCACAGTATGATATATAACATCTTCTTCTAATGCAATCAAGATTACTTTTTCAAGGGTGTCTGGTTTATCCTTAATCCTTAATTTTTATGAAACGAACTAACAGAGTTTCTGTAAATACCTGAACTAATTGTCTGGGCAAAAGGAGACGTCATCTCTGCTTCAGAATATAGTACTTTTGCTGCAACAGAAATCTGGTCAGCCACGGACTGGATAGACTTTCCAGGGGACTGTCTGATGGTTGTTAATAAATCCCAAGCATCCAATACCGTGTGGAGCACTCCGTACATAGGTATGAAGACATCGGAAAAGTCTTTCTATGATTCCTGTAAAGGAAGCCGGTCAATGGGACCAAGTACTCAGATATGCCAATGTTTTGTTCACCTTAAGATCGCCTACCCGTTGATCCACATGTTTTTAAAGATCAACAAGCCAAGCTTTCAAAGTAGCAGGATTGCCGTCATACTTGCTTACCACAGACAGGACATGGGAGAGAGATAACTCCTGCATCAAACATGCCAATGAGTTCTGTAGGAAACCGGACATGAGCGAACCAGAAGCTATGCAAAAACTAAGTGGCTAACTTTCACACATTCAAGCACAATCAGTAAAGCCAATAATCAATCCGATACTGCTATAACTATACTTTTCAAAAGATATAATACAAACTACAATATTATACTACAATACACACACATATAATATATATGTATATATATATATATATATATATATATATATATATATATATATACACACACACACTTCCCGTGCTGTTAAACGTCACATAAGGCTCGCAAGGTAGTTCGCCAATTTTTCCTATCTTCGGCGAGATTTTCAACCTCATCAAGGGATTTTATGCCTATTAATTTGGCCTCTCTTAACAATGTCCACTTTAGAGTTTTCACATGGTCTGCCTCTTCGGCCTGTTGTGTTAATTATAGCAACTTATATTATATATTATATATTATATATTATAACTTGATAGCTTGTTTTGGGATTCTCTGATCGTTTCTTCTCATCACATGACCAACATATGTCCAGCTCCTTTTCCTGATCACCCATGAGACTGGTTGTTGAATTCGTTCCACTTGATGCCGAGTACTTTCCTTAGGCATTTGTTTTCAAAAGAGTCTAATTTATTGTCTGTTTCTTTAGATGTTTTCCAGCTTTCGCATGCATAAATGAAGGTGGATATTACATTTGAATTGAATAATCTCAACCTGGTTTTTGTGTTTATAACTTTTGAATGGCATATGTTCTCAAGGTTCTTGAGAATTCTAATTCTAACTTCCTTTCTGGTGTCACCATCCTGGTCTATGTAGCTGCCAAGGTATACAAATTGATTGATTTCTTCAACATATGTCCCTTCTATGTGTATTTTTCCATTCTGATTAATTGGAAGTTTCATTATTTTTATTTGTCCTTGTTAATTTCATGTCATATTTTGCTAGCCAGTAAAGACAGGATATATGTTTTTTCTTGCATGGAATTCACATTGTCACTGATAAGAGTTATGTCATCAGCAAAATCAAGATATTCTAGTTGGGTCCCATGTACCCAATCATGCCCCATGTACCTGTGCAGCATTTTTTCATTATGAAGTCTATTGCAATTCCAATGGGGTAGTAGGTGGCTCTACTACTCCTATAAAGTGCCTCAGGTGCTCAGTGAAGGGAATACCAGGCGGGTCAGAGGCGCCTTAAAACCTCTTGCTCCCGCTGGCTTGCGGGTAGGGCAGGGAGTCCAAAGGCTAGCTACACAAACCGACAGAAGGCAACGGGAAACCACTGTTGTAGTTCCCAAGAACAGTTATGCTTGAACAGAATAATCGATTCATCATGAACGACGTTAATGGATATTCCTCTGGAACAGCATCGTCCGGTAGGGCAGCTTACGAGCCACAAGTGAGGCCAGATCGTCATCAAGCTACTGGTGGCAAAACTAACAATTTCAAAATAACAACATGGAATGTTAGAACTGTTTCCAATCTGGAAAATTAGAAAATGTAAAGATGGAAGTGGAAAAGATGAAGATCAACATATTAGGAATGAGTGAAGTTAGATGGACGGGTGCAGGGAAAATAAACTCTAATAAATATACAATAATATATTCAGGAAGTGAGAAACATGAACGAGGAGTAGGAATAATATTTGATGAACAAACAGCAAGGACAATTGTAGGATATTTCAACATCTCGGACCGAGTCCTGCTAGCCCAACTGAAAGGATGACCAATAAACATAAATATTATACAAATGTACGCTCCAACATCTGAAAGTTCTGAAGAAGATGTACACATATTTTATAATGACATTGAGACACCCCTAAAACACAAAAAGTCACATGAAGTTACCATAGTCATGGGAGATTTTAATGCCAAAGTTGGTAAAGGAAGAACTTCAGACATCGTTGGTGACTATGGACTGGGGGAGAGGAATGACAGAGGTTATAAATTAATTGAATGGGCAAGAATACACAGCATGGTTGTAGGAAACACCTGGTTTAAACAACATCCTCGAAGACTGGCAACATGGTGCAGCCCAGACAAAAAAGACTTTTAACCAGATAGACTACATATTAATCAACAAACGATTCCGGAATGCATTACTGACAACAAAAACCATGCCAGGAGCTGACTGCAATAGTGACCATGATCCACTCTGTGTTAAAATTAGAATAAAGCTAAAGAAAGCAGGCAGAAAAGTGAGAAACATCAAACTGAATACAGAACTCCTTAAAAATGACCAAGAACTGCGAGAACAATACAAAGTTATTATAACAAATAGATACAATGCAATAGCAAAGATAAATAGTATAGATGAACAATGGGCAATATTAAGAGATTCTATCCAGAAAACTGTTAAGGAGATAATACCACCAAAAAAAAGAAGCCTCTAAAAATAAATGGATGACAGACAACATCTTAGGACTGATGGACAAAAGGAGGAGGAGTAAAAATAACGAGGAAAAATATAGCAAGATAAATAAAGAAATAAGACGCAAACGCAGAGAAGCAAAAGAAGTGTGGTTAAATGAACAGGCAGACAGATAGAGGACTCTCATAATAAATACAGCAAAAACATGTACAAACGAATTAATGAACTCACAGGCAGGAAAACAAAATATACCACAGGATGCCTGAAATCGAAAGAAGGTAAAATGTTAATGGGAAAAGAAGACATTGTGGACAGGTGGACAGAGTATATCGGTGAGCTATATGGAGGAGAAAGACCAGAATTAACACCAGATACTGAAAACTGTGCTGGACCATCAATACTTGAAGATGAAATCATAGATGCCATCAAACACATGAAGAAAAGAAAAGCGACTGGGCCTGATAATATAACAATAGAAGAAATAGAGGCACTAGAGGAGACAGGAATAAAAATAATAACCAAGTTACTGAATGACATTTACAACAGTGGTTATATTCCCAGTGACCTGATTAAATCCACGTTTATAGCACTACCAAAGATACCAGGTGCAAAGGATCCACATTTATAGCACTACCAAAGAAACCAGATGCAAAGGAATGTGATGACCACCGGACTATCAGCCTCTCATGTCACATAACGAAACTACTTCTGAGAATAATTATGAGAAGAATAAGGAAAAAGATAAAAATGGAAATAGCAGATGAACAGTTTGGATTTGTTGAAGGAAAGGGAATACACAATGCCATTTATGCTTTACGAACATTAACAGAAAGAGCTTTAGAAGTACAGAAAGATCTCTACTTATGCTTCATTGATTACATCAAGGCATTCGACAAGGTGAAACAAATGAAATTATTAAAATGCTTGAAGACATCAATATAGACGGCAAAGACCTGAGGATTGTAAAATATCTATACTGGCAGCAAGAAGCAGCAATTCGAGTTGAAAATAGAACTGGAAAATATCAACCTATAAAACAAGGGGTGCGACAGGGATGTGTGCTGTCTCCAGACCTTTTTTCTCTGTACGGCGAGAATATTCTAATAACGATCATCACAGAACCAGGCATAAAAATTGGAGGATACAATATTAACAACCTTCGGTATGCTGATGACACAGTACTGATAGCTGAGAACCAACAAGACCTGCAAACTCTCTTGGATAAAGTCGCCAAATAAAGTGAACAGAAAGGCCTTACGTTGAACATCAAAAAGACAGAGACTATGGTTATATCTAAGAAACAGAATCCACCAGCATGTAGTATAAAATTAAACGGAACTACTCTAAAGCATGTGCAGAAACTCCAATACCTTGGAGCAGTAATAACTTCAGATGGGAAATGCAGAACAGAAATTAGGAACAGAATAGGCCAAGCAAAGACTGCATTTCAGAGAATGAGAAACATATTAGCCAAAACATCTTTATCAATGAATGTTAGAAAACGAGTCCTAAAATGCTATATTGAACCTATCTTGTTATATGGAAGTGAATCATGGACAATAGGCAGGTCGGCACAAAAATCATTGGAAGCAGCAGAAATGTGGTTTATTAGAAGAATGTTGCTAATCCCCTGGACAGCAAAAATAACTAATGAAGAATGTATAAGAAGAGCTGGAGAGTCAAAAAACCTTGTCAAAAAGATAAGAGAGAGGCAGTGTACTTTCACTGAGCTGATGGCCTGCATGAAGGATCGTGTACTCTAGAGAAGCATAATAGCCAACGCCAGTCGGCACGGCACTTGATGATGATGATGATTCCATATAGACTTAAAATTCTCCACAATGAATCTCCATGTATGCTATCAAATGCCTTTTTAAAGTCTATGAAGTTCAGTATTAGTGGTTTCTGCTTGTCAATATGTTCTTAAGCATTATTATTAGAGTAAAGATCTGGTCGAGACAGCTTTTCCCTTTCTGAAATCCTGCTTTTTCTTCTCTTATTACGGTATCCAATATATCTTTAAGTCTATTCAAAACGACCTTGCAAAACACTTTTGACACAACTGATACTACAGTTACTCCTCTTCAATATACTACAATATATTAATAGTACAGTATATTAAACAATATTCACTACAATATAGATACGAGGGTCATACCGAAAATCGTGAGCAAAATGTTTATTACAAATCAGAATTTATAGATAGAGAAAATATAAATGTATCACAATTAACTGCATACTTTGCATTATATGTAGAGGTCACGTGACCGTGCGGAGCATAAACAAAATGGCGGGTGCTGAAGTTTCGTTTCGTCAATGTGCTGCTGTTGAGTTCCTCGTTAAATAGGTATTCCCCGTTGCTGAAATTCACCAAAGACTTCAACTTGCTTATGGAGATGTGTGTCCAGAAAGCAATGTGTCTGTGCCGTCGGTCAGCTGTAATGGAATTCTACTGCGAGGGTATTTTCAAACTTGCAAAGCGATGGGAAAATGTGTGCAGAGAAATGGAGATTATGTTGAAAAATGACGAAAGGGTTGCAGTTTAAGGTGATACATTTATATTTTCTCTATCTATAAATTGTGATTTTTAAAAAAATTGCTCACGACTTTCGGTACATACAATAAATTCACTTACTTTATAACAAACTACAATACAAAATTCACTTATTTAATAATAAACTACAAAATCCATTTACTTAATAACAAACTCTTTCTACTAATAAACTACACTAAGACATACTATCTAACTACATCATTTCAATGTAACAAGACCTTCCAGTGTGAAGAACAATGACATCATTATGTCAGGTCTCGAGACGATTCTTCAGCAACAGTCTTTCAAAATATGTACTGGTGACGATATGATTCTTGAATATACAAAAGTCTCTCAGGATGACGGTTCAGGATCAAGCTGCTCACAAGTTGGCAGGCAACGACAGGCTTCAGGGTTAACAAGGTGAATTGGTAGCTGACAATTTCAGATTAGGTACTCAGTGAGACCTGACATCAAGACATCTCAAGGTAACTCAGGTGAAGCTGACATCAGACGTCATAGCGATGACTTAAGAGAGACAAAAACAACAAACCAACCCAACGCCAACTCTAACCTAACTAGACTCCTTTTTAACCAGGGTAGGACATCTGGTGAATACAAGCAAAAAATCACAACTACAGCAATAACCAAGTCCTTCTATCTTGAAGATAGAAGAAGAATCATGGGAAGAGAAGGAATCGGAGAAATAAATGAAAATGGAGAAAGACTGTGCAGAAAACATGATGACCATCGGAGGGACAATTTTCCAACATAAAAACATCCATAAGGTGACTTGGAGGTCAGCAGATAAAACCACAGAAAACCAAATCGATCACAGAATGACTGACAACTCACTACCAAAAATAGCACTAAGATGGACACCACAGGGGAGCAGAAGTAAGGGTAGACCAAAAGAGACATGGAGAAGAACAACAGAAAGGATGTTGAGCAATAGAGGGCTCACCTGGGCAAGAGCAGAAAAAAAGGCGAAGGCCAGGCATTTGTGGAAAACCCTTGCGGAAGCCCCATGTGCTCTGGGCACTTAAGGTTCAGAGAGAGAGAGAGAGAGAGAGAGAGAGAGAGAGAGAGAGAGAGAGAGAGAGAGAGACAGCAATAACCTGAAAAGCAACAACTGGAAACACTAAACCTTAACGCTAAACAAAATACAACTCCCTAGCAAAAACTTGCAAACCGGTCGGAGAAATCTGAAGTAAACAAAACACCAATGTGTGCCACAAAAAAAAAAAAAAACCGAGCAGGACTGGTCAACGTATACACAAACTGGTCGTGAAAGGTGGCCTGATACGGCTCCACTAAGCACGTATTGGGCTTGGTGTTGACCTACCCAGATTTTAACGTGTTACAATAGGCACCAGTAACGTAATATTGTTCAATACTGTACGTATGCGTGTGTGTGTCTAGAACGGCACTTATCAGTAATCGCGTTGTACTAGCTGATCTGTATTTGCATCTAACTGTACTTGAACTAGTGAATCTGTATTACTTCACTCTTTGAAATACATAACATCACTGTTTACAGAGCAGTTATTGGCTTACTGCTACGCAAGTGACAACAAGATGTTACATTGATATACACCATGCAACAACAAAAACAACCCAGAACAAAATATTACACCACACTTCAGTACGCAGATATGACCTGTTACAGTAATAATAACTCAAGTCTAACACAACAGTTGGCACAGATAACGTGAATCCAATTTACTAAAGGATTCCACAGTTACAAAAGTGTAATGAAGAGAAACCCAAATTATGGTGAGTATTGTAAATGAACGTGATGTGAACTGATGGAAACAATCAGCCACAAATGATTGCCATCGCCGTAGTATAGGCGCACACTCAGACAACACTGGAAAACATGCTAAATTCATGTATACAGAAAACTCCAACATAACCTTTCATTCCATAATCTCAACCATTGTCCCAAAAGGGGACAATCAGCTCACAAGTACTACATGACAAAAAATTCATGACAATCTTTGTCCTAAAAAGGACAAATCAACTACAACAAACATTTTGCTCTAAAAAGAATAAATTGACTATAACTACTAAGTGCTAGACTTTCAACAATTCTGTCCTGAAAAGGACAACCAAGCACAAAATTTACGTTATGAACCAAGCAATCGAACAACCATTCTAGAACAAGACCAACTCACACTCCTATCCTTTCAACATCTTGAACAGAAGTCTCTACACACGTCCTATTGGTCCAACCTCTCGAACACAACTCTTTTGTGCACACCGCAAACTCAGACCCCGTGACTGACTAACTAGTCAGAACACGGAGATATCACCGAGATAAACAGCTGAGCTGTGGTCAATAACTTTTGACCCCAGTAAGCGGGTGCCAAGCCCCATTCCCCAACATAGTAAACATTCTGTTACAATATAACTACCACAAACGTAGCCCTTTTTGACATTTTGAAAATAATTAAATAGGATAATAAGCAGCGTGACGATGGAAATAAATGGCAGTAACGAAAGCATTTGAGAGGCTGCGGTAACAGGAGTACGCCCTAGTCTGCGTACCACTCCTTAATAACTAATAGTCAACATTGCAATACGACGCCAGATTAGACCTCTGTCCGGGCTCAGACAACGATATGTTCAAGTTGTCAGTCAGGAGGTAGTGGAATCTTCAGAAAGGAAACGAAGAAAGAAACATTTCAAAGATGGAAACACGAACATCCAATATATGCTGCCTCTTGATATGCAACATCCAAGATATGCTGCCTCTTGATAAGCAACATCCAAGATATGCTGCCACTTGACGCATCGTTATGCAAAGAAATAGAAAAACAGAGAACACTTTAGAGCACAAGCAGACTTGTTTGGAAATATAATTTACCATCATTACTCCAAACAATTTGGTGTGAAACAGACAATAGAAAGAACATCAGGATCAAAGAAGAAGAGGAGACAAAAAGATAGAAGAGCTAAGTCCGGAAATTATTAAAGAAAGCAAATGAAGCAGCAAATGAGGGGCTTAAGCAAATTTGGCAACATCTCAAACCTCAGCACAATGCTCCACGCAGTGCGGAAAGATTGTGCAAAAAGAAAAGGGAGCCAAAGCAGACAAGACAAACGTTCTTCGAAGACCCAAAAGTTCACTAAACAGCTGTTCGAGCAACTAAAATCAGGGTCTTTAAATGTAGGTAAAATTGTTCTTGAAGAGCACATCTCAGACATACTGATGGAAGTCGAGACGCGCCACTCAGCACACATGGAGGGATTGGTGTAGTCCTGTGCACCAAGGAACGGAATTCAAAGTAGCACAACAAATCTGCAGGAGGTATCTAATGTCGTGCACTAGGCCAAGTAAAAAATCAGCACCTGTGCCGAATGTTGTTCTATGTGTAGTATACAAAAGATGCCCTGGGGTGCTAAATAAGCTAACATCTGCGTGGATGTATTGGCAAGAAATTGAGTTTACATTCATAAGGAGCAGAACCCCAGTGATATCAGCCACCATACTGAAAGTAGATATTCTCCTCTGTGATGGCCAAGGAGGTACATCACCCGGGAAAATGGATGTATCGACGCACCAGTACAAAGAAGCAGGATGCATAGAACATGCATCACTGATCTGTGACGCTATCCAGCAGGGAAGAAATATGAAAAATCTGCATGTTGTATGGCTCGATCTAGCAAATGCCTACGATTCAGTGCCACACCAGATGATATGGGTTTCACTTGAAATGTATCACATGCCAGAAGGAATTATGAACATGCTGAAGTTCTATTTCACAGGCTTCGTTATGAGATTCGCAGCGTCAGAATACACGACGAGGATGGGAATTGCAATGGACTGTACATTGTTTGTGCTCCTATCGAGGACATACAGGGGATTTTGGTTCTGCGCAGTTCCAGAATCTGAGATAAGTCATTTGCCATTTTTCTTTAATTTGTTCACTTTTTTTTTTAGCAAACATAAGAGTGTATGAGAAGAGCTGGAGAGACAAGAAAACCTTGTCAAAAAGATAAGAGAGAGACAATGTATTTTCATAGGACATGCAATGAGAAGAGGGGGGGGGGCATTGAAAATATTATAACAACAGGAAAAATAGAAGGAAGAAGATCAAGAGGAAGACCAGGAGAAATGATATTGGACAGTCTGACGGGATGGTGTGAGAGGAGATCACCAACTGAGCTGATGGCTTGCATAAAGGATCGTGTACTCTGGAGAAGCATAATAGCCAACGCCAGTCGGCACGGCACCTGATGATGATGATGTTCACTTTTTTTATTGTTTTGTTAACATCAAATTAACGTGAATCTGTACTTTGTTTTCTCTCTCGGATTCTTCGTCCTGTTTGTTTTTGGCTAGCCGAAACATCACAAGTGTGTTATCGTTAAACAACAAAGCTACTCTACTTTTATTTCTAGTTTATACATAATGGACTGTACAGTACCTCCAATTCTGTTTGTACTGGTCATGAAAGTAATCCTTAAGGCAGCGGAAGACACAGAAGGTTCTCACCTGGAAGACGGATGGAACATGCCATAATTTTAAAGCATTCATGGATGTTGATAAACTAGGAGAAAAGTAGGAACAGCTTTATTACTTAACATCTAGAAAGATGTGACGTTGTATTAACACAAACTGAGATGGGAAGGATTGTCATCTAGTGTCACACGATCTTTAAGCCAAAGAAATCTAGAAACCTATCATCCAGGAAAGGAAAAGTAGTAAAAGTAAAGTTTACAGTAGCTAACCAACAAGTTCCAACAGTTGAGGAAGAGCCTGTAAAAAAATCTAGGAAGAAGATATGTTTCTTTGAAGGACTCAGTGGCAGTCAAGCAAACTTGCGAAATGGCTGAAAATTATAGATAAACCCAAAATTCAGGGTAAATTCATGGTGCCTCCAGTTCACCCAGATACCTAAACTGCTGTTGCCTCGTATACGAAAAAGCATTAGTGATCGAGTGTTGAGAGGAAAATCAAAAAGTACACCAGGAAGTGGCTAGTCTTGCCAGCGGGGCTGACGGACGTGGCACCGTATTGCAAGACAAGCAAGGTGCGATTACCACATTAAAACATAGCTTGCAAAGATGGGCTACTTACACAATAGTATGAGAAATCCAACCAACACTAAAGGCTCGAAGAAAATGGCGTTTGAAGGAAATAATAAGTTACTCAGACCAACATATGGCGATATCAAGTGGTGATCGAAGGCCTCCAACAAATAGCGAAGAGACATGATCGTCAATGAAATAAGAGGCACAGAGAATGGAAAACGGGTCCAGAAAATAGTACAGTATTCTGAACAAGGCCAATGGACAGCTTGGGGAGGCGCTTTGCAACGATCCCTAACATGGAATGATGTATGAAATGTGGCGGCACTGTGACTTAGTTTCATTATCAGATTTACACATTACCTTCTGCCGATAGGTGCAAACTTGTTCAAGTGAGGTGAAGTTGCGGATGTGTTCACGCTGCGGCGGTCGGCAAACCTTGGAGCATGTTCTATCAGCATGCAAAGTAGCACTGCACAAGACCGCTACACATGGCGACACAACAGTGTTGCAAGAAATAATTGGTATTGTTGATAGAACGACAAATGTAGCAAACACCAGGGAAAAAAATAAAAACCCTCCCAAAGCACTTCACTGGTGCTGGAAATGTAGCATAGGCATAAGTAATGATTATTGTTGTTATTACTATTATTGATGAATATGATTATGAAAATATACTGTAAAGAAAATAGTAACATCGAATAGCGACAGAGAAAAATGGAGAGGAAAGGAAGAGAAAGGTATAGAACTTCCATGACACTAGAACAAGACGCGGACAAAAGAAAAAAGTGGAATCAGTGAACAGAAAAAGACGAGACTCAGTGACGCTGACATGTAGGAAAGACAAAAGAAGGACGCCAGAAAGTAGGATGGTCCAGTGATAACAAAGCAGTGACTTGACGTTGACACGAGTAAACAAAATTGAAAAGACGAATAGAAAAGGCAGACACAATAAAAAGTGAGGACACAATAAAACCTCCGACATGAAATAGCAAGATAATGACTTAGGTAAATAACAATCGTATAGACGGAGTTGACACTTGACACGAGTTGTGATGCAATTGCACACGGTTTTTAAATAAAGAAGTGACCAACTCGGCCAGCTGACCGATTAAATATTTAGGGGCGTGTGCTATTGGACAGTTGACTTACGACATATAAGCAACGGGGCAGTTTGAATGACGGACAATCAGAACGCTCATGGGAACCAAGTACAGGAGGGGGGGGGAACGAGGAAGAAGAAGAGACAGAGGACGGAGCCCAAAGACGGAGGAACAAGGACGGTCAGTGAACTGAGACCGGTCCACACAAGAGAAAGAGAGCAGGACAGAAGAACAGCAGAAAGAGAACACAAGTCAGAGAAGACACGAGAGAGAAAGAAGATGTAGGTAATGACAGTTGGAATAGATGGACAATTAGAGCAATAGATACTCAGGAAAAGCCGTTTTGAAGAAGTAGTTTTAGGACAGATTGAATCTGTGTTTCAAGTGATTCAAGTGATATGAATATTTATGACTTTGAAACTTCGAGTACAGTGATTTAGTCGTGTAACTGATTGACCACGTGTTTCAGATGGAATATAGTACAGAGTGTAGAATTCTTCTCTTATCAAATGTGTAGAATATTGTGAAATAGGAGAATACTGAGAAATGCTGCATGTAGAGTATGATAGTTTGATACTGATGTGCTTCATCGGCGAAACTAACGAAGATTATGTCATATTGCATCTTAGTACAAGAGATGTTGTGAATTCTAAGTCGTATATCTTATTTGTCAGACGTAAATAAAATCTGTAGAGAACATTTCGTCGGACTTCCCCTGTTTATAGAAATGCAGTGCATGTGAAATCTAATCTTAAACATCAGAAATCTGGATGTGTGAGAAGATAAAGTTGTTATTAATCAATGACATCTTTTTTAGTCAGAAATATATGATACACAACTTGTCAATATTATACTGGCCCCAGTGACTTTTTCCCGATATTTGGGAGACGTTCAAAGTCAGCGGTCAATAATGCGATGTTCTAACGATCACGTGCTGATGTTATAATGAAACGTTTTGTGATTCCGACAGACATAGAACAGTTTATCTTTATAACATTGGTGGTATTCAGAACTCAGACATTATCAACATCAATAACGAAATCAACGAGGATAGGATAACGCGAAGTACAAACGATCACGTGCTAGAATGAACTGATGTGATTTAGGCAAAGAACAATTGTTTCTTTAATAATAGTGATATACAGATAACATTAATGATAAATTCGCAAAGAACGAACGACAATATCAACGAGCAGACAACGAAGAAGGAGATCTCGCATCGTCCCAGAGGAGGAGCACCAGCGAGATAAGTTATATTTAGAGATTGAACAATTAATTATTTATTTTTGTGTTTATTACATGCTAGTAATTGTAAACAGGCTGTTTTTTTTATAGAAAGAGATATAGAGATTATTGTGACACATTATAAGACACACAGCAGAGACATGGCAAAATATACGGACAAGTTGACACATATATTCTCACAGTTCAATACAACAATCGGTGATTTAAAATCCTCAATAACAGATCAGGCCGTAAGACACGACACAGAAATCTTTGACGGTCAATAGACAGACTCAAAGGGTGGATCAAGAGTATTGAAAAATAGGCATTCTTAACCAGACTAAATGACAACGAGAAACAATTATTGGCATTCAGATCAAGCAGAGGGAGGGTCTCAGATCACACCCACAGGAGACTCATCTCCCACCCAGCAAAGACATGGGATGAATTGAAACAGGATCTAGCTAGACATTATGGGGAGATCACTGACACATAACATGCATTCGCCCTACTAAAAAAAATAAATAATAAAACAACTACAACAGGAAAATGTACGGGCCTACGCTGACAGATGCTTAGATTTAGTAGCAGACACACACACGGCCGAAATAACCATGAACTGTCAGCTAGTAGGGATTTTTGTAGATGATCTACACGACAGTTCTACCCAACTCAAATTGATGAGAGATAATCCAATAAATTGACCGCGGAAATAAACACAGCAGTGGAAGAAGATAATCTGATACGACGGCTAAGTGCATGCACAGGGAAACAGGCAGTACAGACACAAAGAGAACAGGACGGGATAAACCCCACAGTGATGAACAGACCTAGAGTAGCACGATATACCAGAACAGACGAAGATATGAGACAGTTACACCATAATCATATGGCCACCACGAGAAGGCCCATAGGATTAATATGTTTTAGATGTGGACAGAGGGGGCATAAACAGGCAAACTGCAGACCACACCAAACCACACAGAATGATAGATGGACTCAACGGAGATATCACCAGGGAAACTAGACACCTGTTCCCGTTTTGAAACCGGCGAGGACAGGTCAGAACATCCAAGAGTAACACATTACGTCATAAACATAACCGGGTAAACAAATTCATATGTCATAAGAATTTTATCTTATCTTATCTTATCTTATCTTATTTTATATCCTTTCCGTGCCGTTAAACGTCACATAGGGCTCGCAAAGTAGTTCGCCATTTTTTCCTGTCTTCGGCGAGTCTTTCAACCTCATCAAAGGATTTTATGCCTGTTAATTTGGCCTCTCTTGATAATGTCCTCTTCAGAGTTTCACGCGGTCTGCCTCTTTTTCTTCTGCCTGTTGTGTTCCACTTGATAGCTCGTTTTGGGATTCTCTGATCATTTCTTCTCATCAAGTGGCCAACATATGTCCATCTCCTTTTCCTTATCACCCATGACACTGGTTGTTGTTCAGTCATCTGTCTTATCTCTGCATTGTTCTTGAATTCATTCCAGTTGATGCCTAGTATTTTCCTTAGGCATTTGTTTTCAAAAGAGTCTAATTTCTTTTTTATTTCTTTAGTTGTTTTCCAGCTTTCGCATGCATAAATGAGGGTGGATATTACATTTGAATTGAATAGTCTTAACTTGGTTTTTGTGCTTATAACTTTTGAATTCCATATGTTCTCAAGATTCTTGAAGATTGATGCTGCTTTTGCAATTCTGATCCTAACTTCCTTTCTAGTGTCACCATCCTGATCTATGTAGCTGCCAAGGTATGCAAATTGATTGACTTCTTCAGTATCTGTGCCTTCTATGTGTATTTTTTCATTTTGATTGAGAGGAATTTTCATTATTTTTGTTTTGTCCTTGTTAATTTCAAGTCCTATTTTGCTAGCCAGTGAAGACAGGCTATCTGTTTTTTCTTGCATGAAATTCACATTATTACTGATAAGAGTTATGTCATCAGCAAAATCATAAGAATAGGTAAACAGAAACTAAGAGCCTTAGTGGATACGGGCGCAGAAGTTAGTCTAATTAGTAAAGGACTACACGATCAATTGAAAGAGAAGGGAGAATTAACCTCGGACGAAGTCGCCTTACAGTCAGTAAGTGGTGAAAACTTGACAGTATATGGAGTGACCAAACTACCATTTGTTATAGGAGGTGTAGAGTTAACACACAAATTCTACATCGTATTCAACATGAATTATACTGGGGAACGACTGGCTTGGAGCAAATGGCGTCAGAACATATCATGACTTGAAGAAAATAAAAATAAGAAATGTGTACGTCAACTTAGAAGAAGATATCCAGATAATATTTATTATCAGAACAAACCAGACCACGATACTACAACTAAATACCATCAACATAGTCATGTCAAAAGTGAAAGGAACGGCATATTTTAAGAAACAGGAAACATTGCAGATATCAACTGTGACAAAGGAGCCATTGCAGAGGAACCTGGTTTATTTGTACCAGATGCAATTGTTAAAATGCCTAACAGTAGTATAATACCATTTACAATGCTTAATCAGACCAACAACACAATAAAAGTGAAGAAAGGTTGTGTAATAGGCAGGGTAGAAAATTTTTCTGAAGCAAACTTGGTAACTCTATACGACAGGTGTAAGGAGTTGGGAAATAGTAATTTAGAAGAGCTACTGAAAGAAATAAACACGCCAGACCAGTATCGCCAAACAGTAGAGGAGTTAGTGGCTAGAAATCAGGATGTGTTCGCCCTAAATGACTTCCAGCTCGGCAGAACAGCGACAATAACTATGGACATAGATACTGAAGATCATAGAGCCATAAAACTAAGACCATACAGAACATCATCATGTGCCGTGCCGACTGGCGTTGGCTATTATGCTTCTCCAGAGTACCCGATCCTTCATGCAGGCCATCAGCTCAGTTGGTGATCTCCTCTCACACCATCCCGTCAGACTGTCCAATATCATTTCTCTTGGTCTTCCTCTTGATCTTCTTCCTTCTATTTTTCCTGTTGTTATAATATTTTCAATGCCCCCTCTTCTCATTGCATGTCCTATGAAAGTACACTGTCTCTCTCTTATCTTTTTGACAAAGTTTTTTGTCTCTTCAGCTCTTCTCATACATTCTTCATTAGTTATTTTTGCTGTCCAGGGGATTCGCAATATTCTTCTAATAAACCACATTTCTGCTGTTTCCAATGATTTTTGTGCAGACCTCCCTATTGTCCATGATTCACTTCCATATAACAAGATAGGTTCAATATAGCATTTTAGGACTCGTTTTCTAACATTCATTGATAAAGATGTGTTGGCTAATATGTTTCTCATTCTCTGAAATGCAGTCTTTGCTTGGCCTATTCTGTTCCTAATTTCTGTTCTGCATTTCCCATCTGAAGTTATTACTGCTCCAAGGTATTTGAATTTCTGCACCTGCTTTAGAATAGTTCCGTTTAATTTTATACTACATGCTGGTGGATTCTGTTTCTGTCTTTTTGATGTTCAACGTAAGGCCTTTCTGTTCACTTTATTTGGCGACTTTATCCAAGAGATTTTGCAGGTCTTGTTGATTCTCAGCTATCAGTACTGTGTCGTTAGCATACAGAAGGTTGTGAATATTGTATCCTCCAATTTTTATGCCTGGTTCTGTGATGATCGTTCTTAGAATATTCTCGCCGTACAGAGAAAAAAGGTCTGGAGATAATACACATCCTTGTCGCACCCCTTGTTTTATAGGTTGATATTTTCCAGTTCTATTTTCAACTCGAACTGCTGCTTCTTGCTGCCAGTATAAATGTTTTACAATCCTCAGGTCTTTGCCGTCTATATTGATGTCTTCAAGCATTTTAATAATTTCATTATGTTTCACCTTGTCGAATGCCTTGGTGTAATCAATGAAGCATAAGTAGAGATCTTTCTGTACTTCTAAAGCTCTTTCTGTTAGTGTTCGTAAAGCATAAATGGCATTGTGTATTCCCTTTCCTTCAACAAATCCAAACTGTTCATCTGCTATTTCCATTTTTATCTTTTTCCTTGTTCTTCTCGTAATGATTCTCAGAAACAACACAAGGCGTTTCTCGCGGTATATAGAAACATAAAGAAGGCAAGGAAAAGGCAGAAGACATATGCGGATAAAGGTGCCAAGCTTACTAAGTTCAAGGTCGGGGATAACGTATTTTATAGAAATCACAAAAGAACGTCGAAACTGGATAGCAAATGGAAACTATACCATACAATATTGGAGAAGCTAACACCAGTTTCGTACGTAATAAAGAACAAGTTAACCGGGCATACGTTGAAAACACACGTGAAATACCTCAGTTTAGCAGACATAGATTGGGACATCCCACCCACCGCTTCAAAGCGAAAGAAATCAAATTATGTAGTAGCTCCAGAAGAAGAGGATGAGGGGAGTAGCAGTGTTAGAGACACTACCCCAGATACAGATACCGTGTATGACAATAAGAGCCGTTACAAAAGAAGGAAACAAGAGAGGAGAGACTACAAAACCGGGCAGTCCACTTCGAGTAACGAAACACACGGATGACAAAACAGGAAAGCCTCTACAAATAATCAGAGGAATCGCGTGGCGGGACAGCAGACTCAGCAGATAAGATCAAAGAATAAGGTCAAAAGTAACAATCAGTTATAATATTATAGCTTGACGTCGTCATCAGATAGTGACACCATTACCTACGACTGTGAGACTGGATCGTATGAATCGGATAGTAGCACTATAAGTTATATGAGTGATATAAGCACAGCTACCAGTGACAGACAGACAAACAACGTTAATATGTTAAATTTGTTAGAGAGCAGAAATGACAATAGCAAACAGGCTGCAAATGGTGGACCTATAGAAGGATCAGACGGGACGGGCAAGGTGAAGGACTTAATGAAACGATTCAATAATTGAACTTCATAAGTAAATTCGACAAGATAAGGGCAAATTACTGATATTTATTGATATAAACCCAATCAAGAAATGAGAAAAAACGTTTGGATCCACAGATTTCATATTAATGTACATAGATTATATATATATATATATATATATATATATATATATATATATATATATATATGTGTGTGTGTGTGTGTGTGTGTGTATGGTATTGCTTTACCACCGATATTTTTGTTGTTCTCGCCCAAGATACGACACTAATATTGTTCATATTGATGATGTAATTTTTGTATTACTACTACTGTATTGCCCGAAAACTGTGAATGTCAGTGTTATACAAGATATTAGTTAGGTATATATTTGTTATCGATGATGATGATGCTGCTGCTGATGATGATGATGATGATGAATTACATGTTTCCAGTTTTTTAGATATTGAGACAGACTCTGGCGTAAAATAGATAAATTAGAGTGGCATATTTGGGTTTTGCCATATTGGTTAGTGTAACCGACAAAGTTGTATTGGGGATAACAATATGAGGGCATCCTCAGAACTAGCAAGATTGGCATAGAGAGATGGAGACCTCAGAATTATCCTGGATAGATAGGTACTTGGAGGTAGAAAAAATTGATGTCAGTGGAAGAAAATTCGTTGAGAGTATGATGGGAGTATTATGGTTCTCAAGGAGCCAGTAAATCGCAGTTTTCACACTGAGTATGTGTCAGGGAATATGTGTGATATATCCCATTGTTGCCACTGAAGTTGAGAATCGGGAGGTTAGCCAATGTACATTCATCACAAGGTCAGTAAGGTGATTTGTTTTGAGGTTGGGCCTCAAATGTTTTGACATTATTTTTTTGTCTTTTGAAAGAATGTATGTTTTTTCTTGAGTTGTATGGGAAGACACTTTGATGTGGAATATGTATCATCTAAAGAAGAAGAATGAATTAATGTTTTATGGGCACAGTTTTGAAGACGATGCAAAAATTGTGATACATGTTTTTTTTTCTATGATGATTATGAAGTACTGAGAGAATTTAATTACCACATATTTAGACAAAGCAGTCGATATAGCTGACAGTTAACATATGACTAAAAACAAGGGGAGGTGACTGCAGAATTAATTATTTTGAATTTGTTGTTCAGTTGGAAACATATTTTGGTACTTATTACTTATAAGGCACTTTGCAAGTTTTATTTGTAGTCATAATGTTTACAATATGACTAGAACAAGGGGAAGTATATAGCATAACCTTGTGAGTAATGATTATTGTTGTTATTACTATTATTGATGAATATGATTATGAAAATATACTGTAAAGAAAATAGTAACATTGAATAGCGACAGAGAAAAATGGAGAGGAAAGGAAGAGAAAGGTATAGAACTTCCATGACACTAGAACAAGACGCGGACAAAAGAAAAAAGTGGAATCAGTGAACAGAAAAAGACGAGACTCAGTGACGCTGACATGTAGGAAAGACAAAAGAAGGACGCCAGAAAGTAGGATGGTCCAGTGATAACAAAGCAGTGACTTGACGTTGACACGAGTAAACAAAATTGAAAAGACGAATAGAAAAGGCAGACACAATGAAAATGCGAGGACACAATAAAACCTCCGACATGAAAAAGCAAGATAATGACTTAGGTAAATAACAATCGTATAGACGGAGTTGACACTTGACACGAGTTGAGATGCGATTGCACACGGTTTTTAAATAAAGAAGTGACCAACTCGGCCAGCTGACCAATTAAATATTTAGAGGCGTGTGCTATTGGACAGTTGACTTACGACATATAAGCAACGGGGCAGTTTGAATGACGGACAATCAGAACGCTCATGGGAACCAAGTACAGGAGGGGGGGACGAGGAAGAATAAGAGACAGAGGACGGAGCCCAAAGACGGAGGAACAAGGACGGTCAGTGAACTGAGACCGGTCCACACAAGAGAAAGAGAGCAGGACAGAAGAACAGCAGAAGGAGAACACAAGTCAGAGAAGACACGAGAGAGAAAGAAGATGACAGTTGGAATAGATGGACAATTAGAGCAATAGATACTCAGGAAAAGCAGTTTTGAAGAAGTAGTTTTAGGACAGATTGAATCTGTGTTTCAAGTGATTCAAGTGATATGAATATTTATGACTTTGAAACTTCGAGTACAGTGATTTAGTCGTGTAACTGATTAACCACGTGTTTCAGATGGAATATAGTACAGAGTGTAGAATTCTTCTCTTATCAAATGTGTAGAATATTGTGAAATAGGAGAATACTGAGAAATGCTGCATGTAGAGTATGATAGTTTGATACTGATGTGCTTCTTCGGCGAAACTAACGAAGATTATGTCATATTGCATCTTAGTACAAGAGATGTTGTGAATTCTAAGTTGAATATCTTATTTGTCAGACGTAAATAAAATCTGTAGAGAACATTTCATCGGACTTCCCCTGATTATAGAAATGTAGTGCTTGTGAAATCTAATCTTAAACAACAGAAATCTGGATGTGTGAGAAGATAAAGTTGTTATTAATCAATAACATCTTTTTTAGTCAGAAATATATGATACACATCTTGTCAATATTACAGAAAATTATCCAACATTAAATCTCTTAGCACTTCCTTGCCCTCACTTCTAGATGGAGCGAATGACTGAGAGATCCCGTTGACCTGCTAGGGCGAAGAGAATATCCCACATTCGTTAAGGAGACAGGAAGACGATCAGACGTTGTACTCTCCCTCGAATTTTATTCGAACTTACGGTACCATATGTCCAGAATACAAAGAACAGTATGCTAAAAAGTGCGAAATACAGTGATTTGGCCAAACAGGTGTCAAAATATGTCAAATTCTAGTGACTGCTGTTGAGGTGGGGGCAAGGATATCCATGTCGACATCAGCACACGATATGTATAAACAACTGGATATAAAATGGCAAGCAAGAATACGCGCACTAAAAAGGCTCTCAAAAACAGCAGAAAAGACCATGTGCTGGATATGGTACAAACGTAGAGAACAATGTAACATTGACCCGTGAAGACTGTTATATAAATTCGTTATGATCCTATACACGGTAACAATGATCAAGGCAATATAATGGAAGAAACTTCTTGTACTGTCTCAGTAGATGCTTCCCTCAGAGTGTGTCTTACAAATCGCCAAGGTGACGCGCTGGAGAACCGGGGGCGATAAGCGCAAAGCGAGTTCAAGGACTTGGTCTCAGTAATATGACAGATTATCGAAGTCCACCGAACAAACAGCTGGGAATGTTGACACGTTATAAGCGTCACAGTTCGAACAGTATCTTCAGCCTCGTGAAGCGACAACTCACAGACCTCTGGGAGTCATGACCCAGAGGGGCCTACCCCACTTAGAGCGTACGCTTGCCTGATGGGTGTGAGGTTATTCTCTGATGACATGAGGAGTGGAGTTACTTTGCTCTCTACATCAGTTTCCAGTCTAATGAATATTATTCTGCAGGACGTGGCTGGAATTGTAAAATCAACTATTCACTTAGTCACCTTCATCCATGGGCTGGCTCTGTAGTCACCTTCATCCATGGGCCGGCTCTGCTATCATCGCAAGTGGATCGAGCTAATATTGTTACGGTCATCCGAGAGAAGTAGTGGAGAAGAAAATCCACACTACTACTTAGTGAGTAACTGGTCAAAAACGACAACGCGTGGGGGGGGGGGGGGACTTGGCTACCAACGCAGGACTGATAGCAGCAAGGGATCTGACCAGTTATCGACTTCTGGAAAACAATGATTAATCACAGACCATAAATTTAAAAAAAAAACACCATGTTCATAGCGTAATGCCAGAAGGGCAGATGGTGCGGTTAGAATTATGGCTGCAACAAATTTCCCACAGCAAACTCAATTCTTGTAAATGGAAGTGCTAGTGGTGGTCTGTCTATTCCAGATTGAGCGGATAAGGAATGAGGCCATGAGAGTAGTATTAGGTAGGATGCATTAGAATCAGTAATAGCCAAGCGTATCTTCTTTAGATCTCCACTTATTTTCTGCTATTCATACTCT
Organism: Achatina immaculata; assembly: GCA_009760885.1. NCBI lineage: Eukaryota > Metazoa > Mollusca > Gastropoda > Stylommatophora > Achatinidae > Lissachatina > Lissachatina immaculata. Next base: position 18,849,411 of record CM019718.1, on the reverse strand, counting down.
ACATTCTTGTCTTAGCCCCCGCACATTCCGCTACATTTCTTCATTCATCAGTTTCATATTATCTCCCAGCTTCCCTTCTTTACCCCCACCCCTTACCTTTTTCTCTAGCGGCCTAGAGGTATTTATTGCCTCCTGATCTCTTTCCCGAGCCCCTCCCCCATCTCTCTCTCTCTCTCTTTCTTTCTCTCTCTCTCTCTGTCTCTCTCTCTTTTACCGCCGCAATTTGTTTTCATTTGTGTCTCCCAGCCTTGTCTTTAGGGTGCATTCTGTTGTATTGTATACAAGGAGGGATGCCACACAGCTTTTTCATTTTCTTCTGTTATTTTATGTTGTGTTTGTTTTTGTATGTACTCCTTGAAAAAGACTCACGCCGAAATGTTGGATGTTATATGTTTTTCATTATTTTTTTCTCACTTTTCTCACTCCCTCTATCGCTTTGTAAAACTGAACCATACACCTCTATCTACCTGTAGTGCTAGAACCAGTTTTACTGCAGTCATTATCTCTTTTGTTAGCACTGCAAAGTGTGAAAGTGTAGTTAGATGAAAGTAACAGATTCTTATGGCGTTAGTTTAAGTTTTGCTGGCTAGCAGCCCTGAATCTTATTCGTAATGGAGTTGTGTGTACTGTTGAAGTCATCACTGGTATTGTTCGTCGGTTCGATTCATCCTCATTCATCAATACTCACCATGAATAAAGGGTTGTGAGTGGTAGAAAAAATGTGGCCTTGATAATCCTGTGTACCAGTTTGTATTCGTCCTGTGAAGAGAATATCATTACAGGGAATGTTCGTGTTGTTGTTGTATATCTGCAGTTAGTCACACTACAGTGTGTCACAGTTACACCTCTCTACCAGCTAAAAGCACTTCATACTATTAATCAAAATAGAAACAAGGCACTCTTGGAAGAGAGAGGCAACATATGGTTTTATACAACGGTTCAAAGTCCCGTTATACACTCAGTGTGAGAAGACTAACGTAAATCTGTCAAGGGCATGCAGGTGTGCGTGGAAAGTTGGCTGATAATGGCTGAACAGGTAGACTGAAAATGGATGAGGAGGACACTGCGAAGACCATAAAAAAAAGAGACTGTGGGAGGATGAAAAGGATGGACGGACAAATATACAGAAATTGCTACAAGAAAATGTAAATTATGGCAGTCCATATTTAGGAGACTGGTGGATGTTGCGATAGTTCTGTGGATCATGTATGGGAGTATTCTTAATGATGTGATGCCAGATTATGAAATCTAAATTCTGAACTGATGAAAATGCCCAAGTCCCTCTCTACACGGATGTGTCCCAGTGGCTATCAGTATAGTGTCTACAGAAGCCTGGAATATAGCGTTCTAAGACCTAATTGAAATATGCCATTTTATGACCCATTTTGGTGCCCTTGCCATATCGATGATATGAACACACAAACTTGAGCTCCAGGACAAGACACGTAAGGCGCGCAATAGATGAAGCAATCGATAGCCTGAAGTCCATGGAGGGTCTATGTGTACAAGGAAACTGGATGCAAGTTAAATAATGTGTGGACTAGTCATGAAAGAAAGGATCTCAGAGTGATTACTGAAATATATAAACTAAGAAAAAAGTAGGGCAGCTTTATTACTTAACGACCACAAAGTTGTGACATTTCGGCGTGAGCCTTAATCATACAAGCACACACAGGACGAAGAATTAGAGAGAGGTGATAAAGTATAGATTCACATTAATATATTTCAATGTTAAAAAAAATTAATAAAATGAATAGAGCACTTAGCTTGAAAGGATGTGTAGATTTTCCGACGTCAATTTAGAAATGGCTTGATGGAATATGGAGCTTTCTGGCATACGTTCAGAAATTCGCCCGTTGCTACGTTCAAAATGTGCTCGTTTCGGAAATTGTACAGAAATGCACATGCTGAAGCGTAGAGAATGTTTAAATAAGGACTTGTGATGTGTGATAGGTGGATCTATCTACATGAAAGCTTAGTGAAGGTGGATTATGATTGTGGAAGATGAGAATGTTTGAAAAGCGAGTTCAAACCGTGTGATTCCAGCTTACCACATTCCTGAATGTAACGGTTCTCAAGCGCTAGGCGGCTTGTGTCATCTACGTGACATTGTTTGATGGCTGTTACCAGAAAATTAGATTTGCTCCTGTGGTTAGGGCCACTGAAATGATTCGGAACTGGTTTCGAAGCATGCTGGGTGATATTGTACAGATGTTTCTGTATGCAGTTCCCTAATCTGAGGCCAATTTCACCAATATAAGTTATCCTGCATCTTTTGCATACGATGACATATATTACATTATGGGACTCGCATGTGAATCCCTCATGAAGAGTAAGGATAGTTTTTAGGAAAGGTGATTGTTTTCGTTTCCCAGACTACATGGCAGGTAACACAGCGAGTGCGGTTACATTTTCTGGTGCCAACATATGCAAGTTTCCGCTTCAAGTGACTATTGACGAAGATGTCCTTAAGATTTGGTTCACGCTTGTATGCTAATAGGGGTGGATCAGAGAAAATGTCGCGGGTATCAGGGTCGTTGGATTAGTGGCAGATGCACGATAAAGAATTGTCTTAACCATCTGACCATGCCAGTGGAAAGGCAGTACTAACTTAACTCTGTCAGATGAGGTAACAAGTTTAATCATAATCCCTCTCCACTAAGCTCCATTCTCTTCTCGCGTGTTATACACAGTTCAGAATCTCCTCTCATCATCGCATTACAACCCCTCTAACCCAACCATAATAATTTATTTCACCTTCTCCTGGCTAGGTTACCATTGTATCACTCTTAATCCCTTCAATAGTTTCCCTACCCACCACCCTCAGTTACGAACCACCTATCACACATCACAAGTCTCTATTTAAACATTCTCTCCACCATGCGCATTTCTGTACTTTTCTACACGAGCACATTTGAACGGGGGCATTTCTGAACGAGCGTCGGAAAAGCTACATTTTTTTATTTCAAGTTACGTGTTCTATTCATTTTCTTAATTTATACATCTTGGTATCACAGCTTTACTGCAGTGCGTCATGTATAGTTGTATACTTATACACTAATTATTAATTGATACCTTACTTCTTCCCACAATACTATCTGGAATTCAGCAGAAAATTGATATAATAAGAAAAAGTGGAGTGAGTGACTTGGAAAGCATCTTTCAAGAAAAAGAGAAAAATAAAATAGCCAGAAACGAGAAGAGATCTTAAGGAGAGAGTACTCACAAAAAGCGCCTAGATTAAGAAGGTGAGAAGAGTCACTAACAGAGGAAGAAACTCATCAAAAACAAGGAAAAGAACAATATACCAAAAAAGAACCAAGACTGACCAGACCTTTACCAAGCATAAGGACCATTATCAAGAAGGAATAATATCGCCATTATCATGGGACCCCTATTTGGAAAACAAGAACAACAGAATAATGACGTCTAGAAATAGCATAAATACCACCGTCAGTGCTGCAACCGGAAATCATAAAAGATACTCTACAGCGCAGGAAATAAAGATAGCCACTGAACAAATAAAAACAAAACTTCGGGCATATCAAGCAGATATGCTAAAGGCACCATTATAAGGTATTTTCTACAAAGTCTGGAAAGAAGAGAAGGTATTGAAATCAGGGAAAAGATATATCATTTTTAACCCTCTTTCCAAAAAAAAAATGCTCTCACAAAATGCGAGAACTTGAGAAGAATCAATCTCCTACTGTGCGAAACTAAAATAAGGTACAAAAATACACTACAGATGATTTTACTTGGCACCGACATATTGATAAATAAAAAGAGCAGCGTGGATAAGATAGGAGGGCAATGGTTATTTCATTCATTCATTTGCATGTCGCTTGCGGAACTTTTCCTCCCCAACAGCACTCTTGAAGGCCTCTCGGTTGTGAGCAAGATTGCCTGCTGCTGATGCATCCATTTGCTGATCATCAACGATGTCTTGCAGCCATCTTCGCCTTGATCTTCCTCTCTTTCTTTTTCCCATTATGTACCCTTCCAAGACGGTTTTCTCTAGATTATCATATACATCATTAAATTATCGAACAATCAGTATAATGGAACTTCGAGAAGGCCTGCTTAGAATCCTTCTTTGTGGAGTATCTGCTGACCTATGGACTTCCTGAAAAAAATCAGAAATATGAAAGATATGGGAGCTACAGCTGCGTGAAACATGATAAGCAACAAACATGGTTCTAGATTTAGACAAGGATGAATACTATCCCAATTTATTTTTCTGATCATCATGGGATAATGAAGAATGGCACCAGAGACCTAGGGACTCACAAAGTATTGTCTTCTGACATATCGAAGGAAAATTAAGTTTTACGAAATAGATCAGTAGGTATGAATTATAAATCCAGACAAGATCATGAGAATCAAATTTTAAAAAAGGAATTTCAGTTTCATGAAGAGAATTTGAAGAAGTAGAGTGTAGCATAGTCATTTGAATAAGCAACTGTTATTATTATTTTTATTGTATAAGCAATTATTATTAATGTTAGCATTATTAATGTTCACATTATTATCATTACTATTAACATTTTTTTTTTTTATAGTTATGTTTGTTATTGATAAATAGAAAGTAGGTCAGAAACGATGGAAAGTTTGAGATACGGTGGGAGAGGAACACTCCCACGACATTGGTAGCAATATTACGACAGGACGTTCAGAGTAGTAATCAGGCTAATTAGATACCGAAAAATACAACCAGCAATGAAAAACGAGGAAACAATAAAAGTATAGAACGGACTAATTCCTGAAACCTGCGACATGAAAGAGATAGTGAACTGGATAATATCTCCCTTGACAATTTAGATGGATTTGACACAACAGACTTGAAAGGTGAGGCACTTTTGTTCATCTTAGGACGCAATGTGCACACATTTTTGAACAAAAAATTGTGTGGACTGACTCTTCCCGAAATCCAATCAGTATGTAGTCAACAAGCTGACTACAGTATCAATTCGAATTTCCTCAGTCATTAGTATTTATATCAGAACTTTGAAGCAGGATTCCCCTTTCAATGAGACTACTGGTTTGATTGATTCTTCTTGTGGAGTACAGTTTCAACTTATAAGTTTCTTCTTGTTGCTGGTGTTCTAACCATCACCTAATTTTCTGTATTATACACTAAGAAAATACAACAGGACACCCAGGCTTTCCACTCCACAAAATTAGTACGAATACAACAACTTGAACATAACTTGGCAGTCTTCCGACCAAAACAAACTGGTCAACAATGAGAATTTCCACAAAGCCAATTGGTGTAGTTTATCATCAGACAACACACATTTATTACAGAAATTCACAGCAACAAATGCCCGGCGTGAAATATCTACGCCACATGGGCAAGGAAAACCTTACAAATGATTTATTCATACCAAAAACCATACTTACAGGCTTACCAAGGACTGCAGCCACACAGAAAAAACAAACTAAACTAATTCTGACAACAAGACTCGCTCTACCCCATTCTCGTTCGCCCAACACGTCCATCCAGTTCAACGATCACACAAAAACTGCTTACGACCGGCTTTTTCACACGGACCTTTCTAACGACTTTTTGCACACGGGCCTTCCTAATGACGTAGTCTACGCAACACAATTTATTAGCGCTACACAATTAATCTCTGAACAGAATTGCTATTCTGTTACAACTTCAAAACAGTATACAAGTACGTCAACAAACATGTTAACGGAGGATAATGTCATGGTTGTACCTGGACATAATGTTGGTTAATGTCAGAAACTCATAGACATGGAAATTAATTTACCAACAAGATGGGTTCCTACCACATTGGCATTTTTAGGTCCGGGAATACATAAATCGTCATGTAGCGTCCTTGGCCTTCTGCACTTGCACTGGCCTGACAGTGTGCAATTTTTTTCTGTGGGTTTTTGACGGACAGTGCATATGTCCCTCCGCTTTCAATGACACCGACAGAATTGAGAAAGCGCACTAACAGCGCCAACAAGAAGGTTCAGGGAGAGTGGGACTAGCGCCCAGACATCTTATAACAGTATAGGGTTTTTTCTTGTGTAGCTTTTATATAAATAGGGATGTATTGATATTACTGTAAAGTAAGTAGAGTAGGTCCTTGATTACTTTTACCTGTGCACGTGGTTTTTGAAAGGGAGAAATGCTTAAAGAAAGATTCGATCAAGAAACATGTGGAATCTTGAAGTAGCCCGTCTTTATTGACTTAAGAGAGCACTTAAAAACAGCCGTGGGCTAAAACGGGATGGCATGTTTTCACATGTCAAGGAAAGTTGTAAAACATGGGATTTTTCCACGAGACTTTGATGACTCGTGGACTAAACTGAGAAAGGACTTGACTGTTTCTGAGTAGTTTAGGAATTTTGTATGATTGTTTTAGCAGCCACAGAGAAAGGAACAGCAATGATGTAGTTGTCGTGTTAAATTGGGTAGAATGTGAGCTAGCAATTGTCTGTAGTTACATGTGATGTTACTGAGTTGCCTCATGTTTTTTTGTGAACTAAGAATTGCAGAACTAAACATATAGAAATAGTTCTTATTGTTAAGATCAGTGGGTCTATAACTTTGTGATGTGAGTGTTGTGAAATTCAGTGAAGCATATTCCTGAATATGTAAGTTATAACATTTTGCTGTTCAAGGTGCATATTTGATGTTTTGTTTGAGTATGAACATTTGGCGAACTGAGTTCTCGCCGGGGGGAGGGAAACTAAGTGTGATATTTTGTCAACCTACTTCGCGTTATCATTCACCTAACATCAGTTCTCATTAATTAAAAGTTGTTCTATGTTCTACACAACTTTTCAAGTTACTCCAAACCGTTATGTGTTGGTATTGTGGAGAGAGTGTCAGAGATTCTCATATTGTGCTGCTGTGATCTAAGTTGGAGTCGTGTGTCTGGGTGTGTTTGTTTCTGCCATCTACCTTTGTCGCACTCATGGACACAGTATTGCAGTGCTTAAGAAAGTTTGGACGAGCCTATATCGACGACATACTGGTGTTCATTGACAGAACGATCGAAGACCATGTTCGTGATCTTCAGACGGTATTCAACTGATTGCGCGAGCATAAAGTCAAGCTCAAACCATCGAAATGCCACTTTGTGGCCTCTCAGACAAAGTATCTCGGATATGTCATCAGTCAGTCAGGCATATCTCCTGATCCTGAGAAGGTCAGAGCTATTGCCGAAATGCCATCTCCTGTGAATGTGAAGGAGGTGCGCTCTTTTCTGGGGACCTGTAGCTATTATAGATGTTTCATTCCCCATTTTTCTGAGATGTGCCTCCCATTGTTGACCTCACCAAGAATGGTAATCGATTTAAATGGTCTACAGGCTGTCAATTGGCGTTCGAGTTTCTGAAGGATCTCTTTGCGAAGATACCGCTTCTCTTGCACCCTGATTTGCAGAAACCGCTTACCATGCTGCGGTTGGAGCCTATTTGGTTCAGGTGGCTTCCATTTCTGATGGTCTCTGTTGAAGAGCCAATTTATTTTTTTCGCAGAAGCTGTCACGCTCTCAGACTAAGCGGTCCACTTTCGAGAGAGAACCGTGTGCTGTCCAATACGCCACGCAGAAGTTGAAGTATTTTCTGGCAAATAGACACTTCATAGTGAAGTCTGACCATAGACCCTTGGTGGATGCATTTCTCAGAAAGCAGGAGATTCAGAACGCCAGGGTGCAGCGATGGATGTTGAATCTCAGTGGCTTGGATACTGAGCTCCAATATATTAAAGGTTGTCGAAAATTCTCGGATGGCCCTCTTTCTAGGATAGATACCCCTGGTCTTGTTGTAGCTACGGAAGATGAGGAACTCTGTGAAGATGCCAAAGAGATTGTAGTATAGGGGTTTTTCTTGTGTAGCTTAGATATAAACAAGGATGTACTGATATCATTGTAAAGCTAGAGTAGGTCATTGATTACTTTTACCTGTGCACGTGGTTTTTGAAAGGGAGAAATGCTTAAGGAAAGATTCGGTCAAGAAACATGTGGAATCTTGAGGTAGCCCGTCTTTATTGACTTAAGAGAGCAATTAAAAACAGCCATGGGCTAAAACGGGTTGACATATAAATGAAAGTTGTAAAACATCTAAGATGACGAGAGATCCCTAAAAGGATGTTTGAAGATAAGATTAAGGTTAGCAGATTTCTTGACAGGACATCCAAGTGTATTTAAAAAAACAGACACAAGCCTTAAAGAAACACAAGGGGTGAAAATTTCACATACAAATTAATAAAAAAAGAAAAAGTGATCTCTAGGCAAAATAAAACAAGAAGATTACACACTAAAAAAAAAGGCAATGGATTCTGTTTCTTTTATTCAAGAATGAACTTAAACCAACGGTAATGATAAAAACCAAGTTAACACTGCAAATAAGAAAGCAATAAAATGCAGGCTGGCTCCATTTTTAGAGCTTTTTTGTGTGCTTTTTTTTTTTTTTTGGTTTGTGGAAGTGCATGCAAACATTCTAAACAGCATACACAACCAGCTGTAGTGTAACATGCTCAATTTGTATTCATAGCCTTTTAATGCATAATCAATATAAGTAGTTGTAAAACCCATTGTAATATATGTATAAATATTTAAATGTATAGACAATATTATCAACAAAAAAAAATAACAATGCACTGGGATTTTTCATTTTTAAAACATTTGCAAATAAAAAAACCAGATGTATAAATTCAACAAAGAACTTAATGACATGTTTATGATTTATTTATTCTGTATTTTCCACCCAGGAAATGTTATTTTTTAAAAAAAGCTAAAATGCATTCAAGATTATAAGATCAACAGGCAACTGTTAATTTTTCACATAAGACATCAGTACTAAGCAGTTCTTCAAAACAGAATTCAATCAACAAAATTTAAAGAAAATGTTAGAATTTCATCATTGGCATGATATGGGTGAAAGTAGTATATCATGATTTTTTGCTATAGACTTTACTTTGACAGAATGGTTTCCTTATACATACTGAAATAATGAGAAAAAAAAGTGTGTATGAAAATACATGTCTTAAAAATAATGTACTTTATTACAGAATCCATCCTTAAACCTATGTTCAATCTGAATTATTCTGCCTGGTGATTTTAAATATTGAAATGCAAATAAATAAATCTGCTTTTGAAAAGATGGCAGAAAACAGATATGACTATGACATGTTTTTTGTTTCACAATGTTAATAATGCATGATAGTTATGTAATGGAGAGAACACATTCAGAGAAGGGCAAATTTAATCAGATTAAGAAAAGCAATAAATCTTTCATAGATTTTATGATGAGACACATGGGAAAAAAATCAACATTTTTTTAAAAAGCAATGGATAAAACATAGAAAATTATGTGCATAATTTAATTCAGTGTTATAGCTGGGGAAGAGGAAAGCTGAAGGATAGTACATATATATTAGCATTATAATGACTCTGACCATTACAAGCAGAACTGTGTGATGATTCTGATTTCACATAACTGAACCATTACTTATAATCTACTGTCTGTCACTGACTAACACTCTTGTTTTTGATTAGGATATGGTTAAGGCATAGCCAATAAGTAAAATTAGCAAAATTATATGAATCCGCATGATGAAAAGACAAGAGCCAATTATATAGAAGATGAATACAGCATACCTTAGTATATCTGAAAGAAATAAAAGAACTAAACAATGTTACAATATGAGTGTAATGCACAGAATCAGCTTGCAAGGCCAAAGATGAATAATTCAGAAAAGTGAATCTCTGAAGAATATGCACAACTGAAAGCTGTCCATTGTGAATCCTTAACAACTGGTTTATGCTAAATTCATACATTCATTTGCATGTCTCTTGGGGAACTTTGCCTCCCTAACAGCACTCCTGTAGGCCTCTTGGTTGTGAGCAAGATGGCCTGCTGCTGATGCATCCATTTGCAGATCATCAACAATGTCTTGCAGCCATCGTCACCTTGGTCTTCCTCTTTTCCCCATTATGTACCCTTCCAAGATGGTCTTCTCTAGATTATCATGATGTTTAATGTGTCCAAAATATTTAAGTTTTCTCTCTTTAATCCTTTTTACTTGCCAGCCTTCTTCAATATTACTCAAACAAGGTGTTAAAAAAAGCAAACTTTTGGTATAAAGTGCTCATCTGACAACATTAAACACTGTTCCCTTCAAAGTAATCCCTTCTACTGGCTATACACCAATCCTAATATTTCTTTCATTGGTGGAATGCTTCCTGGAACACACTTTCTGTGATGGTTTTCTCTTACTGCATTTTCCTGAATCTCCTCTATGGTTAGAAATGACATTTCCAAAATGGTTTGAAGTTTGGGAAGCAGGAAAAAAAAGTCTGCAAGGGCTAAGTCAGGAAACAGGGTAGATGGGGCACAACAGATGTCTGAAGGTGTGCCAGATAACTACAGATAAGGAATAACATGAGACGGTGCATTGTTGTGGTGCAACATCCAAGTCTGATTTTCCCATAATTCAGATCTTTTCCTGTGCACACAATCCCTCAGGCATGCTAAAACTTCCTGGTACAACTGTCTGTTTACCATCTGACCATGTGGTACAAATTCATAGTGAACAATGCCTTTGTAGTAAAAAAACAACCAACACATTGATCTTTGACTAACTCATCCATGATTTGCTTTGGTTGAAGAGACCACTGTGAAGACTGCATCTTGGTTTCAACATCATAGTCATAAAATCCAATTCTCATCTCCTATTTTCATAAGAAAGTTTCTATGACCATTTGCACTGACATAGCAGTTCCTGATTTCAACACGGTTCTCTTTCTGATCATCAAACAGCAAACGCAGCACAAACTGTGCACAGATGCAATGCATCTGAAGTTTTTCGGTCAAAATTTGATGGCAAGATCTTATGCTGATGCCCACTTCGTCAGCAACTTCTTGGACAGTTAAACAATGATTTCCATGAATTTACAGCATATTTACTCTCTCACTACCTGCTGATGTGGAAGATCATCCAGGCCTGGGATCTTCACCTACCAAGATTCTGCCCTCTTTAAACCACTTACAGCACTGTGTTTGACTCATACTGTCCTCCCATATGCTTGTTAAAGCAACAGCTATATGTATGTAACATTTTTACAAAGTTTGCTGTAAAATTTCATACAAAAACAGACATATTGTTATTCAAACTCTTTCACTGTCACTTTGTCACTAATCTGATGAACAATTTGTGCACATGCTCACTTCTGCAGATGTAGGTCGTCAACTCACAGTGGAATGAGGCAAATGGCAGTTTGTTGTCAAGACCTGCTGCTAGGTTTGCTCTGTAGCCTCACTGCACCCTCTATGCTGGTTGGCATGCTATTTGAAAATTTCCCTCTCTTTTGAACATAACTCATATATATGTGTTAGCACTATAGGAAGATGAGAAAGGTGGACACAGAAAGAAATGCAAGGTGTGACACAAAAAAAATAAAGGAGGCTGTACATGCATTTCATTTTACTGAGCAAGTTGAGAAAATCCAAATTCTATCTCCTCCAGGATAGTTCCCATTCAAGTTGACATACAGCTGCACATGATGCTGTCAACAATCATAGCAATTCTGCAGATAAATTTCTGAAAGGCTATTGAAGGTGTCCGTCATTTTTCTTTGTTATCAATCAATCAAGTGCCATGCCGTGTGGCATAGACGATCATTTCTCTCCACAATTTCCTGTCTTCAGACTTGATTATGAGATCCGCCAGCGACTTTCTTCCTAGCCACAATGACAGCTCATCCAGTAGCTTCTCATCATTGTCTTCCTCTGTCTCTTCTTCCCTCAATTTTTCCAGTTGCCACAATGTTTTCCAATTTTCCTCTTCTCAGAAAATGTCCTATAAATCTTGCTTGTCTGCCTCTGATCTTTGAGGTAATTTGCCTTTTAACTCTAGCCTCTCTTAAGACTTCTTCATTGGTTTTCTTAGCTGTACATGGTACCTTCACCATCCTTCTTATTAACCACATTTCTATTGGCCTACACTTCTTGTTGTACTCTCTTATTCATGGACCATGCTTCACATCCATAAAACAAATTTGGCTCGATGTAACATTTAAGTACTCGGAATCTTGTTTCCATTGATATGAATCTGTTGCACAAGATGTTTCTCATTTTCTGGAATGCTGACTTGGCCTCAGCATCTTATAGTGACAAAAAATTCTGAGCACCAATTTGATCTGTTGGAATAATTATCCCCTCCACGCTTTCCCCACCCACCACCCCCAGTTACAACCCACCGACCACACATTACAGGTCTCCATTTAAACAGTCTCTATACCCTTCAATGCTCATTTCTGACACATGGAAGCCACATCTTACAGTTACAGCTATGTGATCTATTCATTATATATATATATATATTTTTTTTTTAAAAAATAGCATTCATGTGAATCTATACTTTTCCTCTCTCTATTTCTTCATCCTGTATGTTTTTTTTTTATGATTAAGGTTCAAGCCAAAATGTCACAACTTTGTAATCATTAAGTAATAAAGCTGCTCCTACTTTTTTCCTAGATTATACATTTTGACAAATATGGTAGGTGCTCAAGCAGTGACACTGTGACTTGCTACAAACTGTCTCACAGACAAAATGTCATGGCTGGTGCACTGTCTTGGTGCAAAAACCCAGATGATAGTCATCATCCTTCATGTTTTCTCTGCCTTCTGAAAACTGTTTGTGTCATTCAGAAATGCGTGTGAGACAAGCACTCATCACTGTAAGCCTCTGTCAATAATTGAAAGGTTTCCATCACAGAAATCTTCTGCTTCACAAGAAACATGATGTTAACTCACTGTTCCATTTGCAGTGCACTGTTTTCTGATCGAGCATATGTGTATGTATCATATTTGAACACATGCCTGCTGGTGCTGAGTAAAGTGATGGAGTTGAGACTTGTCTTATAGTGATTGATTAGAACATACTTTGTCTCTCCCCTATATGCTTCCCTAAGCATAATCTAATGTAGTTTAAAGTATGGCTTGATAATTTTTAACAGCTTTTCTATAAATTTTAGTTTTGAATGAATGTAAGAATGCAAGTTTATTTCATGCTGTTGTATAAGCCAGAGTGTGGAGTGTATGGACAAGAGATAAGTTTATTATTTATTTATGTAATCATTTAATTGTGTCTTCATGGTTATTATCGCTCATTAATAAATGTTGAATGACTGTGACTAAGTGAAAGCTTTATGATGAAGGGCAGAATGTTAGACGGGCCTGCGTGCTAAATTCTTAACACTTTGAAAATAAAGTATGTTCATTCATTCCCCTTCCACTCTCAGTTCCCAGCCTATAGTGTTTGTCTCTTTTTTTTTTGTGTGTGTGTGTCAGACCTTGTAGACAGCTGAGCAATTTCAACAGGAGGAATTCAATTAATAAGCTTATGAAAAAAAAGACATCAAAGAGTACTTGGCACAAGATCATGGTATAGACCAACTGTGACTCAGAAATATTGTTTATATTACATTCATAACCAGATATGATAGAAAAATTTGTGGAAAACTGGAATTTTCGCTGCAGCACTTTAACTCTTAAAATATGATAAAATCAACAGAGAAATGACTACTTACATGACTCAAGGATAACATAAACACCAAAGAATGTAAAAACAGTTATCATGCCTGCAGTTTCAGGATAATATACTTTACTCAAGAACATGTGAAACTAAGCTTTAACTGAGAAGTTCTGGACCATTTTCTCTCCATATCTGGGATCAACATCTATTAACACCAATCACTGTATTGTGAACTACACACTGGATCAAAGATTAATTTCCATGTTCATACCTCAGCTTTGCACAGCTTCTGCTGCATAAAATATCTGTGTACTTTTGATTGCTCTTCCAAAAACCTGTAGATATGTGTGAACTAAGATGAACATACAGCTTCTGTATAAGTACAGCATAAATATTAATGTTAATATTTATAACAAAACTCTGAAGAATACATCATAAATTCTCTAAAATAAAGTGCAAATCAAGTAAAAATTAAATGCATACAATATAACATTTAGTACATGTCTCAAAACTGACAGAAACATTTGCATTTTCTAAAAATGGTTTTGGATGAACATCACAAAATTCTGAACATAAGAGTTCTTAAAAGTGTTATGCAGCTTCTGAGATCTTTACCCTCTAAAACTGTAATATTTGTACAACATGCATGGAGGAAACCATAGTAAAGTAAAGCAAAAAAGCTACACAACCTCCCAGATCATCTTAGAATGATCTCCTCGAACAGGTGTTTTTATTCTCTCTCTCACATGCACACATAGACACCCCATTGAAGCCTCAGCTTTGCATAACTTCTGCTGCATTTAAAATATCTTCATATTCATTTGGCTCTGACACAAATGTTGCCACATATGAAACACTGTGATTGATACAACTTTATCACTGAAAAAATCTACATGCCTGTGTGATACTGCATCTTGAAATGCATCCCTGTCACACAGGACCTGTATTTGAAGTGACAAATGAAACTTATAGTCATAGTCTATAGCAGCTCATATTATTCAGTCAAAGCTTTGAACAGTGTCTTGTAACTGGTTTCTGTTCAAAGTCAACTTTTTTATAAACTTTGAAAAATTACGATATTTATTATTTGGGCATATTTTACATTCGTACATTTTCCTCTCCATTCATTTTTTACTGCTATTTGAAAAAATGCAAAACTAATAAATCAGTTTGTCTTGTTACTATTGTTTTTAGCATATAAATATTTATAGTAGCTTATATTCTTCTTAGCTGCCAGTTCTTATTCTTCATTATAACCACATTCTTTTCTGAAATCTTTCAAATTAAAAAAAAAAATCTGATAGTCATTTTTATCATGTCAGCTTATTTTTTCCTTTGACATGGCCATCTGCTAAAATGGCTTCAGTTTCAAATGATCCATGACATAATTTTCTACTCATTGCTTATATACTTCTTTGGCTCTTTAATGTTTTTAAATATGGGTTTTATGAAAAAAAAATGGCAGCTATATATATATATATATATATATGATGTTTGAGTATTATCAGTCAGTCATTTGCATGTCCCTTGCAGAATTTTGCCTTCTTAACAGCTCTCCTGGTAGGCCTCTCAGTTGTAAGCAAGATGCCCTGCTGCTGATGCATCCATCTGCAGATTATCAATGATGTCTTGCAACCATCTTCGCCTTGGTCTTCTTCTTTTTCTTTTTTCTTATTATGTATCTTTCCAAGACGGTCTTCTATAAATTATCACGACATTTAACGTGTCCAAAATATTTAAGTTTCCTCTCTTTAATCCTCTTCTTCAATATTAAGTTCTTGTAGTATGGATATGTTTGTTCTTTTTTTGTCCATGATATTTGAAGAACTTTTCTTTAGCATTTACATTCAAAGGCATTTATGTGTTTCTCAGCTGTTTTGTTAAGCATCCATGTCTCACAGGCATATGTTGCGATGGGAAAGATGCATGCCTTATAAAAATCTTGTTTTTGTAGTTCTGTCTGTTCCTCTCCACAGCTTCTTTAGTTATTTCTTTTTGAAGAATGATAGATGTCCTCCTTTTAATTTCCTTCATTGTATCTCCATTATTAGTTAGTAATGATCCAACATATTCAAAACTCTCCACCATTTAAATTTTTCCTCATTGACATATATTTCAGCTGCATTATTTATTTTGTCAGTTGTCATCAATTTAGTTTTCTTCACATTAAGACAGAGGTTTTGCTCTTCACTATTTTTACGGACTGACATAATTAGTTTTTTTCAATCCTTTTTATGTTGTGGACAGTAATACTGTGTCATTAGCATATCTAATCTCTGGTATTTTATAACCTCCAATTGTTATGGCATTGTAATATTCTTTGTCTACACCTTCTCTGAGATTCCTCATTATATTTTCAGTGTACAAGTTAAATAAGTAAGGTGACAGTATGCAACCCTAACAGACCACTTGTTTTATGTCAAACCAAATTGTTGTTTCACCATTTATTCTTACTGCTGCCTGCTGGTCTAGATACAGCAGTGATGTTAATTGTAACAAATGTGTTGGAAATCCAATTTTCCCCATTATTTTCCAAAGTTTCTGGTGTTGTACACAATCAAGTGCCTTTGAATAGTCTATAAAAGATAAATATAGATTCACATTAAATTCTCTGCAGTTCTCTATTATTAATTTATATTGAATATATGTGTGCTATACATTGTGTTATATATTGCTATAAATATGATTATTGGTCTAAAGAATACTATTTCTGCTCAGATTAATCTCCAGATCCTCAACCAATCATAATGGTCATAACAGATTATTAAAAGACAGAATATACTTATAATAATTTTCTTGTTCTTAATATACTGAGCTCTGGATTATGAGATATACTTTTATACTTCCATTTTTTAAGCATACTATTTCATCCTATTTCTCTTCTTATTATAATTTGTTTTGTACTTAACACACAGACCCTGTCTACTTTTCATTCTGATTATCTCTTATGCTGCTCACACCGAGTCATTTCTATAGGCGTCAGACACAAGATTTTTTTTTAACACTTTTTGCTGAATCATGCTTTCTGTTCCTTAATCTCTTGGTGACCTTACCTGTGGTACATAAAAAAAAAGTGATAATAAGAGACTGCAAAAATACTGAATGAATATAACTAGACAATAATAAATTAATATCAACATAATATCTAAAAAAACATGGTATCATGTAAAAAAATAACAGAAATACATAAAAATATCAAAATAAAAGACATACACCATACTGAAAATAACACAGATGCAACATTAATCTGAATAAAAAAATATGAATAATATTTCATAAACAGTAGAACAAATTTAACCAGAGTTAATAGGGAGCACCCACAGATTTGAACAAAACAATACACTCAACGAATATCTGGCCACAGAAAACATCATATTTAATTAAAATTTAATGTTACATTAAACATAATATTTTTATATGCTAACATGAGTGAACATTTTTCACTTTTCCAGTTGTATACAAGTCACTCCACTTCCTAATATGGATATTTTGGCAACAGAAATTGGCTTCAAAATATGGGACAAATTTTTATGCACACTGGTTAATGATGTGACCTGGATAAAAGATTTCATATATAAATATATTTCACAAAATTAAAGTCAGGTAACACACATGAAGAGTGAAAGCATTTTCTGAGCTTCATTAAAAAAGAATGAAAGGGAAGCTAAAAATCATATGTTGAAAACCAGCTGGGCTGTATGTCATACATTTCCAATTTTATCCGAAGTAGGAGAATATTCATATATTAACAAACTTTTCATGTTTCATGGTAATATTTACTGTTCAGATTTCAGTACCTCAATTTCATATGCTGAAAGAAGATGAAACCAAAAGTCAGCATGCTTGGGTTTCATCAACCTGACACAAATCTACAGTTCTTGATAAATCAGAACTGGCATTCTGATTTATACCAATTGCACAAAAAGTAGTATCTGTATTACTAGCTAAAGCAGATTTCTCAGTATTGACTTATATGACCATAACATATCTGAACTAAAACGGTAACAACTAATACACATAAGATGATACTGGGAAAATATGACAGACTAATTTCATCACGTGACTGTTATATGACACAGACAGGTCAAATAAACTTTCTTTACAAAAATCATAAATGTGACCAAAACACAATAAAATGTAGACTTTTTAGGGAATGTGAAGTCTCAAACAAATAGTCCAACAAAGGCTTCACATCAGCGCCTCGTATTTTCTCTTATATTACCACAAGTGGCACTGGTAAATAATTTCATTATATTTCATAAACACAGAAGCTCAAAAATGAAGAAATAATGTCATATGAATTATTTTAACACTAACAAGTACACTTTAAATGATGATCTGTTTATCAGGACATCTTATATCCTTCCCATGCCATTAAATGTCACATATGGCTTACATGGTAGTTCGCAAAGTTTTCCTGTTTTTGGTGAGCTTTTCAACCTCATTAAGTGATTTTATACCTACTAATTTGGCAGACATGAAATCAAACACATGAAGAAAGGAAAAGCGACTGGGCCTGATAATATAACAATAGAAGAAATAGAGGCACTAGAGGAGACAGGAATAAAAATAATAACCAAGTTACTGAATGACATTTACAACAGTGGTTATATTCCCAGTGACCTGATTAAATCCACGTTTATAGCACTACCAAAGAAATCAGGTGCAAAGGAATGTGACGACCACCGGACTATCAGCCTCTCATGTCACATAACGAAGCTACTTCTGAGAATAATTATTAGAAGAACAAGGAAAAAGATAAAAATGGAAATAGCAGATGAACAGTCTGGATTTGTTGAAGGAAAGGGAACACACAATGCCATTCATGCTTTACAAACACTAACAGAAAGAGTTTTAGAAGTACAGAAAGATCTCTACTTATGCTTCATTGATTACACCAAGGCATTTGACAAGGTGAAACATAATGAAATTATTAAAATGCTTGAAGACATCAATATAGACGGCAAAGACCTGAGGATTGTAAAACATCTATACTGGCAGCAAGAAGCAGCAGTTCGAGTTGAAAATAGAATTGGAAAATATCAACCTATAAAACAAGGGGTGCGACAAGGATGTGTACTATCTCCAGACCTTTTTTCTCTGTATAGCGAGAAAATTCTAAGAACAATCATCACAGAACCAGGCATAAAAATTGGAGGATACAATATTAACAACCTTCAGTATGCTGACGACACAGTACTGATAGCTGAGAACCAACAAGACCTGCAAAATCTCTTGAATAAAGTCGCCAAAGAAAGTGAACAGAAAGGCCTTACTTTGAACATCAAAAAGACAGAGACTATGGTTATATCTAAGAAACAGAATCCACCAGCATGCAGTATTCAATTAAACGGAACTGTTCTAAAGCAGGTGCAGAAATTCAAATACCTTGGAGCAGTAATAACTTCAGATGGGAAATGCAGAACAGAAATTAGGAACAGAATAGGCCAAGCAAAGACTGCATTTCAGAGAATGAGAAACATATTTACCAACACATCCTTATCAATGAGTGTTAGAAAACGAGTCCTAAAATGCTATATTGAACCTATATTGTTATATGGAAGTGAATCATGGACAATAGGCAAGTCTGCACAAAAATCATTGGAAGCAGCAGAAATGTGGTTTATTAGAAGAATGTTGCGAATCCCCTGGACAGCAAAAATAACTAATGAAGAATGTAGGAGAAGAGCTGGAGAGACAAAAAACCTTGTCAAAAAGATAAGAGAGAGACAATGTACTTTCATAGGACATGCAATGAGAAGAGGGGGCATTGAAAATATTATAACAACAGGAAAAATAGAAGGAAGAAGATCAAGAGGAAGACCAAGAGAAATGATACTGGACAGTCTGACGGGATGGTGTGAGAGGAGATCACCAACTGAGCTGATGGCCTGCATGAAGGATCGTGTACTCTGGAGAAGCATAATAGCCAACGCCAGTCGGCACGGCATATGATGATGATGAATGACATGGTTCTAGTAAAGAAAACAGAAAAGATTGGATGGATTACAGCAGGTACACTAGAACTGATAAAACAATGTAGAGAAATGAAGACGCAATGGAAAATGACAAACAACAACATTTAGGAATATGTCTTTAACAAAAGAAGTACAAATAAACATAAGAAAAGACAAAAAAACAATACATACAAGACTGTTGTGAAAGAATAGAAGGACATCAGAAGTGTGAAAGAGATAGTGAAATGTTTAAAGAAATGAAGACATTGACGAGAAATGTCACACTTAAGCTAAATGTAATTTGTGACAAGATGGGGAATACTTTGACAGAGACAGAGGAAATTCTAGAAAGACAGAAGGAATATTGCAGAGGAATGTATGAAACAACCGACTGTGAAAGCAGAAATCAACAGTGTGAATTATTATTGGAGGAGAAAGAACCTGAACCGACAATAGAAGAAGTTTTATGGGCAATAAAAAATCTGAAAAATGGTAAATCACCAGGATGTGATAACAGCTGAATTGATTAAAGCAGGAGGAAATGAATGTGCAACAATCTATCATGCACTATGTAAAAAGATATGGCATTCAGGTATTTGGCCAAAAAACGGAAAAGAACTGTATTCATACCACTGCCAAAAAAGTGTAACCTGAAATTATGCACAAACTACAGAACTGTTGCCCTGATTAGCCATGCCAGTAAAATTCTGTTAAAAATCATAATGAGTAGACTTCGTAAGAAAACAGAAGAAGATGTCAATATGGTCCAAGGAAGAGGATCAAGAGATCATATATTCAATATAAGATTTAATAATAGAGAAATTTATAGAGTTTAATGTGAATCTATATTTATCCTTTATAGACTATTGAAAGGCATTTGATTGTGTACAACACCAGAAACTTTGGGAAATAATGGAAAAAAATGGGATTACCAACATATTTGATACAATTAACATCACTGCTGTATCTAGACCAACAAGCAGCAGTAAGAATAAATGGTGAAACAACAACTTGGTTTGACATAAAACAAGGGGTCTGTCAGGGGTGCATATTGTTGACTTGGTTATTTAACTTATATTCTGAAAATATAATAAGGAATGTTAGAGAAGATGTAGACAAAGAATATTACGATACCATAACAATTGGAGGTTATAAAATACCAGAGATTAGATATGCTGATGACACAGTATTACTGTCCACAACACAAAAAGGAATGGAAAAACTACTTATGTCAGTCTGTAAGAACAGTGAAGAGCAAAACCTTCTTAATGCAAATAAAACTAAATTGATGACAACTGACAAAACAAACAAGGCATATGATGTATGTTTCAATGAGGAAAAACTGGAAGAAGTAGAGAGTTTTGAATATCTTGGATCACTGCTAACTAATAATGGAGATGCAATGAGGGAAATTAAAAGGAGGACATCTATCATTCTTCAAAAAGTGAAACAACTAAAGAATCTATGGAGAAGAACAGACAGAACTACAAAAATAAGATTTTTAAGGGCATGCATCTTTCCCACTGCAACATATGCTTGTGAGACCTGGACACTTAACAAAACAGCTGAGAAACACATAAATGCCTTTGAATGTAAATGTTACAGAAGAGTTCTTCAAATATCATGGATGCAAAAAAGAAAAAATATATCCATACTACAAGAACTTAAAATACTGAAGAAGGCTGGCTAGTAAAGAGGATTAAAGAGAAAACTTAAACATTTTGGACACATTAAATGTCATGATAATCTAGAGAAAACTGTCTTGGAAGGGTACATAATGGGAAAAAGAAAGAGAGGAAGACCAAGGCGAAGATGGCTGCAAGACATAGTTGATGATCTGCAAATGGATGCATCAGCAGCAGGCCATCTTGTTCGCAACCTAGAGTCCTACAGGAGTGCTGTTAGGGAGGCAAAGTTCTGCAACGGACATGCAAACAAATGAATGAATGAATTTGGCCCCTTTTAACAATGTCCTCCTTAGACTTTCACATGGTCAACCTCTTTTTCTTCAGCCTGTTGTGTTTCACTTGACAGCTTGTTTTGGGTTCTCTGATTGTTTCTTCTCATCACATGACTGATATATGTCCATCTTTTTTTCTGATCACCCATGAAACAGGTTGTTGTTTGCTCATCTGCCTTATCTCTGCGTTGTTCTTGTATTCATTCCACTTTATATCAAGTATCTTCCTTAGGCATTTGTTTTCAAAAGAGTAATTTGTTGTCTATTTCTTTAGTTGTTTTCCAGCTTTCGCATGCATAGATGAGGGTGGATATTACATTTGAATTGAATAATCTTAGCTTGTTTTTTGTGGTTATAAATTTTGAGTGCTATATGTTCTCAAGATTCTTGAAGGTCAATCCTTTTCTAGTGTCACCATCCTGGTCTATACAGCTGCTGAGGTATGCAAATTGGTTTACTTCTTCAACAGCTGTTCCATGTATATTTTTCCTTCTTGATTAATGGGAGGTTTCATTATTTTTTTTTTTTCCATGTTAATTTCAAGTTCTACTTTCCAAGCCAGTGAAGACAAGTTATCTTTTTTTTTTTTTCTATCAGATTCACATTGTCACTGATAAGAGTTATGTCATCTACAAAATCAAGATCTTCTAGTTGGGTCCCATGTACCCAAACAATGCCCATTTTACCTGTGCAATATTTTTCACGATGAAGTCTATGGCAATTCCAAAAATCAAGGGAGATAGCATACATCCTTGTTTCATGCCCGTTTCAATATGGAATCATTTGCTCAATCTTTCTTCTGTGTTGACCACACAAACATATCCGTTGTAGAGATCCGTAATGATGTTGACAATTTTAGATGGTATTCCATATTTTCTTAAAATTCTCCACAAAGAATCTCTGTGTATGCTATCAAATGCCTTTTTAAAAGTCATTCAAATAGAATTAAAGATACAGTGGATACTGCAATGAGAGAAGAACAACCAGGATTTCAAAAAGGGAGAAAATGTCTCGACCATATCTTTACTCTAAGAATAATACTTGAAGAACATACTGAAAAGAAAAAACAATTAAACCTGAACTTCATAGACACAGCTGATAGTAAGGTTACTTCTCTCCAGTTGCTAATGTTGCAATTTTTTTTGTATTCTAACAGTGATTCCTTTTTTCCTTTTTGAAGGCACTTTTTCTTCTTTCCAAACTTTACTAAACATTCTCTGTAGTTAGATCATATTGTCACTGTTAATAGCTTTCAACATTTCAGATGTTATTTCATCTTCACCTACAGCTTTGCTATTAGCCATTAGGTTCACTGCTGTTTCAATTTCATTCAATATAATTTCATGTAGACCGACATTTAGTTGGATTGGCAAGTCGGCTTCAAAGTTTATTAATTCTTTTGGGTGTCGCTGATTAAGTATTTCTTGGAAGTGTTTGGCCTGTCTTTGTTTTTGGTCTTTACAAGATGTTAAAAGGGTGCCAGTTTTGCTAAAGATTGGTCTTTTTTTAAAAATGTACTAGTACTCATTAGCCTCTTTTGTATGTTGAATAGAGTTTTGCTGTCTCCTGTTTTTGTTGTTTTCTCTGCTTCTTTTATCAAATTGTCTATTTATTCTCTCATCTCTTCTAGCTGAACTTTTTACTTTATTGTCTAGTTCTTTGTATGTTCTTCTTCTTAGCTTTCCAAGCCATTAAGGCTCATTGCTGCAGATAAAGTTCGTCTCCATTCCACATCTTCTCTCTCCAGTTGGTGACACTAATTTCTTTTATAGCCTCTTCTATATTGTCTTTCCATCTCTGTCTTGGTCTACTCCTTAGTTTCTTTGCATGTTGCTTTTGCCAAATCTTTTCCACGATCCGTTTTCACATTCAACATGGCTAATTTGGCTGCTGGTCTTTCATGTATGTATTTTCATGTGTTTTCTCTCCCTAATTCCCTCCATGAGCCAGCCTTCTTCAACACTAAGTTCTTGCAGCATGGATATACCTGTTCTTTTCTGTGTCCATGACACCTGAAGAACTCTTCTGCAGCATCCACATCCAAAGGCATTCATGTGCCTCTCAGCTGTTTCATCAAGCATCCAAGTCCCACAGGTACAGCTCCTACAGGACATAATATACAAATATATGAATATATCACCTGGATCATGTGGGAGTCAAAGGCAGTGAGAAAGCAAAAAAGCTGGGAGGTAAGGCATCAATTCAGGGAACCCTAAGAATGGGCAAGGAGGAGACTGCAAAAAGCCACCTTGGATAGGCTGTGTATGGAGGACGACATCAGGCTGAAAGACAACAATCACATCAGGAAGAAGATCGAACTGAGGGAGAAGATGGGAAGTGGACATTTTTTTCCAGAGAAGTGGTTTAGCACATGTCACCCATAACTAGCATGTGATTGGCTCCATCAGCAGGCACACAATTCAGTGGGTGTTGAAATGGAAGGTGGAGAACATATGGGAATGCCTGGGGTGTGGGAATGCCAATCTCTGATTACAGATGCTAGCAACTCTCTGAAATGTAGGTGGATCTTGTATATAAACTGTCCTCTCAGTTTATATGATCACTCCAGAGTGGGCCACATATATTCAGCCCCTCTGATTCTATGGCATCTTTATTCCTCCACGCCATTATTATTTGAACAAACCCCACCTTAGAATGACATCAATATTCATGGTTAAAGGATAGATGAGAAAAGTAAGATAGCAGACCAGCCAAAACTTTCCAGTCTGAACTGACAAGGGTCATTTGAGCATATGATTCTTCGAATGTTTATCTTCTGATAAAACTCCCAAGCACACCAATGGCCTGAACATATCGTTTGTTCTCTTGTTACTACATCAACAGGGGCTTGGTAATAAAATCATCCTACAGACTTCTGGGAGCCTAGAGTTCAGAAATTTAAATCTCTATTTATTTCCTGCTGGAACTCCCACAAATGTTACAGAGATGCATTCAAGTCTTTCATGGCAAGTCTCAAGTCATTTTGCAAGTAGTTTCAAGTCAAGTTTCAAGTTTAAGAGCCAAAAGCATGAACAATGGGTTGTAAGTTGTGGAAGTAAAGAAAGTAATGGAAAATAAACAAACTGACCCTATCTACAGCAGGTGGTGGATGGAATGGGAGAGCAGCAAATAGATAATGTTGATTTATGGTCACCATTCTATGGTGGTCAGCAGATCATCTCAATGTAGGGACAATGGCTACGATCACTGACTAGAATAGTCACTGCCCATAAGGAAAGCAATGGCAAACTACCTTCTGGAATTATACCAAGAAACTCAAATAGCAACATGGAAAGTCATTTAGAAAAAGGATCTGGTGGCGAGTCGACCAGGCCAGATAGATCTAATGTTAACACTGGGGAAGAGTGTGAGATAGAGGTAAGATTTTTAATGGCATGCATCTTTCCCATCACAATATATACCTGTGAGACCTGGACACTTAACAAAACAGCTGAGAAACATATAAATGCCTTTGAATGTAAATGCTACAGAAGAGTTCTTCAAATATCATGGGCAAAAATTAACAAATACATCCATACTACAAGAACTTAATATTAAAGAATGCTGGCTAGTAAGGAAGATTAAACAGAGAAAACTTACATATTTTGGACATATTAAATGTCACGATAATTTAGAGAAGACAGTCATAGAAGGGTACATAATTGGAAACAGAAAAAGAGGAAGACCAAGATGAAGATGGCTGCAAGACATCGTTGATAATCTACAGATAGATGCATCAGCAGCAGAGCATCTTGCTTACAACTGAAAGGATTACAGAGCTGTTAGGGAGGCAAAGTTCTGCAAAGGATATGCAAATGACTGACTGACACTATCTACATGTTATTACTCATTTTATCAAGTTTCTTGGCAGTGTTTTACCAATTTTTTAATCTTTAACAGTAATAAAATCTATTAAAAAACATAATTAATCTTCAGTATAAAATCTGTGTTCATTAGATTCTTTTTTTAATTTCTGAGCTTCTTTTGTTATCAGATCCTTCTCTTCATAAGGACAAAAGTACACTGACATCTTTCTTATATAGTGAAAGTTGTTCAGATTCCGATTTAACTTATCACTCTAATTCTCAAAATATCTCTCTCTCTCTACATGTCTTGTAATATGGGTATGGTATTGACAGTTTTTTAGTATCTCTGCACAAGTGTTACATGGTGTGGACACTTTCCTTGCTATTACTCTGTCTATAATAAAAAGATTATTAGATAATAACTATAAATGCATGTGACAAAATTCAACAGATTGTAAGATTCAAATCAGATATGTTGGACAATAGGTAAGTAGATGAAAGTATTACCAATTTTTTTTTCTTTGCTTACTCCTGAAAAATATATGAATATCCAAATTTTAATACTCTAATTTTTTTTTTAATCCAATATAAATATTGAAATTTCATTGTTATTCAACCGAATAAGAACACAAACATTTGGTACACCCTTAACAGTGATAATTTGTATGTTATATTTTCAAGGCATGTGTTACACTTGCAGTAAATATGGCTACTCACAAATCTTGAAAAATATTTCTACACTTTACAGCACCTGAAGGTAGAAATCTGCTTCAAGCATTATTCTGATGAAATGTCAGCAATCCTCGGAAAAAAACTAGCAACGAAGAAATTCTATAAAATAATGAACTGCTGGTGAGAAGGAAAAATCACTCTACAGGCACAAAATGACATATTTGATTTCAGAAATAAAGAAACAAGAAAATCCTGTGCATCCCAACATATGCCCGTGAGACCTGGACACTTAAAAAAACAGTTGAGAAACACATAAATGCCTTTGAATATAAATGCTACAGAAGAGTTCTTCAAATATCATGAACACAAAAAAGAACAAATATATCAATATTGCAAGAACTTAATATTGAAAAAGGCTGGCTAGTAAAGAGGATTAAAGAGAGAAAACTTAAATATTTTTAACACATTAAACGTCATGATAATTTAGAAAAGACAGTCTTGGAAGGATACATAATGGGAAAAAAGAGAGAGAGAGGAAGACCAATGTGAAGATGGTTGCAAGATATCGTTGATAATCTGCAAATGGATGCATCAACAGCAGGACATCTTGCTTAGAACCGAGAGGCCTACAAGAGAACTGTTAGGGAGGCAAAGTTCTGCAAAGGACATGCAAATGACTGATTGATTCATAATATGCCAGGGTGTAGTGTTAGCAATAAAGTTTCTGCATTTTACTCAGTTCTTGGTGTTTCCAGTCAATTTAATTGCCATTCTTTTCCATATATTTTTCAGAAACAACTTTTTATAAATAGGAAACAATGAGGCTTTCGTATGGTTAAGTAAGAGAACACAATTTTGTCATGTACTGTCATATATTTTTCACTCAGTTTTCCACTTTAATTTCTGTTTTCTGTAAAAAAAAAATAATTTTTTTCTTTAACGTTTAAATTAGTCTTGTAGGTTCCACAACTTATCCCAGGACTTCACTTGCTTCTCTGACTGCCTCGCATATACAATGCATTATTCTCTAATACATCTTTTTTGCTTTTAGTTTTCTTTCAACTGTTCATTGATTTTCAAAGTCTCACAAGCACTGAAAAATACAGGCTCTTTATTTCAATGTAATAATCTTTGCATCACTTCTCGGCCTTTTGGCTATTTTAACCAACAAACCCTCACCACACACGTGGTAAAATTATCTAGCAAGCCCATGCGGGCACTAAAAAAAAAAAATCTTTGCATCGCACTTTAGGATATTCTCACTTTTCTTAGTAACTTTTTCATATCCTAAAAAACTGCTTTTGCCATCTATATTCTTGTTTGGTTTCAGCCATGCATCTGCCATTAATGCTGTTCAAGTGTGTGTCAGTAAGATTCAAACAGTTACAAGTAATATCAATTAGGAAAATAAACTGCAGACATAACTTTGAGCACATTTACAAATACACAAAGAAAATGTACATGGTGTTACCAGCCATGGATAATGGTCAGTTATTTGCATGTTCCTTGTGGAACTTTGCCTCTCTAACAGCTCTCCTGTAGGCCTCTCGGTTGTAAGAAAGATGCCCTGCTGCTGATGCATCCATTTGTACATTATCAGCAATGTCTTGCAACCATCTTCATCTTGGTCTTCCTCTCTTTCTTTTTTCCAATTATGTATCCTTCCAAGACTCTTCTCTAAATTCTCATAACGTTTAATGTGTCTAAAATATTTAAGTTTTCTCTGTTTAATTCTCTTTACTACCCAGTCCTCTTCAGTTCTTGCAGTATGGATATATTTGTTCTTTTTTGTGTCCATGATATTTGAAGAACTCTTCTGTAGCATTTACATTCAAAGGCATTAATGTGTTTTTCAGTTGTTTTGTTAAGTGTCCAGGACTCACAGAGATATGTTGTGATGGGAAATATGCATGCCCTTAAAAATCTTATTTTTGTAGTTCTGTCTGGATAATAGTACAGCTTACAAAAGAAATTTAAAAAAAAATAATAAAATCTGGTCACTGTAGAAACAAGCAATAAGAATTATGATAGGCCATGCATATAACTATTAAGCAAACTGAAAAATATGAAACATGCAAACACTAGAACAAAAAAAAAAAGACAGTATAACCCTATTACTGACTGAAAAATTTTAAAAAAATTATCACTAAGTGAATGACAGGATAAATGACTTTTGAAGATACAGAATAAATAAAACCAGTTAATGAAGCCATTAAAAAAACTCACTGCCTAACAGAACTAAACACATGTAATAACAGTTTCTAATCAAGCAGAAAAAGCTTATCAAAACTAATTAGAAAACAATGAAAGAATTGACAAAAACAACTATGACAAAGGAATGTCCACAGTTATGGCTTATTTGAAAATACACTGACCAATTCACACATAAAAGGCTCAGCATTGGATGCCACAGAAATTGGTGGAAGTCAAAATCAAGAAATGGCTGAAATAAGGCAATCACAAGACAGCATATTAACAACTTCTGAGCTGAGACTGGATCTACAAAATCAGCAGTAAATACAATCATAAAATAGAGATAGCTCAGAAGTGAATGTGGCAATACTGGCAGTAGTGATAACAACTTTAAAGAGACAAAGAAATAAAGAACTAAATGAACTGAAATACTCATCAAGTTGTCACATGTTTTTAACATAAATTTTTAACATAATAAAACAATTGCAAAATTCCAGGACATGAAAATGAGAGCTTGCCAAAAGCTTGAGGACATCTATACATATTTGATACTGAAACATCTTAGGGAGAGACTAAAGTTGTTATCAAATAATATGTAATAATAAATGGGAAATAAAGCAAATGAGATGCCAGAAAAAGAAAACTAATGCATATTATCAATTCAGCAGAAGAAATAACAATAACAGTCACATTCCATACAAACCCTAAAGATTGAGATATTAGCTCTATATTAAATTAATAAAAAGTGAACTGAACAGAGCCCGACTGATGTACTGAAAATAATAATTATAAGACTTGGCATTTTTTAAATATTACCTATTATGGCTTAAAACAGCATATGTCAATTTTGTCTTAAATGCATTACAAAATACCTTGAAGGATTGCTATATGTTCTGTACATATTATGATGCTGGAAATTTTGAAACAAATTTTCTCAAAACATAACATGTCTTTCATCAAGCATGGTTTTTTTACCAAATTATATGACTGCAGTAAAATACTGATAGCTGATATTGACCTTCTTGGTGTTACCAAGTACAAGCAATCTTACAACAGAAATAATGACTTCTACAAAGATGCTGAGTTTTCTGGAAACAAAAAAATAAATGCAAGCCTGCATTTTGAGCTACACAGAAAAATTTAACACTTTCCACTTGCGCGAGCCCCATAAGGATCTTTGCGGTTTAGCAATGCTACCCTTGAGAGCCCTATGTGGCATTGGGGTTTCTTTCGTTGAAAACATGATGTTACTTTTCATTTAACCAGTTAGAACTCTTCTGGATTCAAAGTTAAACTAATGTTTTAAGCATAAGGGATAAAGACGCCATTTCTGATACACAGATAGGGGGTAAAATTCAAGTTTATTTCGAGATTTTGTGGTAGAATGGTCACACCGACCGACTAGATCTAGCTTACTATATATGTTTCTAGTACTGTAGATCTGTTAGATTTATTGGATGTCACAAAAATCCATAAATATTGATTTTTCTGTGTTGAAATTTGAATGACTACGTATTCTATATTGGATTATGACACAGCTAAGGTAAGTATAAAGTAGATTTTATTGTTCAGCCCTAAAATTTTTTAGCGCCAAAAATCGTTCCATCGTTTCACACCAGTTTTTTTCTTTTCTTTGTTTTTTTTTATGACAAATAACTTCATTTTTGGAATCTTCATTCATTTCCACTTATTTTAATGTGTGATACACACGTAGTGATCATGGAATTAATTTGATACAATAACTTTTACACAAGGACCCCTTCTTCAAAATGTCTGCGGCCTTCTCCAAAATGTCTGCGCCCTTCTCCAAAATGTCCGCGTCGTCAGAAACTAAGGAACATTCTGGAAGTAACGTGGGTGGAAAGAGTTAAGTAGGTGCAATAAGGAAAGAATGACTGGGGTCAATATATCTGTGTTCAATATATCTAATAAATTAAAATATAATGGACTGGGGAGTATACAGTTAACATCTTCAATGAGGCTGGCAGCAAACATGATTCCAACACTTAAGCTGCGACATAGCATTTCTTACTCAGGATGAAATATCTGGCAGTAAAATATGCTAATCTGAATGTGAACATCACACAAAGGGCACTATAGGAACTAGAAATCAATGTAAATTTAATGTTATTAATGGTGTACACAGATGAATATACCGAGAATTAAACTGGCAGATCTGTGACCTGCATGAAGTGCAAAAATGAGTGTCCTATCTTATGTTACCAATATCATATTATACAAAAAATTCTGATAAAGGAATAATTTTCATGATGTCACATCAAAAATGTTGAAGGCTTATATTTCATTACAAAATAAAGACTCTTATTATGTGAATATTTTTCCTTCCTTGGGGGTTACCTGCCTAGTTCAAGCTTGAGATTCCTCTGATAGGAAGTGGTTATCATCATATATATAAAAAATGTGATGAAACAAATACAAAGGCAAGTCTAAGATTATAAACAGCAGTAAATGGTAGCCCTATCTATCAGTCTGTGCAATGTGTCCACAGTCTAATCTGGGTACAGCATATGATTATAACTTTGACATTATTCACAACAATTTCATGGCAGGTTTATTCATACAGCATATTGAATACAACTCTTGACTGATTCTAAGTAGGCACAAAGCAAATAGAAAGTTTCACATACAGACTTGGCTGTAAGTATAAATTTTTAAAAAAGAAAATTAGAACTCTCATCTACTCCTGTAAATACACCACTTAAAAGAAAGCAAATCACTGTCTGACAAGAATGTCTTGGAAATCAAAGTAATATAATGCTACTACAGAAATCTGCAGAATAAGTAACCATATTTTGGAACAAAAATGAAGACACATGAGTTTGAAATCAAACTGACCAGCACCAACATAAGACTTAAAAAAAAAAAAATCCCAAAATATACAAGTCAGCCAGCCAGTCACATCTGAATAATAAAAAAAAAAGACTGGCTTGGATGCATGGAATGAATGCAAAGTGGTTATGAGATGAAGGCTATGTGATCAAACTGATCAAGAAGAAAGTGAAAAAAATAGAGACTAAAACTGAAAATATTAACTCTTTCCGTGCCGGGCGTCAAATTTTTGATGCTTCCTGTACCCCCGTTGCTTACCAGGCATCAATTTTTTTATGCTTGGTTCGTTTCAATAAAACAATCAGTGTAACATTTAGATTGTACATATTTCGTCCGTGATTCTGGTAACACTTTTCAAAATGGCGAAAGAGTGCCTATTTACGAGTGATTTCGAATGAGAAAAAGTAAGAGAAAGACCGAAATTTTTCAATTTTTGATGATGTAGATAGGGGTATGGACATGGCCTGTGACCACCCCACTGCTCTTGAATGTATCCCAAGTAGATCTAGACATATTATACGACGGGAGAAGTAGTTAGGTTTTTTCAGACATTAATTTAGTGAGAATGCAACATAGAATCAGAATATGAGATCGACAAGTAGATCTAAACATCTAAGATGGTGAGTAGTGCATATCTAGACCTAGCCGATGGTGAGCTAGGCACAATCAGTGTCTAAAAACATCACATTACTTCTTTTTTCCTAAAAAACTCTGCATTTATGAAATTTTCATTCATTTAGTTATACTTTGAAACATAATAAGTATCTGGAAGTACATGGAAATACTGTTTTCCATTCCATTTTACAACTATACCCCCTAACCCTGTCAAGACCTACGCTTTTACTCTGGCATGTAACTGAACGTCTGTGTTTCTTCCTGTGGCACGGAAAGAGTTAATAAACAGTGAGGAATGGAAATGTCAAGAACAAAGAAAAGCTTTTACTTATGAAAAAATGAACCCTTCTGAGCAGATTACCTGTTTAACTGTTTATTTCTTTTTAATATTTAAACAATGTGCTGCAACTAAATTATCAAGCCATTTCTGCTACGGAAAGCAAATGTTGACTTATGTCTTCTTTCACTAAAGTGTATAAATTATCTGTCTTGCTTTTAAATTGTTTAACTAAAGTTTACAATACAGAAATATATACATTTAATGAAGCACGTATACAAACACGGCAGTTCAACATCTTGATTTTGTGCTGAGTATCTCTGAAACAAAAATGTTAATATTTTATACTTATAAAGCATTTAATGGATACTATTTTTAAAAATGAAACTGCCAAAATACTTTAATACAGATACAAACTAACCATGAATTAATTTATTTGATTAAAAATACATTATGCTCTGGTGTGAAAGTTCCAGATTAAAGTCTGAAACATTATCTAATGAGCATATAAATACTTTAGAGAGAACATTGTTGAGAGAGACTAAATTAACAGGCATAAAATCCCTTGATGAGGTTGAAAAACCTGCTGAAAACTGAAAAACTTGGCAAACTACTGCGAGCCCCATGTGATGTTTAACAGCTTGGAAATGATGTAAGGTGTAAGACATAAATACTAATAATCCACATTGTTTTGCTGTATCAAAATGTGCCTTCTGTGTTCTCTGATTTTGGCTTTCCTTAATTTTAGTTTTATTTTTGCTACCAAAAGGTTGTGATCACTTCCTACATCTGCTCCACTCCTTGCCTCACATCATGTAGTGACTGTTTCCACTTGTTTATTCCCACCCGCACCAGATCCAAAAGGTCTGTTCCAGTATTTGCTGTCCCAATACTCCAGCCCTGTTTTTCTGCCATGCTTGATAAAGGAAGCCATCTTGAAGATCACGATCAGAGTGTAATATTCAAGTTTTTTTCTATATCGGGTGGTAGACTGGTCGCACTGACCGACTAGACCTAACTTACTATATGTGTTTTTCGTAGCTGTAGACCTGTTAGATTTATTGGATGTCAAAAACATCCATAAATATTGATGCTTCTGTTTTGAACTACATATTTTATATTGGATTATGACACAATTAAGGTAAGTATAAAGTAGATTTTATTGCTCAGCCTTAAAAATACATTTTAGCGCCCAAAAATCATTCTATCATGTCATACCAAATGTGGTTTTTTTCCTTTTCTTTGTTTTTTTTTTAAAATGACAAATAACTTCATTTATGGAATCTTCATTCATTTTCACTTATTTTAATATGAGATACACACATAAAGTGGTGAACAGGGAATTTATTCGGTACAATAACTTTTACACACGGACCTCCCCCACCCGCAAATATGTAAATGTCTGCATCGTCGGGACAGTAGAGAACGTTTTGGAAATAACGTGATGTGGGTGGAAAGAGTTAGTATGTGATCGATTTGGTTTTCTGTGGTTTTATCTGCAGACCCCTAAGTAGCTTTATGGATGTTTTTATGTTGGAAAATTGTCCCTCCAATGGTCATCATGTTTTCTTCACAGAAACTGTGCAGTCTTTCTCCATTTTCATTCATTTCTTCAATTCCTTCTCTTCTCATGATTCTTCTTCTATCTTTTTTTCCCTCACCTACTTTTGCATTGAAGTCGCCCAAGATGAGTAGCATATCATGCTTGGGTATTGTTTGAAGCCACTGACAGCAATTATTGAGGAAAGACTGGCGATGGTTGGGACATGTGCTCCGAATGACTGACAACTCACTACCAAAAATAGCACTAAGATGGACACCAAAGGGGAACAGAAGTAAGGGTAGACAAAAAGAAACATGGAGAAGAACAACAGAAAGGATGTTGAGCAACAGAGGGCTCACCTGGGCAAGAGCAGATAAAAAGGCAAAGGACAGGCATTTGTGGAAAACCTTTGTGGAAGCCCCATGTGCCCTGGGCACTTAAGGTTCAGAGAGAGAGAGAGAGAGATCCACATCGTTTTTATTATTTTTTTTTTCCTGGTGAGAAGAATTTACAAGACAAATGGACAGAGTATATTAAAAATACAAATACAGAACATGTCCGCATACATGTGTATTTGTGCTGTGACAAAGCTGTGGTGGAAACATTTAACTATAAGCTTTTTTGTATAAACAATAACTCAATAACTGAATATGAAACTGTATATCTTCTTAATGAAACAGGCTGTGGTGTGATATGGGCCAGAGGCACCCCAATCAATCTAGTATGTAAATGGGTGCTAGACTCTTCCTGGCAATGGGAAAAAAAAGCATGGTGTGATACTGATGACATCATACTCTAATGTACATGTATTAACAAGTTAACAGAAATATGTACACTTAACACCACATAGCCCTGAATGTCTCAATGGCACAACAAAGGCTACCTTTTACATCACTGAAACAGAATTGAAAACTTCTTTTCCTTAAACAAAACTTTATGTTTTCAGTTGTAGCTTCTTCTGACAAAGATGTTCAATCACTGTATTCAACTTCTCTTTTAAATGCATATCTTGATTATAAAGAGCTTTGAAGTTCAGGTTTGAGTTTTTTTTTTCCCTTAACATTTCCACAAGTACCTTAAACCTACCATATTACTGGCCAATCTACTACTTCTTTATCATTTGCTCAAATATTGATACCAGTCTTTATCACAAATGCAGCAGCTCATCTCTGGTTGTCAGGACTGTCATACAGCTTTTCTTGTAGAGTGTTGAGATCTGGCCAAGTCCTGAGCTTGAGTGGGTTGTGAGCTGGTTATCTCTAAGAATATAGAGTGCTGCTTTATTTCTTTGTGACTGAATGCAAAGGGTTGCTGCAGAATGCTGAGTCAATTTTCAGTTGTGGTAAAAAGGGTGTCTCAGTTTGTAATAGCCAATCTTAGGAGATTATAGTTTGGTTGTTTACTGGAAGTGCATTTTTGGATTTGGATGTTGTTTTATCCATTTCTCTTTGTATATGGTTTTCTGTCTGTTATTTGTTTCTTTGTTATGATCAGCTTCTATTGATCCACTGCATGCTTCCTCCCTCTTTGGATAGTTAGTCTATCTCTTCATTTTCCTGAATGTTACTGTGGGCAGGTATCCAGAGTATGACCACATTTTAAAAGTCAGTGCTCACTAATGTTAAAGTACCTGTCAAGACGTCCAGATGTTCATT
Source organism: Achatina immaculata (assembly GCA_009760885.1). Classification (NCBI taxonomy): domain Eukaryota; kingdom Metazoa; phylum Mollusca; class Gastropoda; order Stylommatophora; family Achatinidae; genus Lissachatina; species Lissachatina immaculata. The sequence continues at coordinate 18,814,382 of CM019718.1, read as the reverse complement.
CCTTTAGTGTTGTAGTGAGTGTATGACAGACAGTAAAGAAACTAAAATCTGAAATAGCACTCAAAATGGACACATTCAGTACTAACAAACACTCCATGACACACTAAGTGATTAAGGACTTTATCTGTTATACAAAATTCTAGCTACAACTATACCAATGTATACAGACCCTTCTGATGGATACAAATAGCCAGATTCAAATACTAACAGACAGCTTTGAAGAGAACTGAATTGGTGGGAAAATTTAAATATTAAGATATTTATCAAAATGTACAGAAAATTATGGGTAGATGATGTTCAAGAAGTCCTCCGCTGAATATCATCATCAGTGAGCATCACACACCTGGCTCAGCATATTACAATCTGCATCTCTCCAACATTTCATGTGGAGAGAAAAAGTAAAGTATCAAAATTTATTTGTTAATTTGCAACTATGACCCTCTGAAGGTTGTTTCATAATTTCTTTAACAGGGAGAGTTGTTAAAGTTTACAGAATGCAAAAGTGGCTAATTAGCAAGATACCATACCATTAGTTGTACATTATGGTGCAGCAAACCAGTCATGCAGGTTAATATGGTTGTCATTATCAAAGTAATATAAAAATTACAGTGACATTTTCATATAAATGTGCACTAGTTCATTCTATGTGTATGAAAAGATGACACATGTCTGTGGCATTTTAATAACAGAAAAAAACTCAAACAATGATATTCCAATGAACAATGCCAAGAACTGTGGTGTTTAAAAAAAGAACAGCAACTGAAAAAGTAAAAGCCATCCAGAATATGAGTTTCAACTGCTTAAAATTTTCTACAACCTGAAAGAAAACCTAACAACTGGAGGCAAAAAACCAAAGTGGAAACACCGTTATGTAATGCAGTGTGGGGTGTACAGAATTTTGATCTGGGCAGCCCTTGCCTGAATAAAGAGAAGTCGTCTCAGTAAATATATCGAATTTGGCACCTAACATTATCTGTATTCAGAATTAAGGCACTATTTATATAAATACAAATTAGTAATTTGCAACACTATTTTGATATACAGCAAAATTCTTCAGTGCTGCTTTCTTACATTATTCTAAATTATGCAGATCTGCAGATTACTCCACATCACAAACAATGCATATTCTTTCTACGGTTTATATCAGTTCTGTGCACTGTGCTGAGATCCCTCTTTACTGGAGACTTGATGGTTATGATCTTGTCCATTGTGCAGTACAACTTTTTAACATTGTAACATTTTTTTCCCTAGTGTCATGAAAGCAGCTTACCACAGGTAAATATAAAATTTATTAAAATGTACTCAGCAATATAATACATTTATCTTTTATATAATTCTTGTAAAAAAATTAAATTTTTGCATGATAAATTAAAAATGGCTCTATTTTAAAGAAATTAAAAGTCACAGCAAATCTCCTAATATTTCAACCTGGAATGAACTTGATTTTTTTATTAAGATTGTGAGTGACAAAATGTAGATGTTGCTGGCAGAAAGTTTCCATTTCATTTCATCTAGAACTGCTACCTGGAATTTAACTCTTTCCACTCGCGAGAGCCCCATAAGGGCCTTTGCGGTTTAGCAATGGCACCCTGCAGAGCCCTATGTGACACCGGAGTTTCTTTCGTAGAAAACATGATGTTACTTTTCATTTAACCAGTTAGAACTCTTCTGGATTTAAAGTTAAGCTAGTGTTTTAAGCATGGTGGATAAAGACGCCATTTTTGAAACATAGATAGAGGGTAAAATTCAAGTTTATTTCGAGATTGAGTGGTAAAATGGTCACACCGACCAACTAGATCTAGCTTACTATATGTGTTTCTAGTAGCTGTAGATCTGTTAGATTTATTGGATGTCACAAAAGTCCATAAATATTAATTTTTCCATGTTGAAATTTGAATGACTACGTATTCTATATTGGATTATGACACAGCTAAGGTAAGTATAAAGTAGATTTTATTGTTCAGCCCTAAAATTTTTTAGCGCCAAAAAATCGATCCATTGTTTCACACCAGTTTTTTTCTTTTCTTTGTTTTTTTTTTAATGTTAAATAACTTCATTTATGGAATCTTCATTCATTTCCGCTTATTTTAATGTGTGATACACACGTGTTGATCATGGAATTAATTTGGTACAATAACTTTTACACAGGGACCCCTTCTCCAAAATGTCAGCGCCCTTCTCCAAAATGTCCGCGCCGTAAGAAATAAGGAACATTTTGGAAGTAATGTGGGTGCAAAGAGTTAAAGGGAAAATGGAGAGTAACAAGAATGCACTAAATTAAAAATAAAATAGTTGTAGACTTAAGTCACTTTAATGCCTCAGCTTGAATGAAACTCAAATATAGTGACTTGGACTTACTTGCTACCTAACACTTCTAGCTTATTATACAACTTTATCACAGGCTGGTGTTAATATGTTTCGAAGGCATTATTCCCATGTGTACCATTTAAAATATTTAATTTCAATCTGCAGTCTGTTTAGTTTTGCCACATGGCAAGTCATTCATGGCATGTCTCAAGTCAAGTTCCAAGTTACTTCCTTCAAGTTTCAAGTTCTTGCAAGCAGCATTAAGTTAAATCTCAGTCAAGTCTCAAGTAGTGTAAAATAAATAAAAATAACACTATTTTATTCCTCATTTTCTATCTCAGCTGTACACATTTTTGTATGTTAAACACTAATAACATTTATTAGGAATGCAGTCTTCAGTGTACCATTAGCGTCCATCAGACTTGCTTTATATTTTGACTTACTTTGTCAGTTACTTCTATGAGCACATTTCCTAAAATTTCTTGTTTTGAAAACTGTTACACATTATTGCTCTAAATCTCAAACTATCTTTCTCTCTCTATGACACATTTGTTATAAACAGACATAGCAGTGAAATATTAGAGGTTAGTGATATAAATCCTTTAGCTTACTGGTACTTGTCTGCATCACATGTTCTATATACCTCTCTTGCTATTACTTTGTCTACAGTAAACAGATTTATTAAATGATTATTGGATGTGTGTGTTGTAAAAACTCAACAGATTACACTGGCCAACACACATTTTGGTGCCTCAAATTTTAGACCTGTTTCTGGGTACATTTGACCTGCTGATTCCAAAAATTGCATAAGTTTTCCCCCATCAGCTCCAGTTTTTGAGATACAGAACATATGCCATATACCACTCTTCACTCTGCTTGCCTATAACAAATAAGGATATTTTGATGTCAGTCAGTCAGTCATTTGCACGTCCCTTGCAGAACTTTGCCTCCTTAACAGTTCTCCTGTTGGCCTCTCGGTTGTAAGCAAGATGTCCTACTGCTGATGCATCCATTTGCTGATTATCAACGATGTCTTGCAGATATCTTCACCTTGGTCTTCCTCTCTTTCTTTTTCCCATTATATACCCTTCCAAGATGGTCTTCTCTAGATTTTGATGTAGTGTTTAAATTAATATCTTTTAAGCATGAAGGATAAATTAATATCTCTTAAGCATGAAGGAAACATCAAAAATTTTTAAAATGTGTTTCATTCATTCCTTTGCATGTCCCTTGCGGAACTTTGCCTCCCAAACAGCACTCCTGTAGGCCTCTCGGTTGTGAGCAAGATGGCCTGCTGCTGCTGCATCCATTTCCAGATCATCAACGATGTCTTGCAGCCATCTTCGTTTCGGTCTTCCTCTTTTTCTTTTTCCCATTATGTATCCTTCCAATACGGTCTTCTCTAAATTATCATGACGTTTAATGTGGCCAAAATATTTAAGTTTTCTCTCTTTAATCCTCTTTACTAGCCAGCCTTCTTCAATATTAAGCTCTTGTAGTATAGATATATTTGTTCTTTTTTGTGTCCACGATATTTGGAGAACTCTTCTATAGCATTTACATTCAAAGGCATTTATGTGCTTCTCAGCTGTTTTGTTAAGTGTCCAGGTCTCACAGGCATATGTTGCGATGGGAAAGATGCATGCCCTTAAAAATCTTATTTTTGTGGTTCTGTCTGCTCCTCTCCACAGATTCTTTATTTGTTTTACTTTCTGAAGAGCAATAGATGTCCTCCTTTTAATTTCCCTCATTGTATCTCCATTATTAGTTAGTAGTGATCCAAGATATTCAAAACTCTCCACTTCTTCCAGTTTTTCCTCACTGATACATATTTCAGTTGCCTTGTTTGTTTTGTCAGTTGTCATCACTTTAGTTTTCTTTGCATTAAGATAGAGGTTCTGCTCTTTGCTGTTCTTGCGGACTGACATAATTAGTTTTTCCATTCCTTCTTGTGTTGTGGACAGCAATACTGTGTCATCAGCATATCTAATCTCTGGTATTTCATAACCTCCAACTGTTATGGCATCGTAATATTCTTTGTCTACATCTTCTCTAACATTCCTCATTATATTTTCAGTATACAAGTTAAATAAGTAGGGTGACAATATGCACCCCTGACGGACCCCTTGTTTTATGTCAAACCAAGTTGTTGTTTCACCATTTATTCTTACTGCTGCTTGTTGGTCTAAATACAGCAGTGATGTTAATTGTATCAAATGTGTTGGAAATCCCATTTTTTCCATTATTTCCCAAAGTTTCTGGTGTTGTACACAATCAAATGCCTTTGAGTAGTCTATAAAGGATAAATATAGATTCACGTTAAACTCCCTGCATTTCTCTATTATTAATCTTAGATTGAATATATGATCTCTTGATCCTCTTCCTTGCCTGAAGCCAGCTTGGACCATATTGACTTCTTCTTCTATTTTCTTTCGAAGTCTACCCATTATGATTTTTAACAGAATTTTACTGGCATGACTAATCAGGGCAACAGTTCTGTAGTTGGTGCATAATTTCAGGTTACCCTTTTTTGGCAGTGGTATGAATACAGTTCTTTTCCATTCTTTTGGCCAAATACCTGAATGCCATATCTTTTTACATAGTGCATGATAGATTGTTGCACACTCCTTTCCTCCTGCTTTAATAAATTCAGCGGTTATCTCATCACATCCTGGTGATTTACCATTTTTCAGACTCTTTATTGCCCATAAAACTTCTTCCATTGTCGGCTCGGGTTCTTTCTCCTCCAATAATAATTCACACTGTTGATTTCTGCTTCCACAGTCGGTTGTTTCATACATTCTTTTGCAATATTCCTTCCATCTTTCCAGAATTTCCTCTGTCTCTGTCAGGGTATTCCCCATCTCATCACAAATTACATTTAGCTTAGGTGTGACATTTCTCGTCAATGTCTTCATTTCTTTAAACATTTCACTATCTCTTCCACACCTCTGATGTTCTTCTATTCTTTCACAACAATCTTGTATGTATTGTTTTTTGTCTTTTCTTATGTTTCTTCGTACTTCTTTTGTTAAAGTTTTATATTTATCTTTGTTGTTGTTTGTCACTCTCCATTGCGTCTTCATTTCTCTACATTGTTTTATCAGTTCTAGTGTACCTGCTGTGATCCATCTATTCTTTTGTGTTTTCTTTACTGGAACCATGTCTTTAGCTGTTGTTACTAAGATATCTTTGGCCTGCGTAGCCAATTCATCTGGTGTCATCTCTTCCTGTACAGCCATCAGGATTTCGAAACGGTTCTTCACTTCTATACCGTATTGTTCTGGTATATTTGTAAGGTCAAAGCGGAGTGGTCTTGATCCCATAACTATCTTTTTTATCTTTATCTTCATGTCTGCTATTAATAACTCATGGTCCGTGTCACAATAAGCACTTGGTAAAGTTTTTGCTGATGTTATGCTTGACCTCCACCTTCTCTGCACTAAAATGTAAAATGTGTACTACATGAAAATATACTTATTTCATACCAAAAGCACAAGTTTATGATATAAACTTTCCACTTCTTCGACACACAAGAAGATACTTTTGTAAGACTTCCAAGTTTTGGATCTGCCAGGAAAATCTCACATAAGATTCCAACAATAGTCTGCCATCATGTGTGCATTCCATCTTCCTTGGGATTAGGCTTACATTATTTTTATGTTTTGGTGAAATCTTTCACCTTGCTCTTTGCTTAAGTCACCAAGGTTCTCTGGAAAGCAATCTAAATGACTGTGCAGATAATGGATTTTAACACCCATGTTACAGCCAAGCCTGTAGAAATGAAAGAGCATATCCTCTACTAATTGTGTGTAGTTGTCTGCCTTCTTGTTGCCAAGAAAGCTTTTCACGACAAGAATAAATGAAGACCAGGCACATGATTCGATTTCATTCATTGATGCTATGAAATGTGGGTCATTTATAACTTGTCTGATCTGTGAACCATAAAAAATTCATGCCTTCAGTTTTTCCATGGTAAGTCAGGGTAACTTATGCACTATGTATTCAATGCAGGCATGAACCATATTTATTCAAAGCCTTTACATATTGTTTCATCAGACCTAGCTTTATATGTAGTGGTGGCAGAATGATTCTATCTCATGCTACCAAAGGCCCTCCTCCCACCATACATTCTATCGAAGAACAATCTTTTCTTGCTTAATGTTCATGTTAGGCTCTACTATCCCAAAGGTATAAAAAGCAAGGATACTTTGTGTAGCCACTTTGTTGACTAAGAAGAAGTAACTATCTTCAGGTCTACACAAAGCACTCACTGATGTTCTTTGTAATTTATCTTTTCCAATACTAAAGAGATGGCTCTGTACTCTTCTTTCATCCTGGTGGAATGACTGATTGGAATAGAACCATATTTGTTGCCATTATTTAAAAGAACACATTTCAAACTTATGTTTTGAACCCTCGATGAAATGATGTTACTCACTTGGTTTATGTTCTGAAAGACCAATTTTCTTCACAAGGTTTCTGATGTCACTGCAGAATACAAAGTTGTTGTCTTTGGTAAAGAATGGCAGCAAATCCTTTTCTCTCCTTTGATAAAATGTAATTTTTGTTCCAGGATGAAGTACATTCTTTTCCTTTAGTCTAGAGACAAGCAAATTCCTTGGAATTCTCAGTGGAAAGATTTCAGTCCCTGATCAGATCACTCAGTTCATTCTGATCAAAATGATCGCTATGTGAAGTTTTGTTTGGAATTCAGTGTTGCTGTCCCCAATTTCTTTAGCTTGTGCAATATCAGACATGCAAGACTCATCCTCAGAGAGCTGTGGTAGTTCAAGAAAATGTGAAACGGGTACATGATCCAAGTGTGGAACAGGCCTCCTGGCTGAAGGTAGATCAGAGTAAGACCACCTGTCACAATTATTTTGATTGACGCCTATAGTATCAACAATGCAAAAATAACAGTCATCGAAGTGGTTTTTCGGTTCCCTCCACATCATCATTGGTACTCCAAATTTCAGGCAGTTTCTCTTTCCATTTGTCCACTGGTGCAAATGGTCTGTACAAGTTTTGCATATAATATGAGGAGCCCATGGCTTATCATGACACTAAAATAACCCACATATGCTCTTTTTACAAACTCAGAAATAGGTTTCCTCTCTGCTTTCAGTATGCACTCCCTGCAAATATAGCAAAATATATCGGGATGATTCCAGCAGCTCCATCTTGAAGTAGCCATAACCTCCACAGTGTCAGATTTGCAAAAATGAAATGACATGAATGGGAATATACACACACCCCCTTCCTATATGATCATAACTATTATACAGTGCAACTGTTTTAAACAGATCAGCTTGAGAAACCTTTGAAATACAAATAGTTTATGAAAACCATGATTTACCATCTTAATTTTTTGCACATAATTATGTAATTATACAGGACAAAAGCAATTTTGTCATTTGCGCTATATATATTTTTATGCCAGTGTGCATTATAGGAAAGGAGGTAGATAAACAGTTTTGAAACAAAGGTCACTGTACACAAAAAAAATGTGGGTAAATTAAATACATAAGTTTCCCGTTCAAATAAGACATCTTGTTATGACATCCCAATTCTGCAGAAGAAATCTGTTAAAGAGTGGACTAAAATTTTATAAACTCAACTGTATCCAAAAAATAGAGCTGATGCAGTCTATCCAATGCAATTTTCTGAATCAGTGCTCCAAATAACCAAGGCACCAAGAAAAAATTTTTTTTGTTGGGCTGTGTTAGAGTTTCAAATTAGATATGTCCACCAGCACATAAGGCAACTGAAGCATGCACTGTCTTTCTAATACCACACTACAGAAAGTAATTGTAGCCGTCAACTCAATTGACTATAAAATGTCAAGCTGTAGGTCAAGTTCAACTCTCTGTTCTTCATCTTCAAAATGAAGCCAAGTCAAATCTTAAAAGTCACTCGAGTCAGACTCATCTTCTTCTGCATTCATTTATGCTCTGCTTTCTAAACAGGGAGTTGGTGCTGAAGTTGGAGGTACCCAGTCAGAAGGCACATCACAAAAATCAGGGTACTACACATTACAGCTGAATGTGTAAGAAGAAGAGAAGAAGTAAACAGGGACCCAGGTTGCCTCCATAAGTCCTGCTGTCAGAATTAGGTCTTCGTAAGAGCCACAGAATTTCTCCTCCGTGCTTTTTCGGGGCCATACCTGGGCTCTGAGGTCTCTGTATATACTGTGGGTCTGTAGTATGGGAACTGTCTTGGCACATGCACTGGGGTGTTAGCATAGCCTTTATCTTGTGGAGATGGGCATTTAGTCTGCAGTGTCCAGTTTGTAGCCTGAAGATTGTGGTTTACTGTTGTTTGTTTATGGGGTCCTGTGGGTATCTGCTGTTTGTCCTCTACATCCAAGTGTTTTGGTATTTCCTTTTAACTAGTGTTCACTTCTTTCTGTGATATTTTGTGTCTGAATTGTTCTTTCTTTGCTAGCCTATCAGCTGTTTCATTCCCTGTAAAGCCACAGTGTGCAAGGATTCACTGTAGTGCTATCCTGTTTGTCATGGAGAGTTTTTAGTTTCTCCATTATATCCCTTGTTATATCCCTCGTGGTCCTTTTCTTCATCTTCTTCTAAGGGCTGTCTGGTTGTCACATAAGGTTATTTATGTGTCTTTTGGTTGTTGTTCCTCTAGAGTCTTTGCAGTCTTCAGGATGGCCATTAGTTCTTCTCTGAAGTTTGTAGATAGTTCTCCCACAGCAAATGACTTCTCTATTTCTGTGGTTTCTTGTGTTAAGATAAGCATTCCTGGTCTTCCTATTTTTACTGCCTCCTCTTAGAACTTGTCTGTGTATGTGTCCAGTGTATTCTAAGGTACTGTGTGTCTAAGTGTTCTAGCTTTTAGAGTGAGGGAGTTGTCCATGTTTTTTTCTCTCAATTCCAGGTATCTGGCAGTTTATGGAGTATGTGGGTGTGTCTTAAGTGTATCGACACAGAGTGTCTAAGTATTCCCACTCTTCAGGATTTTTGGATATATATTGTTGGTTTTTGGTTGGCCAGTTGGTCTACTCTGTTTACTCCTGGATCCCTGATGTGCAGAGTCATCTTCAGTAGGTTTGGGTAGGCCCCTTCAAGGCTTGGGGCCCTGGCTCTGCCTATTCCTGGTGATGATCCACAGCGGCAGCTTCACTCTGTGTAACAAATTTGAGCATACTCATTAACTCTACAATGTGTAAATGTTTCATATCTTCGCCAGCTAGGCTGACACATTTCGTTTCTAGAGGGGGAAGTTTATGGAGTCTTCCTATCCATTTGCTTGATCACCCATCCACTGCTCACAAGACATCAGAGGTTTTTAGAGTGTCCTTCTATGCTTTGTCTGACCGAGGTGTGCCCTCCGAGCTGATCTTGATGGGGATCGGGACTTCTCCATCTGTTGGTGGGCCCTGCATCGACCGCATCTAATGGAGAACCTACTCTGTTAGATGTTCCTGTAGAGTTACCTCACCCATGTGGACTTTACAGTAAAATACCGTGGCCACAAGGTTGCTGACATGGAAGAATATGACACCTCCCACTGCCATTGCCGTCCTTGGAGTGGATCGCAGCACATGCTACCGATCCACATAAACAAACACATGAAGCACAAAGCAGGGCTAATCCATGTCAGAAATATCTGCTAGCTTGAAAATGAAATAGCACAGATATTTTTGCACCCTCACTCTCACCTGCCAACTTAACCAAAAGTCTGAGTTGTGTTCAAGTCCAAGCTGATCGATTCAAGTCTATATATCTGTCTTATGGTAGACAGAAGTTATGTAATAAGTTGTTGACTTTATACAGAGAGAGAGAGAGAGAGGCAAAAGTAGGAAAGGTGTGTATAGCACTTATCACAGTGCTGAGATATGCACTGCCTAACAGAAGGATGTAGATAATTAGTCCTTGAGATGTCATGACCACACTTGTATTTTCATATGTGTCTTGTGGAGGAATAAAGAAAGAGAGACAATTTAGTGTTGTTGAGTGATAATCTAAGGCTGGATAAGTGTTACAACTTTCAAAACTTAGGAGGGGTGTCAATGTGGTCCAGTCTGGAGCTACTAATACAAGACTAAAAAAAAAGGTAATATAATGTGTCTTAATTTTGTAAAAGGGTCCAAAAACTTGGGACAAATATGTCCTCTTCTGATCACTTCATATTAAGCATTAAAGTCCTTTCAAAGAATAACAGTTTCAAGTAAACCACTGTCTTCAAGCATCAGCCTTGAAAGCTATTAAATGTGAACAAATGGAACATATAACTGCCAAATAGTGTGCTGATTATATGAAAATGGTGACTGACTGACTTTAACTATCCCACCCGTGCCAGCCCCAAAAGGTCTGTTCTGGTATTTGCTGTCCCAATACTCCAGCCCTACAAGGCTTCGGAATTTGGTATTCATTGAAAACTCGATGTAACTTTTCATTTAACCAGTCAGAGCTCTTCTGAATCCAAAGCTTAACTAGTGTTTTTCTGCCATGCCTGATAAAGGGAGCCATCTTGAATATCACGATCAGAGTGTAATATTCAAGTTTTTTTCTGTATCACGTGGTAGATTGGTCACAGTGACCGATTAGACCTATCTTACTATATGTGTTTCTCATAGCTGTAGACCTGTTAGATTTATTGGATGTCAAAAACATCCATAAATATTGATGTTTCTGTGTTGAACTACATATTTCACATTGGATTATGACACAATTAAGGTAAGTATAACGTAGATTTTATTACTCAACTTTCAAAAAAGTTTTTTAGCACCCAAAAATCGTTTCATACCAGTTGTGTTTTTTTTCCTTTTCTTTGTTTTCTTAAAATTGGAAATAATGAGGGTGGAAAGAGTTAAATTGCATGGCAATCCTGTTTATCCTGAAAATCTCAAAGGTCATATTGCAGCTGACTGCCACATATTTTGTTACATTTGAAGCATATAGCAAGCCCTGTTATGGCCCCACTATTACATTACAAAAGGCTCTTCAAATAAAAGGGGTTGAAATGAAAAATGCTCAACGTTATCTGCTGATTAAAAAAAATATACTGCTGCAGTAATACAAACAACAATAAAATGACAGCTGAAAGTAACAGCACAAAAAGATATGTATTAGCATGTGCACATAACTTGGCTTTTGTTTAATAAAGAATAACAAATGATAGGGTCTGCAACTGCTCACCAGATTCCAGCTGTATGATCAGTTTGGAAAAAAGCAACTCCAATTGCTGTAATTCTCATTACAGAACAAAATTTTTAAAAAAAAAAGATGTAAAGACTGACTGTCAAAATATGGTTCACTGCTTGTACGCCTTTCTCCATTCTGAGGGACTAAAAAGCACTTGATTACCGCCGCGCTAGCATTAACTTAAATTTCTGTTTATTTAAATTTGTAATTTTAATACAATCAGTATTTCCAAACTGAAAAAAAAAACACATAGCACAGTATTACAGTTTGTCCTTTCACGTGTATTTCTGATAAGTAATGTGGCAAATATACTGTGATTTTGATTTCTGTTTTTACCTCCAACAATGCCATCATAACTTCTGCTTAGAAGACTGGTCACCAGTTCACAAACTGGACTTCATCTATGAAACTGTGTAATATTTATCCATTACTTTTTAATAACAATTGTTGTATTCTTATTTCTAGTTTTGTTTCTGGCTTTTTTTTTTCTAAGCAGAGCTATTGCATAAAACATTTCTTGTGTTTAGTGCTGGTGCACACAGCTTTGAAATATTATTGATACACAAATGCTAATAATGTGTGACCAACAGGTCTTTAATTACACTGGTTTAAATTGTTCTACTGACTGAATGAACTTACAGAAAGACAACAGCGATGTTGATTACAAGCCAGTCTTCAAAGTATTGGAGAACTAATACCCTACTAAGCAATATTGGTCATATATATGCAGGAAACTCTACCGTAGAGAGCGGAACAACAACACAACTCCTTCAGATCATCAGAGGAAGTACTCCCCCCCTCAGACAAGTGTTTCGCCCATTTAAACTCCTGACACTTTAAGGGGGGTTGGCCCCTCTGGGTCATGACTCCCAGAGGTCTTGTGAGTTGTTGCTTTTTTTTTTTTTGGATTGAACCCATGATCTTCCAGTTGCCACTGCACTTTTTTTTAAAGTGCATCTTTAGTGATTTAGCTACGGAGGACTGGTATTGGTTGTTACACCCCCCCCCCCCAGAGTATGATTAATAAAGACCCATAATTTCTATAATTTACAGAAAATCTGTTATACTGCCCAAGTTTTCTCAATGTTTACTACCTTCACCATAAATAAATCTGTAGCTTTGTTCTTTAAAGATTGCCTTAATTTAATAACAATAAAATTATACACCATCTTCAACACTTTTCTATTTTATATCTGTAATTCTAAGCACTCTTTATTAGCACATGATGCTGCCAATATTTGTATGACCTGCTTACACCCACAAGCAAAATAAAACTGAGTATTGCTCTATTTCTCAACCATCATCATTCTGGTGTCACTGAATGCTGTTGATGTGGATGATGTGATGACTGGTGCTGAGACGGATGCTGCTGATGTGGGGTCTGGGAGGTATGCTGTAGGTGATGATGCTGCTGTTGTTGCTGCTGACTCAGATGTTCACCAGATGAACTGTGTGCATCTAGCATCTCTGTAAGCAGATCACAGAATGTGACAGAGCCCTCCAGCTTCAGTCGTTGGAAGTAAGCAATGCCACGTTCTCCTGCCTGCCGAATGTGGATCAGCAGAAGCAGTATTGATGGTGCATGTCTTGAATTACCATAACCTTGATGACGACCTGCAACCTCCATGAATACATCCAAGATGATCTGCCTCATTTCTTGAATTTTCACAAAACTGTCCAAACGACGGACCTCTTGAGGTAAAAAAAAAAAAATTAATATTATTTTTCTGAATATTTAGACAGATAAATATACAGATAAATTGGAATGCAGATGATACTGATTTAGTTCCTAGAACAGTGCACAAGACATCTCAGAAAAGCAGAACAGAAAGTAGACTTAACAATCAATAAACATATACAGAATATATGGCCATGTCAAGAAACAACAAAGGTGGGAACCTAATAGCTGGAAGTAAACAATATGAAAATCAGAAGGCAAGTGTTTTAAATATCTAGGAATAGTTTTAAATTCCTGCTGCACTGTAAAAGAGGAAATAAAAAGCCTGAATACAGATAGGAAATAAAAATCTAATTTGATCCACAACATCTATAAAAATAAAAAATATTCTGAGAAACCAAGATGGCCATATATGAAATCCCTATGTTACCATTAGTCCTGTATGGCTCGTAAATGTGGAGTTGAAAAACAGCTTCAAAGTTTTGAGAACTGAATATTCAAACCAGAATTTTTGGCTCCATAACAGAATATAACAATGGAGTCCAAAGAGTCAAAACCAACACTACTAATCTTCACTAATTAATTAAAGCTATTTGATATAAAGGCAGGGGCATGCAGAAAGAATAGAAAAGAGTTATCAGACTAAACTCATATACAGTACATGGAAGAAACAAAACCAAGGGGCAGACCAAAGCAAAGATAAAAAGACAACACAAACAAGGACCTAAAAGAACCTGAAGTAAATAACTGAAGACAGAAACCCAAGAATATATAAATGAAGGCAGGTTGTATCTGCAACAATGAGCCTTAAACGCTTGGAATGCTGACAACAGAAAGATATTAGATATTATATTATATTTAGACCTTGCATGTTCACAGATCCTTTCTTTATGTGTCACATGATTATACTGAACTCACATAATTGAAACTATACTTAAGAAACATGGCTGAACATAATAAAATGTAATGCAAGAGAGATGAGATACACTTTGTAACAGAAAAATCTGTAAAGGACAATTAAAATACAAATTTTCATATTATTGATGACATGTAGGTGTGAAATGATGGTAAAAAATGATCATCATTTGATGCTTAACTAACAATGCCATGTAAAATAAAATCTTTCTGCCTTGTCCTCACAAAGGTGCATTAGGTGACTACTTTAAGTTAGATTCTTTGTCAAAGAGAAAAGCACTATCTTTCTTATTTTGCAGGCTATGATCAGGACAACTATTTAAATCCATCAAAATGTTGCTAATTAAAGGTTTCAGTCTTCATTCTCAAAACCTGGAGAATTATCTTCAAAACTAGATCTCTTCCACATCAGAAACCGAGGCATCCTTGTCTTCAAACAATAAATTATGCTCTGTACTGTCAATTTTGCTATACAATATTACTAGCACTACATTTCTTAAATGATTAAACAGTAATCTAACAACCTATGTCCAGTTTCACTGCATCCCATGATGTTTAATCGATTTACACATTTTCTAAAAAGTAGGCATCCTCCTTATTACTGTTGGTATAACTTCAAAATCTGATGAGTGTATCCAGTTGTTCTGTATCTCCTTTATGAATCTATTAAATGGTTTATTAACAGAAACATCAAATGGCTATAGCTTGTGCCAGTTGGTACACAAAATCATTGTGTAACAAACAGATGAAAACTATGAAGATCATTTATATAAACACAGACAAGCCTTGAAATTTCAGTTTTCAGGATATGAGGTGCATCCTGTGACAAATTTTGAGTAAATAAAGACTCCCTCGTTGGCCAGAAAATAATGTACATGTATTAAAATGCTTGGTTCACTAATAACATCAGGTGGAAAAAGGGACAGAATTTGCCAAGCCAAAGTGGCATTCAAGAAAATGAAAAACATTTTGTGCAATTCAACTCTACCACTTTCTTAGAGAAAGATAATCTCAGTATAGCATTTTATAACTTTCTTAGAGAAAGATCATCTCAGTATAGCATTTTATAACTTTCTTAGAGAAAGATAAATCTCAGTATAGCATTTTATAATTTTCTTAGAGAAAGATACTCTCAGTATAGCATTTTATAACTTTCTTACAGAAAGTGAATCAAGAACAATATGCTGATCAAAGCAAAAATCACCATTTTCAATTTTTTTTCAAAATATAAGCTGTAGTCCATAAAAAATGATAGGATGAAAAAAAAATCAACCCTAGCTGTGACTTGTAAAAAATGATTGGGATAAAATGAAGACATTTTTTTTTTCTGACAACTTGTCACCTTACTTATTTAACTTGTACACTGAAAATATAATGAAGAATGTTAGAGAAGATGTAGACAATGAATATTACGATGCCATAACAAATAGAGATATCAGAGATTAGATATGCTGATGACACAGTATTACTGTCCACAACACAAAAAGAAATGGAAAAACTAATTATGTCAGTCTGTAAGAACAGCGAAGAGCAAAACCTCTATCTTAATGGGAAGACAACTAACTTTATGACAACTGACAAAACAAGGCAGCTGAAATATGTATCAATGAGGAAAAACGAAGAAGCGGAGAGTTTTGAATACCTTGGATCACTACTAACTAATAATGGAGATACAATGAGGGAAATTAAAAGAAAGACATCTATCGCTCTTCAGAAAGTAAAACAACTTCTTCATTTGCGTCTACCACCAAGATTGCCCCATGATCCTGCTGAATTTACTCCTGTGGTCCTTGATTGATACACAAGAGATCCCTGAAAGGACCACATGAGGTTCAGAGTATTGCGGGGCTTGGGCCTGTATTCTCAGTGGGTCGCAGAAGCAGGATTGTGTGACACTGTGGTTTTCATTGCACCAGTTTAATCTAGAGCTGGACTTTCTCACTGGAAAACCTCGACGTGTTTTGGATACCTGTATATCCCTGCCAGGTGAGAGGTGGCAGCCCATCCAGTCCAGAGTTGGACTTTCTCACCAGAAAACTTTGATGTGTATTGGATATCCATATATCCCTGCCAGGTGAGAGGTGGTTGCCCATCTAGTCTAGCGTTGGACTTTCTCAACAGAAAACCTCAGCGTGATTAGGATACGAATATATCCCCATCAGGTGAGAGGTGGTTGCCTATCTAGACTGCACTGGTCCAGTGTCTCCGACTTCAGCGTTTTGTGGTCATGGTTGCTATCCTTCCTAGTTGTGACCAGGATGGAGCTTTTGTCCAGGAGGATGAATCCTCACCACTAGTGGGTTTCACCCCTGGGTTAAGCCGGTTTAGGCGTATTATCTCAGTATGGGTGCATTTAGGACATGTTCGACTCTAGAGCAGAGGTACCATGACATTAGTAGTCATCAAGTTTCATCCTGGGTTAAGCCGGTTTAGGCATATTTCACCAGGATGGGTGTATATCGGATGTGTCCGGCCTCTATAGCAGAGGTGCCGTAGTATGAGTAGCTTTCGTCGCGAGACTGCTGGACATACCGATTAGTCTTCACTTTAACCTTCACATCGCCTTTTCACAGTGGTGCTCGGCAACCCTATTCGCATTTTCTTCATTGGCAGGGAGGAGTTTCACCCCACACGCAGCAGATGAAGAATCTCACCAGCAGTGTCTTAGTTTAACCCCTGGGTTAAGCTTGTTCAGGCAATTTGGCCAGTATGAGTGCACAAAGGACGTGGCCAACCTCCAGAGCAGAGCTGCTGTGATTTGAGCAGTCCTGATCTCAAGACTACTGATTACTTCACTTAATCCTTTCTTTCACCTTCTCCAGTGGTGCAGCGCGGCAACCCCATTTACACCTTTCTTCACTGGCCGGAAAGAGCCCCACTTCACACATGGCAGCTGAAGAATCTCGCCAGCAGCGAGTTTTCCTTCTCTCAGATGAGCTAAACTCTTATCTACCTGAAGCGTCTGAAGATCTTTAATCTAAGAATAATACTTGAAGAACATATTGAAAAGCAGAAACCATTAATATTGAACTTCATAGATTTTAAAAAGGCATTTGATAACATACACAGAGATTCATTATGGAGAATTTTAAGTCTATATGGAATACCATCTAAAATTGTCAACATCACTCAGGACTTCTACGATGGATATGTTTGTGCAGTCAAGACAGAAGAAGGGATGAGTGAATGGTTCCAGATTGAAACAGGTGTGAAACAAGGATGCATACTGTCTCCTTGACGTTTTGGAATTACAATAGACTTCATAATGAAAAAATGCTGCACAGGTAACACAGGTATTGACTAGGTACATGGGGCCCAACTAGAAGATCTTGATTTTGCTGATGACATAACTCTTATCAGTAACAATGTGAATTCCATGCAAGAAAAACAGATAGCCTGTCTTCAATGGCTAGCAAAATAGGACTTGAAATTAACAAGGACAAAACAAAAATTATGAAAATTCCCCTTAATCAAAATGGAAAAATACATGTAGAAGGGACAGATATTGAAGAAGTCAATCAATTTGCATACCTTGGCAGCTACATAGACCAGGATGATGACACTAGAAAGGAAGTTAGGATCAGAATTGCAAAAGCAGCATCAATCTTCAATAATCTTGAGAACATATGGAATTCAAAAGTTATAAGTACAAAAACCAAGTTAAGACTATTCAATTCAAATGTAATATCCAACCTCATTTATGTATGTGAAAGCTGGAAAGCAACTAGAGAAATAGAAAAGAAATTAGACTCTTTTGAAAACAAATGCATAAGGAAAATACTCGGCATCAAGTGGAACGAATTCAAGAACAATGCAGAGATAAGACAGATGACTGAACAACAAGCAGTCTCATGGGTGATGAGGAAAAGGAGATGGACATATGTTGAACACTTGATGAGAAGAAATGATCAGAGAATCCCAAAACAAGCTGTCAAGTGGAACACAACAGGCCAAAGAAAAAGAGGCAGACCGCGTGAAACTCTGAAGAGGACATTGTTAAGAGAGGCCAAATTAACAGGCATAAAATCCTTTGATGAGGTTGAAAGACTCGCCGAAGACAGGAAAAAGTGGCAAACTACTCTGCGAGCCCTATGTGACATTTAACGGCACGGGAAGGATATAAAATAAGACAAGATAAGAAAGGAGCAAACTCCTCGTGTATCCATTCAGTGATATAAAAAAAATAACTCAAAATAGACACAAAAACATAAAATTAGCAGCTAAAATCACACAAGATGCTTTCACTACAGTTTCCAATAATGAACTAAATGACAAAGCGTATGGGTGGCCTGGACACTGGGGAAATGTATGCACAAGTGCATACTAACAACGTGCTGGCCGTTTGAATTCAAAGCAGCATGCAGATTCCGGGGCAAAATTTTCTTGAATTTTTCGTTCAGATTCCAAGTTGTTCAAGTTCTGGGGCTTTCAGATTCCAGGGGCCATACTGTACTTATAAACATTTTATATCCAAATATGTAACTGTTACATCTGAATCTCTATAACAATTGTAGAAAAACAGTCATTTGGGTGTTCCAAACAGAGTGTCATATTTCATCATCATTCAGTCTTAGCTGAATGGCAAAGATGCACTTCAAAGTGCAGTGCCAATTGGAAGATCAAGGGTTCAAATCCAGGATGGGAAGAAAAAAACAACTCTGACTTCTAGGAGACGTGACACAGAGGGACCCATCCTCCTTGGGAGTTTAATAGGGCCGAAAAGTGGGTATACTTCCTCTGATGATCTGAAGGAAGTTGTTGCACTCTCTACAGTAGAGAATTTCTTACATGCAGCCAAAATGTAAATAAGATTTGAATATTCAATACATCTCATATATATATATATATATATATTATATATATATATATATAGGCTATTTCAAAATTAACCTCCAAGTGGCTGGTAAGAAGTCAAAATAGAGAGAAAAAAAATGTAACACACAGAATTTACATGCATATAACTGCATTACTTTTGTATATATGCCACCTAAATTAGACACTTATTGCACCAGATTTTGCAATTCCTAATTAAGGAATGGTACTACCATTCCTTAATTTCTAGAGAAAACCGTCTTGGAAGGGTTCATAATGGGAAAAAGAAAGAGAGGAAGACCAAGGCGAAGATGGCTGCAAGACATCGTTGATGATCTGCAAATGGATGCATCAGCAGCAGGCCATCTTGCTCACAACCAAGAGGCCTACAGGAGTGCTATTAGGGAGGCAAAGTTCTGCAAGGGACATGCAAAATGAATGAATGAATGACTACCAATTCAGTTTATTCCATCTATGAGCTCCTCATTGATTTTGAAGCATTGGGTCACCAGTCATACTTACATCTTGCTGAGGAGATGGTAATTTCTTGATGTTGTATGTCAGAGTGGGGGGTGGGTGTGTGTATGCATGCATAGGGCTGAACTGTTTGAGTAAAGTCTTTGTGTGAGCCACAGTGTGGGGCCATGTGTTTAATGCAGGAGAACAACATGTGACATCACAGATGAGCATTCTGTGCATGTTATTTTGGATTGGCTTCTGACACTTATTCAACATTTCACAATAAATCTCTAAAGCCACTATGCTCCCTGATGCCATGAATTCCATCAACAAAATTTCCTTGTGGTCCCAGGACATCATAGTCAATATTTTTTTATTTCAATCTTCTAGGCAACATGGAATGTTAGAACTTTATTCCAGGCTGGAAAATTAGAAAATGTAAAGATGGAAATGGAAAAGATGAAGATCAACATATTAGGAATGAGTGAAGTTAGATGGATAGATGCAGGGATATATGCAGGAAACTCTCTACTGTAGAGAGCGGAACAACACAACTCCTTCAAATCATCAGAGGAAGTACCATCCCTCAGACAAGCGTTTCGGCCCTATTAAACTCCTGAAGATAAACTCTGATAAATATACAATAATATATTCAGGAAGTGAGAAACATGAATGAGGAGTAGGAATAATATTTGACAAACAAACAGCTAGGACAATTGTAGGATATTTGAACATCTTGGACCGAGTCCTGCTAGCCCAACTGAAAGGATGACCAATAAACATAAATATTATACAAGTGTACACTCCAACATCTGAAAGTTCTGAAGAAGATGTACAGATATTTCATAATGACATAGAGACAGCCCTAAAACACACAAAGTCACATGAAGTTACTATAGTCATGGGAGATTTTAATACCAAAGTTGGTAAAGGAAGAACTTCAGACATCGTTGGTGACTATGGACTGGGGGAGAGGAATGATAGAGGTAGTAAATTAATTGAATGGGCAAGAATACATAGCATGGTTGTAGGAAACACCTGGTTTAAACACCCTCGAAGACTGGCAACGTGGTGCTGCCCAGACAAAAAAACTTTTAACCAGATAGACTGCGTATTAATCAACAAACAATTCCGGAATGCATTACTGACAACAAAAACCATGACAGGAGCCGACTGCAATAATGACAATGACTCACTCTGTGAAAAAATTAGAATAAAAGCATGCACAAAAGTAAGAAACATCAAAATGAATATAGAACTCCTTAAAAATGACCAAGAACTGTGAGAACAATACAAAGTTATTATAACAAATAGATACAATGCTATAGCAAAGATAAATAGTATAGATGAACAATGGGCAATGTTAAGAGATTATATCCACCAAAAAAAGAAGCCCCTAAAAATAAATGGATGACAGATGACATCTTAGGACTGATGGACAAGAAGAGGAGTAGTAAAAATAATGAAGAAAAATATAGCAGGATAAATAAAGAAATAAGATGCAAATGCAGAGAAGCAAAGGAAGTGTGGTTAAATGAACAGTTCAGACATATAGAGGACTCTCATAATAAAGACAGCAAAAACATGTACAAATGAATTAGTGAACTCACAAGCAGGAAGACATACCACAGGATGCCTGAAATCAAAATAAGGTAAAATGTTAATGGGAAAAGAAGACATTGTGGACAGGTGGACAAAGTACACTGGTGAGCTATATGGAGGAGCAAGACCAGAACTGATACTGAAAACTATGCTGGACCACCAATACCTGAAGATGAAATCACAGATGCCATCAAACACATAAAGAAAGGAAAAGCGACTGGGCCTGATAATATAACAATAGAAGAAATAGAGGCACCAGAGGAGATGGGAATACAAATAATAACCAAGTTATGAATGACATTTACAACGGTGGTTATATGCCCAGTGACTTGTTTAAATCAACGTTTATAGCATTACCAAAGAAACCAGGTGCAAAGGAATGTGATGACCACCGGACTATCAGCCTCTCATGTCATATAACAAAGCTACTTCTGAGAATCATTATGAGAAGAACAAGGAAAAAGATAAAAATAGAAATAGCAGATGAACAGTTTGGGTTAGTTGAAGGAAAGGGAACACACAATAACAGAAAGTGCTTTAGAAGTACAGAAAGATCTCTACTTATGCTTCATTGATTAACCAAGGCATTCGACAAGGTGAAACAAATGAAATTATTAAAATGCTTGAAGACATCAATATAGACAGCAAAGATCTGAGGATTGTAAAACATCTATAATGGCAGCAAGAAGCAGCAATTTGAGTTGAAAACAGAACTGGAAAATATCAACCTATAAAACAAGAGATGCGACAAGGATGTGTACTATCTCCAGACCTTTTTTTCTCTGTACAGTGAGAATATTCTAAGAACGATCATCACAGAACCAGGCATAAAAATTGGAGGGTACAATATTAACAACCTTCAGTATGCTGACAACACAGCACTGATAGCTGAGAACCAACATGACCTGCAAAAAATCTCTTGGATAAAGTGGCCAAAGAAAGTGAACAAAAAGGCCTTACTTTAAACATCAAAAAGACAGAGACTATGGTTATATCTAAGAAACAGAATCCACCAACATAAAGTATAAAATTAAACGGAACTATTCTAAAGCAGGTGCAGAAATTCAAATATCTTGGAGCAGTAATAACTTCAGATGGGAAATGCAGAACAGAAATTAGGAACAGAATAGGCCAAGCAAAGACTGCATTTCAGAGAATGAGAAACATATTATCCAACACATCCTTATCAATGAATGTTAGAAAACAAGCCCTAAAATACTATATTGAACCTATATCTTGTTATACGGAAGTGAATGATGGACAATAGGCAAGTCTGCAGAAAAATCATTGGAAGCAGCAGAAATGTGGTTTATTAGAAGAATGTTGCAAATCCCCTGGACAGCAAAAATAACTAATGAAGAATGTATGAGAAGAGCTGGAGAGACCAAAAAAAATCTTGTCAAAAAGATAAGAGAGAGACAGCGTACTTTCATAGGACATGCAATGTGAAGAGGGGGCATTGAAAATATTATAACAACAGGAAAAATAGAAGGAAGAAGATCAAGAGGAAGACCAAGAGAAATGATACTGGACAGTCTGATAGGATGGTGTGAGAGGAGATCACCAACTGAGCTGATGGTCTGCATGAAGGATCATGTACTCTGGAGAAGTATAACAACCAACGCCAGTCGGTACGGACCCTGATGATGATGCTTATTTAGAGATTGAGTGTGCATACAGTGTTTGCCTGTTGCTTCATTTCTGCATTTACAGACTGAACCTATGTCTTGACCCTAGTCATAATTCTGTCAAGAAATTTTCTCCTCTCTTTCCTGTTGAGCAGAAGAAATGTCAAAGCTGAGCCCATTCTCTGAATTTTGTCAGTCAGCTGTTCACAGAACTTGTGATAATCCAATATCTCTGTGACAATTTGAAACATACTAATCCTCAAAATTAAAGGAAATTCATCAGAAATATCTGAAATAGTGAAATTGCATTTTTCACACTTGACTTGGGCAACTTTTTTATTGAGTTCATCCATCACAACTGAGTACTGCCTTTTTCTTCCCTCATCTGTGCACCCATTCTGAATTTCCTATACCAAAATCCCTCATGTCACTCATTTGAGGACTTAAGAAAAAAAGACTGGATATTATAAACAACACCCCAACCACCATGGATAGCACCTCTAACAGCAGGTTTTAACAACAAATTGTAATTTTCTTCTGCGCTGCTATCAGCGTTAGACATGGTGCTACATCAGCTGAAAGGAACACAGCCTCAAGACATTCGTCAGATTTTTCACTGGGTAAAATGAAAGAGCTAGAAGAAAAATGTGTGTGTGTGTGTGTGTGGGGGGGGGGAGAGGGGGAACTGCTGGAAATTTGGTAAAACTTGTTCAGACATTTAATTTGCTTTCTCAAGCATATAGGGAGGACTATATGAGATAGACTGTGTGCTATGAGTGGTTTAAGCATTTTAAAGTGGACAGAAAGTCATTAAGTGATGATCCTAGACCTGGACAACCTTTCACATCAACAGATGATGACCACGTTGAGAGATTTTGTGCTGTGATTCATGGGAAACATCATTTAACTGTTTGAGAAATTGCAGACAAATTGGACATCAGCATAGGATCTTGCCATCAAATTCTGACTGAAAAAATCAGTGCAAAATTTTGTGCCTCGTTTGTTTAGAGATGAGGAAAATATCTACTTGAGCAAAAAAAAGCACTGATGAATTGGTCAAAGATCAAGATGATGCTGATAGTGTTTTTTGATGGAAAAGGAACTGTCCATTATGAATTTACTGCATGGTCACATGGTAAACAAACAGTTGTAACAGGAAGTTTCAGCACGTCTAAGGGATGCTGTTCACAGGAAGAGGCCTGAAATGTTGGAAAACCAGACTTGGACATTGTGCAATGACAATGCTCCAGCTCACGTGTCGCTCCTCATTTGCAGTTATCTGGCAAAACACCAGACATCCATTGTGCCCTATCCATCCTGTTCTCTGGACTCAGTCCAGCCAGACTTTTTCCTGTTTCCAAAACTTAAAACCACTTTTGAAGAACATCGTTTCCAAACCACTGAGGAGATTCTGGAAAATACCATACAAGAACTGCTGACCATCACAGAAAATGAGTTCCAGGGAGCACTGCAACAGTGGCAGAAATGTTGGGAATTGCATACTGGCAGCAAAGGTTACAACTTCAAAAGGACAATGCTTAAATTTTGGTAAAATTAGCATTATATTAGCATTACATTATTTATAGCTTGATTTTGGTCTTTTACTGAACGGCCCTTGTAATGTTATCACCATACACATGACACAATCAATGATGACTCTCTCTGTCCAGTATGCAGAAAACAAACCACACCACAGACTTCATTGCTGGTGGAAATGACCATGTTTAGTCAGTTGTTGCTCATGAATAATTGAATGAAATGGATGTGGGTTAGCATTTAGTGAGATAACACTTCACAGGCTGCTACAGGAAGGAAATGCACTGTCTTGCTATGGCAACCAGTTTATTTTTACCATCCAAATGAAGGTTGAAATGTTGGAGATATGATCATTAGGAAAGCATAAGCATACAAATATCTAGGCACAACCTTCAACAGAAGCAACATAGTGAGGAAATTAAAAGCAAAGTACAGACAGGGATTAAAATATACTTTGCTTTGCAACACCTGTTAAAATCCAAAATCCTGTCCCAAAACACGAAAATAACAATCTACAAAACTATAATAAGACCAGCCGTTACGTACGGATCAGAAACGTGGAGTACAACAAAGAAAGAATAACAACAATTGTAGATCTTTGACAACAAGATCCTAAGAAGTATCTCTGGGCCCATAAAGGATACCGAGAGCAAAGAGCTAAAAAGAACACTGAACTGAACAGCTCATTTAAATACCAATGAATTAGAAATGTCTTGAAACTGAACAGACTATGCTGGTTGGGCCATGTAGAAAGAATTGAAGAGAACAGGCAAATGAAAATTATGTATGCACAAGTGATGAGGGAAACAAGACCAAGGATAGAGAATGGAAAGGTAGAGATGGGAAGGCAACACAGAAGAGGATATAAAAAAAATTGTTGTCACCAACTGGAGAGAGAAGATTAGGAATAGAGAGGAATGGAGGCAAACTTTATCTGCAGCAAAGTGCCTTAATGCCTCAGAAAACTGAAGAAGAAACAAAGTTGACTTTTTAAGTGCCCATGTGTGTGAGTATATATATATAGTGTGTGTGTGAGTGTGTGTTGTGTGTGGGTGGGTGGGGGGGTGTGGGTGGGCGCACGCACAAAGGCTGCCTTGATTTTCTGAACTCATGAAGACTGAGGATGAAAGCCAACCATTGGAAGTCCCCAGCCTCACAGCAGACCTCCCGCAACCTTAACACAAGATGCATATATGTAAGATCATTTAAACTGAAAAGCTAGCATAAACAAGGAAATGCATTAGATACATAAGGAATACAAGAGGTAAGATGGACAGGACAAAGCAGATGGAAATTAACAACACAAAGTACATTTTCTAATGGTCAGGCAAAGAAGATAATCATAAAAGAGGTGTTGTAATGATCAAGATGAAAGATACATCAAAAGCATTGCTGAAATAGACCCCTAATATGTGAAAGATTGCTATATGTCTATTATAGCATGCTTTACACCAACAGATGCAGGTGAAGAAAAATTAAAAGAAGAGTTTTACAACAGGTTTCAAACCACAGTAGAGACAATACCGAAACATGATTTGCTACTCATCTGTGACTTCAGTGCAAAAGTAGGAGAGGGAAATGAAGATACAAGAAGAATCCTGGGAAGAGAAGGCATTGTAGAAAAAAAATTAAAATGGAGAGAAACGATGTGGATTTTGTGAAGGAAATATGCTGACCATTGAAGACACAATCTTCAAACATAAAAACATCCATACAGAAACTTGGAGGCCCCCAGACAAAACAATGGAAAGCCACATTGACCACATACTGATAAACAACAAGTGGAAATGATCATTACAAGATGTGATAGCAAGAAAAAGAGCAGATGAAGGGAGCGACCACAAATTTCTGGCATAATAAATAAGATTCACCCTAGGAACAACTGTGAACACACTTATCTTAACATAGTCTCTGTGAGACAGGGAACATAGATATGTTTGCTTAAAAAATCTGACCTACTTCTGTAGCCAAGAAACCTGTAGTAACTGATACTAATCGTAACTGTTATTTTTGTAAAACGTAATGTCAGGATGGTGAAGAAATAGGGACATGGAGATCACCGGCAAGGATGAGGAAAATCTGGTGTGAAACCAATGAATCCAGGATGTGACAAGCCTATGGGTATTTACAACAATGGCTATCAGAATGATGTAAACAAATCAAGAGCCAGCAGACTACAGGTGGCGGGGAATGGATATCGTTGAGGCACTCATCGGATTTCTCATCCCAAAGTCAGAGTGTCTCTGTGGAACTGTCTCAAAGCCATCTGGCCAGCCAGCATTGAATGCTGGATCTGACGTGTGAAGGGGCTAGAAAACAAAGTTTTGGCCAGGCCAGCCACACTGTCTTCATGGTAGTCTGAGCAAGACCACAGTCTGCTCTAGCAAGGAAAAGTGCTGAAGTTAGGGGTACCCAGCCAAAAGGTGCATCACAAAAATCAGGATACCACGCATCATTGCCAATGTGCATACAAAGAAGAAGAATATAAAGAAGATTAAAATTGAGAAAAGCCAAAAATGGTAACCAAGGAAAGCACATTTCGACACAATAAAACTGAATGACTGGCAAACAAGGAAGGAATTCTCAATAGCACTTAAAAACCACTTCAGTGTGCTATAAGACAAACTAGAAATGGCCATATAAGAGTCCAATGAAACTCTACAAGATTGAGTAAAAGAGGCAATGGGATATCAAAAAGGAGAAAAGAAGAATGTGTAAGTAAGATCACATGGGAAAAGATAGAGCAAAGAAAGAATATACAAATAAAATTACTGAGCACCAAATTGCAAAGGCTGAAAGAACAAAACTTAAATAAATACTCACAAAAAGACAAAGAGGTGAGGGAAGCATGTCACTGAGATAAGCATCAGGTGTATGATAACTTGGCAGAAGCAGCAGAGAAAGCAACACACTCAAATGATACGAAAATTTATAAATCAGAAGAGTAGCGACTTCAGCACAAGATGAATGAGTACAATAAGGTCATTAAACAGACAACTGATCAGCGGAGAGAAAGAAAAAAATTGAAAGATGGAGAGCACAACAGGCTTCATACCCTACTGAACAGAACACAAACACCACAAACAACAGACATACTGAAGCAAACATATAACTAAATGTCAACACTGAACCAATAACACTAAATGAAGTGAAACAGGTTATAAAGAAGGAGAAGATGAAGTGACTGCAGAGAATCTGAATGCAGAAATTACAGAAATACCAAAAACAACTCTGCTGGATATTACAACAAATCAAAAAAGGAGCAGATGAAGATTGAAAAAAAAACTTAGTAACACACGATAAATAGTGTATAATTATACAACTATACACAAAGCACTGCAGTAAAGCTGTGATATCAAAATGTATAAACTAGGAAAAAAGAAGAACTGCTACATTCAGGATTATGGGACACTGAAACCACATGGTCTGAACTTGTTATTTAGCTACACATAATCTTCCACAATCATACTCATGCTCACTTGTTGCACTTTGTTTAGACTCTTCATGCACCATCACATTGCTACCCCTCTACCACAACCATAATCATTCATTTCACCTTCTCCTATATAGACTACCATCCCTTCCCTTCCATCGTTCACTATCTAACATTATAATTCCCTATCTACTCGCGACTATGTAACATTACTTTTCACTCCCTACTACACAGTCAACACGCAACACCCACATATAGACACTAGATAGCTTGAAACTTCCAGCACTTTTTAACTTCTGTAGATAAATTTAACTGAACAAAAACAAAAAACCACAGAAGTTCTTACAGCAGAACAGACATTTCTTAGTGCTAGCTTACAGCTAATACTGTCATCAAGTCTTTTACAATTTACACTTACATAACGTTCATTGCATTGTTGATTTTTGTACTTTTTTCCATTATTTGTCAGTATATTATAAACTTAGTTATATTCATTATCTCTACTAGCTTAAACGTATACCTATAATTGTATGATTGAAGTCTGACTGTTGCACGAATAAATCTGTCTGACCAGTTATTTTATTTTTACTGAAATATAATATTTCTAACATTGTTATAAAATGACTCAGAAAATGGAGGAGTGGCTGCGACACAATGGCCTACGCGTTGGCCACTTAAATGTTTATCACTTGTTAGGAAAACTCCCTGAGGTTACAAATATATTTCAACACTTTCATATTTTTGGTTTCTCTGAAAGCAGATTACATAAAAACATCACAGACAATGATATACGAATAGATGGTTTTAATCTGATCAGGAGCGACCCAACTAGGAAGCTAGAAACAGGTTTAGCCGTTTACATTTCTAACAATTAAATTTTGTAGAAGAGAAGACCTGGAAACATAAGAGGTTGAATGTATTATGCTAGAAATCAAAATATCAAATCTTAGTCCAATTCTAATTTGTTTTATACACCGAAATCCAAATGCTTCAGCCGAGTGGTATGATCACTTTGCGACCATGATGGATAATGCTGTAACTTATAAATTCAAAGACATAATCATTCTAGGCGACTTCAATATAGATCTTAATCAGCCAAATCCTACATGGAAGAACATTTTAACATCTTACAACTTCTCCCAAATTGTTAACAAACCTACTAGAGTAACTGAATCATCATCAACACTAATAGATCATATTTATGTAGCTGATCCAGGAAACATTACTGAATGTACTGTCCCTCATGTGTCACTGAGTGATCACTACCCGGTCTGCTGTACGTGGTCACATAAGGGGTATAAAATGCCTAAACACAAACATACCACCATCAAATATAGAAACTTTAAAAACTTTAACTTGGAATTATTTTTAACTGATCTAAAAGCTTCACCTCTTACGTACTTTTTCCAGTTAACAAATCCAGATGAGGCTATCGAATACTGGATCAAGATATTTCGAAATATTTTTGACAAGCATGTCCCCATCAAAGAAATGAGAGTAAAACACGTAACAAAATCCCCGTGGATAACTCCCGATATATTGCAACTCATGAAGAAACGGGATGAAGCTCACAAAAGCAGAAATTTCAGTAGCTATCGTTCACTTAAGAATAAGATGCAGTATTTAATTAGGCAGGAAAAGAAAAATTACTTCAGAAATTTAGTGAAAGACAAAACTGATAGTAAATCAATCTCGAAAGCGATTAATACTCTTGTAAATAAAAGGAAGCAAACTGACCCACAAACACTTAATGGTGAACATACTTGCACTAACTTCAGAGAACATTTTAAGGAAGAAATTAGTATTCTAAAATCTTCATTACCGATCCCTAATTGTGACTTGAGCGTGTTGAAAACCTTCAGCGACAGTAAATGTGTAAAGCTAAAACAAATTAATATTCCTTTCCTCACAGTTGGTAAGGTTTATAACTACATCCGGTCCTTAAAGAACACGAAACTCAGCAGGATGTGATGACATTAGTAACAAGATACTACACTACGCTGCACCAGTTATCACAGACACACTAACATACTTATACAACTTGTGCATTGACAAACAATATTTCCCTGACGCTTTTAAACTCGCCAAAGTTTTTCCTCTTTTTAAATCTGGACAGACTAGTGACCTCTCAAACTATAGACTCATATCCATTCTGTCATCACTCGCCAAAGTTTTTCCTCTTTTTAAATCTGGACAGACTAGTGACCTCTCAAACTATAGACCCATATCCATTCTGTCATCACTATCTAAAAATCTTGAAAAGCATATACAAAAGTTAACACTGCTCCACATGCAAGAAAGCAATCTACTAATAGACAGTCAGTCAGGTTTTAGACCAAATTACTCCTGCCACACAGCATTAACTAAAATGACAGAAAGCTGGGTGTCTAATATAAATGATGACAAATTGTGTGGTGCTGTCTTTGTTGATTTCAAGAAAGCCTTCGATATGATTGATCATGAAATTCTTGCAAAAAAGCTGGAAGGCTATAGATTACACCCTGACCTAACAAAATTTATTACATCTTTTCTCTCAGGTAGAAAACAAATAGTTTGCTTTAGAAACAAAATATCTGGCTCGTCTGTGGTTGATACCAGTATTCCTCAAGGCTCCATTCTTGGTCCTCTTCTCTTTACTACCTATATTAACGACCTACCACTACATTTAAAGCACTCTTCATGTGATCTTTTCGCTGATGATTGTACTGTTTACAATAGTGACTATGACATCAATAAACTACAGACAATGCTCCAAAATGATATAAACAGTTTGATTAAATGGAGTCATAAAAATGGTATGTTGATAAACACCAACAAGACAGAAACTGCAGAATGCAGAACTGCAGAATGCAACAAAAACTTCAATACAGCTTTGTGCTGGGACTAAGGCAATAGAAAATGTTCATGAACATAAAACCCTAGGACTCATCATTGATCAGCATTTAACTTGGAATTCTCACATACATAACCTAACAAACTTGATTGCACAGAAAGTTTACCAATTAGCCAAAATTAAACACTTTATAGACAAAGACACAAGATAGATATATTACATATCACACATACAAACACACTTAGATTACTGTTCCACAATCTGGGATGGATGCTCAGTCTCAAACACAAAAAGGCTCCACTCACTTCACAAGCGAGCATTAAATCTTATTTGTGACAAACACCCAGTACAGACTGTAGATCAACACAAACAACTCAAAATTCTACCCCTCAAAAATAGAATCATTTTTAACAAAGTTAAGTTTGTTCAGAGAATTCTGTCACACAATGCTCCGCCTTACTTGTAGTCACTGTTTACATATAACACTAAACATACCCAGCGTTTAAAAAACTGTCTTCTTCCTAAACCCAGGACTGATCTGTACAAGAAAAGCCTTGCATAATCTGCAGTACAGCTCTGGAACACCCTCCCCTACCATTTAAAATCCATTGGTAATACTTCATCCATTAACTCAAACCTGTTTCATTATTTACTTGCTTGTAATTATATGCCTCCATAAAATAACCAGCACTCTCTCAACACGTGACTCGCCAACCATGAAGTACTAAAATGACATAGTTAGAAAAGCAATTTGTTAGATATTGTTAGAAATTATTTTAATGTTTGTTAAAAAACATATTTTAGAAGATCTGTATTTACAATGTTTTTTTGTTTATGTATATGTCTGTGTGTGTATGTGTGCATGAGTGCTATTTTATTAGGTTAATTACATCTTCTCTTTTACTTTGAATGTAGTAGTTAAATTTTACACTCTTTTGATATGTTTTTTCCTAATTTAATTTGTATATTTGTACTAAATCAAGTGTGTGGGAAGAATGAAAGATGGAGTGATGAAGGGCAGAATGTAAGACAGGCCTGCGTGCCCAATTCTTTACCTTTTAAAAATAAATATTATTCATTCATTCATTCCCTCCATGGTTATTGACTCTCCAATCATCCCTGTTCTTTGTAGAATTCTTTGCTCTTTCTCTGTGCATACCTTTTCTCTCAACATTTTTTACACTTAATCATGCACTATTTTACACTCTGCGCCATGTTTATGTTGATTGCACAAACCAAGAATTATTTGAAAGATGTCTAAAATATTCAGATAAGTTTTGTTCTAATTATATTTCTTTATTAATTTTTTCATTTGTTGTTTTGTTGTTATTTCATTAACATAGTTTTATGTGATCCTATACTTTGTCTTCTCTCTCTAATTCTTCGTCCTGTATGTGGTTGTATGATTAAGGCTCACGCCGAGACGTCATGACTTTGTATTCGTTAAATACTAAAGCTGTTCCTACTTTTTTCCTAGTTTATACATTTTGAAGAAAAATCTTTTCCTCGGAAAAAGCTCCTGATGAGTGGAATACCAGACTTATAATAAAATTACCAAAGAAAGGGAAACTGAGAAGTATCACCCTCCTACCACTCACCAGCAAAACATGCTGTCACATTATCTTCAGCAGAATTAATCCAGCACTTGAAGGAAAACTTTCTTAGAAAGGCAGGCAGGTTTTAGGAATGGAAAATCATGCACTGATTAGATATCTGTACTTAGGCAAATAGTAGAGCAGGCCCGCAAATGGCACAGAATGACATATGTAGTATGATTCACAGATTTTGAAAAAGCCTTCAGTAGTATTATTCATTTATGTGACATGTCCTTTCCAGAATGTTGTCCACAGCCTCCTTGAATGCAATACAGTCTTGCGCAAGTTGATTGGCTTCTTGCAGTGACACATTCAGACTTTACATGATGTCCTGATGTTCCATGATCTGTGGCGAGGTAGTCCTTTTTCTCTTTTGTCAAGCACTGTGCCTTCTACTCTCAACATAGAAGCTATTGTGTCTCTTGATGTGGCCGAAACATCTCAGCTTTCCAATTTTTATGGTGTAAATGAGCCAGTTTCCTGCGACACCTAATCCCATCAATATCTCTTTGATGTTTGTTCTATCCATGATATTCTAAGTGCCCTTCTGTAAGATTTCATTTCAAACGGTGTTATTCTCTTTTGTTGTGATTTGTTAAATGTCCCTGTTTCACATCCATATGTTGCCACAGGGAATACGAGGGGTGATTGATAAGTTCTAGGCCTAAGGTACAAATACTTTAAACACAAAGTTGATATTAGGTGAATTTGTAGATCAAGCTAATGTAAGATTAACACTAAGTTTCAAGAAATTAACTGCAACCAATTTTTTTCACAGGCTACTGAAGTGGTGAGGGGTGGCAGAAATTGAGAAAATGGATACAATTTCTCAAGTAGTCAATTCGCTTCCTCTGCATCAAGGGCTTATCATCAAAGAAGATCCATGAGGATATGGTAGAGACTCTAGGGGAGAGTGCGCCTTCTTACAGCACAGTGAAGAAATGGGCAGCTCAATTCAAACATGGAAGGGAGAGTCTGGAAGATGATTCCCCCTCCAGGAAGACCAAGAATGGTAACCACCAATGAAACCACTGGCAGAATCCATGACATGATAATGGAGGATCGACAACTAACTGAGCGGTACATTGCTACTGAATTGGGCATCTCCCAGGAGTGTGTTCATGCCATTATTCACAATGATCTTCAAATGACAAAGGTCTCTGCTCAATGGGTCCCAAAACTTCTTGGAGCTGATCACAAACGACAGTGTCTCAATATGTCAAGAGTAACCTTGGCCATTTTTCTGCAGATCCTGAAAAGTTTCTTCAGCAATTTGTGACTATGGAATAGACTTGGGTTCATCATTTCCAAATACAAACCAAAGAACAGTTAAAATAGTGGAAATATCATCGATCCCCACCTCCAAAGAAAGCAAGAGTCTGCAGGCAAAGTGATAGTTTGAAGACTATCTTCAAAAGGGCAGAACGGTCATTGAGGGCTATTACATAAATCTTGTGAAGCAATTGCGGATCAAACTGAAGGAAAAGCGTGGAGGGAAAATGACGAGAGGAGTCATCCTTCATCAAGACAATGCTCCAGTTCACAAGTCAGTGGTGGCAATGGCTGTCATTCATGAATGTGGCTTCCAGCTTCTTGAACATCCTTCTTATTCCCCAGATTCCCCCCCTTCAGACTATTAACCTGTTTACTAAACTCAAAAAGGAGCTCAGTGGTCATAAATTTGCATCAGATGATGACGTCGTTCAAGCTGTAGATCACTTTCTACTTGCACAAGATGCTGACTTTTACAAAGAAGGGATCCGTATGCTCTAGGATAGCTGGGCTAAGTGCATAAATTTGCAAGGGGACTATGTTGAGAAATAACCCAAAAAAGTTGTCTATAAATAATCCGTTGTACCTACAGGAGTGCTGTTAGGGAGGCAAAGTTCTGCAAGGGACATGCAAATGAATGAATGAATGCTAGCAGAAATGCAGATGAAGCCACTGACTTAAATTACTGAGCAAAAATGCTGGTGACAGCTGGCATACGTACTACAGATGACTGGTAACTCATCATCAAAAATAGCACTGAAATGGACAACACTGGGAAACAGGAGTAAGGACAGATTGAAGGAGACATGGAGAAGAACAAAAGAAAGAACGCTGAGTAAAAGAGGACTCATCTTGGCAAGAGCAGAAAAAAAGGGTGAAGGATAAATGTTTGTGGTAAACCCTTGTGTAAGCCCCATGTGCCTTGGCACCTAAAGGTCCAGAAAGAGAAAGAGAGCCTTGACTTTATGCTGCAGATGCAATTCTAAAGGATGTAGTGTAAATTAAATCAGCACAAAATCAATTCAATGGATTATGGAGTGAATGGGAATATGTTCCAGAGTTCCAAAAGTGTAGAATTTTTTCAATAAAAACATATTACTAATAAATTTATACTAATAAATAATATATTACTTATTTACAGTCAAAGCCAATGATGCAATTTTTATAGCACCACTGTGTTGATCTCAAAGCAAATTTAGTTCTGCAATGATGGCCCCGGTTAAGGGTCATCCGCCGATGAAGGATCAGTATGAAGATTGTGCACCTTTCTAAAATATTAATTCAGATTTGGTTGCAGTACTTTTCTTCTCCTTAAGAATTTCATAATAAGGTGCAAAAGGGATTATTTAAACTCCTCTTTACAGTGTTACTTCGTCCCCCGTCACGATTTATTTTGCAACACTCTTCAATCAAAGATTAAGCATTAGCAAAAAAAAAATTCATTTATGGATGTCAGTTCTTATTATCTTAACAACACTCCAACTCATCTTTGTTATTCTCCTCTCTTTGTGCTCATTAGCAAACCTTTTTCTTCTCCTCTAATATCATTAATCAATTCCAAGATGTCATCTTCTGTAAATCTGTAAAAAGCTGCAAATCCAGCCTCAATTGCCAATTTTGACACTTCTAATTTGACTGCAGCCCTCTCTTCCACCAGCATAGATCCTTCATAGTCAATGATTCAAGTGGAAGTTTCTTTAAACTGTATTTAAGCAGTTTAGAGTAATCTTTTTGCAGGTGAAGTCAATGACGGCCTTAAAAATGTTAAATGATCACCAGTAATCTTTACAGCCATATCAGGGTTTGTGTCTAACACACTGACCATCTTCTTAAAGGATTCCTGCACATAGTATGCCTGAAAAGTTGCTATTATTTTGGTCCATCAGATGTAGAACAGATGTTATGTGTGGAGGCATGTAAATTATGTTTACTAAAGTAAAAGGTTCATTTGAAATTCATCAAGATTTGGAGAATGGCCAGGAGCATTCTCTAACAGAAGAATAACTTAGGATGGCAAATAATTCTCAATGTAAAAGTTAAACACAACAGTGTAAAACCGGTTTCTGTATCAGTCACTAGTTATTGTATATGAATTGTCAGGATATGACACATATCACTTCACAATACAGGATAATGTATAAATTCTTCACAAAGAATGGTGTGTTAACAAAAGCAGAAGATCACACTCCTAAATGCTCACATTAGCTTTGTGTGTGTATGTGCATGCATGCGTACACATCAAAATAGATTTTAACTTATCTTGTTATCCTGAAAAATCAGCAAAGATGATACGGTGATATCACACACATGTGCACACATCTTGTAGAAAAAGCAAATATGATAAGTGCCCTTGCATTGTGCAATGAAACCTCATGAAGATATTTTCAAACATTATTTTAATAATATAAAAGAAAAATATATCTGAATGATGTAGAATATGAAGATTTAACTGTGGACCTGAAGTGCGCAGATACCATCAGAACAAATGACAGACACTGAAGATAGAAATACCTTGAAAAAAACAAAACCTAGTTTATTCAATAGCAAACGGCCTGAAACTTTAAGAAGACAGACAAGGATAAAGAAAAGACAGATGCCTGATCATGGAACAATGGAAGAAGTAACTAATTAAGAACATTAACACAGTCAAACAGAATATATTGAAACTTTTTTTCACTTATTTATAAAGAAGTACAAAAAGTTGTCATCTATTTTTGATATTTTTATTTTTAATGTTGACCAGGGAAAGAGCAATCAGTGAAACATTTTTCAGGCTTCTCTGACTGAAATAAACTTGCATCTTACATTCCATGCCATTAAACATCACATAGGGCTCACATGGTAGTTCACCAAGCTTTTCTGTTTTCAGCGAGTTATTCAGCCTCATCAAAGGATTTTATGCCCACTAATTTAGCCTCTCTCAGCAATGCTCTCTTTAGAGTTTCACATGGTTGACCTTTTTTTTCTTTGGCCTGCTTTGGCCTGCTGGGTCCCATTTTATAGTTTGTTTTGGGATTCTCTGATTGTTTCTTTTCATTATGTAGTTGATATATGTCCTCCTTTTTTTTGATCACCGATGAGATAGGTTATTTGCTCATCTGCCTTATCTCTGCGTTGGTCTTGAATTCATTCCACTGTATACAGAGTATTTCCTTAGGCATTTGTTTTCAAAAGAGTCTTGTCTTCTACTGATTTTGTTGTTTTTCTGCTTCCACATGCATAAGTAAGTGTGGATATTATATCTGAATTGAACTTTGATTGCCTTATTTTCTCAAGATTTTTAAAGGCCAATGCTGATTCTGCAATTCTGATGTCCTTTCTGGTGTCACCATCCTCATCTATATAGCTGCTGAGGTATGTAGATTGGTTTACTTCTTCAACAAATGTTCTTTCTATGTACATTTTTCCTTACGAAAGTTTGACTGCCCCTCACACTGCATTCCATATGATGTCTTTTGTTCTTTTGTCTTAAATTGTCCCAGTAGCTGTTAGCAATGTCAGGTGACTTGATTTTGGCATTTGTCTTTTTTTCTGCTCATTTATGATTTGTCAAGTCATTACACCTGCAGACACATCATATATGTTCTTCACACTGATCTGCAATGCTTGTAGCAAGATGATTTCATTGATAACAAGTGAACCTCTGCAATTTCTATGAAGAAGTGTAATTGGTTTCACACCCTAATTAACTAAATATACAAGGTCACTGACTGCTACTCTTCTTTTCTACATCGTTAACTCTTTCCCTGCTGGAGGGAAAAACATGGATGTTCCCTTCTATGCCAGACAAAAAGTGTGGGTCTTGATATGTAGAGGGGATAATTTTTAACTAATTATTTCCATGTTAAAAGTATGGTATTATGCCTCCAAATAGCTATAAATGTAAGAAGATTTCATAAATGAAGTTTTTATAGGAAAAAAGATGTAGTGTGATGATTTTAGCTGATAATTGTGTATTACTGTCCATCGGATAGGTCTAGGACTGGCATCGATCGACCGGCGATGTGTAGATCGACTTTGTCGTTTTATCCGATCTCGTCGTGTGATTATGTTGCATGTTCACTTTAAAATAATATCTGAAATAACCAGTCCATCTAATAGTCTAACCTACTTGGGGTATATTCACGAACAGTGGTCTAGTCATGGGGGAATATGTTTGCCTCCGAAGTTACACAAAAATTGATTTTTTTTCGATCAAAACGCTGTATTTTGACCCACGTTGTTATGATGCTTTCAAAATGGTGACAAAGGTCACTAGACATACATACTAAACTGTTTACAATCAAAAGTTACACTGGATTTCGAATGAAACAAAGCTAGGGTCCCTACTGGGACCTTGGCAAAAACTTGACAAAGCGGAAGGGTCCCGATTGAGAGTTAACAAAGAAACCATTTTTTGTTGTTTTTTTTTAATGGTTTGTTTATTTTCATTCTTTATCAATAAAATTTAATTTCTGTATTTTCCAATGAATATTACTGTATCCTGAAACAACCTATTAAAAATTGAAACAATCTATAAAAAGAAGCACTCTTATTAAATTTCATATGAATATTTAAGCCTTTCACTGACTTGCTGTTTTACTATATTACAATGAAAAAAAAAACATCTAGCTTACACAAAAACACCCTGATAATAATCTTCACTGATGAAAAAAAAATTGTAAATACTTTCCCATAAAAAATTATACCTGAGCTTGTATTTACAGAAATCATGGTAACATTTTGTTCACATTAAGAAATTAAGCCTATAAAAATGCAACAATTTTTAAGCGGTTCAATTTATTTTTAATTTTTATATTTTAATATTTTTATTATTATCAATAACTTATTATGAGTCTTTCTACCATTAGGTAACCCTCTCAATAAGAACGATTTATAAAAATCATTCTATAGTGACCCATATCTCCAAAAATGAATGTGCTGACTGCTGTAGCATAACAAAGTATGGATTTGAAATTATTAACTGAGCCCATGTGTCCAGCTGTCCCAACTATCTAACTTTAGACTCCCACCCCTTTCAATCTATATAGTCCATCCTCTAATATATGGCTTAATAGTTCTCTACTTGTGATCTTTACCATTACTATGAGGGTATTCCTACATCTTACATCCTTCCCATGCTGTTAAACGTCACAGAGGGCTCGCATAGTTTTTTGCCATATTTTCCTGTTCTCAGCGAGTCTTTCAATTTCATCAAGGGATGTTATGCCCACTAAACTGGCCTCTCTTAACAATGTCCTCTTTAGAGTTATGAGGGTATTACACAGACGAAACATAACTGATACACCACTGTCAGCCCTTTACATTTCAGCAAAATATCAGTTACATCTTTAATTATTATTTTCAGATTTACTGAGATTTTTTTCCTTGACTCTGGGCCCCCTATCCTTCTGGTCTCTTGGTTTAAGGCTTTCCAGCCAAATGGGTAACCCCCATTGCATGTACTATGCCCATTTGTGCTAAACCATGAGCAGCCTCTGAAAATCCTCACTGCATTCTGAGATGCCTAAACACAAGTACACTGTTCTGGGCCGTATATATTATATAGTCCAAATATATGACTATACAGCTTTCTGAGGTCAAATATGATGATTTGTTCCTTTCTGTAGAGTCATCAAGTGGCAATGTGAGCGACTTTTTATAATAATGATTATGGCTTTTTTCCCCTCAAAAAGTTGCTATACTGGGACAAGTAATTTAACACTGGACAAAAAATTTTCACAGAAGTCCTGCCTTTCTTATAAAATGAGTCATTTCTTATAGATTTTGGGGTGGTTAACACGAATATTGCAAATCATAATGCAAAGTCGGCTATTATTTACTGACTAAATGGAGTATTACTTTAGAGCCTAAAGCATGCCACTGAATGTCCACTTCTATTTTTGACACTTCTTTGCCTGCCACTTGTACAACTGATCAGGATCATCTCTAGTTATGTCCAACAATGGTCAGCCAACATGGAAGTGGACCACTTGCCCTGATACCACTTCTCCATTGTTGTGGAGTTACCTATGTTCATCACTAACCATGTCACGGTTATCAAGGAAGAAATCCAAGTGGGAATGGAGAAAGTGCAACTTTAAGGACATACTGTCGCCATATATGTGACAGAGTCAACATATTCTCAGTCAGTTCTTTGTAGTTTTCTGCCTTGATATTTCCAAAGAATTTAGCTGACACCAGATGAAATGCATCCCAATCTCATTACCCTGCAACTGTTGGATCTGAGGACCCATTAAAAACTCGCTTTTTTATTTCTGTTTCACTGAGTCAAGGGAATTTGACTACTAGGTACCTGAATGCCTGCTTAGCATGGTCCATGGATTTTACAAAATTCTTCATCAGACCAGACTTTATGTGTAGAGGTGGTAGTATGATTTTGTATGTCAATGCCTGATGCTGCACATTCTTTTCTCTAACTTTCAAAGACTTTCTTCCAGGCCAGTCTTTCTTCAAAAAGTGCAATGCCTTTGCTCACCTGTCCCATTCACACAAAGAGGTCAATACTTTGGCTACCCCAACTGCAGACCCATCAACATGGCCACTGTCTTCAAGTCACCACAGAGATACCAGCTGTACTTGAGTACTGAAGAGTCAAAAAGCTGTGTATGGTTGTGATAAATTTCTTTCATGTAGACAGCATGTACCACTGGAATGGATGGAAGACAGTTTCTATTAAGCAGCATCACTGCCTTGAGACTCATTTGGATGAGTCTATAAAAAGTAATCAATCCTGTAGGTCATGTTTAACTTCAATGGCACTGATCAAGCCATTTACATCACAGCAATACACAAAGTCATCTTTTTTTTCCGGAAATAAAGCTCAACTTCCTATGACGAGTGCCAAATAAAGTCACTCTGACATTTCCCTTAAGAAGACTCCATTGCTAAAGCATGATTCCAGTATCAAACAAATGGCATTGCCAAATGATACTTTTGTAAACAATACAGACTGAATATCTCCTAAATAAAAGCCACTTGGATGAATATCATCATCAATTTTGTGTTCAACAAATCAAAATTAAAAAGATTGGCTAGTTTTATTTCATGGGCAAACTGTAATTGATCTAATTTTTAGTATTGAGAAATGGAATTAAATCCATCACACGGCAACTCTATCCTGGTTATGTTTTCAACACAGAATTTTTCAGCTCTGGTAGTTTTCTCTCAAGCTTTTCAGTCAGTTTTGTATCTCTATGAAATACTAAGATGCATATTATATCTAAGTGGAGGAATTCTCAACTGCAACTATAGCTGCTTTGGTTTTAAGAGTTTGTGGTAAATGAATAAACTATCCCTTCTCTATTCTTTACAGCATTTTGTGTTGATAGAGACACCTGAGGATAAAATTATTGCTTCCGTAGTTTTCATCCAACAAGTTAATAGCTGCTAATCTCTGGTCAAGGCACTTTTGTTGTTCATCATAGTTTATTTGCCTGGAATCATTTTCAACAACTTTTGAGAAAGAAACAATTATGGCCTTGTTCCTGTGCAGCATCACTGCCTGAAACTTGTATGATTTTGTCTTGGATGTTTTCTAGATCATAAATTTCAAATTTTTGCACAAGCAGCTTACAAAAATAAATGATGTGTAAATCGAAGCAGCACACTGTGTCTTCCAGGCTTGTGTATTGTATTTCAACTACTTAACTCTTATTTCATAACACACAGTTTCTGTCTAACATGTTGCAGATTCAATATTTTTACCCATTTCCTTAGAATCATTACAGGTTCTATATATTTTATTTATTATTTTGTTATTATTTAAATGTGCCATACTGGATAGCATTGTCAATCATGCTTCTCCATCTTGTGCGATCCTTGATGTTTCTCAGCAAATTTAAACGTTTTTCTTCTTCCATGCCACCTGGTCAGTCACTAAGATATTTTTCTCTTGGCCCTCTTTTTCTCCTTTTTCCCCCTTTTCTCTTGAATTTTCCAGTTACTGCTAAGTTCCAACTTCTGTCTTTTCATGACATGTCCAAGAAATTTTGACTGTTTTTTTCCTTACGATTTTAGCTAGCTTCTATTCTGAAACTTCTCCGTGGGCCTCTTCATTTGTTTTTGTGTCTGTCCAGGGGTATGGTTTCCAGATTCCGTAAACAGAGACATTTTTCTCAGATGAAAAAAAGAAAAGCTATTTGAATATCATCACTAATTACTAATAAAGAATAGCACCAAAATTCATATCTGCATTGGTGCCACAGAACACAGTGCATTTACATTTATCAATATTGTTTTCCTCTATAGGTTTTCTTCAAATGCATATTTCAGAAGCAGTTTCACTTTTTAAGGAACCCCGTTTAAGCACTTTTATAGCCACACGTTTTTTTTTTTTAGGACTAAAGTACTGAACAAGCAGTGTGAACATTTTTTCAGCATCTTGCTACTAACGTCAGTCACAACACCAAAATAGCATGCATTTGTTAAATTATGACAATATTGTTTGGTAGTGTTAGGAGCCAAAATGGATTTTACTACTGCTGTTGCCTCAGATCTCACCAAAGTTATAATTTCTTCTGTTTTGGAAACAAAATTTTAGAGTTTAACTTGGTAGTGCAATCCATTGAATGACATATGATGTTTCACTGTGTGATACATCATCATCATCATCAGGTGCTGTGCCAATTGGCGTTGGCTATTATGCTTCTCCAGAGTACACGATCCTTCATGCAGGCCATCAGCTCACTTGGTGATCTCCTCTCACACCATCATGTCAGACTGTCCAGTATCATTTCTCTTGGTCTCCTCTTGATCTTCTTTCTTCTATTTTTCCTGTTGTTATAATATTTTCAATGCCCCCTCTTCTCATTGCATGTCCTATGAAAGTACATTGTCTCTCTCTTATCTTTTTGACAAGATTTTTTTGTCTCTCCAGCTCTTCTCATACATTCTTCATTAGCTATTTTTGCTGTCTAGGGGATTCGCAACATTCTTCTAATAAACCACATTTCTGCTGCTTTTGTACAGACCTGTCTATTGTCCATCATTCACTTCCATATAACAAGATAGGTTCAATATAGAATTTTAGGACTCGTTTTCTAACATTCATTGATAAGGATGTGTTTGATAATATGTTTCTCATTCTCTGAAATTCTGTCTTTGCTTGGCCTATTGTGTTCCTAATTTCTATTCTGCATTTCCCATCGATACAGAACATCTCTCACAGATGTAAGGGCTTATAGGGGTGTAGATGTTAACAGTGATCACAACCTGTGCATAGGGAAAATAAAGCTAAAATTGAAAGCCAACACAAGAAATCAGTACACAGAAAGATAAACGCCACAGCCTACAAGAGGAGAATACTAACAGTAATTTCAATCAGGAACTTGCTAATCATTCCAAAACACCCAGTGAAGTTGAGGAGATAGGTTATGATGAATTATGGAATTCTTACAGCACAGCAATAATCACAGCAGCAAAAGCAAGTGCTGGACTGAAAAAAACCAAACAGAAAAGCATGGATATCAGAAAACATATGGAAGTATATACATGAAAGACGAGCAGTCAAATTAGACATGTTGAATGCAAAAACAGATCTTGGAAAAGATCTGTTGAAAGCAACATACAGAGAACTAAACAAGAAAGTAAAAAGTTCAGCTAGAAGGGATAAAAGAGAATACATAGACAATATGGTGAAAAAGCAGCAAAAACATGAGACAGCAAAACTTTATATAACATACAAAAGAGGCTAAAAGGTACTATTACATCTA
Source organism: Achatina immaculata (assembly GCA_009760885.1). Classification (NCBI taxonomy): domain Eukaryota; kingdom Metazoa; phylum Mollusca; class Gastropoda; order Stylommatophora; family Achatinidae; genus Lissachatina; species Lissachatina immaculata. Next base: position 18,771,432 of record CM019718.1, on the reverse strand, counting down.
AAGAAAGACCAATCCTTAGCAAAACTGGAACCCTATCAAGCAAAGACCAAAAGCAAAGATGGGCTGAACACTTCCAAGAAATACTTAATCAACCATACCAAAAAGAACTGTTAAACCTTGAAACCGACTTGGCAGCCCCACAACTAAATGTCGACCTACATGAAATTAAATTGCATAAAATTGAAACAGCAGTGAATTTAATGGCTAACAAAAAAGCTGCAGGTGAAGATGAAATAACAACCAAAATGCTAAAAGCTATCAATAGTGACAACTACAGAGAATGTTTAACAAGATTTGGAAAGAAGAAAAGATCCCTTCTAACTGGAAAAAAGGAATCACTGTTAAAATACCAAAAAAAAAGGCAACCTTAGTGACTCTAACAACTGGAGAGGAGTAACCTTAATATCAGTTGTGTCAAAAGCATTTGCTAGGTCATTCTGAATAGACTTAAAGATATAGTGGATACTGCAATGAGAGAAGAACAAGCAGGATTTCGAAAGAGGGAGAAGCTGTCTCGACCAGATCTTTACTCTAAGAATAATACTTGATGAACAGATTGAAAAGCAGAAACCACTAATACTGAACTTCATAGACCTTAAACAGGCATTTGATAGCATACACAGAGATTCATTATGGAGAATTTTAAGTCTATATATAATACCATCTAAAACTGTCAACATCATTAAGGACTTCTACAATGGATATGTTTGTGCAGTCAAGACAAAAGAAGGGATGAGTGTATGGTTCCAGATTGAAACAGGTGTGAAACAAGGATGTATACTGCCTCCTTTACTTTTTGGAATTACAATAGACTTCATAATGAACAAATGCTGCACAGGTAACACAGGTATTGACTGGGTACATGGGACCCAACTAGAAGATCTTGATTTTGCTGATGACATAACTCTTATCAGTAATAATGTGAACTCCATGCAAGAAAAAATAGATAGTCTGTCTTCACTGGCTAGCAAAATAGGACTTGAAATTAACAAGGACAAAACAAAAATAATGAATATTTCCATTAATCAAAATGGAAAAATACACATGAAAGGGACAGATATTGAAGAAGTCAATCAATTTGCATACCTTGGCAGTTACATAGACCAGTATGGTGACACTAGAAAGGAAATTAGAATCAGAATTGCAAAAGCAGCATCAATCTTCAAGAATCCTGAGAACATATAGAATTCAAAAGTTATAAGCACAAAAACCAAGTAAAGACTATTCAATTCAAATGTAATATCCACCCTCATCTATGCATGCGAAAGCTGGAAAAAAACTAAAGAAATAGAAAAGAAATTAGACTCTTTTGAAAACAAATGCATAAGGAAAATACTTTGCATCAAGTGGAATGAATTCAAGAACAATGCAGAGATAAGACAGATGATTGAACAACAACCAGTCTCATGGGTGATAAGGAAAAGGAGATGGACATATGTTGGTCACTTGATGAGAAGAAATGATCAGAGATCCCAAAACAAGCTATCAAGTGGAACACAACAGGCCAAAGAAAAAGAAGCATACCGTGTGAAACTCTGAAGAGGACATTGTTAAGAGAGGCCAAATTAACAGGCATAAAATCCCTTGATGAGGTTGAAAGACTCGCCGAAGACAGGAAAAATTGGCGAACTACTTTGCGAGCCCTATGTGACATTTAATGGCATGTGAAGGATATAAGATAAGGTTTCCCATCTGAGATGTGTAGATCTACTTGTCGATCTCGTATTGTGATTCTGTGTTGCATTCTCGCTAAATTAATGTCTGAAATAACCTACTAACCACTTCTCCAGTTGTCTAATATGTCTAAATCTACATTCAAGAGCATTGGAGTGGTCACAGGCCACGTACATACCCCTATCTACATCATCAAAAATGTTCAATTTTCATTTTTCTCGCTCGGCATCGCTCATAACTAAGGACTCTTCCACCATTTTGAAAAGTGTCACCAGAAACGTGGACAAAATATGTATAATCTAAATATTACACCAGTTGTTTTATTGAAACAAATGAATTGTCACTATAATGACTATGGCACACAACTCAGTAACCGAAAGTTTGTCACTATAGCGACTATGGCACGGGAAGAGTTAATAAAAAACTGAATTCATGCAAAGTCCAATGAACCAGATTTCCTGAGTGGTTGAGACTCAACAAGTATGAATTATTTATTCTTAAGTGCTGACAAATGCTGACAGTCACACCTCATAAAATGTGCAGTCCTTGGTGTTTCCAACCAATTTTGTTGTCTTACTTCTTCTACACCACTAAGATTTTTGTTTCTTTTGGTTTTTTCCCTTGAGTTCTCCAATGCTTATTAGGTTTTCTAATTTCTTTTTTTTCTGTCACGATATATTGACAGAATTTTGATTTTTTAAAACATGTTTTGCTTTCTATGTACTGCAACTTCTTCATTTGTTTTTTTTAGGCCATTCAGGGTAAATTTGCACACTTATCCAGGATCATATCCTACTTCTGTTTCAGCTTCATCTTGAACTTACTATCCAAATTGCATAGGCACAGAGTTGTACTGGCTCTATATAGCACAGTAATACTCTTGCTTTTAAAAATATTCTCACTGTAACATTTACTACTATCTTAATGTCACAAAAACTGTTTTGCCTTTTTTTTATTTCTGTAGCCATTTTCATTTTAGTTATGCAGTTGCCATCTACTGTTACTTGATTTCCTATATCAATGAATTTATACACTAGTTTACAGTGCTTTCCTGTTTGCATGGAAACAAGAAATGTGTCACAAAAAAGTAACTTTTACTGTTATTAACTTTTATTGCTGAAGTTAGATTCAGTATTACCTAAACTACAGTTGTGATCTGAACTTAAAAATAGTGACTGTTATCTCAGTAAGTAGCCCAGGCATGGTATATAGATTCATTTTGGCTGACCTCATCTTTGGTGACATGACCTTAATTTTGAAAAATTACACAGATGAAAGGAAAATGGTTTTGTCTCGATATTTCTTCAGCTTAACAGTAATACCAATGACATCTAATGACATTTAAACAAGTGGAAACTGAAAAACTGAAGCAGGGTTATATCTATAAGTTATATGAGCAGGAGTGCTTATAACGTCTAGATACAATATATTTGAGACTTCAGTAAATTAAAAATGCCAATACTCATGGAAATGTAAGCGATTTATAAAAATTAAAATACTAGTGGTCATTCTTTAAATTTTAATCAATAATAATCAAAAATAATCTGTGTATGTAAAATGGCTTAAATAAAATGAATAATCTGTGTATGTAAAATAGCTTAAATAAAATGAATAATGTAAGCTCTAAAACAGTGATTCTCAAAGGGAAGGCAGGTGGCTCTCTGGGGAGGAATTTCAAATCCATTTTCAATAAATGCCACCATAAAAGAATGTATAATGGTGGAAATCCAGATGATTTAGTATATACTACAGTGAGTCAAAAATTCATCACATTTTTCAATACCCTAGTTTCAGTCAATGTTCTTGTCTTATATGCCATACTGGCATTTGTAATGTCATACAATTTCATGTGTTGCATCATTCTAAAAATATGAATACTCATTTTAGGCAATGAACTGTGAGATAAGTGATCAGTAGAAGGAAATATGACAGACAGTGAAGTTGTCATTCACACCCTGAGACATTGCTGGAAGAAAGGGTTAAATACCTCTGCAACTGCCCATGTGGAAGGGGAAAGAACAGTTGATGACAGCACTGCAAAGAAATGGTTCCAAAGATTCAGGCCTGGGGACACCAACATCAAAGATTACTCCTCAACCACCAGTTAGGAAGTCCTGTGCCAAGTTGTTGAAGACAACCTCAGTACCAGTACAAAGTACTTGTTAGTCCAGCTGGGCCCTTCTCACAGCACCATATTTTAACATTTGTATGAGCTCTGCTTCAGCAGCAGGCAGCCTCAACGTGTCACCCCATGATCTCACTTCTCAGCAACCACAGAGACATGTTGACATCTTTTGCCAACTGTTGACGAACTCACATGATAGGTTTCTCCCCCCATATCATCAATGTATCTTGTGATACCCCAACACAGGTACCCAATGACTCAAGCCAGGCCAGGAGGCAGAGGTGGTTATCCAATGAGGCTGGTTCAAATAGAAGGTTATGCTTTGTGAAGCACTGCAAAAACATGATGAATTTTTGACTTATTCTAATAGAGTAGGATTCATTGGCAGCATGGGTTGAAGGATGATGACTAGAGCCTATGACATTGAGAACCACTGCTCTAAAAGTTTTACATAACATATGACACAACCTGCATTGATCAATACTGTGGCCTGTAAGAGCAGAAGCTCCTCCTTGTTAAGACCATACAAGACCATTTGTTCTGACACTGCAGACACTTGTTCCAGGACATCACCCATTCCTGTCAATCCCCATTGCTGCCTATGGGTATTAGAACATAAAAGTATTGAGGTTTGAAAATATTTACAGTGAAACTCTGAAAAAAAAATGACTTTAAAATATTAATATTTAAAATGCAAGTAACAGAAATATGGCTGAAATAGAATACTGCTCTGGGGAGGGGAGGGTTAGAGTGACTATAGGAGAACAACATCTGAAATTAATTTTTTTTCACTCCAAAACAACACTGGTAGTGTTGGTAGATCTTGCCCATCTACGCAAATCGATGCTATGAGTAATATTTAGCAGTCTAAATAAAATTAAAAGTGGCACATTTCTAACCCAGTCCATATTTTTAAATTATAGAATAACTTCCTTCCAGTTTCTACCAAATTTCTCATCAAAATTTATTCTAGCAGAGCATGGAAATTAATTTGGGATAAAAGAGTTAAAACAGAAATGATTCTCAGCAGAAACTGGAATTTTGCCCTTCTGTTTCACAACAGTGAGGGTAGACCTGATAGTTTGTGTACATAATCATGAATCAATGCTAAAAATGCTCTTCCTTCAAAGTCAATAGAAAACTGTTTAAAATTCCCTTTTCTAATCCAGTCCAAGCTTTGAAATTCTAATATAACTTTCTTTTAATGTCTTTCAAAAAAATAATGATATGGTTTTGTAATTTCAATGCGATTTTGTGATATGGTAAGAAATTTACTGTAAACAATTTTTTTCTTTTGTAACAGTTTTATTTTGGAAAGTACTAGGGCGAGTCAAAAGTTCATCACATTTTTGCAGTACACAAAACCAAATAACATAATATATACTCAGCAGTGTTCCTGGTGGCACGTAATGTTAATAATGAAGAAACTTCACTCATTTTGAAGCGTCCACAACTTTCAATGGTCTTCTGCCATTGCTCACCCAACCTGTTAGTTCATCGGACAGAGATAAGTTAGTACTGCCTTTCCACCCATATGGTCAAATGGTTAAGAAAATTCTTTATCATTATCTGCCACTAATCCAACTTGACCCCGACACCCGCGATATTTTCTCTGATCCACTCCTATTAGCATACCAAATCTTAAGGACATACTCGTCCACAGCCACTTGAAGCAGAACCTTGCATATGCTGGCATCAGAAAATGTAACTGCCCTCCCTGTACTACCTGCCCTGTAATCTGGGAAATGAAAACAATCACCTTTCCTAAAACTATCCTCACTCTTCATGAGGGACACATGAGAGTCCCATGATGTAATATATGTCACTGTATGCAAAAGATGCAGAATAATGTATATTGGTGAAACTGGCCACAGACTAGGGGACTGCATGCAGAAAGATCTATACGATATCACCCAGGTTGCTTCAAAACCAGTCCCAAATCATTTCAACGGCCCCAACCACAGAGCAAATCTGATTTTCTGGTAACAGCCATCAAACGTCACGCAAATGACACAAGCCAAGTAGTGCTTGAGAACCGCTACTTTCAGGACTATGGGACGCTGGAACCACACAGTTTGAACTCGTTATTCAACTACACATAACATTCTCCTCTTCCACAATCATAATCCCTCTCCACTAAACTCCACTCCTTTCTCACTTGTTACATATAGTTCAGAACCTCCTCACAGCATCACATTAAAATCCCTCTACACCAACCATAATCATTTATTTCACCTTCTCCTGGCTAGGTTACCATTGTATCACTTTTAGTCCCTTCAACAGTTTCCCCACCCACCACCCCCAGTTACGAACCACCTATCACACATCATTAGTTTCTATTTAAACATTCTCTACACTTCACCTTGTGCATTTCTGTACCTTTCTGAACAAACATATTTTGAATGTAGCAACGGGCGCATTTCTGTATAAATATCAGAAAAGCTTCAAGGCATTTTTGCAAGAGCTTCAGAAATTCTTCAAGCTAAGTGCTCTATTCATTTATTTTTTTTTTTAACATAGGATTCATGTGAATCTATACTTTATCTTCTCTCTCTAATTCTTTGTCCTGTATGTGTTTGTATCATTAAGGCTCATGCTGAAACATCACAACTTTGTGGTCATTAAGTAATAAAGCTGTTCCTACTTTTTTCCTAGTTTATACACTTTGGTACCATAGCTTTATTGCAGTGCTTTGTATATAGTTGTATACTTATAAACTAATTACTGTGTGTTAGTCAATGTGAGGAGTCCTTTGTAGTACCACTCAGAAGATTTTGAGGCCAGGAAATCTCTCACGCTGGCTTTAACTTCTTCCAGTGAACTGAATTCCAACCCTTGAAGGAAGTGTGCCATCACATGGAACAGATGGTAGTTGGAGTGTGCAAGGTCAGTAACGTACAATGGATGGGGCAGGACCTCAGTTCCCTCCAATTTCATGAGTGTCCATGAACCACAGTGGTAGTTTGTGCTGGCATATTGTCATTGTTGGAAAAGTATCCTCTTTCTGTTGATAAGTGCTGGGTATCAAGTGCCCAGAAAAATCATGCAGATACTTCTGTTGCTCAGCATACAAGGAGCAAACTAAATGAAACCAATTCGCAGTGCATGGGACCCTCAAAGTTCCACCAGATACAAAGTACAACCTTCTTCTCAAACCAGCCTCGTTAGATGTCTTACATCCTTCCTGTGACATTAAACGTCACATAGGGCTCACATAGTTGTTTGCTAAGTTTTCCTGTTCTCTGCGAGTTTTTCAACTTTATCAAGGGATGTTATCCCCACTAAACTGGCTTCTCTTAACAATGTCCTCTTTAGAGTTTCACATGGTCAACCTCTTTTTCTTCGGCCTGTTGTGCTCCACTTGATAGCTTGTTTTGGTATTCTCTGATTGTTTATTTTCATCACATGGCCTACATATGCCTATCTTCTTTTTCTGATCACCCATGAGACAGGTTGTTGTTTGTTCATCTGTCTTATCTCTGCGTTGTTCCACTTTATACCAAGTATTTTCCTTAGGCGTTTGTTATAAGAGTCTAATTTCTTGTCTATTTATTTAGTTGATTGCCAGCTTTCACATGCATAAATGAGGGTGGATATCACATTTGATAACAAGGAAGAAAAAGACCTGGCCTGGCTGGAGTCATTGGGCACCTGAGTTGGGGTACTGGAAAATCCACTTTTCATTCTCAGTAATGATATGGCAGATAAACATTTTATCATGCAAGTTTGTCAACAGTTAGTGACAGACATCAACACATTTCTACACTTGCCGGGAAGTGAGATCATGGGGGAACACATTGAGGCTGCCTGCTACTGAAGCAGAGCAAATGCTGAAATATGGTGCTTTTAGAAGGACCCAGCTGGGCTGACAAGCACTGAGTACTGGTACTAAGACTGTCTTCAACAGCTTGGCACTGGGCTTCATCATTGGTGGTTGAAGGGTGTCCTGACCTGAGTTAGTCTTTGATGTTGGTGTCCCCAGACCTGAACCTTTGGAATCATTTCTTTGCAGTGCTGTCATCAACTGTTCCTTCTTCCACGCTGCAAATTTCATGGGCAGCTGTAGAGGCATTCAGCTCTCTCTTCAGCCCTTAAAAAATTAAACCATTATTGTATATAGCCTAAACATATGCACATATACTGTAAAATTTTAAATGTATGTAAAATATTCCATATCTGGAACTGGTAGCACAGGTATGAATATGCTATTAAATGTATAAATTTTTATATTGGATGCTCTTTGTTGTAGTTTAATATGAGCAAGTGAATAAATGGAACACTGTGGATTTTTTTTTCAGTTTCTGGGGGTTTAGTTATGTTGCTGAAGTGATGTCAGTAAATCTTTAAAATTGTGTTGAAATTTTGTGTGCAAAATTTCTTTATAAATGTTTACAAAAGCTAAATAAGAGTATTAAGTTCTTTAGAGTTTATCTGTCAACAGATCAGGATAAGCAGGCCAATGTTGATCTAGCCAAGAGAAGGTGAGATAGATGATTAGGGAAGATGGGTTGCAAAGTGATACTGTGAGGAGGTTTTGAACTATGTGTGACAAGTAAGAAGGGGGTGGAGCTTAGTGAAGAGGTACGATGATTGAAGAGAATGTTCGCTTCTGGTGAGATTCTTCAGCTGTCATGCATGGAGTTGGGGCTCCTCTTGGCCAGTGAAGAAAATGCGAAAAAGCAATTAGGGTTGAAAAGGTGATGTAAAGGATAAAGTGGAGCTTAATCGGTATGTCCAGTAGTCTCACAGAGAGAGCTAATCATACCATGGCACCTCTGCTCTAGAGGCCAGCCACATCCGATATACATCCATCCCAGTGAAATATGCCTAAACCGGCTTAAACCAGGGGTGAAACTTGATGGCTACTCATGTCATGGTACCTCCAATCTAGAGGTTGGTGAGGATTCGTCCTCCTGGACAAAAGCTTCGTCCTGGTCAAAATTAGAAAGGGGAGCACCCACGACCAAAAAATGCTGAAGTCGGAGACACTGGACCAGTGCAGTCTAGATAGGCAACCACCTCTCACCTGGCAGGGATGTATGCTATCCAAAACACGCTGATGTTTTCCAATGAGAAAGTCCAACTCTAGATTAAACTGGTGCAACGAAAACCACGATGTCACGCAATCCCGCTTCTGAGACCCACAGAGAATACAAGCTCAAGCCCTGCGATACTCTGAACCTATTGTGGTCTTCTCTGGGATCTCATGTGGTCCTTTTGGGGACCACAGGACTTATCAAGGACCACAGGAGTAAATTCAATAGGATCACGGGGAGGTCTTGGTGGTGGAAGCGAACGAAGAAGAAGAAGAAGAGAACGTTAAGTGTAGCTGAACAGGAAGTTTAACCCGTGTGGCTCCAGTGTCCCATAATTTTGAATGCAGCAGTTCTCAAGCACCAGGTGGCTTGTGTCATCTGCGTGACATTGTTTGATGGCTGTTACCAGAAAATCTGATCTGCCTCTGTAGTTGGGGCCACTGAAATGATTTGGGACTGGTTTCAAAGCATGCTGGGCGATGTCATATGGATGTTTTTGCATGCGGTCCCGTAATCTGAGGGAAGTCTCACCAATATACATTATCGTGCATCTTTTGCAATGATGACATATGTAGGCCATGTGATGAGAATAAACAATCAGAGAATACCAAAACAAGCTATCAAGTGGAGCACAACAGGCCGAAGAAAAAGAGATCGACCACGTGAAATTCTAAAGAGGACATTGTTAAGAGAAGCCAGTTTAGTGGGGATAATATCCCTTGATGAAGTTGAAAAACTCATGGAAAACAGGAAAACTTGGTAAACAAATATGCAAGCCTTATGTGACGTTTAACGGGATGGGAAGGATGTAAGATGTAAGATACTGAAAATATGAGGAATGTTAGAGAAGATGTAGACAAAGAATATTACGATGCCATAACAACTGGAGGTTATGAAATACCAGAGATTAGATATGCTGATGACACAGTATTACTGTACACAACATAAAAAGGAATGGAAAAACTAATTATGTCAGTCCATAAGAATAGTGAAGAGCAAAACCTCTATCTTAGTGTGAAGAAAATTAATTTGATGACAAATGACAAAACAAATAGGCAGCTGAAATATATATCTCAATGAAGAAAAATTGGAAGAGGTGGAGAGTTTTGAATATCTTGCATCATTACTACTAATAATGGAGATCTTACATCCTACATCTTACATCATTCCTGATTGCCAAGATTTCCTGTTTTCGGCAAGCTTTTCAACCTCATCAAGTGATGTTATTTCCACTAAGCTGGCTTCTCTTAACTATGTCCTCTTTAGAGTTTCACATGGTCTGCCTCTTTTTCTTTGGCCTGTTGTGTTCCACTTGACAGCTTGTTTTGGAATTCTCTGGTTGTTTTGTTGTACATGACCAACATATGTCCATCTTCTTTTTCTGAAAACCCATGAGATAATTTGTTGCTTGCTCATCTGTCTTATCTCTGCAATGGTTCTAAGGACTGTAATAGCCGGAGGTTGAGTGAGTGATACGTTCTCCACTCCAAATAAATGTCTCCTTGGCGTGCATCTCAAATAGCCTCTGACAGTCCAAGTCCAGCTCCTGGCCTTCTCATGGTGGAACTGTTTAAACTGACAGGAGAAGGGATGAAGGCAAATATCTGGCGCCTGAAAACCAAATGCTTTCAGGTAGATGAGACTCAGTCCTGGTTGGTAGCTCATCTAGGAGAAGGAAAGCTCTTGCTCACTGCTGGCAAGATTCTTCAGCTGCCGTGTGTGGGGTGAAACACCTCCTGGCCAATGAAGAAAAATGCGATTAGGGTTGCCGCACGGCACCGTTGTTGAAAAGGTGATGGAAAGGATTAAGTGAAGTTTAATCGGTATGGCTAGTAGACTCACGAAGTCATACCATGGCACCTCTGCTCTAGAGGCCGGCCACATCTTATATACACCCATACTGGTATAATACGCCTAAACTGGCTTAACCCAGGGGTGAAACTCACTAGTGGCAAGGATTTGTCCTCCTTGACAAAAGCTCAATCCTGTTCACCACCAGGAAGGGTAGCAGCCACGACCAAAAAATGCTGAGTCAGAGACACTGGACCAATGCAGTCTAGATAGGCAACCACCTCTCATCCAACGAAGATATATTATATCCAAATCACATTAAGGTTTTCCAGTGAGAAAGGCCAACTCTGGACTGGATGGGCAACCACCTCTCACCTGGCAGGGATATACTGATATCCAAAACATGTCTAGGTTTTCCGGTGAGAAAGTCCAACTCTAGGCTGGATGGGCAACCACCTCTCATCCGGCCGGGATATACTCTTATCCAAACCATGTCAAGGTTTTCCAGTGAGAAAGTCCAACTCTAGACTAAACTGGTGCAATGAAAACCACAGTGTTACACAATGCCACTTCTATGACTCACCGAGAATATAGGCCCAAGCCCCTCTGAGCCTCCATCCAAAATGAAACTATCGCGAGAACCACAGGAGTAAATTCAGTAGTATCACAGGGCAATCTTGGTGGTAGAAGAGAATGAAGAAGAATAAGATCTCTGCATTGTTCTTGAATTCATTGCACATTATATAAAGTATTTTCCTTAGGCATTTGTTTTCAGAAGAGTCTAATTTCTTGTCTACTTCTTTAGTTGTTTTCCAGCTTTCACATGCATTAATGAGAGTGAATATTACATATGAATTGAATAATCTTAACTTGGTTTTTCTGCTTATAACTTTTGAATGCCATATGTTCTCAAGATTCGTGAAGGTCAATGCTGCTTTTGCAATTTGAATTCTAACTTCCTTTCTGGTGTCACCATCTTGGTCTCTGTAGCTGCAGAGACATGCAAATTGGTTTACTTCTTCAACAGCTGTTCCTTCTATGTATATGTTTCCTTCATGGTTAATGAGGAGTTTCATTATTTTTGTTTTTTCCTTGATGGATAACGGAGATATAACGATGGAAATTAAAAGGAGGACATCTAATGCTCTTCGAAGAGTAAAACAACTAAAGAAGCTGTGGAGAGGAAAAGACAGAACCACAAAAATAAGATTTTTCTTTCCCATCGCAACATACGCCTGTGAGACCTAGACACTTAACAAAACAGCTGAGAAACACATTAATGCCTTTGAATGTAAATGCTACAGAAGAGTTCTTCAAATATCATGGGCACAAAAAAGAACAAATATATCCATACTACAAGAACTTAATAGTGAAGAAGGTTGGCTAGTAAAGAAGATTAAACAAAGAAAATTTAAATATTCTGGACACATTAAATGTCATGAGAATTTATAGAAGACCGTCTTGGAAGGATACATAACAGGAAAAGAGAAAGAGAGGAAGATGAAGGCGAAGATGGCTGCAAGACATCATTGATAATCTGCAAATGGATGCATCAGCAGCAGGGCATCTTGCTTACAACCGAGAGACCCACAGGAGAGCTGTTAGGGAGGCAAAGTTCTGCAAGGGACATGCAAATGATTGACTTAGTTAATTAGTTGATCCTCTTGGGCCAAAGGCGGCGCATAGGGCGAAGGACAAGGTTCTCCATGTCGGCGATTCCTTGCTGCTTGCTTTAGATCTTCGGTGTTTCTGATGAGCATTGTTGAACACTCCTTGATGATAAACCTTCTTTGTATGTCTTTGGATCTTCCCCGCTTTCTTTTACCCCCTAGTGACCACGTAAATGCTTGGTGTGGGAGTCACTTTTCGTCCATTCTAAGTACTTGGCCAATGTAGTTCCAGGGACGTCTTCTGATAAAGTTTGATACGTAGTCTTGTTTAGTTTCTTGTCTTATTGATGTAACTGTTCTGAAGTCGTGCCAACAGATATTTAGCAGTCTTCGAAGGCACTTATTTTCCAAAGCATGTAGTCTCTTTTCCATTGCTGGGGATGTTCTCCAACTCTCACAACCATAGGTTAGTACTGGCACTACACAGGAGTTGAACATCTTGAGTTTTGTGTGCCTACTGAGTTGTTTTGATTTCCAGATGTTAGTCAGCTTGTTGAAAGCGTTTGATGCTAAAGCAATTCAGGCCATTATTTCTGTTGATATGTCTCCCGCGGGTGTTAACTTGCTTCCTAGGAATGTAAAACTAGTGACTTTTTCAAGAACATTAAGTTTAATGTTGTCCGGTTTGTTGGTGAGATCAAGAACTTTAGTTTTTGCTGAGCTGATTTCGAGGCCAATTTGTTTAGAGATATTTTGGAGTCGGTTTGTTTTCTCTTGAGCATCAATGTGTCTGGAGCTCAGAAGTGCTATATCGTCTGCGGTCTAGGTCTTCCAGTAATTTGTTGTCAATCCATTTGATGCCCAGGTATGTATCATGGATGCAACTGTGCATTACCCAATCAATTGCTAGTCCAAATAGCATTGGTGACATGATGCAACCTTGTTTTACTCCTGTTTCCACCGGGAACCAGTCAGAGTTGCCAGATTATCTTCTTACATAGCAATGTGAATCATTGTAGAAGGCTTTTATTATGTTTACATATAAGTGACTGACTGCCTGACATGAAAATCTGCATGAACCTGACACACTCTGCTTAGAATAATTTTGAACAAAATTTATTCTCACATAAGGTGAAAATTAATTCTAACATGAAACAGTCAATACATCTACAGGAATTTGAAGTATTCCATGAAACATTTGTTGGTTTAAATTTTGATGCCTTGTGAAGCAGGGTCACTGCAGACTGCTTTTAAAACATAGCTGTAAGAAATCACATGATATTAAAACTAGTAATCATACAGGTATTATTCTTGTACCTGAAAATAATGTGATTTTAGAGCAAGCATAGTTTATGGTTTTATATATGAGAGGGTATTTATCATGCATAGTGGTTGGTCACTCCATCTTCTTGGATCAATATTTCTTTATTAATCTCAGGCAGACCAACAGTATGAAGCTTAAAGAGGTTCTTGATCATATGAACAAACCATCCTGCTGATACTCTAATACATTCTCATTGTCGTTTTCATGAAAGTAAGGGACAAGGGTAACACTGCACAAGATACAATGACTCAGATATCATGTAATGATTGCTGGTATAATTCTTAAGGGTTGGTATATATGCCCAATATAAAAAATCTTTATTCAAGCATTCCAGGAAATGAAAGCATGTTTCATTGTTCATCAGAAGGTTATGAATAACATAATGACTGCCATTCATAAACTGTAACAGTTATTGTCAAAAATGTAAGCAGTTTACCTGTCTATCTTTTCCTAAAGCATGAAATACTCTTCTCCCCTCCCTGTCCTTCCCTTACCATCCCCCCATCTGAATTTGTAGTGTAAGTCATCATGAAGGATTCTTGTGATGGTGGAAAATGACATCCTGAGGGATATAGACTGATGACAAGCAGAATGATAAGGATGCACTGGACCTGCAATTCTTACAACAATCACAGGAGCACACTTCAGTGGCTGCTGGAACGGAAGGCGGAGCACATACGGGAATGCCTGGAGTGCGGAGATGCCAGTCTCTGATTACAGTTACAGTCTTACAGCAACAATGTTCTCAGGCATTCATACATTCTAATTTGACATGAAGGCTTCTTCTTTAAAACAGAACCGGTCTGTCCAAAATTTTTCAACCAAATCTTGACTGTATGTGATGACGGCATTGAATCATTATAATGGATACTGTAAAACTGTAAAAACAGGTATTCAATAATGATAAACTATTGCCATTTTGTAGCATGCTTTGATGCAAATGCTTATCATTCTGTCCATTGTTTTATCTAACTAAATACTTTAGAATGACAACACAATGAGAGTGCTTGCAGTCACCGTAACCATCTTACATCCTTCCCATGCCATTAAACGTCACATAGGGTTTGCATGGTAGTTTGCCAAGTTTGCTTTTTTTGCTGAGCTTTTCAACCAAGCCTGAAAAAAATGTTTTTTAAGATTACCAATTGCTGTATTCATACCACTGCCAAAAAAGGGTAATCTGAAATTATGTACAAACTTCAGAACTGCTGCCCTGATTAGTCATGCCAGTAAAATTCTGTTAAAAATCATAATGGGTAGACCTCGTAAGAAAATAGAAGAAGTCAATATGGTCAAAGCTGGTTTCAGGCAAGGAAGAGGATCAAGAGATATTCAATATAAGATTAATAATAGAGAAATGCAGAGAGTTTAATTCATTCATTCATTTATTTGCTTGTCCCTTGTGGAACTTTGCCTCCCAAACAGCACTCCTGTAGGCTTCTCGGTTGTAACCAAGATGGCCTGCCGCTGATCTATCCATTTGCAGATCCTCAATAATGTCTTGTAGCCATCTTCGCCTTGGTCTTCCTCTCTTTCTTTTCCCCATTATTTTCCCTTCCAAGACGGTCTTTTCTAGATTATCATGACGAGAGAGTTTAATGCGAATCTATATTTATCTTTTACAGACTATTCAAAAGCATTAGATTGTGTACAATACCAGAAACTTTGGGAAATAATGGAAAAATGGGATTTCCAACATATTTGATACAATTAACATCACTCCTGTAACTAGACCAACAGGCAGCAGTAGGAATAAATGGTAAAACAACTTGGTCTGATACAAAACAAGGGGTCCACAGGGGCACATATTGTCGTCTTACTTATTTAACTTGTATATTGAAAATATAATGACGAATGTAGACAAAGAATATTACGATGCCATAACAATTGGAGGTTATGAAATACCAGAGATTAGATATGCTGATGACACAGTATTACTGTCCATAACACAAAAAGGAATGAAAAAACTAATTATCTCAATCTGTAAGAACACTGAAGAGCAAAACTTCTATCTTAATGGGAAGAAAACTAAACTGATGACAACTGACAAAACAAACAAGGCAGCTGAAATATGTATCAATGAGGAAAAATTGGAAGAGGTGGAGAGTTTTGAATATCTTGGATCACTGCTAACTAATAATGGAGATACAATGAGGGAAATTAAAAGGAGGACATCTAACGTTTTTCAGAAAATAAAACAACTAAAGAATCTGTGGAGAGGAACAGAGAGAACTACAAAAATAAGATTTTTAAGGGCATGCATCTTTCCCATCGCAACATATGCCCGTGAGACCTAGACACTTAACAAAACAGCTGAGAAACACATTAATGCCTTTGAATGTAAATGCTACAGAAAAGTTCTTCAAATATCATGGACATAAAAAAAGAACAAATATATATATATAATACAAGAACTTAATATTGAAGAAGGCTGGCTAGTAAAGAGGATTAAAAAGAGAAATCTGAAATATTTTGAACACATTAAACATCATGATAATCTAGAGAAGACTGTCTTGGAAGGGTATATAATGGGATAAAGAAAGAGAGGAAGACCAAGGCGAAGATGGCTGCAAGACATTGCTGATGATCTGCAAATGGATGCATCAGCAGCAAGTCATCTTGCTCACAACCGAGAAGCCAACAGGAGTGCTGTTCTGGAGGCAAAGTTCCACAAGGGACATGCAAATGAATGAATGAATGAATCATGCCAGAAGTTCACCATAAAATATTTGCTAGTAGATATTGTTGTGATCCAATCTTGCAATAAATGTCTCCATGATAACATTCTGGTGTATCGACAGGGAAGAGACAGATAGGATACTGCCAATGCATGGCAGAGCGAACTTGATTGTATTTCCTCCAGGTGTGATGTTTCTAATGCCCGTGCCAACCCTACAAAAGCATTAATTACATGGTTCTCACTGAACAACCATATTGTTAACACTGATATGCCTGTTGTGAGATTGGGTTGCAAGGATGTGACCAGAACTAACCTGACGACATACCTGGGAGTGAAATTTGATCATAAGTTTGATCATAGTCTGTGCTTCAAAGAAAATCTTGACCATGTGATAACAAAAGTTTGCTAAGGTCTATTGGCAATGAAAGTCATGGCAGATGCCTTTACTGGGTAGAAGCTATTATACTAATATTTCTGTTCCAGAGGCAGGTCCTTGCACCTATTGAGTACACCCTAGCCATTCTCACTGTCAGCTCTGTGCAGAATGAAAACCTTGAAAAGGTGCAAAATGAAGCCATGTGAATTATCTTGGAGTTTATGAGAGACACTTCCTGTGTAGTGATCAGATACTTCCTTGATTTCCCAATTATGAATCACAGGATCAAGATCTGAAGGAAGCGTGCATACCTCAAGATAAGAACAGATAAGGAACACCCACTGCATCATGAGTTCCTCAAAGAAAAGAGCGATAAGCTAAAGAGGGTAAAATCATGGATGGGTTGTGCAGAGGATGTTATCAACCAGGTCTGTGAACTTAATAACATCAACCCTGGTGAGGAATGGGTACTTGTATCATTCCAGCAATCAAAGGGTACCTTTGCTCCATTGTCAGGTTTGACAAGAGGAGCAGGGAGCAGAATCCACTTGCTGTGAATGTAGAGGCTAATGCCCTCACCAGCGAAAATTCCAGTGAGGCAGGATCTGTTGTACAACATCACAGGAATGCATGGGCATTCACTGCAGGCTCAGTAGGCAGAACAGTCCAGGAAGTCAGCAGTGCCTTCACTATGACCACAAACAGCATGACAATGTGGGTGATGGTAACAAAAGTATTTGTTTGGCTGAAGTCACAAGACTAGGCCCATGTCTGCATTCTAAATGATTCAAAGAATATGATCTGGAAGGTCAAGGCAGGCTCTGTATGCAGGCAGTGGCTTGAATCACTGTAGAGATCAACAATCTGCATAGTCACCTTCATCTATGTCCCTGGGCAAACAGGCATCTAGGTAAATGAAAAAGCTGATAGGCTAGCTGGCTCTGTTGTCATCACACATGAACAACCACCAGATCGAGCAAACTATTATCAATGCACTTAGAGAGATTAGCAGAGTAGATGACTTCAAGAGGAGCAAATCTACATTGCTGCTCAGAGAAAACTAAATTGATGACAACTGACAAAAAAAACAAGGCAGCTGAAATATGTATCAATGAGGAAAAATTGGAAGAAATGGAGAGTTTTGAATATTTTGAACACATTAAACTTCATGATAATCTAGAGAAGACCGTCTTGGGAGGGCACATAATGGGAAAAAAAAAAGAGAGGAAGACCAAAGTGAAGATGGCTGCAAGACATTGTTGATGATGATCTGTGAAGATGGCTGCAAGACACGGTTGATGATAATCTGCAAATGGATGCATCAGCAGCTGGTCATCTTGCTCACAACCGAGAGGCCTACAGGAGTGCTGTTAGGGAGGTAAAGTTCCGCAAGGGACATGCAAATGAATGAATGAATGGTCAGTGTTTCCTGCTTCATCTCTTAGGCAGTTATTGTGAAGAAAATCACTATAACAAGAGCTTGCCCTTATTGCATTAATTTCATCTCAGCTTTACGTATCAATTCCAAAGGAAGAAAGAAGTGTCTATGTGAGGGTGATGAAAAGTTAATCAACCCAACCCACATTGCACAATCTGAGTGTAATTTTGTCACCGTAGCTGGATAAAATGTGTTGATTTATAATGTAAAGTGCCAATTTTCATGATCACAGCACAAAGTTTTTACTTTTTTTTCCAGATCAAAGAAAGGTATGGGAATTTCTTCTTATCCTTATATTTGATCATTTTCAGATATCCATTTGTATATTTTTGAAGTAACGGTGGTTAGCTGAAGCTGGTGTAAATCCTCATACAGTTTTTTTTGAAGTGATATACTTGTAGGTGTGGAATTTTTAAGTATAGAACTTTGAACCATTATGAAGTTCTTGTTCCTGCAGAATAAAACTCTAAAGGGGCTGTGAATGCCTCCCTACTGAGGACACCTGCAGGGATGTATGCCTTCATTGTGCACGGATCACTTTTCATCATTGTGCATGGACATGATATAGCAAAGCAATTATGGGATATTCTCGTTTGTTGTGATACCAAAGGAATTATGAGATATTATCATTTGCTGTGATACTGAAACCATACTGAACATGAACAATGAAAACTCTAAAGGAAAGCCAGGAGTGTATGCTGCAAACACTGTGTGACAAATGTCCACTATACTCAACTGTGAAGAAGTGCTGTGCATGAAGATTTCGAGACCCAGCAAGATCTGGATGGTCTTCAAAAGTGTCAACTTCAGAAATTGTTGATCATGTTCATGACCTGATTCTGACAGATAAATTTCAGCTGAAACAACTGCTATGACACTAGAAATATATAAAGAATGTGCTGGGTTATAATTCATGAGCATCTGGGTACACAAAAACTGTTGGCAAGTAAGCACCGAGATGTTTGAATGCTGATGAGAAACAAAATGGAGTAGACACCTTCGAGCTGATTTTGCAGCAAATGGAATGATCTCATGATAGCCTTTTGAAATGATTTGTCACTGTTGATGAAACATGGTTACACCTCTATGATCCTGAGACCAAACAACAGTCCTTGCAGTGGCAACACTCACTGCCAGAGAAATTCAAGGTACAATAGTCAGCAGGAAAAGTCACTGCCACTGCTTTTTTGAATTATGGAAGGTGTTTTGTTGACTATATTCTAAAGGGCCAAATAGTTAATACAGAATACTACTCTAATTTGTGCTGATTAAAGGATGAAATGAAGGAAAAATGGCAACAGAAGCTGTGGAACAGTGTTCTCTTTTTGCAGTTCAATGTGCCTGCTCACCAGACATTGGATATTTTGAAGAATTTTGGGTCTGATTGCATAGATCATCCACCCTACTCACTAGATCTTGCTCCATATGACTATTTCTAAAAAAGTGGTTGACAAAAGCTGGAAATTTTTGAATGATTCAGATGTGATAGCAGCTACTGAGCAGTATTTCACTCACCAGATATAAGAAATTTTTTTTTTTTTGAAGGGTTAAATAAACTTGAGAAATTATGTGCCAAGTGTTTCGAACTTCAGGGTGAATATGTGCAATAACATGCAAGTTTCTCAGCTCTAAGTCATTCCTTTCTCAGTCAAGCCGATAACTTTTTAGCACTCCCTCATACATCTGGAAAACTGGCAGAGCATACAAGATGCCCGAATGGGTCATCAACTGATATCTTACATCTTACATCCTTTCCGTGTGTTAAACATCATATAGGGCTCACACTGAACCATGTTTTTTTTTCAGTGAGTTTTTCAACCTCGTCAAGGGATTTTAAGCCCACTAATTTAACCTCACTCAACAATGTTCTCTCTAGTTTCACACTGTTAACCTCTTTTTCTTTGTCCATAGCAGGACACTTTGATAGTTTGTTCTGGGATTCTCTGATTGTTTCTTCTCATTACACAGCCAATATATGTACATTTCTTTTTTTTAATCACTGATGAGACAAGCTGAGCTGTTGTGTGTTCAACTTCCTTATCTCTGCATTGGTCTTGAATTTGTTCCATTGTATAGATTTTCCTTAGACATTTATCAACTGATATGAAGTAACTTAAAAATATTTTTGTGTGTGTTAAACTTCACTTGGGGGAAATTATGCAAGAAGTCATCAATACCTGTATACACCTGAGAGACGTTGCACTAAAAGTGGGCTTGACCATTAACCAAGATAACACAGAGTATATTAAGATATTAAGAGACCAGAGCCAGAATGATCCAGATTATATAAATGTTGGAAAGATGATTATTAGGAAAGCAGAAACATACAAATATCTAGGAACAACCTTCAACAGAAGCAACATAGTAAGCAAGGAAATTTAAAATCAGAGTACAGATAGGGAATAAAATATACTTTGCAACACCTGTTAAAATCCAAAATCCTATCCCAAAACACCAAGATAAAAATCTACAAAACTATAATAAGACCAGCCACCATGTATGGATCAGAAATGTGGAGTACAACAAAGAAAGATGAACAACAATTGCAGATCTTTGACAACAAGATCCTAAGAAGAATCTTTGGGCCGATAAAGGATACCAATAGTGGAGAGTAGAGAGCTAAAAAGAACACTCTGAACAGCTTATTTAAATCCCAATGGATTATAAATGTCATGAAATTGAACAAATTATGCTAGCTGAGCCATGTAGAAGGAATGGAAGAGAACAGACAAATGAAAATGATGTATGCACAAGAGATGAGGGAAACAAGACCAAGGGGTAGATCAAGATAGAGATGGAAAGATAACATAGAAGAGGATATAAAAGAAACTGGTGTCACCAACTGGAGAGAGAAGATTAGGAACAGAGATGAATGGAGGCAAACTTTATCTGCTGCAATGAACCTTAATGGCTCGGAAAGCTGAAGAAGAAGTGTTAAACTTGACTAGAATTTCTTTACACTGATGTTAGATGTTTTTACCTTTCTAAATGGAAGTCTGGAGCAAAAACTAGAGTACGTCCATCGTATTCCATAGATCGGAATGCACAGTTAAGAAGTAATAATTCCATCCAGCAACATTCAATCAGGTGAACTTGGTCACTCAGAGTTAGGCAGGTATAACCTGCAATAAGCAGAGAAGCTAACAATGAGAATGTTAAAAAGGAAAACAAAAATAAATTTTTCATATTTAAAATTCAGGAAACTTGACCTATACTCACTGCAATGGTATGGTGCAAAAAGAACAGCTCTATGTATACAATTGTTTAAAAAAGCTGCAAGTATTTTTCCACATTTTTATGACTGAAGATCTATTTATTCTTTTTAAATGAATTTTTAAAAAAAATTAACTACCATAAAAATAATAGTTTAACATTTAGAAGATTTCTTAATTCTTCCCAGGCCCAGAAAAAAACCACGGACGTTCCCGTCAGTGCCACACAAAAAGCGTGGGTCTTGATATGTATAGGGGGTATAGTTGTAAAAGTGAATGTACAAAATATTTCCACTTTATACATATTATGCATGAAAACAGTTGTAAATGTAAGAAGATTTCATAAACGAAGAGTTTTTTTTTTTTGGAAAAAAGAAGTAGTGTGATGATTTTAGCTGATAACTGTGTAGTGCTTACCGTCGGCAATGCCTAGATGTACAATGTTTACCATCGGTGATTTCCAGATCTATTTAAATTTTCATCCAATCTCATTGTGTGATGCCATTTCCACTAAAATAATGTCTGAAATAACCATCTAACTACTTCTCCAGTCCATTTAATAGGTCTAGATGTACTTGGGGTACATTCAGGAACAGTGGTTGGGTCATAGGACATGTCCTTATGCCTCTGAAATCACAATAAATACTGAAATTTCTCCGTTAACACATCAATTTCGCTCAGTTGTTAGCCACACTTTGATTTGAACTATGAAAGGTCACCAGACATGCGCAGATAAATTGTGTACTATAAAAAGTTTTACAATAGTTTTACATTGCAACAAAACAAAATTGCTATAATGACCATGGCAGTCATTAGACTAACAGGAAGTTATCACGATATTGACTATGGCAGTCAAAGAGTTAATAAAATAAGAGTATAATATCAGATTTGTACCTGGGACATGTTTGGCCCAGTTGATTAGATAGACAAGTTCTCTGTCTGCTAATTTGATCAATGTGTTCAGAAGGTGTACTCTAGTGGCAGGCAGACTGTGATTATGGTAACTCTCAAGTACAGGAAGGTCAGCTTTTTGCAAGGCCTCAAGTACTGATGCACTTCTTGACCGCTTTGCATTCTATAAACAGGAAACAAAAATGAAAATGATGTAAGATATAATAAATGATTATGAATCCATTTAACACATAACAGTACTGAAAAACTGTTGAAGAAAATCATTTTAAGGAAATGATAAAGTAATACATCACAATTCATCCACCCTTTTGAAATTTGTATTTCCATCCATGAGTTTCCAATTCTTCTGCATTCTGAATAACCCAGTTTATCACACCCTGTAGCTCATAAAAGAATATCCAGTCATTCTCATTCACAATGTCATTCCTCTGTGTCACAGGCCAATAACTAATCCAGCTTTGGCAGGTAAAAACTGCATTTTCTGAAACATTTTTTAGTGCCTGGAAGTTGTAATCCTCAACTACTGTTGACATTTACAAAAGTATTAGCTAGCTGAGTAAATGAGACAGAATATGTTTATGAATATTCATCTTTAACTTTTTTTTTTGTTTTGTTGGTTATTTGCTCTTTTTTTAGTTGTTGTTGCTTTTGCTTTGTTTTTTTTTTTTAACGGCATACCAAAAAGTCTGAAATTGTTTTTATGGATCTATGTTATTCTGTATAATACATTGTAGAGTATGTATAAAACTCATGTAAATATATACTACAAATTCTAACTATTATACAGCTGCAGTTGTTGTTCCATGTTATCTGAAACAGTATAGCTCAGTAAAATTTTATAAAAATAGCTAAGCTGAATTTTAAAAAAGCAGCAAAATACACAAATTTATTTTCATAGTTAGATGGAATGAAAAAGAATAACGCACATCTATATTCCATAGAAAAGAAGATTCAAAAACAAGTACCAGTGTCTATATGCTTCTAAACTGAAATACAACAACATATTGAATTAAAGTGCTACAGCAGGGCCACTCGTTTGCCCTGACTCTGTCTAGATGGTATGTGGCATTTACTGTATAAGAAAGGTGAAACCCAAATTCTGAAATTTATTTTATTTCTAAAAAAGTAGTATGTATGGTTCTGAGAATTCCAAAAAATTTTGTTTGCATAAAGAAAGATCCCAAAGTGTTGTTTGGGCATATTCTGCCAGAAAACAGATGGTATTACCTGTCCCTCTCTCCAAAAACTTATCCTTATTGCTTCTTCCCTTTTCTCCCTTCTCAAAAAAAAACATTTAGGTATTACCTTCCCCTCCACCCTACCACTCCACTTCACCTCACCTCCTTAACTCTTTCCACCCGCCTGGACCCCACAAGGGCCATGTTCGTTTTACATCGGCAATCTACAGGTCCCTATGGGACACCCTGTTTTGTTTCGTTCACATGTGAAATTAACTTTTTAGTTAACGACTATCTGCGCATGCCAGAATCTTCCTTTACTTCCGGGCACGCCGTTCAAAAAGGAGTTTGTTAAATATTATCAAGAATTTGTGTTTTTCAGCGACATTTTCGAGACCGACTCAAAAAATGAACTCACTGACCGACGCGACAAATGTGACTGCATGTTATTCAGGTAGTGGTAGGCCTGTTAGAAACAGTGCAAAGGCAGCTTTGAATTTATTTAAATGTTAGGTAACGGAAAGACCATAACTGAATCAAGTTCTCACGTGTATGAACCTGTAGTTAGTTTATCTGCCTATAGTGACGGTGACAGGCATAGTGAAAGTGACTCTGACAATGGCCCTACGACTAGTTCTAGTTCTTTAGCTGGACCGAGCAACAGGATAAGTCCTCCACCTGTGAAACGACCTAGAACTATTCTTTCTGTGGCTCAGAGAGAAAATAACAATTCAGTATCTAACTGGAGAGAAGCACAGGTGAATGAAGAGCTAGGAACTCCTAGCAGCAGTGATCCTGGCAGTGGTATTCTGTTAGATGTTGGCCGTGAGCGGACACTACTGGGGTTTTTCTTTGCACTATTTACAATAGATATTTTGGACAGTCTCATAGCCAGCATAAATGCTTATGCTGTTATGAAACTTAGCCAAGCAGGTGATGGTAGTAATGATTCTGGATGGACACCTATTGGCCGCCATGAAATGTATAAGTTCATGGCCACTATCATTTCCATGAGCATGCAACCTAAACCAAAACTCAATGACTATTGGATCACCACAGGCCATCTGCAGTCACCATTTTTTAGGCAGATGTTTAGTAGGGATAGGTTTCTGAAGATATACAGCACCATGCTGCATGTAGGTGAAGCTGATAGTAAAGGTAAAGCCAAAATTGAACCTTTTGTCAATCAGCTGGTCGTATCTTTTCAGGCAGCCTTTTACCCTTTCAGAGACGTAAGTATTGATGAAATGGTAATTGGCTACAAGGGACGCTGGTGTCACAAACAATATAACGCTAGCAAGCCAGCCAAATATAACATCAAGACGTTTGGCCTTTGTGACTCCATCACAGGTTATGTGTTCAACCTGGTGATATATTTTGGGAAGCAAACCTCCTATGACCCTGCCACTGCTGACAGTCCAAGTCATGCTGTGAAAGTTTTTCAGACACTTTTGCAGCCAGTGAAGGCTTCTCATCATATATTTGCAGACAGGTTTTATACCAGTCTTCCTCTGGTTGATTATCTGCTGTCAAAAGGTCACAATCACACTGGGACCTTGAATATCTGTCGTAAGGGCTTTCCTCCGCAGCTGAAAACTCAGACACTTGAGGAAAACAAGCCTGTTTACCATGTCAGAGATGATGGTAAGATTCTCTGTGTTTCCTGGACAAACAAAAAGTCAAAGAAGCCTGTTCATGTGGTTACAACACATGGAAAAGCTGTCACTATTCCTCTTATTGAAGGACAACGAGAGGTCCAGAAACCAGAGATCATTCACACATATAACATGTGTATGAATGGATGTGACAGAGCTGACCAAAAGGTTTCATACTATGGCATGCATTCTAGAAAGACAATAAAGTGGTGGAAGAAAATACTCAACTGGATTTTGGAAATAACACAGGCGAATGCTCACACTTTATATTTCCTTTCAGAGAACCCTGGCAGGAGTAACAAATCTCTGGTCTTCTTCAAGAACCAGCTTATTGAGGGTTTGGTATCCTTGGCAGACAGCAGCTTCATTGCAGAAGTTAGTATGCCTGCTCCCAGGCAAACGGGAGCAGCAGCACATCCCCTTATCTCAGAACGCTACCAAGGTGTTCATCTGATTGACATGAAAGATTTCCGTAAACGGCGTTTATACTGTTCGAGGCCAGACAAGAAAGTCCGCACCTATTACTACTGCACTACGTGCTCGGACGAACCTCATCTGTGTCCAAAGAATTGTTTCCGGGTGTATCATACGTCACATCGAGCATGATACCACTGCATTCTAGCACAAATACTTCATTTGCTTGTGCTTTCTACATTTACTGTCTGAGCCACCCTTTACATCTCTGTCTAACCTGACCATTTTTACTCTGTAGGTGACTGATTTCTTGACTGAAGACAGCAGAAGATTAGTGTTTTTGTACCTGTATTGTATATATTGACAGCAAAATTAATTTTTTTTATACTTTTTTATCATGTAAATATACTGTGGACAGATCACATACTGACAGTTTTATACAAGCATTCACCTCAGCTGACAGCAGCTCTATAACGGCCCTTTTCAGGGCCATCCAAATTTTCAAGACTGGCAATTGCTCAGGAAAGAGGAGCCTTCACCTCAGCCGACAGCAGCTCTATAACGGCCCTTTTCAGGGCCATCCAAATTTTCACAATTGACATGCACAAGTGTTGCGCAAAATGAGTTCACATTGTTTTCTGTTGTATATGTGTTTTTGTTTGTTTGTAAGTCTGCAAATTTGTCCACAGTTTTTACACTTCATTTGAGGAATTCCATTTATCTTCATAGTGTGTTTTTCAACTGGATATTTACAGCTGTAATGGTAAGTAGAAAACAATTTTATTTGTGTGTCATAACTCTTTTTTGGGGGGAAAAGAGATATAGTGTATATTAGATGTGATTCATTTGGATTTAACAACAAAATGTGCCAAAGTTGGATTTATATTCAGTTGGAATATATTCAGATTGAGGGTAAGTTGAACATACTTTTTTTTTTTCTCAGTCCTAAATAATTTTTTTTTTTTTTTGCTCACAAACTTTTCAATTTTTTCTCAACAGTTCTCTTTCTTTAACAAATAACTACATTTATGAAATCCTCATTCATTTCTACTTATTTTGATATATGATACATTTATGTTGAACCATGAATTAGTTTGTTAAAATTAATTTTAGAGAGGGACCCAAAAATTATCGCAACACCCGCTTGATAATATAACGTCCGCGGTTTTTTTTCCCGGGTGGAAAGAGTTAACACCATCCCTATGAAAAAAAAATCCTATGTGTTTTGTTTCAACTGAAAAAAAAAACTGTACTGTTCGAGGAACTTATTTCTTCAGTACTGAAAACACAGAGACACACGTGCGCACACAAATATACACACTCACAAAATGGCTCTGAAGCATAACATACAAAATAAAAATATTTTTTAAATTGGCTTTTATGGGTCTTGAATTCATAATCTTAGTCTGAGTCCAAAACATTAGGCTACAGAAAGTAATTGTGGGGTGAACGATTTAATTTATATCTAGTGTTAATTTACCAAATGTTGTAATAAAATGTTACTAAGTGTTAAACTCCAAATGCTGATTTCACTGAATCAAACTGCAGAAAGCTTCCTATCATTTATAGTTAATAATGTTGTTGGAATATGTCATAACAGTCTTACACATTGAGATTTTCTCAACTCCTTCAGCAGTGTATGTTATACTATATTTGTCTATATAAAAGTATGTGCATATCGATGAATAATCTGATCCTTCATGAAAATGGCAGCTGTGTAAAATCAATCTCCAACTAACATGATGTATAACTAAAATGGTCAACAAGATGATATGGTACATGGTTGCATTTCATGACTTCTCTATGACTGCACATCATGGCACATACTCAGCACATGAAGTTTGACAAATGTACCTGGGCTTTTATACTGGAGGATTTTCTCTCCATTAAATATTCTTTGTTCTTCAGTATGTTCCCAAAAATTACCTAAGCCTTACTTCAGTACATATTCCATTTCCTCAACCTTGTTAGAAGATGAGGTACCTAGTTATATGAGGAATGCCAGTAAAATTACTTAAATTTAGTGATTCTACATATACTATGTTTTTGGAGAGAACCTGAAAAATAGCATGACTTATTTCCAAAAGGTATAGCACTACATTTTACAGTACTGCTATATATTTCTTTTCTTTCCTTTATTTATTTATTTATTTATTACTGCTACTGCTTTTTAGAAGGTCACAGAATGATGTTTTTTTACCTTGGAAGATGTGGCTCCATTATTTGTAGAATTGATAGCAGAATCTGAAGAATCTGCTCGACATCTTTTGCCTTTCAACCCACTTGTCACACCAGTGCTCTTTCTCTCTTTCCTCTGACTCCCTTTGAAATCAAACATTACACAAAGAGAAATGTCAATTAACATTATAAAACACAGGAAGCAAGAAAAAAGTTCATATTGCTCTTGTACAAGATTCCACAAGACTTGGCAGCTAATTTCAAGCTTCAGTTATTTATAATCCATCATGTAATTTTAGTAGCATATAAGCAAAATGGTGACAGTTTTGTGGTAAAATATGGCAACATGGTTTATCCTGAAAAATGATAATAATCTCATATTCTGAACTGATCTTCTCTCTCTACTCAAGGTCCCTGTCAACAGGTGTAAGATATGTTCTTCCATAACCCTCAATACCTTGTGCATCTTAACAAGCTTGTCACTGAGCATTTCCCATACCAGGATGCCAAACCACCAAACATCTTTCTCTCTATCTACTTCTGTCTCTTTTACCTTCAATCTTCCCTGTTGCCATTTAATTCTCTAACCTTCCTCCTCTCCAAACATGCCCCACAAAGATGGATTATTGTTTTATGATCTCTTTAAGAACTTTCTCGTTCAATTTTCTTGCTGCCTGTGGTACCTTCAACATTTTTCTTAAGAACCATATTTCAGCTGATTCCAGCCTTCTATGTATCTCTTTACTGACCATCCAGACTTCATATCCATGGAACAGGATTGGTTCAATATGTAGCATAGCCTTGTAAGTAACGGATATTGTTGTTGTTATTATTAATGAATATGGTTATGAAAATATGCAGTAAAGAAAACAGTAAGATCGAATAGCAACAGAGAAAAGTAGGTCGAAGAAAGGAAGAGAAAGGTATAAAACTTCCATGACACTAGAATAAGACGCGGACAAAAGTAAACAGTGACGCTGACATGTAGGTCCAGACAAAAGGACACTAGAAAGTAGGATGGTCCAGTGATAACAAAGCAGTGACTGGACGTTGACACGAGTAAACAAAATAGAAAAGACAAATAAAAAAGGCAGATACAATGAAAAGCGAGGACAAAATAAAAGCTCCGACAGGAAATAGCAAGATAATGACTTAGGTAAATAACAACTGTATAGACAAAACTGACACAGGTGACACGCATTAGGATGCGATTGCACACGGTGTTTAAATAAAGAAGTGACCAACTCAGCCAGCTGACCAATTAAATATTTAGAGGCGTGGGCTATTGGACAATTGACATACGACATATAAGCAACGGGGCAGTTTAAAGACAGACAATCGGAACGCGCATGGGAACCAGTGGTCATCTGAAGGGTGGAGCCAAAATACTTACTGGTCAATCCACCAAGCTGCACTTGAAGATAAAAAGGTGAACGGAGAAGTACGAAGGGGAACAGAATGACGAAGAAAGTAGTAAGGAACAGGAGAAAGAAAGAGGAGGAACCAAGAAGTAGGGGATGAGGAAGAAGAAGAGGAGAGGAGGCAGAGGATGGAGCCCTGAAGACAGAGGAACAAGGACTTACAGTGAACAAGTCCACACAAGAGAAGAAGAGAAGGACCGACACAAAAGAGAAGACACGAGAGAGAAAGAAGATGTAGATAATGATAGATGGACAATTAGAGCAATAGATACTCAGGAAAAGCAGTCTTGCAGAAGTAGTTTTTGGACAGATTGAATCTGTGTTTCAAGTGATTCGAGTGATTCAAGTATTTATGACTTTGAAACTTCGAGTACAGTGATTTAGTCGTGTAACTGACTGACCACGTGTTTCAGATGGAATATAGTAGAGTTTAGAATTCTCCTCTTATCAAATGTATAGAATATTGTGAAATAGGAGAACACTGAAAAATGCTGCATGTAGAGTATGATAGTTTGATACTGATGTGCTTCAACGACGAAACTATTGAAGATTATGTCATATTGCAACTTTGTACAAGAGATGTTGTGCATTCTAAGCTGAATATCTTATTTGTTAGAATTAAATGAAATATGTAGAGAACATCATCGGACATCCTCTGATTATTGAAGTGGCAGTGCTTGTGAAATCTAATCTTAAACAACAGTGTGTGAAGATATCCTCAGAAATATTCAGCAGTATCATCGATAAAGGTGGCAGGATTACAAAGCATAAGAAGAATTACAAGACAGAAGAACACTACCTCAAATTGACAATATTATAAATGTAACACTGTAGCATTCTCTTCCCGACTCTCATAGATAGTGACTTATTGCAAAGTATGCAATTCAATTTTTGAAAGGTGGTCTTGACTTGCGCCATTCTGCTTTTTTACTTTGGTGATACATCTTCCACCGATGTTAGCAATGTGTCTAAGTACTTAAAACTGTCAACTTGGTTTAATTTTGTGCTTTTTTTGGTATGATGCACATTGCTGGTTGGGGGGGGGGGGGGTCTTGTCTTTTCGAGATAACCATCACTACACAAAAATGAAAGACATGTCAGCAAGATGCCTCCATGTGATGCCTTTCCTATTTTTTATTGAGTCTGAAGAATATCCTGCATTTCTCACATCTTTCTTACTGTGGTGTTAAAATATACAAGCTTCTGGTAAATAAACTCAGAATCTACTTTCTTTATTATGACAAGTCAAGAATGCCACCTCCTTCAAACTACAGATGGTTCTTGACTTACACAGCTCTACATATGATACCATGTCTTCACTGGCTAAAAAAATAGGACTTGAAATTAACAAAGAAAAAAACAAAAATAATGAAACTTCCCATTAATCAAGAAGGAAAAATATATGTAGAAAGAACAGCTGTTGAAGAATTACACCAATTTGAATACCTCGGCAGCTACATACACCCAGAAGGTGACACCAGAAGAAAGGAAGTTAGAACTGTAAAACCACCACTGACCAAGAATTCTGAGAACACATGGCACTTAAAAGTTATAACCAAGTTACGATTATTCAATTCAAATGTAATATCCAACCTCATTTATGCATGTGAAAGCTGGAAAACAGCTAAAGAAATAAACAACAAATTAGACTCTTTTGAAAACAAATGCCTAAGGAAAATATATGGTATAAAGTGGAACGAATTCAAGAACAATGCAGAGATAAGGCAGATGAGTGAACAACATCTTGTCTCATGGATAATCAGAAAAAAAGGAGGTGGACATATACTGGTCATGTGATGAGAAGAAACAATCAGAGAATCCTGATAAGGTTGAAAAAAAGGAAAACTTGGCAGACTACCATGTGAGCCCTTTGTGACATTTAAAGGCACAGGAAGGATGTAAGATACATGTAGATCTGACCCTATGTAATAAATATCTGATGGCGCAAAAAATCTATGGAATTTTATGGAATAATCTATGGAATTTTATGGAATAAACTGGTTACATAAATACTGCCAACTGGCATATACCAAACCACATCTCAGAGTTTTTTTTATTAAATCAATTTACACACAGGATTGCAGAACAGCTAACTCACATAAGTCAGAGCCTTTCTGTACTTTTTATTTTTTTAGACAACTTTGAGACTTGGAGTGTTATAGTTTGAATTTACAAACAGTCTAGGTCCACAATGAAATTTTACCATATTTCCTCTGACTCACCTCTAACTAAACACCTCTAACTCTAGTAACAGATAAAAAGGATGGCGACTGCAGTAAAACTGGTCTAAATAATAAAGGTAGATAGAGGTATATGGTGTAGTTTTACAAAGTGAGGGAGGGAGTGAGTAAAGTGAGAAAAAATGAACAGAAAGTATGAGAATGTATAAATGAAAAACATACAACACCCAATATTTTGGCGTAAGCCTTTTTCGAGGATTACATGCACAACAAGACAAAAAAAAACAAAAACAAAAATGAAGAACTTATCTTAATGTGGCCTCCTCCAGAAGTAGGAAACTGAGAAGTGTGTGTCCTAGAAGGACCCCGTGGACCACACAAAGGATACCCGATAGATGCAATCGTAAAGAAGAGATGGAGAGAGAGAGGAGGAAAGCAAGTGGTAGAAAGGGGTGGGGGGAAAGGCAATAGAAACATGATAGCCGCTAGAGGAGAAGATGCCGGGTGGGGGGGAGGAGGGAAAAGGGGAAGCAGAGAGATAATGAATGAAGAACATAAACACCTGCAGGGTACATTGCGTGAAGTACAGGTGAAACCCTCCTTAACTGATAACGTGGACTTAGGGAAGGAGATCTGGCTAGCCTCAACAACAAACGGACAAGTGTTGCATCTACGGCGTCCGCAACGTATGGTACCATAAAAAGTGTCATCTGTCTTAAGGTGACTACGAATTAAAAGGTCCCTGAGGTTCTTGTCCCATCTGTAAGCTACCAATTGGGGGTTCCCCAAAAAGTCCACGTGTATCAGGCTCGGTCTGGAGGAGATGGAGATGGTGAAACAGTATGTTTTTAACTGCCAAGCTATGAGGGTGGTGTGTGAGTACCAGTTTAACTCAGTCCGAGCTACAGTGCGGTTTAGGAGTGAGAGCTTGTTGCTGCGATATACAGCTGATGCGGTTCCAAGAGAGAACATGTTCTGGATAGCTGTGTTGACTGAAGATTCTAGCATTTTATGGCCTTGATCCTGGAAATCCAAATCCTCATTACATAAACGTCGCAACCTAAGAAGCTGGGAAAAAGGAATAGAGGCCTTACACGATCTGGGATGGGAGGAAGAGTACAGGACGCAGCTGTGAGAGTCTTTTGGTTTATAGTGGATAGAAGTAGTAAGCCCGGAAGGGCCGATAGTAACGACAATGTCGAGAAAGTTAGCGGAAGTACCAGAGATATGGGAGGTGAAAGAAATTACAAGACTGTACTCCTTAACAAAACTGATAACGTTGTCAAGATCTTCCTCTGGCACTGATGTGACCCCAATGCCGTCATCTATGTAGAGTCTATAGAAGGTGGGAAATGGGCCTCTAAAGGCTCTCAGAACCTTGTGTTCGAAGTGGCCCATGAACAGACACGCGTAGCTGGGGCCCATTTTGGTACCCATGGCTACACCACTAATATGGTCGAAGTAAAGGCCATTGAATTCAAAAGAATTGAGTTGGAGGACAAGTCGTGTAAAGCACAGAATAGAAGATGTAGGAAGAGAGGGATTGCGTCTTTTGTTCAGAACGAACTTGACAGCCTGAAGTCCCTAATCATGCAGGATGGATGTGTATAAGGATATTATACATATAACATAAGTTTAGGAGATCGATTTCGCCAACATCTTAATGATATTTCTAAGAGGGCCTGGACACCTGAGGCTAAACATTTCTGTCTCAGCAACCACAGGGGAAAACAGGACATTTCTGTTAGTGCGATCTGCTCTTGTTCTGCTGATGTACGATCTCGGAGGATCCTAGAACAGCGCCTTATTTTCCAGAATGGCTGTCTCCACCCAGTTGGAATTAACAATGTCTTCAGCTTTCTGTAACTTATCTAGTTTTCAACTCCTCCTTTTTTTTTAACTCTGTTTTCTTTCTCCTAGCTACCCCTCCCTACTGCCACCATCTTTTCTTCTCTGGCAACATATTGGTGTTTACAGGGTCTTGTCCTATTCACCAGTTTCACATTTTCTCCCTGCAGGTGTTTATGTTCTTCATTCATTATCTCTCCGCTTCCCCTTTTCCCTTCTCCCCCCTACCCGACATCTTCTCCTCTAGCGGCAATCATGTTTCTATTGCCTTCCCCCCACCCCTTTCTACCATTTGTTTTCTTCCTCTCTCTCCACCTCCTCTTTACGATTGCATCTATTGGGTATCCTTTGTGTGGTCCACGTGGTCCTTCTAGGACACACACTTCTCAGTTTCCTACTTCTGGAGGAGGCCACATTAAGATAAGTTCTTCGTTTTTTTGTTTTTTTTTTGTGTCTTGTTGTGCATGTAATCCTCGAAAAAGGCTCACGCTGAAATATTGGATGTTGTGTTTTTCATTTATACATTCTCATACTTTCTATTCATTTTTTCTCACTTTACTCACTCCCTCCCTCACTTTGTAAAACTACACCATACACCTCTATCTACCCTTATTAACTCTAGTAACTGAGTGGACTTTTATTTACAAAAGGGCAAAGAATTGGGCGAGCAAGTCCCTCTGACATTCTCTCCTTTATCATTCAACTTTCTCTGTATTCCAGACATTCTACATCAGACAATACAAATATGCCATGCATATAACAAGCATAATTAAAACTGAAATAACAAAACTGACAACAACAAAAAATATATATATATATATAAATGAACGTGTATGTGTGTGTGTATATATGTATATTCGAGCATCACGGTGAAATACTTGGAGCAATTTCAACTAAACTTCGCATATATATGACTTACATTCTGGACAATGCACCGTGGGGGTTAGATCATCCTTAGGACCCCAAGGTGGGTGGGATCAAAACTGACCGATGCAAACAATACCCCACTGAACAACGGGAAGTAACTCCCGTAATATTTATGCCTGCTTTGGATTGTCAGCTGAAATGGACAAAGGTCAGCCCACACAAAATGATGTTATATCTGCTGAGGTGCCCAACCTTTGGCATTGATAACGAGAAACATGATAACAGAGCAGATTTCTGATTCACGAAAGACACCCTATTGTTGTTCACCTCAGCGTCCATTTAGAAAATGGTCAGAGTGTTTATTTCATAACAGAAAGCGCCCATACAGTGGATGATCAGCCACCAACCACATGGGGGGAGGCGCTAGTGGTAGGGGTGGGATGGAGGTGACAGAAATCATTGAAAACGACCAATATTAGTGTCAAATCCATAGTTTTTGGGTTGCTGAGATGGATAACGACACTCCCAGTGCTGTTTAAGTTTAAGTTCAGACCCTATCGACTTGGGGGGCCCCTCAGACTAGAGGCAGGAAGGGGGTGGTATGTACCAAGCATAGAAAATGATCTATATTAGTGTCAAATCCATAGTTTTCAGGGTCGCTGAGATGAATAGTGACACTCCTGATGTCATCTGTCCAAGTTCAGCCCCCAACAGCATGGAGGCCCTTGGGGTGGGATGGGGGTGACATGTAAAAATAATCAAAAATGACCGACATTAGTGTCAAATCCATAGTTTTTGGGGTCACTAAGATGAATAGGGACACTCCTGGTGCCGTTTTTAAGTCCAAGTTCAGCTCTCATTGGCATAGGGGGCCTACGGGTTGGGTGGGATGGAGGTGACATGTAAAAATAATCGAAAATGACCAATATTAGTGTCGAATGCATAGTTTTCGGTGTCGCTGAGATGAATAGTGACACTCCAGAAGGCTGTGAAAATGAATAGAATGTTGTAGAACCGTCTAGAAGGTTGTGGAAATGAACAGAACTTTGTTGATTGGGATAAATAAATACCCGGGCAATGCCGGGTAATCAGCTAGTATTTAATAAAATAAAACATTTACATTTAACTCTTACTCATGTGCTCAATACAGAAAGTAATTAAATATATGTTAAAAAAAAACTTAATATCATACTAATGAGAAATATCAAAGTACCAGCACAACTAGGTCGACTAACAGAAAGATGTTTAATTAAAGATATAAATTTCTATCTTTATTCATTCACATAGTATACAGCTGTGATGTTTTGATTCATCTTGTTCATATAAAAATGGATGGTAAAAGAGGAATTAAAGAGAATAACTAGACTACATATGTTTCTTAACAAAGAAAATGAAGGAAAAACATAACATTTATCTTGTGGCTAGTTTGTGATTTGCTGTGGTGGGAATAATGTGCAGACGGAATTGTAAATGTTTAATGTGAAGTCATGGGACTTGTGATAATATCTTACAGTTAAAAAGGGGGTGGATTGAACTGGGAAGAAATGAATGCAAAGGTTGTCAATCTAAAACAGAGATGGGGGAAAATAGATCAAATGAATGAAACATGAATGAAGAGTCAAAATTATCATTGAAGGGGAGGAAAGATGTTATGAGATTATCATTGTATGGGGGTTGAAGAGAGGGGGAAGGTAAATTATTAAAATAACACCCAAATCTGCCTTTTACTTGTCAATTCCATTTCATTTCTACACTTCATTCACCACACTGCTTACTGGTAAAATTGTGGAAGAACTTTAAAGTAAGACTATAACGTGATATTTCAGTTTTTACCTTCATCACAATACAGCAACAAAATTTAGAAATGAGAGAAGTATGGATCACAAAAATTCAGTTATGTCAGAAGAGGGAAATCAGTTACAGGGTTAAAGAGTTAATGTCATACAGAACTATACTGTGCAAACATTTTTCTCACTGATAAATTATGAACAGCATACAGGTATACCTCGCTAATATGGCAAGTTAGACACCTGCCAAAAAGCAAACACCACTTAAAATCAAATCAAAGCTTTTTTTTTACTTGCTGATGAAGCCAAAATTTTTAGATTATTATATAACATGTGCAACAGCACTTGGCTTAAAATTTTTAAAAAAGACACAAAAGTAAAATAATAAATTTTTTTAAAAGTTACAGTATTGTAACACTGCATAATATTTTTATCCTTAGTTTAAAATTTTACTGACAATGAATGTTTTAGTTATGGTTACTGACAATTAATGTTTCATAAGTAATTACGAAAGGAAGGCTAAATGAAATAGTAGAACCATATGATGATCTAGACTTTGTTAGCTCTCTTAATTAAATATGCTTAACAAGCTGTCTTGTCCTCTCTGTGATCTCTATTCTTCTGAACCTTCCTCCATCCATTCCTCCCCAACCTGCCATATTTCCATATTGTTTTCTCACTCTTTTATTATCTGTGCCATCTGGGTGGCTTTGTTTGGGCCTTAGGTATCAATGGTAGCAAGCCATAGCTATTTATGGCATAATGCCATTTTGTTTACCATATGACACCCTTTATAATCATTTCTCAGTCAACTGGCTTTCACTTCATGCTCCATTGTGTCTATTTGGGTGCATTTTTGTGCCCAACTCTCATACTAGGAGGAAGCCTAAAAAGCTACATCCAGATTTTTCATGCTTTTTTTCATGTTTTTATCTGTTGTGTTGTATGTAATCCTTGAAAAAAGCTTTCACCAAAATATTGGATTGTTGTACGTTCTTCATTTGTATGTACTCATCTTGTTTTCTGCCCACTTTCCTCGCTATCTTTTTGTAAAACTGAATCATACAACCATCTACTTTCATTACTAGAACCAGTTTTATCGCACTTTTCATCTCTTTTATGTTTAATGATGGGACTTTTTGCTGTTGAATAGTAGAGCTACTTGCTTTTGATGTGAAACTTTCTTAAAATAAAAACAACCAATGAAGCTTCACTGTATTTCATTGGCTAACATTTCTTTTCATGAAGGACTTCTCTGTAGCATGCCATACCATTAGATTTTTTTGCCCACTCTAAAACATCTTTCAAAACTGGCATCAATCCTCTCAAAACCTATCACTGCTGTACTAAGTAAACAATGCAGTCTTCTAAATTCTTCATTGTTCTTTCAGCCATGCTTAGTAGATCTTATTTCAGAATCCAGCACAAGAAATAGCTTTCCTTGCTTGTCTACCAAAAGTAACTCCTCCTGACATAAGATCCCAGTAATTCACCCATATCTTCAAGCTCCTCTTTTGGCTCCAGTTCTCTAGCCATTTCCACCACATTTGCAGTCACTTCCACCATGGAAGTCTCGAATCATTCAAAGTTATTTACAGTGGAAAACATTCATATTTCCAAAGTGCTTTTAAATTTGGTATTCTGACCTTGTCACACAAATCATGATTACTGTTAACTCTTCCCGTGCCGGTTGTCAGACTTCTGATGCTTCCGGTTTCTCAAGTAGTGCCAGTCATCAAAAATTTGGTGTTTGGTTTGTTTCATTAAAACACCAGTGTAACATTTAGATTGTAAACATTTAGTGCACATGCCCCATGACCTTTTCCATCACAGCAGAAGAGTGCCTAGTAATGAGCAAAGTTTTTTTATTAATTTCAATTTTTGGAGGTGTAGATAGGGATATGGACATGGCCTGTGACCAGACCACTGTTCTTGAATGTATCCCAAGTAGATCTAGACATTAGATGACTGGAGAAGTAGTTAGAAGGTTATTTCAGACATTATTTTAGCAATAATGCAACACAGAATCGCAATACGACATCGACAGGTGGTTCTACGCTTATCAGATGGTACGCAGTGTGGATATAGACCTATCCAATGGTAAGTTGGACACAATCATTGTCTAAAAACATCACATTACTTCTTTTTTTTTCCTAAAAAAAAAACTCTGCATTTATGAAATCTTGATACATTTAGTTATATTTTGAAACATAATAAGTACATGGAAGTACATGGAACTACTGTGTTTCATTCAATTATAGAACTATACCCCCTATACATATCAAGACCAGCACTTTTACTCCGGCACCAACTGAATGTCGGCATTTCTTCCTGTGGCACGGAAAGAGTTAATGGTTTCTAGAAGGGTAAATTGTTTCTAGATAGCTTTCAGTTTATTTTGCCCAGCCTAACAGAGGCATCACTAGCACAGATATAGCAAATATAGGTCTGAAAACAATATTATGACTGAAAAGCAGCAATTTCTCCTTGATCCATGGGTACAGAATAGATGTTTTGTTAGCAGAATGAGACAATATTAATCTTCTCATACATCTCCATCAAAGATCTTTGATGAGCAACTGTGCTGTCACTAATCAGTAATATCTCAAAAGGATTTTTTTACTAAGCAACAGATCTTGACATTCTTCTTAGATCGTTAAACGTCACATATGGCTGGTACTGTTGTTTGCCAAGTTTTCCTGTTTTCTGAAAGCTTTTCAACCTCATCAAGGGATTTTATGTATACTAATTTGGCCTCTCTTAACAGTGTCTTCTTTAGAGTTTCATGTGGTCACCTTCTTTTTCTTCAGCCTGCTGTGTTCCACTAGACAGTCTGTTTTGGGATTCTCTGACTGTTTCTTCTCATCATGTGACCGACATATGTCCATCTCCTTTTTTCTGATCACCAATGAGAGTTTGTTGTTCACTCATCTGCCTTATCTCTGCAATGTTCTTGAATTTATTCCATTTTAAACCTTGTATTTTCCTTAGGCACTTGTTTTCAAAAGAGTCTAATTTGTTGTCTATTTCTTTAGTTGTTTTCCTGCTTTCACATGCATAAATGAGGGTAGATATTACATTTGAATTGAATAATCTTAACTTCCTGGAATAACAGTGGGTGAATACAACCCAAATAATCTAAGATATGCAGATGACATGGTATTGACTAAATTGTAGAAAAAAGTGAGGAGAAATGACTTAGTTCAATGTATTATTTATTATTAGAAGACAGAAGTCATGGTCATATCCAAGAAATAAACACCAGCAAAATGTAGCATCAGAGTAATAGGCTCAGAATTAAACCAAATGGACAAATTCAAGTATTTAGGAAAAATAACACAAGATGGAAGATGTGAAACTGAAATGAGGAGCAGAACAGCCCTGAACAAGTTAGCATTAATGAAAATGAAAAACATACTGTGCAATAAATCTCTGTCGATGAACACCAGAAAGAGTTATTCAGTGTTACATCAAACCCATATTATTACATGGATGTGAAGCTTGGACAATAACAAAGAGAACTCAAAGTCTACTGGAAGTGGCAGAGATGTGGTTCATAAGAAAAATGATGAGAATACGATAGAGAGCCAAGAAAACAAATGAAGAGGTTCTAAGCGAGGCTAGGCAAAAGTGAGAAATTATGGCAAAATTCAGAACATAAAAGTCCAGATTTGTAGGACATGTTTTAAGAAGAGCCAAACAGAGACACTTAAAGACAACAGGAACACTGGAGGGAAACATACTTGATGGACTAAAAGAGTGGCACGGAGCACAGTCCAAAACACAGCTTACAAGAAAGAGCAAAGGATAGATAGTTGTGGAAATCAATGATGACCAACCCTGACTGGCATGGATCAGAGAGAGAGAGATGGCATTTTCACCGACACTGAAAATCTGCTGCTTATTATAGCCACCTTTATCAACTGTCTTAGCTAGCTAATCTACATAGCTTTTCTGGCAGCTTCTACATCACCACAGTTGCTTTACCATTGCACTGTTATATTGTGGAGATGACTTTCTCTTTAAATTGCATGAACCAATCTTTGCTGGCTTCAAAATTCTCTTCCATAGCTGCCTCACCTCTCTCGGGCTTCATAAAATTGAAAACGGTCTTCCTCTCAATTAGGCCTTGTCATAAAGGAACACTGTGGCTAGTATGATCTTTTTTCCAGACTATTAAAACTTTCTTTGTATTGACAATAAGGCTGACTCACTATCTTATCACTTTTATGTTCATCAGAATAGCACTTTCATGTTTTTTGAAGAACTTCTTCTTTGGGTACACTTCTATGCTAACACTCTGGCACACCAAACCCAGCTTCTGATGCCTGTTGGTGTTCTGCATATTTTTCCCACTAAGCATTTCTAGCTTTTGATTTAAAATACGAGTTTTGCAACTCTCTTCACTAGAACTACACTTAGTGGCCACTTTACTGTAATTGTTAATTACAATAATAAATATAATACAAGTTTGAAAAATTTTTTAAATTGCCAGAATACAACTCTGAGACATGATGTGCACAAATGCTATAAACAGACTGAGCGCTGGTAACAAAATGGCGCTAGTCGACTCACTCGATTCAGCTCGGATGTATGCATCATCACCAAAAACCCCCTTAAGAGCAAGGCAAGTGCTGAAAATAATAAACCATTGCATTAGCGAAGCACTCTAAAATGATGTGCCTTAAAGCGAGGTACACCCGTATATGCATCACTAGTTGTATATGAAATTCTACCATCTATTTTCTTTTATATGCATCACTAGTTGTTTATGAAATTCTACCATCTATTTTCTTTTAAATACTATTTTTTAATATTTTTCTCCAAAGATATTTGGTCTACTTTGCCTGCTATAAATCTCATAATAACAAATGAGAGAACTAAAATATGAGCAACTTGTTTTCTTATAAATGTATGTGTATATATGTATGTATATGTATATATATGTACAGTACATATTTTCCAGCAGTCAGCATATTGTTTGGTTTTAAAAAGCAACTAAATTTTCCCAGTAGTAGAGCGTGAACATTTTCAAAGCACTGCATTAGACACTGCTCTTTCATGGATGCCACCACTGGCAAGTGTAATGATATGATTACATAAACAATCCTTTTGTAATAGTGTGAAGCTTTTGGTTCCTATGGTGAGGTTTTTCAGGATGCTAAGGTGAGCTCCTGGTCAGATATTATCATCTTCAGAATCTTCACCTATTAGAGCACCATGGATATTGCTTAATCCATAATTTGGAAGTGACTTAATGAATAGCACAATATTTACTACTTGCCAATGGGCTTGTGAAATGCTTTCTAGGAAACTCTAAGACCATCTGCAGATGAAGTTAAAAATGTGCTGGCATACATATGTTCTTAGTACACAGCTTTCTTTTCTTTAATCCCAGCAAACACCATATGAAGTTTCAGGTTTTCTTTCTTGCTCAGGATAATCAACTGCAGATTTTATTTATCATTTCATTTAAATAATGATTTCTCCTTCATCAAACATTAAGCCTACACAAAATTGTACATCAGCGTGACTACTTTATGAAAAAAATGATTATTTACAATAATGTCTCTTACCTTTGTTCATACCAACCTCATAGCAACGTCTTAAACGACATGCCTGACAACTTTTGCGCCTATGTTTGTCTATGGTGCATGTATTTGTAGCTGGGCAGATATAATCCACTGGACCTTATCAAGGTATGAAAAAGTTCTATGTAGAACTAACAGTATAAAGCAGGAAGTTTTTTTTTGCAAAATAATTTTAACAGACCTAAATTTCAATTTTTATTTCCTCACTGACATGAATGTGCTTAAAAACACAATCATATTAGTGAAGTAGGGAGATTAAGAAACAACACTGAAATCAAGTTTTTATAAAAATATCTCATTAAATCATCATAACCACAAATGATTTAATGTTTGAAAATATTGAGAACAAAGGGTTAAAAACTGATGAGAAATCTAACTTATGAATTAGAGCTTGAGGATGAAAAATATGTGACTTTGGCAATTTCCTGGTGATGTGAGTTTCAGGAAAGTAAACTGTAAGATTACTCTTCTATGAAAAGTCTTATTCTATTTAGCATTATTCTGTTGCGTCACACTTATTATAGTGCAACAGGAACCTGCCTGAAAAATCATACCTATGATGCAACTACAATAACTGACAAATTCAGAAATGTGAAATTGTGCTGATAAAATCAGTAGAAAAATAGAAGCATAACAATGAACGCAAACAGATAAGACCATTAAATGGTTTCACCATTTCAAGAGCTAATCCTTGTACTGGAACAGGGGAAAGAAAACAAATATCCAAAAAATGAAGAGCAATAATCAGCAAATAAAAAAAGGGAAGAGACAATTAAGAACTTATACAAACTGCAGACAACAGTTCAAAAATGAAAATCATGGTTATAATTAGATGAGACTTCAATGTTGAAAAAGTCAACAATAACAGTTTACTTCAGACAATGCACTCATAGTTGTCACAGATCTGGATGGCTGCTGACAATGTTGTACAGTGGTATGTGCTTATTTTTTTTTCTGACTGTTCTGTTGCTCCATATAATATGTTTTCAGGTTTATATCAATTCAAAGTTCAAAGTTCAAAATTCAGACTCCGGCTTCACTGCATTTGGGACAACCCCATATATGCTCTGCCACATGCCGCAGCATCCATCCAAGTTTGTTCCCATCAAATGTTGATTGTTTACGATGCGTTTTCTGCCACTTAGTTTGGATTTCCTGCCAGCACCTTTAATTTGTCCTAGCTCCAGCAATCTCTTCACAGCTACATTGTTCTTCCATTCCTACTCTTCACTTTCCCAGTCTGTCAATACAGCCTTAGCAATGTCCCTCTTATCCACTGTCAGTCTGCCTTTTATTTTACCCTGTCCAGCAAGTCTGCCTGCCACAGCATTTGCCATGTACTCCCGCATGCCCTGGACAGTAAAGCCACATTAGGCTTGTCACAGTTGACTGGCTTAACAGATGAACTCATTCTTTTCAAAGCAAATTCTTTTCAGTTTTATGAAGCACACTCTGTGAATCCATCACAATGACACCATTAAGCACATCATGAGCAACTTTCCACATTGCACTCTATTCTTGCTGATGCATACACTGGTACTGTCATCCCTGGAGTATGGTCTTGTCCTGCTCACTTCGTCCAATGCACAGTCGAATAAACTAGAGCATGTACAGAATGAGGCAATAAAAGTGGTATTGGATTGCACAAGGGATACTCCGGTGATGGCCATGAGCTTTCTGCTTGATATCCTGAGTGTGAGTTCAAAACACAAGCATTCTCAGGTAAAGGCATACATCAGGGTTGCTGGAATGAGGGGTAAGGAGCTGGGGTTGATAAAAGGAAGACACATCAAATGAGGCAGATCCTGGATGGCTGAGGTGGAGGATACAATTGACTTTAGTCAATCTGCAATCTAAATGAAGTGCCTAAAGGTGATGACTGGTTACGGGTACAGGACTGACCTCAGCTAACAAAGGTTATTATACAGAAGGGCCATGAATGTCACAACTGGGTACAAGATGCAGTTGAACTCTGGGTTCAAGATCTCACTGTGGGTCTTCTGACACAGTAATACATACAGAAGGCTCAGTGACTCAATACTGCAGAAGTGGTTGGGATTTTATTGCCTACCGCAATGGAAGAGAAGTGGCACAGGGTTCAGGAGCATTTGAAGTCACCTATTCAAGCATGTGAATGAAAATTGAGGCTGTGTCGTCAGCAATGGAATGATAAGTTTTATATCAATATTCACACTGAGCCTAATGGAGATTCAAATATTCATAGTGTAGTATATTATTTTGATTTTCTTGACTTTTTTCAAGTATTTAGTATTTGGTTTTCATACTGCCAATATACAGAAGTATGATACTTATCTTTTTGCTTTTTTTTCATTTTCCTCTAATCTGCTGGAATGGCTTTTCTCCTTTTACTACTTTTGGGTTTCAAGAAAAGTCTGGTTCCACACTGCAGTTTATTTCACATGCTGCTAGTTGACATTTTTTATTTATCCCATTTAATGAAATACAATATTTTATCATGGATCCAAAGCTGGGAAGCATTATGGTTTTGCTGATGGTCACTAATAAACCATCAATATACATTAAAACAGAACAAACATACTCATTGTCCACTTCTGCAGGATGTCCAGTTGTTAAGTACTGAGTTTTATATCTGTTATCACTGCCCACTTAACCCAGTTATTTTTTTTTTACACTTTTGAGCAATTTATCTGTAGTTTCCTCCACCTGTTACTGATTTACAAAGTTGAATATGGTTTCTTCTTATTCAGCTTTTCAAGCCATTAAGGCTCATTGCTGTAGATAAAATTCACCTCCATTCTTCTCCATTCCTACAATAATTAGTGTATAGGTATACAACTATACACAAAGCACTGCAGTAAAGCTGTGATACCAAAATGTATAAACTAGGAAAAAAGTAGGAACAGCTTTACTATTTAATGATTACACAGTTGTGACGTTTCGGCACGAGTCTTTATCAAACAAAAACTAACAGGACAAAGAATCAGAGAGAGGAGACAAAGTATAGATTCACATGAATTTTATGTTAAGTCTTCATCTGCTATGTGACGTTTCGTGTGTGGATTAAGGAGCCATCAGAATGCCATGTTTCACACAGTGCGATGGTAGCTTGTAGCTCTCTAATTTTGAAAATAATCAAAGTATACTTAAAATGGCAGTTTCACTTCCTTCCGGAATACATTTCTTGACACGAGCCATGTGGGTTAGCTTGAATTCAGAGCTGTTATGTGTTAATTTAACTGCTTTTTTCTAAGTTTATCATTGCTAGGTTTTTGTTTATCAACAAATATGGCTTCCAGTGGTAGTTTATTTTGTCCAGAGCAGTGAT
The DNA here is from genome assembly GCA_009760885.1 of Achatina immaculata. NCBI lineage: Eukaryota > Metazoa > Mollusca > Gastropoda > Stylommatophora > Achatinidae > Lissachatina > Lissachatina immaculata. The sequence goes on along the minus strand of CM019718.1, from coordinate 18,726,828 downwards.
TTCTGCATTACAAGCTCAAAATTTAATTCAAAAGTGTCCACACTGTGGTGAAGAGGATGCAGTAGTAGAGATTTTGAATTTTCGGGCCCACGTGGTGCTGATTCAAAGGATGAGGACGATGTTTCGTTTTTTTTTGGTTCAGCAGTAAAATGTGCTAGAAGAGTAGCTGGTGATACTACTTCTCAGCTTTTAGCTAGTACTAGCTGTAATATCACAGTAAGTAATGCTGGAGATTGTGTAATTTAAAAAATTAAATGTTGTAAATAAAATGCATGCTTCAAATTTAAAAAAAAAACAAAACACAATGGCCTGTTTTCTGGTAAATATTAGTCGCCGCCCATTTGTTTTCATGTAAATATTACCTACCCACTTGGTGTTTTTCGTTTACTGTAAATGCATAATTAGTGTATGTTTTCATGTAAATTTTGGAGGATATGTGAAGAAAAGGTGTTTGTGTACATTTTTAATCATTATGGGATTATCTGATCAACTACAATGGATTAACCTGAGGGGTAAATAAAAAAAACATTATTCCACTTTCTTCATTTTCCATTCTTTCTTCTCAGTTCTAGCTCTTTTTTGCTGCATATCAATAACATACTAACAATTTTATTAGAAAAACAAATTACAATTTTCCTGTTTAAACTAATGTATAATATGTAATACTACAAATCAGATTATGCCTTTGTCATTCTTTTAAATGTGACAGCCATCCCAATCCACATTGTGAAATTTACCCCCCTTGGTATTTTGAGGGAAAAACCCACCAGAATACAAAGAGTTGAAGAAATAATAAAAAATGAAAAAATTAATGAAAAACTGTAAATGACTTATCTTAGGTCTTAGAACAGTACACAAATTACAATCACCTCTATGTCGCAAGGAGCACAAACAATATGCACCGGTTACTATGTAAACAAAGTGTTCAATCTGAAGGGTCAAAATTGTGCATAGAGGCAAATCTGATTTTCTGGTAACAGCCATCAAACATATCATGCAGATGACACAAGCTGCCTAGCACTCGAGAACCACTACATTCAGGACTATGGGACATTGGAACCTCATGGTTTGAACTCGTTATTCAGCTACACATAATCTTCCACAATCTTACTCATTCTCACTTGTTGCACATAGTTTAGTACCCTCACGCATCATCACATTACTACTCCTCTACCACAACCATAATTATTCTTTTCACCTTCTCCTAAATAGATTACCATCACTTCCTTATTGTCATCTACTATCAAATATCACAAATCCCTATCCATTCACTACCATCATCTACTATCAAACATCACATCATCATCATCATTGCCTTTCACTCCCTTAAGAGCACCGGTCAAGGATAAGAGGCTCTCCAGTCATCCCTTTTCTTGGAATAATTCTCTGCTCCTTCTATGCGCGTCCTTATCTCTTAACATGTTCTACACTCAACTATGCACAATTTTGCACCTTTCAGAATGAACACTTTGTTTACATAGTAACCAGTGCATATTGTTTGTGCTCCTTGCGACATAAAAGTGATTGTAATTCTGTACTGTTCCAAGATCTAAGATAAGTCATTTACAATTTTTCATTAATCTTTTCATTTTTTATTATTTCGTTAACATAAAATTCATGCGAATCTATACTTTGTCTCCTGTATTTGATTCTTCATCCCGTTTGTTTTTGTTTGATAAAAGCTCACGCCAAAATATCACAAGTGTGTAATCATTAAATAATAAAGCTGTTCCTAGTTTCTTCCTAGTTTATATATTCTTCATTCCTAATCTTCTCTCTCCAGTTGGTGATACCAATTTCTTTTATATCATCTTCTATGTCATCTTTTCATCTCTGTCTTGGTCTACCCCTTGGTCTTGTTTCCCTCATCTCCTGTGCATACATAATATTCATTTGTCTGCTCTCTTCCATTCTTTCTACATGGCTCAGTCAACGTAATCTGTTCAGTTTCAAGACATTTATAATTCATCGGGATTTAAATAAGCTGTTCAGTTCAGTGTTCTTTCTAACTCGCCATTCTCCACTGTTGGTATCCTTTGTGGGCCCAAAAGTTCTTCTTAGGAACTTGTTGTCAAAGATCTGCAAATGTTGTTCATCTTTCTTTGTTGTACTCCATGTTTCTGATCCATACATGACAGCTGGCCTTATTATAGTTTTGTAGATTGTTATTTTGGTGTTTTGGGACAGGATTTTGGATTTTAACAGGTTTTGCAAGGTGAAGTATATTTTATTCCCTATCTGTACTCTGATTTTAATTTTTCCTAGCTTACTATGTTGCTTCTGTTGAAGGTTGTGCCTAGATATTTGTATGTTTCTGCTTTCTTAATATCTCCAACATTTATGTAATGTGGATCATTCTGCCTCTGGTCTCTTGATATCTTCATATACTCTGTCTTATCTTGGTTAATGATCAGGCCCACTTTCAGTGCCACATCTTTCAGGTGAATGCAGGTATTGATGACATCTTGCATAGTTTCCCCCACCAGGTCGATGTCATCAGCATATCCTAGTATTTTAGCTTGTTCTTCTGTACTGCTTTCTTTCACTTTTCTGATTACCTTTTCTAGTACTATGCTGAATAGTAATGGAGATAATATATCACCTTGTTTTAAACCAGTTCTTATTTAGAATGGTTCTGACCTTCATCTTTTATATATTACTATATTTTATGAGCAATGCAGAGATAAGACAGATGACTGAACAACAACCAGTCTCATGGGTGATCAGGAAAAGGAGATGGACATATGTTGGTCACTTGATGAGAAGAAATGATCAGAGAATCCCAAAACAAGCTATCAAGTGGAACACAACAGGCCGAAGAAAAAGAGGCAGACTGCATGAAACTCTGAAGAAGACATTATTAAGAGAGGCCAAATTAACAGGCATAAAATCCTTTGATGAGGTTGAAAGACTCGCCGAAGACAGGAAAAATTGGCAAACTACTTTGCGAGCCCTATGTGACGTTTAATGGCACGGTAAGGATATAAGATATAAGAAGATATTCTGTGCATCCTCCATACATATTCTGGTCAAATTGATTAATTTATCAGGTATCTCAAATTCTTTCATAATTTTCCATAAGCTGCTCCTATCTATGCTGTCATCTTCTTCTTCTTCTTCGTTCGCATTGTCTGTCTATATCTGCAGTTCTGTCTCTTGGATAAATTTCACTGTTTTTTGTAATTCATGTATGGAACCGTACAGCTTATCTTCTTTAGTGGTTTCACTGGGCCAGTAATTATTTCTCAGTGTCTCATAGTTGATGCAGTTCTGGAGGATATGTTCCACAGTTTGGGGCACCTGGGCACATGTACATAGATTAGTAGTACCAACCTTAAACTTTGTATACATATGACTTCGGAGTCGGCTGTGTCCTGTTCAGAGACGGAAGATGGTGACTTGTTCCTTTCTGTTTAGCATGTGATAGTCATCATGTGGTGGTGTTTGTGGCTTCCTGTAGGTTTTTATCATGCTTTTCTTCTGATTATAGGTGATTGGTATGTCTGGTTGCTCCATTTCAGTGCCTTCTTTGGCCAGACGGTCAGCTTTCTCATTGCCTGGTATCCCACAGTGGGAGGGAATCCATTGCAAAGTGACTCCATGTTGTAAGCCAGTTTTTGACAAGGCATCTTTAAGGTCTGGTAGTTTGTTGCACTGAAGAGCTTCCAGTACTGATCTTGCATCTGTGAGAATTACTACAGGACATGTATCAATTCTGGAGTCTGATAGTTTTTCAACTGCAGCAATAATTGCCCTAACTTTTGCATCAAAGTTGTTGCAGTATTTTCCAGTGGGTATGGAAATCTTGTCAGAGGTGTTGTTTGGATATTCAATATGTACTCCTGCCCCTCCATTCTTTATGGCATTGTGTGCAGATCTGTCTGTATACACACGTATCCAGGTGTCACATGGATATTTGTCATCTAACACACTAAGTGTGGCTGTTGACCTTACAAGGCTGCTTTGCATCTCACCATTCTGCACACCTTTCACTTCAGTCTGAATAGTTATTTGTGTATAATCTGCTTCTTTCCATGGTGTATGCTCTGGTACAGATGATAATGGAGCAACTACAGTTGGAAGGTCAGGTATCAGCTTACGCATACGCTTGGCCTGATGAATGAAGCTGCTTCTTTTAAGCCGTCTTAATGCCAAGTTATTGAATCTCTCCTTCAGGGAATGGCTTACAGAGCTAAGGAATTTTTCTCCCATGGTCATGACCTTTGTGTCTCTACATTCCTTTAGCGGTTGAACACCAACTATTTTCTGCATTTCTACTATTGGTGTGGACCTCATGGCACCTGTGATAATCCGTAGTGACTGATTTTGAACCTTGTCTAGATTATGCAGCGTAGTGTTTGATGCTGTGCACCAAGATGTTGAGCCATACTCTAAAAGTGGTAGAATACTTTGCTGATATACATTCTTGAGGATTCTTTCACTTGCTCCCCATGTGGTTCCACTCAATTTTCTTAATATGTATGCTGTCATAAGATAAAATAAAATATTTGGTCTATGGTTGATCTATTCTTCCTAAAACCTGCTTGATAGTCTTCCAGTATGGTTTACTGTTTAAAAATTTTATAGTGCATTATTGGAGTTAGTCCAAACATGATCTGAATTTTGACTGCTTTTGATATAGGCTGTATGAGATCTGTTCAAAAAGTATCTGACCTTAATTTTTCCTGCCAAAACAAATCAAACATGGGAGGTATCCTTTGGCAAGGAGGGTGTCTGGGGCCAGTCATGTCCACGCATGATTTTTTTCCCATCTGTAGAGCATGTCAGTCACTGGCAGTCAGTTTGTGAGTAAGTCGAGTGTACTGAACACCTGTCAGATTTTCATTTGCCCTGAAATGATTTTCTGAATGATACTGCATCAAATTTTGCCAAAAACTGGATGATACCAAAATGGAAACCATTCAGAAGATTCAACAGACATTTGGTGATGATTCCACGAGCATCACACAAATTAAAGAGCAGTACACAATCATTTCTCTGGTCATCATATGAGAACTTATGAACGATAAACACTGGTTCAGTACACTCCATTTTGATAGAGGATTTGACCATGCAGAAAGTGTCAGCAAAATTCATCTTGAAGTCGTTAACAATGGAGCAGGAGCAACTCTATCTGGGATGTCATGTGGGATATGCTAGACTGTGCTAATGGTGACACTAACTTTCTGATCACCATTATCACTGGTGATGAGTTGCGGGTTATGGGTACAACCCAGAAACCAAGGTGGAACTGTCACAGTGGAGACATTCATCATCCCTGAGACCAAAGAAAGCAAGGCAGGTGCAAAGCAATGTTAAAGTTATGTTGACCATTTACCATGTGTGGTAGGTCATCAAGAGTGCGAATCACAGTGCCAAAACATTACCAAAAAGTACAATGTGTACTGTCACCTTCATGATGCTGTGTGACACAAACAACCAGACCTGTGGGCAAAGGGAAGTTGGCAGCTCTGTCATGACAAGATATAACCCATTCTTCACACACAATTCAGACTTTCTTGGCCAAACACAACATTCCTCCTGTTTGTCAGGCTCCAAACTCTCCCAACATGGCTCCTAGTAATTTTTGGCTGTTCCCCAAGCTGAAAATGTCGCTGAAAGGTGTCCAGTTTGAATCATGAGAAGACATTATTCTATTCTCAAAGAGGCCTTCATAAAATGCTTTGAACAATGGTGGGACCGCTGGGGAAAGTGTGTGCAGTCCCAAGAAGAGTACTTAGAAAGGGATTACGGCTTCAAACCTCAGGGTGAGTTATTCTATTTTTCTAGACCAAAAGTTAAAATACTTTTTGAACAGGCCTTGTAAAATGTTTCCATATACAAAGTCATCCTTATCCACAATTTACTCAACTTCTTCCAATGCATGACTCAAGTAGAGGAGATAGTTTTCTATCTTTATTCACTAGGAAAGTGAAAAAAAAGAACATATTTATTTTTTGTTTGTTTGATAAGATTCTTTACCATTTATTACATATCAAATTCAAGAGGTTTTATTAACTTTAAAATATTAGGTAATTAAATTTCTTAAAATTCTTGCATATCAAAGTTTTCAAACATGGTGTCACTTTCTCATTATGCCTCACATTTTCTAGGTGTGATTTATCCTCATTTGTAGGTCTGTTTTCTTTCATCCTCAAGACATCATCATCATCATCATCATCAGCCCTCTATACTCTCAATGGAGATATTTGTAAAGTGGTAAATAAAGTGGTAAATAAAAAATCTGTAAAGTGGTAAATAAGGCATCAACAAAGGATCTCTGGCCAATCCTGTTTTGAGCAAGTCAAGATACCTCAAACCATTTCTTTCCCACATCCTTTAGTTCTTCCTGTCAATACAATGCAAATCCATGTTCCCATTGCCTTGCCCTCTTTCTTTCTCCTTGAGATGTCCAAGTCAAGACAATATAGGGGTGTCTTGTTTTTCCATTTATAGTATGTGGCCCAGCCATTTCCATCTTTTGATCTCTTTAGTAATGTTCTCAATGCCTGCTCATTTGGCTATTTCCTCATTTGTCACATGTTCGTCCCAGTATATTCTTTAAATTTTCATGAGGTATCTTCTTTGAAATCTCAATCTTCTTTCGATTCTCTGACTGGTTAACAAATAATAAATAATTTGCTGCAAATAATAAAATGAAGTGCACACTGGATTTATGGATTCTGAACTTGAGGTTCATATTGAGAATGGGAGATTTCCATATGTTTGTTAATTTGTTAAAAGCCTGAGACACCTGTGGATTTGTGGATATTTCCTTCTCAATTCAACTGTCTGGTGAAATGAGGCTTCAAAGGTACTTAAAGTGTTATACTTCTTCAACTATCTTGTCCCAACTGAGATTCTTTCCTTATTTTTTTTTCTACTGATTCTCATGATCTTAATCTGAAGACAAGTATGAGGATTATACCGAAAGTCATGTGCAAAAATTTTTTTAAAATCATAATTTATAGATAGACAAAATATAAATGTATCACCTTAATCTGCATCTTTTTCTTCACTTTTCAAAATAATCTCCATTTCTCTGCACACATTTTTCCAATCACTCTGCAAGTTTGAAAATACCCTCCCGGTAGAATTCTGTTCCAGCTAACCGACGGCACAGATGCACTGCTTTCTGGACGTTCTCTCCTGTGGGACCCAAAGGGCACAAATTTGTCTATAGCCTAGGGTTTCAATCATTTCCTGTACTGCATTGTGTCCTATTTCAAGATTTACAGCGATTTCAGATACTGTAACTATCTATCTTCTTTAATGATGTCATCAACCCTTTAAACGTTGCATATAGTGGAGGCAGTTCAAGGGAAACCATTGTGAGGCAATTCTTGGATGCTCATGTTTCCATCTTTGAAATGTTTCACCCACCTTCTAACACTGCTACCACCCATACACACATCTCCATAAGCAAGCTGAAGTCTTTGGCGAATTTCAGCAGTGGAGATTTCCTCTTTAACAAGGAATTCAATAACAGCACACTGACGAAATAAACTTCAGCATCAGTCATTTTGTTTATGCTCTGTGTGGTCATGTAACACATGAAGGTGATGTAATGTGACTTCTAGATGAAGTGCAAAGGATGCAGTTAAGGTGATACATTTATATTTTTTCTATCTATAAATTTTGAAAAGTATAAATTCACATGAATGCTATGTTAAAAAAAATAAAATAAAATGAATTACACTTAGCTGTAACTTGTATGAAGCTGTGGCTTGTCCGACACTGTGTGTCAGAAATGCACATGGTGGAGTGTAGAGAGTTTAAATGGAGATTTGGGATGTGTGATAGGTAGGTCATAACTGAGGGTGGTGGATGAGGAAACTGTGGAGGGTGAGAGAGTGATACAATGGTAATCTAGCGGAGAGAAGGTGAAATAGGTGATTATAGTTGGGGTTATAATGTGATGCTGTGAGGAGGTTCTAAACTATGTGTGACAAGTGAGAAGGGAGTGGAACTTAGTGGGGAGGGATTATGACTGTGGAAGAGGATAATGTTAGGTGTAGCTGAATAGCGAGTTCAGACCATGCTTTTCTAGTGTCCATATACCCCATTTGACAGAGTTAAATTAGCACTTCCTTTTCACCCGCATGGTCAGATGGTTAAGAAAATTCTTTATCGTCATCTGCCACTAATCCAACTCAACCCTGACACTCAAGACATTTTCTCTGATCCACCCCTATTAGCATACAAGCAAGAACCAAATCTTAAGGACATCCTCATCCATACCACTTGAAGCGGAACCTTGCATATGTTGGCACTAGAAAATGTAACCACCCTCACTGTGTTACTTGCCCTGTATTCTGGGAAATGAAAACAATCACCTTTCCCAAAACTATCCTCACTCTTCATGAGGGATTCACATGCGAGTCTGAAATGTGATATATGTCACTGTATGCAAAAGATGAATAACTTATACTGGTGAAACTGGCCTCAGATTAGGGGATCACATGCAGAAACACTATGCTGTTAGGGATGCAAAGTTCTGCAAGGGACATGCAAATGAATGAATGAATGAACCTCTTATCCATGATTCCAGTACCTTCTCTTCTTCTCAAACTTTGTTGAAAAGATCTTCTGGGATCTTAGCACTAAGGTAGTATCTACCTTTAGCATATCTGCTGTGATTTTATCTTCATCAACAGCTTTGTTGCTTTTTCTTTGTTGGATTACTATCTCAAATTCCTGATGTGTATGTAATTCTACCTTTATTGATCTTGAGTTGTGTGTCTGGCAGTGGTATGTCAGCTTCTATTTCTGGATCTGATCTAATGAGTGTTTTTCAGAAGTATTCTTCCCACTTGTTAAGTTGTTCTTGTTCTTTTCAATGAGGGGTCCAATTGCTTGCTCTGGACAATGGTGGTTCTGCTGGTAAAGCCTCTGATCAGAATCTTGGTAATTTGGTATACTGTTCTAGAGTTTCTTGTATTTGATGTTTCTTGGGCTTCTTGTGCTAGTGTGTCTATATATTGTTCCTTTTCCTTTTTCACCCTCTTCTTAATCTGGGTGATTAAGATTTCTTTTGTGAGTATTTTTCTTCTTAGGGTCTCTTCATTTCTGTTCCTGGCTGTTAAAATTTGTGCTTAATGGCTTTCCATTTTTTTTTTTTATTAACTTCCATGACTCCTCCAAAATCCAGTCTTTCCGTTGTCCTTCACACTTTCCAAAGATACTCCAGCTGGCCTCATTAAACATTTCCTGGATTCTTAGGTACTGCCCATCTAGTGTTTCATTTGTTGCATCAACTAATGGTTGAAATCTATATGTGAGTTCCAAGGTGAACTGTGTTCTAACTGTCGTGTCCTTTAGGTGTTAGGAGTTGAAGATTTTTTCTATTGCTCTCTTTACTCTCCTCAACTGCAGTCTTATCTTACCCAGCAGAAATTGGTGGTTGCTTCTGACATCAGCTCCTCTAATTGCCTTCAGTTCACAAACTGACCCTCTCAAGTTTCTTCTTACTATTATATGATCGATGTGGTTGCTGATTTTACTATCTAGTGAATTCCAGGTAGTTTTGTGAATTCTCTTGTGCTGGAATACAGTACCTCCTATATCAATCTAAATCTCTGCACAGGTCTGCCATTCATTCTCCATTACTATTTCTTGATCCTATAGCATGTTGTCTCATGCATTGTTCATATCCTTTGTTGTTCATTCCTACCTCTGCACTGAAATCTCCCATTACCAGGATAATATCGTGTGTTGGTGTTTTGTCTATGTGATCATGGAAGCTTTGTAAAATTCCTCTTTTTTATCTTCTACCTTTTCATTGGGTGCATAGCATTGCAAGATGATGCTCTTAGTGAATTTTAAATAGAATCTAGCTTCTATTTTTCATGAACTTACAGGTTCCCATTCTAGCAGACTCCTTCCTGCCATTTTGTCCATCATTTATAGACACACCTTCATAATGCTGAAAATATGTTTTGTCTGAGTAGCAGATTATTCTCCTATATTTGTTTGATCTTCCTTGATCCAGTCCATCTGACCTTGCCTAATCCTTGCATGTTTCATCTGTGTCTTTGCATCTCTCTTCCTACTTGGGCTGTTTTTCTTGTCTTGAACATGGTGCAGATGTTCCAGGTTCCTATTTGTAGTCATTGCTTGGGGGGTGGTCAAGGACTGAGTCGAACCAGAGATTTCCTTATGGTAAAGTAAAATAACACAGTTTTGTAGGATTAGATCTCAAAAAAATCGTAGACAAAGCACTTTAGTGAGACGTGAGAGAAAGAATGAAAGCTTCGTTGTTTCCTATTTATAAAAAAAAATTGTTCCTGAAAGTATTCCTGAAACTAACTTCATGTAAAAAGTATTCATTCATTTGTTGTTGTTGTTCACGTATGCACCAGATAAGGCAGGAGACCATGTGTTTGTCTGTCTAAAGTTGGTACCAGAGACTGAATCTATGAAACGAAATTTCTGTGTCTTGACCTCGTTTCTTTCCAGGTATCACAATCTCATGTCGACTGAACAGTTACTAATGACTTTGCTTTCAAACACCTTTTTTTTGGAGGTGTGAGATAGCACAGTTCATTAGTACACTGTTCTCTCATGGCTAGACAGCTGCTCGTCCTACTGGAGTCTGTGGCTCACATCCCAGGTAATTCTCTTGTAATTTTTCTTTCTCTCACATCTCACTAAAGTGCTTTGTCTACAATTTTTTTTCAATGTCTAATCCTACAAAACTGTGTTCTCTTACTTTACCGTACGAAAGCCTTGTTGTTTCCTATTTATTAAAAAACCTGTTCCAGAGATTTCTTTGTAGTTTTGTCCCTGCTCTCACTGGTGGTATCATTACCGCAGTCCCTCATTGTTTCACCAAGACTTGACAGATACTTTTGTTTCTGTAGCACTTCTTTTTTTAACCTGGTTTGGTTGCTGGCCCAACATCAAAATCCCCAACCTGGAGGACTGGGGTGTCTGCCTATCTCATTTCTGCTGATCTGCTTGGCATGGGTGAGCCTCCTGGTATCTATGCTACTGCTATATCATCAAAGCACACAAATTTCCCCAATGCAATGAGGTGGAGACACCATTGGGAAAGTCATCAATTCATGGTTCAAGATCAGACTCCAGCATCACTGCATTCAGGACAGCCTCATATATGCTCCGCAACATACCAAAGCATCCATCCAAGGGTATGTTAGCTAATAGTTCCCATCAAGTGTTGGTTCTTTATGAAGCATTTTCTGCCACATAGTTCAGATTTCATGCCAGCATCCTTAATTTGTTCTAGCTCCACTAAACTCTTCACAACCACATTGTTATATTCCCACTCTTCATTTTCCCACAGTCTTTCCAATACAGCTTTAGCAATGTCACCCTTATCCATTCTCTCAGTCTGCCATTTAGTTTAGCCTGTCAAGCAAGTCTATCTGTCATATCACTGCCATGTACTCCTGCATGTCCTGGACAATAAAGACATGTTAGGCTCATCACATCTGACTGGCTTAACAGATGAACCCATTCCTTTCTAAGCAATTTTTTTCTCAGGTCTTACAAAGCATACTCTGTGAATCTGTCACAATGATGCCATGAAATACATCATGTGAATCTGTCACAATGATGCCATGAAATACATCATGTGAATCTGTCACAATGATGCCATGAAATACATCATGGGCAACTAGCCATTCCATTGGTGTCAACAAGTCTCAATTTCCATTCATAACCTTGATGTGGTGACTTCAAAGCTTCCCGAGCCCCATGCCAATGCTTTTCCACTGTAGTAAACAACAAAACCCCAACCACTTCTGTTGTTCTGAGCCATCTGTATAAATTACCATGTTGGAAGACCCACAGTGATGCTGGATGAGGTCTTGAACCTGAAGTTCAACCACCTCCTGCTCCCAATCTCAACATTTGTGGCCCTTCAGTATAATAATTTTTGTTAGCTGAGGTCAGTCCTGTGCTGTAACCAATCTTTAAGATATCATCATCATCATCAGTCCTCTGTACTCCCAATGACATCAACAAAGATTCTCCAGCCAATCCTGTTTTAAGCAAGTCAGGATACCTCAAACCATGTCTTTACTACTTCCCTTAGTTCTTCCTGTATTGTGCGTCTCCATGTCCTCAATGGCTTGCCCCTTTCAAATCCCTTGAGGTATCCAAATCAAGGCAGTATATAGGTGTCTTGTTTTTTCCATACATAGTGTGTGGCCCAACCATTTCCACTTTTGACTTCTTTAGTGTTGTTTTCAATGTCTGTTCATTTGGTTATTTCCTCTTCAAGACACATTAACAGTTAATGTACTCATCTTTTCTTCACTGCAAGTTATGTCAACACTCCGGTTTTTGTGTTGATTTTTTTTTCCTTACAATTAATGCACTTATAGCTATATCAGGTATATGCAGTTATATATGTATATACTGTAGTTAGTTTCTTATAAAAGGGCTATATATATTTGATTTTTATTCATAACCCTTGTCAACTCAAATTTCCTAATCCAATATCCACAGATACTATGTCATCTGTCAAGTTTTCTCATCTTCTCCTTTGCATACCTTTTCATTCACAAAAGAATGTAGAGATATTTTTCCCTTCATGAATGCACTAAGCTGCCAAAGACAGGTTAATCATGCTCCTGGTCAACAGTGTCGAGAGCAGTGGTTTCTAACCTTTTCACACCCAACAACTACATTTCCAACTACACAGAAGCAGCAGACCACCATCTTATATGTAGCATCAGAATGTCATGAACCCTTAATTGTTTTAACTCAACAGATGACAATTAAGGACACACTGATGAAGTGACCATGGACCACCTCTGAGGACCACTTGTAATCTATGGACCACAAGTCTAGAGAACTACAGGTGGTGATACTGATGTGGTCATTACATGATTGGATGCTTTCAGTCCAAAGTGTACATGAAACATCAAAGGGTGTTTTGTATGTTTTCAATTTCTATACAAGAATTCCTGCAGGAGGTAGCAAGGAAAGTATAAGCTTTCTACTCAGGGTGACAGATGGTGTACTGATAATGGAGAGGGGGGGGGGGAATGGTGATGTAGATAGGATTGTTTTGAGTGGTGTATATCTATACACCTCTCAAAACAATCTATTTGTTGTAAATAACTTTGTATGGCATATTAAAGCCTATAGAAATATATCACCAACCTTGTATACTTCTCTTGAAGAAGGCTTTACATCCTTCACAGGACCACACACCATAATGAAAGCCTGATGCATTATCATTGCATACCTGACACAGCTTGGACTGGATGTTGCTACCAGGGACTACTGCAAATGGAAGAATATGATAGGAAATTTCAATGATTATATTTCAGAAGTCACAAAGATATGCAAGATAAAATAAACAAGCTAACTCAGAATGCAAACAACATAGGACTAAAGATCAACGTAGGAAAGACAAAGTTAATGAAGCAAAATGTGAACAACAGAAATGTACTCAGAGTAGATAACAAGTTAGTGGAGGAGGTCAACAAATTTGTATACCTTGGCAGCAGAATAGTAGAAAATGGAGACAGCACAGAGGACATCAACAGCAGACTTACTAGAGCACATCAGGCTTTTGCAATGCTGCAGACTACATGGAAATCTAAAAAACTAAGCATAAATATGAAAATCAGGTTATTTAAGAGTAATGTTCTAAGCGTACTATTCTATGGAAGTGAATGCTAAAAAATCACCAAAACCATAGAAAGCAAGTTGAATTCTTTCCACACTAAATGTTTACAAAGAATTAGAAAAATATTTTGGCCAAACACCATAAGAAATAACATCTTATTAGCAGAAATACAGATGAAGCCACTGACAACAATTATTGAAGAAAGACGCTGGCGATGGTTGGGACATGTGCTCCGAATGACTGACAACTCACTACCAAAAATAGCACTAAGATGGACACCACAGGGGAACAGAAGTAAGGGTAGACCAAAAGAGACATGGAGAAGAACAACAGAAAGGATGTTGAGCAATAGAGGGCTCACCTGGGCAAGAGCAGAAAAAAAAGGCGAAGGACAGGCATTTGTGGAAAACCCTTGCGGAAGCCCCATGTGCCCTGGGCACTTAAGGTTCAGAGAGAGATTTCAGAAATCGATACAAAACTCAATAATTTTTATCAGTGTGAGAAATAAATGAGATGATTTTAAATATTAAAAAAGAAGATAATGCTTTGTTTATGGCCTGAAATTCAAAGTGATTTTTTAAAAAGCTTTCTTAATGTAATATCCTAGTTTTGTTCTATCATAAGGCATTTAATTTTTTTAAAATGTTAATTAAACAATACAGATGGTTCTGCACAATCAACATATACCATCTGAAAATAAAGCCTGTCTTCTCTATGTTCCAAGTTTGCTGTTAGCCACGAGATTAGTCTTTGTTGAAAAACTAGTAAACTAAGCACTTTGTACAGATTAGAAATTTTTGTGTCAGACAGAGAGTTGTAACTGTTCACAACTGGCACCAAAAAATCTCAAATCAAACACTCAAAGCACATCATTTAGTACCATTACTCATAATGACTCCTCTGTTACCCATCTTTCCTTCTCTGTAACCATATGTAGATCCGCTTAGCACAAAAACTGCATGATCTATCTTTTCTTTAACAAGTTTCCAAAATTAGAGAGATATTACTCCAAAATGACTTTGGATTGTTTCATAATGGGACAAACATAAATGTTAATATTTATTTAGAAATAAATGGATAGGAAGCATGAAGAATATTTTAAAAGAGATGTCTACTGTTAGCTCAGCAGAAAATAACAAGTTCTTATTATCACTATGCATCTGTTAACACCTCTCGCTCCTGCTGCCTTGCGGGTAGAACAGAGTCCAAAGGCTAGCGGAGAGTCCATACACAAACTGGCAGAAGGCAACCGGAAACCACTGTTGTAGCCCCCAAGAGCAATTATGCTTATTCAGAGTAATAGATCTGTCATATGGATGTTAATGGATGTTCCTCTGGAACAGCCTCGTTCAGTAGGGCAGCTCACGAGCCACAGGTGAGGCCAGATCGTGATCAAGCTACTAGTGGCAAAACTAACAAGTTCAAAATAGCAACATGGAATGTTAGAACCTTATTCCAGGCTGGAAAATTAGAAAATGTAAAGAGGGAAATGGAAAGGATGAAGATCAACATATCAGGAATGAGTGAAGTTAGACAGACAGGTACAGGAAAGATAAAGTCTGGTAAATATACAATAATATATTCAGGAAGTGAGAAACATGAACGAGGAGTGGGAATAATATTTGATGAACAAACAGCAAGGATAACTGCAGGATATTTGAACATCTCGGACTGAGTCCTGTTAGCCCAACTGAAAGGACGACCAATAAACATAAATATTATACACGTGTACGCTCCAACATCTGAAAGTTCTGAAGAAGATGTACAGCTATTTTATAATGACATACAGACAGCCCTAAAACACACAAAGTCACATGAAGTTACCATAGTCATGGGAGATTTTAATGCCAAAGTTGGTAAAGGAAGAACTTCAGACATCGTTGGTGACTATGGACTGGGGGAGAGGAATGACAGAGGTAGTAAATTAACTGAATGAGCAAGAATACGGTGCAGCCCAGACAAAAAAACTTTTAACCAGATAGAATACATATTAATCAACAAACGATTCCACAATGCATTACTGACAACAAAAACCATGACAGGAGCTGATTGCAATAGTGACCATGACCTACTCTGTGGAAAAATTAGAATAATGCTAAAGAAAATAATGCAGAAAAGTAAGAAACATCAAATTAAATATAGAATTCCTTAAAAATGACCAAGAACTGAGAGAACAATACAAAGTTATTGTAACAAATAGATACAACGCAATCATCATCATCATGTGCCGTGCCGACTGGCATTGGCTATTATGCTTCTCCATCATGCAGGCCATCAGTTCAGTTGGTGATCTCCTCTCACACCATCCCGTCAGACTGTCCAGTATCATTTCTCTTGGTCTTCCTCTTGATCTTCTTCCTTCTATTTTTCCTGTTGTTATAATATTTTCAATGCCTCCTCTTCTCATTGCATGTCCTATGAAAGTACATTGTCTCTCTCTTATCTTTTTGACAAGGTTTTTTGTCTCTCCAGCTCTTCTCATACATTCTTCATTAGTTATTTTTGCTGTCCAGGGGATTCGCAACAATCTTCTAATAAACCACATTTCTGCTGCTTCCAATGATTTTTGTGCAGACTTGCCTATTGTCCATCATTCACTTCCATATAACAAGATAGGTTCAATATAGCATTTTAAGACTCGTTTTCTAACATTCATTGATAAAGATGTGTTAGCTAATGTTTCTCATTCTCTGAAATGCAGTCTTTGCTTGGCCTATTCTGTTCCTAATTTCTGTTCTGCATTTCCCATCTGAAGTTATTACTGCTCCAAGGTATTGGAATTTCTGCATCTGCTTTAGAATAGCTCCATTTAATTTTATACTGCATGTTGGTGGATTCTGTTTCTTACATATGTATATATAGTCTCTGTCTTTCTGATGTTCAAAGTAAGACCTTTCTGTTCACTTTCTTTGGCCACTTTATCCAAGAGATTTTGCAGGTCTTGTTGGTTCTCAGCTGTCAGTACTGTGTCATCAGCATACCGAAGGTTGTTAATATTGTATCCTCCAATTTTTATGCCTGGTTCTGTGATGATTGTTCTTAGAATATTCTCGCTATACAGAGAAAAAAGGTCTGGAGATAGTACACATCCTTTTCGCACCCCTTGCTTTATAGGTTGATATTTTCCAATTCTATTTTCAACTCGAACTGCTGCTTCTTGCTGCCAGTATAGATGTTTTACAATCCTCAGGTCTTTGCCGTCTATATTGATGTCTTCAAGCATTTTAATAATTTCATTATGTTTCACCTTGTCAAATGCCTTGGTGTAATCAATGAAGCATAAGTAGAGATCTTTCTGTAGTTCCAAAGCTCTTTCTGTTAGTGTTCGTAAAGCATAAATGGCATTGTGTGTTCCCTTTCCTTCAACAAATCCAAACTGTTCATCTGCTATTTCCATTTTTATTTTTTTCCTTATTCTTCTCATAATTATTCTCAGAAGTAGCTTCGTTATGTGACATGAGAGGCTGATAGTCTGGTGGTCGTCACATTCCTTTGCATCTGGTTTCTCTGGTAGTGCTATAAACGTGGATTTAATCAGGTCACTGGGAATATAACCACTATAGTAAATGTCATTCAGTAACTTGGTTATTATTTTTATTCCTGTCTCCTCTAGTGCCTCTATTTCTTCTATTGTTATATTATCAGGCCCAGTCGCTTTTCCTTTCTTCATGTGTTTGATGGCATCTATGATTTCATCTTCAAGTATTGGTGGTCCATCACATTTTTCAGTATCTGGTGTTAATTCTGGTCTTTCTCCTCCATATAGCTCACCGATATACTCTGTCCACAATGTCTTCTTTTCCCATTAACATTTTACACTCTTTCGATTTCAGACATCCTGTGGTATATTTTGTTTTCCTGCTTGTGAGTTCACTAATTCGTTTGTGCATGTTTTTGCTGTCTTTAATATGAGAGTCCTCTATCTGTCTGCACTGCTCATTTAACCACACTTTTTTTGCTTCTCTGCATTTGCGTCTTATTTCTTTATTTATCTTGTTATATTTTTTCTCGTTATTTTTACTCCTCCTCCTCTTGTCCATCAGTCCTAAGATGTCGCCTGTCATCCATTTATTTTTTGGGGGCTTCTTTTTTTGGTGGTATTATCTCATCAACAGTTTGGTGGATAGAATCTCTTAACATTTCCCATTGTTCATCTATACTATTTATCTTTGCTATTGCATTGTATCTATTTGTTATAATAACTTTGTATTGTTCTCGCAATTCTTGGTCATTTTTAAGAAGTTCTGTATTCAGTTTGATGTTTCTCACATTTCTGCATGCTTTCTTTAGTTTTATTCTAACTTTTCCACAGAGTGGATCATGGTCACTACTGCAGTCAGCTCCTGGCATGGTTTTTGTTGTCAGTAATGCATTGTGGAATCGTTTGTTGATTAATATGTAGTCTATCTGGTTAAAAGTCTTTTTGTCTGGGCTGCACCACGTTGCCAGTCTTTGAGGATGTTGTTTAAACCAGGTGTTTCCTACAACCATGCTGTGTATTCTTACCCATTCAATTAATTTATAACCTCTGTCATTCCTCTCCCCCAGTCCATAGTAACCAACGATGTCTGAAGTTCTTCCTTACCAACTTTGGCATTAAAATCTCCCATGACTATGGTAACTTCATGTGACTTTGTGTGTTTTGGTGCTGTCTGTATGTCATTATAAAATAGCTGTACATCTTCTTCAGAGCTTTCAGATGTTGGAGCGTACACTTGTATAATATTTATGTTTATGGGTTGTCCTTTCAGTTGGGTTAGCAGGACTCTGTCCGAGATGTTCAAATATCCTACAATTGTCTTTGCCGTTTGTTCATCAAATATAATTCCTACTCCTCGTTCATGTTTCTCACTTCCTGAATATATTATTGTATATTTATCTGATTTTATCTTCCCTGCACCTGACCATCTAACTTCACTCATTCCTAATATGTTGATCTTCATCCTTTCCATTTCCATCTTTACATTTTCTAATTTTCCAGCCTGGAATAAGGTTCTAAATTCCATGTTGCTATTTTGAACTTGTTAGTTTTGCAATAGCAAAGATAAATAGTATAGAGAAACAATGGGCAATGTTAAGAGATTCTATCCACCAAACTGTTAAGGAAATAATACCACCAAAAAAAGAAGACCCTAAAAATAAATGGATGACAGATGACATCTTAGAACTGATGGACAAGAGGAGGATGAGGAAAAATATAGTAAGATAAATAAAGAAATAAGACGTAAATGCAAAGAACCAAAAGAAGTGTGGTTAAATGAACAGTGCAGACAAATAGAGGACTATCATAATAAAGACAGCAAAAACATGTACAAACGAATTAGTGAACTCACAAGCAGGAAAACAAAATATACCACAGGATGCCTGAAATCAAAAGAAGGTAAAATGTTAATTGGAAAAGAAGATACTGTGGACAGGTGGACAGAGAACATCAGTGGGCTATATGGTGGAGAAAGACGAATTAACACCAGATACTGAAAAATGTGATGGACCACCAATACTTGAAGATGAAATCATAGATGCCATCAAACACATGAAGAAAGGAAAAGCGACTGGGCCTGATAATATAACAATAGAAGAAATAGAGGCACTAGAGGAGACAGGAATAAAAATAATAACCAAGTTACTGAATGACATTTACTATAGTGGTTATATTCCCAGTGACCTGATTAAATCCACGTTTATAGCACTACCAAAGAAACCAGGTGCAAAGGAATGTGACGATGACACAGTGCTGGAGGACCTTGACTTTGCGGATGACATTTGTCTATTATCAAGCAGTCACAAAGATATGCAAGATAAAATAAACAAGCTAACTCAGAATGCAAACAACATAGGACTAAAGATCAATGTAGGAAAGACAAAGTTAATGAAGCAAAATGTGAACAACAGAAATGTACTCAGAGTAGATAGCAAGTTAGTGGAGGAGGTCAACGAATTTGTATACCTTGGTAGCAGAGTAGTAGAAAATGGAGACAGCACAGAGGACATCAACAGCAGACTTACTAGAGCAAACCAGGCTTTTGCAATGCTGCAGAATATCTTATATCTTATATCCTTCCCGTGCCGTTAGACGTCACATAGGGCTCGCAAAGTAGTTCGCCAATTTTTCCTGTCTTCGGCGAGTCTTTCAACCTCAACAAAGGATTTTATGCCTGTTAACTTGGCCTCTCTTAATAATGTCCTCTTCAGAGTTTCACGCGGTCTGCCCCTTTTTCTTCGGCCTGTTGTGTTCCACTTGATAGCTTGTTTTGGGATTCTCTGATCATTTCTTCTCATCAAGTGACCAACATATGTCCATCTCCTTTTCCTGATCACCCGTGAGACTGGTTGTTGTTCAGTCATCTGTCTTATCTCTGCATTGTTCTTGAATTCATTCCATTTGATGCCGAGTATTTTCCTTAGGCATTTGTTTTCAAAAGAGTCTAATTTCTTTTCTATTTCTTTAGTTGTTTTCCAGCTTTCGCATGCATAAATGAGGGTGGATATTACATTTGAATTGAATAGTCTTAACTTGGTTTTTGTGCTTATAACTTTTGAATTCCATATGTTCTCAAGATTCTTGAAGATTGATGCTGCTTTTGCAATTCTGATCCTAACTTCCTTTCTAGTGTCACCATCCTGGTCTATGTAGCTGCCAAGGTATGCAAATTGATTGACTTCTTCAATATCTGTCCCTTCTATGTGTATTTTTCCATTTTGATTGATGGGAATTTTCATTATTTTTGTTTTGTCCTTGTTAATTTCAAGTCCTATTTTGCTAGCCAGTGAAGATAGGCTATCTGTTTTTTCTTGCATGGAATTCACATTATTACTGATAAGAGTTATGTCATCAGCAAAGTCAAGATCTTCTAGTTGGGTCCCATGTACCCAGTCAATACCTGTGTTACCTTTGCAGCATTTTGTCATTATGAAGTCTATTGTAATCCCAAAAAGTAAAGGAGACAGTATACATCCTTGTTTCACGCCTGTTTCAATCTGGAACCATTCACTCATCCCTTCTTCTGTCTTGACTGCACAACCATATCCATTGTATAAGTCCTTAATGATGTTGACAATTTTAGATGGTATTCCATATAGACATAAAATTCTCCATAATGAATCTCTGTGTATGCTATCAAATGCCTTCTTAAAATCTATGAAATTCAGTATTAATGGTTTCTGCTTTTCAATATGTTCTTCAAGTATTATTCTGAGAGTAAAGATCTGGTCAAGACAGCTTCTCCCTTTTCGAAATCCTGCTTGTTCTTCTCTCATTGCAGTATCCACTATATCTTTGAGTCTATTCAAAATGACCTTGCAAAATACTTTTGACACAACTGATATTAAGGTTACTCCTCTCCAGTTGTTACAGTCACTAAGGTTGCCCTTTTTTGGTATTTTAACAATGATTCCCTTCTTCCAATTAGAAGGGACCTTTTCTTCTTTCCAAATCTTGTTAAACATTCTCTGTAGTTGTCTCATGTTGTCACTATTGATAGCTTTTAGCATCTCGGCTGTTATTTCATCTTCACCTGCAGCTTTGTTGTTAGCCATTAAATTCACTGCTGTTTCAATTTCATGCAATTTAATTTCATCTAGATTGACACTTAGTTGTGGGGCTGGTAAGTCAGTTTCAAGGTTTAACAATTCTTTTTGGTGTGGTCGATTGAGTATTTCTTGGAAGTGTTCAGCCCATCAGCAGAATATATGGAAATCAAAAAAACTAAATATGAAAATCAGGTTATTTAAGAGTAATGTTCTAAGTGTACTACTCTATGGAAGTGAATGCTGGAAAATCACCAAAACCATAGAAAACAAGTTGAATTCTTTCCACACTAAATGTTTACAAAGAATTAGAAAAATATTTTGGCCAAACACCATAAGAAATAACATCTTATTGGCAGAAATGCAGATGAAGCCACTGACAACAATTATTGAGGAAAGACGCTGGCGATGGTTGGGACATGTGTTCCGAATGACTGACAACTCACTACCAAAAATAGCACTAAGATGGACACCACAGGGGAACAGAAGTAAGGGTAGACCAAAAGAGACATGGAGAAGAACAACAGAAAGGATGTTGAGTAATAGAGGGCTCACCTGGGCAAGAGCAGAAAAAAAGGCAAAGGACAGGCATTTGTGGAAAACCTTTGTGGAAACCCCATGTGCCCTGGGCACTTAAGGTTCAGAGAGAGAGAGAGATATGTACAGACTCATGCAAAAAATCTGTACTACAATGTATATTCATCACAGTATAGTTCTTTCCACTAAAAATAATACATGCTCGAACAAAATATGATTAAAATGGAATCACTACTGCATTTAATGCAGACATTTTAAAAAAATTTTTTTATTGAGGTTAGGCTGATACCAGATGAAATGTGTCTATTAATTTTTAAAAACTTTTTTTGCAGCTAAATTCCAAAACAAATTATCACACATAACAACAGGCAAGGTGTGATCACATGAACAGATCAGTGGTTTTCAAACTTCTTCAGCTGCAGATCCCTAAAACCATTTATAACTCACTGTAGCCCTCTGCACTCTCCTGACACTTGGTATTAGTTTAAAATCTTCATATATTTTTAGTATTCTATAGAATCTAAATTAATCTGTAGACTCCTACTTGACATTCTCCAGATACCCAAAAGTCTGCAGATCACAATTTTCATTGATAAAGATCAAAAAATTTTACTGCACAGTCAACATGGTCCAATTACAGGATTATAAATATTATTATAAGTGTGGGTGCAAAGGATCAAAGTAGTGAAAAAGTTAATGAGGAAAACTAGTGAGTACTTTTTTTTGTGTGAGCTTTTTCAAATTTTGATACTGCTTAAAATGTAATACCCTGTACTGAAGAAATAAGTAAAATTGAAGACAAGCTTTTATGACCTTCAATGTTTTTAAGTTTTAAGACTTTCTCATATTTTTTTTTATTAATTTCCATGTATTGCAAAATACAACATGAATACTTAAAGAACTATAATAATTTTTTTTTCCAAATGTATTTTTTTCACCTAAATCATACTGTTGTAGCAAACTGTTACTGAAGCTGCTTTTTGTCATAGAAAATTAATACCTTGGCAAGTTATAGTTGCAGTGAATTAATTTAGGGAACTAGTTCTGAAGAATTTATTTTTACAGTGAGCTGCTATTCGTTGTGAGATTTCTAAAGTGAGGTGTCATTTGTAGTGAGATTTAAATGTAACAAAAATTGTGTAGCCAGTTTTGTAGCTAGTTTGACTGTAGCAAATTTTTATCTAGGCAAAATGTTAAAGCTAATGAAGAACTAGCTTCTGTGCACAATGCCAAAGAAACACCATAGTTCAGGATATTTTCAAAAAAAGGAATGTTATTAAAAAATATTAAAATAATGTATTCCAGTAACAGAACCATCAAAGGCCATTGGTGCTTTGCTGCAACAACATATAGCCTCATGTTGTAAACCATGGATGGAAATTACAGCTCTGTGCAGGCTAAGACATAAGAGTATAAGCATGCATTCAAATGGAACTTTATGAAAATGCTTGAACAACTCAAGCAAGCTCTATAAGATAACACTGGCTCAAATCCCTACATCTGACACAGATCTGTTGGTTGACCTTCATTTTTGTACCAGGCCAAACAGTTACTGAAGGAAATGAATGAAGAAATAATCTGGTTAGTTCAGCAATCACTGAGAATGAGTAGATCATGGTGTAATAGATCAGGCAGGTATTAATGCTATAAAAAAAGCTGGCTAAATAAAAGATTTCACTAATAACTGTGAACTAATATCCTTGTCAAGAATTAAGGGACTAGGGATAAAACACTGCACTGTGAAATGTTAATACACCAGACTGCTCAATCAACATAGGAGAAATGTTACATTTTACAATGACCGAGATATTTAAGAGGAAATCAACGTACCTATGTATGTGTTCATAATGCGAAGAAGATAGTCCTTTCTAGCTTCATTAAAATAAAGACTCTTAGAAATGATTCTGAAGAAGGTAGATCATTCTGCTGGGATGATTTTCACATGAATGATTTTATCAATGCATCCTCTGGATAATCAATCAAAGTATTAACAATTCATGTCTGTGTTGTAAGATTCAGTCTTCTTATGCTTACATCTTCTGTCTTCAGCCTTTGTCCTTATTTCCATCTTAAATAATACAGCATCCCTAAGCAGTCATTCTCCATATGTCATGATCTTTCACTTATTCTTCCTAACTCTTGTGACTGATGGGAAGATTTTACAGATGCTAGAATTATCATTTTATTGCAGTTATTATCTCTTTTAGTGTTTTCTTTAGTCTCTTGGCAGAGTTTTCTTTGGTAACACAGTTAGGTTTTTCTCCATCATCTCATTTAACAGAGATTGTACTGACTTTATCCTCTTCCTCAGTTCTTGCAAATGATCTGCCTGGCCTGGGGGACCTGCCATCAGATCTTTATTCAGATTGGCCACATTATCAAACAGTGAAGCTCAGAACCTCTTGCAAGAAGCAAGCCCAAAATTACAGTGGACCACTAATGAAAACATAAATAAATTGAAAATCTAGGTTCAGTATCACCACCAATGGTGACTGCACAGTGGAAATCAAAAGAAGACTAGAATTTGCATCACAGAAACTAGCACAAAAGAAAAATATGTGTCAAGGTACCAACAAGAAAACAAGAGCTTACATATTAACAATGGCAACATACAGATGCAAAACATGGACACTTAACAAATCACCAGAAAAGAGAATAACAGTAATACTATGGCACTTAGAATATCATGAATAGAACAAAAAACAAATAAAGAGGTACTAATAGGATTAAGTGTCAAAGGAAACTGGCTCTTTAACACCATAAAAATTAGAAGGCTGCGATACCTCAGCCACTTTAAGACATGCAAAAGCTTGGAGAGGCTGATAGTAGAAGGCATAGTGCTTGGTAAAAGAGAAAAGGGATGACTTCACCACAGGTGGACTCAGGACATCAAGGAAAATCTGAATGTGTCACTGCAAGACATTGGTCAGTTTATACAAGACCATATTGCATTCAGGAAGGCTGTAAGAGGGACAATGTTCTGGAAAGGACATGTCACATAAATTAATGAGCAAACACCTCTTTTATCTCTCACAAATATCATTGCTTACTCAGTTTTGATCAGTTTTGTGGTGCCCATCATGCCAGAAAAAAGATATGGCATTCAGGTATTTGGCCAAAAGAACAGAAAAGAACTGTATTTATATCACTGCAAAAAAAGGGTAACCTGAAATTATGCACAAACTACAGAACTGTTGCCCTGATTAGTCATGCCAGTAAAATTCTGTTAAAAATCATAATGGGTAGACTTCATAAGAAAATAGAAGAAGTCAATATGGTCCAAACTAGTTTCAGGCAAGGAAGAGGATCAAGAGATCATATATTCATTATAAGATTAATAATAGAGAAATGCAGAGAGTTTAACGTGAATTTATATTTATCCTTTACAGACTACTTCAGATTGGTTACATTAATAAGACAAGAAACTAAACAAGACTACGTATCAAACTTTATCAGAAGATGTCACTGGAACTACATCGGCCACATACTTAGAATGGACAAAAAATGACTCCCACACCAAGCATTTACGTGGTCACCAAGGGGTAAAAGAAAGTGGAGAAGACACACTAAGATGAGTTATCCCCAAGGAGGATTCAACAATGCTCATCAGAAACATCGAAGATCTAAAGCAAGTAGCAAGGAATCGCCAGACATGGAGAACCTTGTTCTCCGTCCTATGCATCGCCTTTGGTCCAAGAGAATCAACTTACTAACTAATAGACTACTCAAAGGCATTTGATTGTGTACAACACCAGAAACTTTGGGAAATAATGGAAAAAAATGGGATTTCCAACACATCTGATACAAATAACATCACTGCTGTATCTAGACCAACAAGCAGCAGTAAGAATAAATGGTGAAACAACAACTTGGTTTGACATAAAACAAAGGGTCAATCAGGGGTGCATATTGTCACCTTACTTATTTAACTTGTATACTGAAAATATAATGAGGAATGTTAGAGAAGATGTAGACAAAGAATATTATGATGCCATAATAATTGGAGGTTATGAAATACCAGAGATTAGATGTGTTGATGACACAGTATTACTGTCCACAACACAAAAAGGAATGTAAAAACTAATTATGTCAGTCTGTAAGAATAGCAAAGAGCAAAACCTCTATCTTAATGCAAAGAAAACTAAACTGATGACAACTGACAAAACAAACAAGGCAGTTGAAACATGTATCAATGAGGAAAAATTAGAAGAAGTAGAAAGTTTTGAATATCTTGGATCACTACTAAATAATAATGGAAATACAATGAGAGAAATTAAAAGCAGGACATCTATCAATATTCAAAAAGTAAAACAACTAAAGAATCTGTGGAGAGCAACAGACAAAACTACAAAAATAAGATTTTTTAAGGCATGCATCTTTCCTATCATAATAAATGCCTGTGAGACCTGGACACTTAACAGAACAGCTGAGAAACACATAAATGACTTTGAATGTAAATGCTACAGAAGAGTTCTTCAAATATCATGGATGCAAAAACTACAAGAACTTAATATAGAAGAAGGCTGGCTAGTAAAGAGGATTAAACAAAGAAAACTTAAATATTTTGGACACAATAAACATCATGATAATCTAGAGAAGACTGTCTTGGAATGGTACACAATGGGAAAAAGAATGAGAGGAAAGCCAAGGTGAAGATGGCTGCAAGACATCACTGATGATCTGGATGCATCAGCAAGAGGCATACAGGAGGCAAAGTTCCACAAGGGACATGCAAATGAATTAATGAACGAATCATGCCAGAAGTTCACCATAAAATATTTGCTAGTAGATATTGTTGTGATCCACTCTTGCAATAAATGTCTCCATGATGACATTCTGATGTACTGACAGGGAAGAGACAGACAGGATACTGTCAATGTCTGGCAGAGCGAACCTGATTGTATTTCCTCCAGGTGTGATGCTTCTAATGCCCTTGTGAACAACCATATTGTTAACACTGTTAACAATAGTTAACCTCTTGTGAGATTGGGTGGCAAGGATGTGACCAGAACCAACCTGACGACACACTTGGGAGTGAAGTTTGATCATACGTTTGATCATAGTCTGTGCTTCAAAGAACACGTTGACCATGTGATAACAAAAGTTTGCTAAGGTCTATTGGCAACGAAGGTCATGGCAGATGCCTTTACTGGGTAGAAGTTATTATACTAATATTTCTGTTCCAGAGGCAGGTCCTTGCACCTATTGAGTACACCCTAGCTATTCTCACTGTCAGCTCTGTGCAGAATGAAAACCTTGAAAAGGTGCAAAATGAAGCCATGCAAATTATCTTGGAGTTTATGAGAGACACTTCCTGTGTAGTGATCAGATACTTCCTTGATTTCCCAATCATGAATCACAGGATCAAGATCTGAAGGAAGCGTGCATACCTCAAGATAAGAACAGATAAGGAACACCCACTGCATCATGAGTTTCTCAAAGAAAAGGGTGATAAGCTAAAGAGGGTGAAATCATGGATGGGATGTGCAGAGGATGTTATCAACCAGGTCTGTGAACTTAATAACATCAACCCTGGTGAGGAATGGGTACCTGTATCATTCCAGCAATCAAAGGGTACCTCTGCTCCATTGTCAGGTCTGACAAGAGGAGCAGGGAGCAGAATCCACTTGCTGTGAATGTAGAGGCTAATGCCCTCACCAGCGAAAATTCCAGTGAGGCAGGATCTGTTCTACAACATCAAAGGAATGCATGTGCATTCACAGCAGGCTCAGCAGGCAGAACAGTCCAGGAAGTCAGCAGTGCCTTCACTATGACCACAAACAGCGTGACGATGCGGGTGATGGTAACAAGAGCATTTGTTTGGCTGGAGTCACAAGACTATGCCCGTGTCTGCATTCTAAATGATTCAATGAGTATGATCTGGAAGGTCAAGGCAGGCACTGTATGCAGGCAGTGGCTTGAATCACTGCAGAGATAAACAATTTGCATATTCACCTTCATCTATGTCCCTGGGCATACAGGCATCTAGGTAAATGAAAAAGCTGACAGGTTGGCTGGCTCTGTTGTCATCACAGATGAACAACCACCAGATCGAGCAACTATTATCAATATGCTTAGAGAGGTTAGTAGAGTGGATGACTTCAAGAGAAGCAAATCTACATTGCTGCTTAGACTCAGAGAGCTGGGATTATATGAAGGGAAGTCATTAAGTAACTCGCAAATGCCTGTCACAAAAAAACTAAATGCGACAGTAATTTGAAAACTTTTAATTTTTGAACCTGCATTATTACCCTATTTCTCAATGTAATCACCACCAACATTGATACATTTGTCCCATTAAGTAATCAGTGATGCAATACCCATGGCGTAAAAATCGAGAGTTCGATTTCTGAACCATTTTTTTACTTCTGTTTCCACCTCTTCGTCACTCCAGAATCTTCTCCCACTAAGGTGGCTTTTCAATGGACCAAACAGGTGAAATCACTTGGAGCTAAGTCAGGACTATAGGGTGGATGTTCAAGAAGTTCCCAGCTCAAATGGCTAATTTTCTCTTGGGTTAACTGAGCTGTATGTGGTCTGGCATTGTCATGAAGGAGAAGTACACCTCTAGTCAGCAGACTAGAACATTTTCTTCGTATTGCATCCCATAGCATCGACAGAATTTCACAGTAAGATACACAATTCACACTGTCACCATACTTCTGGAACTTGGTTAACAACACTCCTTGATAATCCCAGAACACTGTCAGCATAACCTTCCCCGCAGAAGATGTAATCTTGAATTTTTTTGCGCATGGTGATGCTGGGTGTTTCCACTGCACTGAGGCATGTTTTGATTTGGGTTGGTAGTGGTGCACTCAAGATTTATCTCCAGTAATAATACTTTGGAGCATGTCTTCATCTTCATATGTGTAATGACAGAGATGCTGCAATGACAAACCAAATTGGTTCATTTTATGTTTATCATTCAGATCTCTGGGTACTGAACGTGAGCAAACTTTCTGAAAATTCAACTGCTCATGCATTATTCTGTAGGCTAAGCCATGTGAACATCTGATTGCACTTGCTATACTGTCTATCGTTACTCATCTATCAGCTCTGATCTGTCAGCTCTGATAATCTCATTCACACATTGCACAGTTGGTTCTGTTGCAATCTGAACAGGACGGCCAAGTCAAACTTTGTCAACAATTTCGGTGCGTCACTGAGAAAATTCTTTTACCCAGTTATAGATCACCAAATGGAGTGCAAACAATTAAGGCTCTGGATTATGTCTACAAATAGTTTTTAAATTTTTTTGAAACCGTGTGCTTGACAGAACGTCATATTTTTCTTTCTCTTTTGATGAGTTATATCCGTCCACAACTTCTTTACCTCTATCTGGGGTATTGGCCATCAACAAGGGCTCTCCATTTATTTCTGACCTGGGCTGCTTCTTCTATATGTCTCAATGTGATCCTTCTGATTTCTGCTTCAAGACTCCATCGTCAGGTGTTTCTAGGTCTACCCCTTTCCCTGGGGATTCCAGGTGAGAGCCTGTTTGTTTATGTTAGTAGTAGGCTAACACTAAGAGCATTTTTATGTCCATGTTTCATATCTGTATGTTGCCACTGTTATTCATGTTAAGCTCTTAATAACACTGTGGGTTGGTTCATTTTCTGCCACAGGTCTTCTTTGCTGATGTTATCTGACCATCCTCTTGTTGGTGTTTTCATAGCTAACATATTTTTTTTTACCTGACAGGGTTGCTGGCAGAGGCAGAATGATCCAAATAATATAAATTTGGATAGATGATTATTAGGAAAACAGAAACATACAAATATCTATGCACAACCTTCAACAGAAGCAACATAGTAAGCGAGGAAATTAAAAACAGAGTACAGATAGGGAATAGAATATACTTCACCTTGCAAACCCTATTAAAAATCCAAAATCCTGTCCCAAAATACCAAAATAACAATCTACAAAACTATAATAAGACCACCTGCCATGTATGGATCAGAAACATGGAGTACAACAAAGAAAGATGAACAACAATTGCAGATCTTTGAGAACAAGATCCTAAGAAGAATCTTTGGGCCAACAAAGGATATATCAACAGTGGAGAATGGAGAGCTAGAAAGAACACTGAACTGAACAGCTTATTTAAATCTAAAAAAATTATCAATGTCTTGAATCATCATCATCAGTGCCGCGCCAACTGGCGTTGGCTATTATGCTTCTCCAGAGTACCCAATCCTTCATGCAGGTCATCAGCTCAGTTGGTGATCTCCTCTCACACCATCCCGTCAGACTGTTCAGTATCATTTCTCTTGGTCTTCTTCTTGATCTTCTTCCTTCTATTTTTCCTGTTGTTATAATATTTTCAGTGCCCCCTCTTCTCATTGCATGTCCTATGAAAGTACATTGTCTTTCTCTTATCTTTTTGACAAGGTTTTTTGTCTTTCCAGCTCTTCTTATACATTCTTCATTAGTTATTTTTGCTGTCCAGGGGATTCGCAACATTCTTCTAATAAATCACATTTCTGCTATTTCAATGTCTTGAAACTGAAAAGATTACACTTGCTGAGGCATGTAGAAATAATGGAAGATAACAGACAAACAAAAAATATGTACGCAACAAGAGATGAGAGAAACAAGACCAAAGGGTAGACTGAGATGGAAAGACAACATAGAAGAGGATATAAAAGAAATTGGTGTCACAAACTGGACAGAGAAGATTAGGAATAGAGAGAAATGAAGGCAAACTTTGCAGCAAGGAGCCTTAATGGACTGGAAAGCTGAAGAAGTAAAAGTCGCCTGTTAAAATCATGCTTAGTAGGGTACAGTGGTCCTATTCTTTGCTTCCCATGCATGTTCCCAGGTCCTTGTGGGGGGGAATTTATTTATAAAACAGGAAGTTCACTTTCTTTCTGCTGTATGTACTATTTTAATATTTATTACTTTCAAAATACTTTTTCCTATTTATATAAATGTTATTCTGTAAACAATTTTTTTTTCAATTAAAATGTGGTCTATCTGGTTAAATGTTAGATTATCGGGGGATTTCCATGTTTGTTTATGGATGTTCTTATTTTGAAAATGTGTGCTACTTATTCCCATTCCATAAACTTCTACCATATTTATTATTTTCCATCCATTATTATTAGATGTTTCATGCAGACTTTCTTTTCCTGTGATGTATCTGTGTGACTCCTCCTTTCCTATCTTTGCACCGAAATCACCTAGTATTATCAGTATATCATGTTTTTGGGTCTTCTCTAATACTCTCTCTAACATGTAAAATTTTTCTTTTACTTCATCCTCTGTATCTTCTGGTGGCATATGCACATTAATCATTGTTATATTTCCCTTGTTCCCTTGATGCGGAGGTTGCTGATTCTTTCATTGGTATCACTGAAGTCCATCACTAAGTCCCATATTTTTCTCTTGACAGCAAAACCTGTACCAAGTTCATGTCTTCCACTGGTAATACCTCCATATACTAGTACCATTTCTCCTATAACTGTTATATCTTCTCCAAGCCACTTGATTTCCTGCAATGCTGTAACATCCATGTCATACCTACGTATGAACTTCTTATAATCCATGTTCCAAATCTCATAATATTTTTGATGTTCCAAGGTTGTAATGCATTTTTATCCAACCAATTTCGAGGCTTCTCTATCTGTTCCACAACAATAATCTTTTTTACAAAGATGGCGTCGTTAGCCCCATGCTCCAACCCCTACCCTGGAGGACCAGGGTGCAAGCTTCATCTGACACCTACCTGTTTTAACTGATACCAAGCAAACAACAAACATACTTCAGATCAGAAGTTACAGAGGGGCTGAATGAAGCACTGACCATTATGTTGCTGGAGCTATATTAAAATTCAGACTGAAGAAAAATTTTTATAGTAAATTAAATAAAAGCTCAGTAAGAAATAGAGATGCTTTGAAAAGAGAAGACACTAAAGAAAAATTCCGAAATGAGCTAAAATAAACACAAGAGAGAACAAAGAAAATAAAAGCATTGATGATAGATGGGAAGATATAAAAATCATTATAAAGAACATAGCTGAAGAATGCCTGGGAGACAAGACCATAACTAAAAAAAAAAAAAACTGCTTTGATGAAGTCTGCAGAGAGGCAGTCATAAAGAAAAGAACAGCAAGACAGATATGGTTGAATGACATGAATAACAAAACAAATGAGGAGAAATACCACACACAATTTAAAGAAATTCAAAAAGTTTTTCATCAACAAAAATGACAATATATTAAAGGCATGGTAAGTCTTCTTCTTCTTCGTTCGCACTGTCTGTCTATATCTGCAGTCCTGTCTCTTGGATAAATTTCACTGTTTTTTGTAACTCATGTATGGAACCGTAGAGCTTATCTTCTTTAGTGGTTTCACTGGGCCAGTAATTATTTCTCAGTGTCTCGTAGTTGATGCAGTTCTGGAGGATATGTTCCACGGTTTGGGGCACCTGGGCACATGTACATAGATTAGTAGTACCAACCTTAAACTTTGTATACATATGACTTCGGAGTCGGCTGTGTCCTGTTCGGAGACGGAAGATGGTGACTTGTTCCTTTCTGTTTAGCATGTGATAGTCATCATGTGGTGGTGTTTGTGGCTTCCTGTAGGTTTTTATCATGCTTTTCTTCTGATTATAGGTGACTGGTATGTCTGGTTGCTCCATTTCAGTGCCCTCTTTGGCCAGATGGTCAGCTTTCTCATTGCCTGGTATCCCACAGTGGGAGGGAATCCACTGCAAAGTGACTCCATGTTGTAAGCCAATTTTTGACAAGGCATCCTTAAGGTCTGGTAGTTTGTTGCACTGAAGAGCCTCCAGTACTGATCTTGCATCTGTGAGAATTACTACAGGACATGTATCAATTCTGGAGTCTGATAGTTTTTCAACTGCAGCAATAATTGCCCTAACTTCTGCATCAAAGTTGTTGCAGTATTTACCAGTGGGTATGGAAATCTTGTCAATGGTGTTGTTTGGATATTCAATATATGCTCCTGCCCCACCATTTTTTATAGCATTATGTGCAGATCCATCTGTATACACACGTATCCAGGTGTCACATGGATATTTGTCATCTAGAACACTAAGTGTGGCTACTGATCTTACAAGACTGCTCTGCATCTCACCATTCTGCACATCTTTCACTTCAGTCTGAATAGTTATTTGTGTATAATCTGCTTCTTTCCATGGTGTATGCTCTGGTACAGATGATAATGGAGTGACTACAGTTGGAAGGTCAGGTATCAGCTTACGCATACGCTTGGCCTGATGAATGAAGCTGCTTCTTTTAAGCCGTCCTAATGCCAAGTTATTGAATCTCTCCTTCAGGGGATGGCTTACAGAGCTAAGGAATTTTTCTCCCATGGTCATGACCTTTGTGTCTCTACGTTCCTTTAGCGGTTGAACACCAACTATTTTCTGCATTTCTACTATTGGTGTGGACCTCATGGCACCTGTGATAATCCGTAGTGACTGATTTTGAACCTTGTCTAGATTATGCAGCGTAGTGTTTGATGCTGTGCACCAAGATGTTGAGCCATATTCTAAATGTGGTAGAATACTTTGCTGATATACATTCTTGAGGATTCTTTCACTAGCTCCCCATGTGGTTCCACTCAATTTTCTTAATATGGCTAGTTTTCTTCTGGCTTTTGCTTCTGCACTGTTGATGTGTTGCTTCCAAGTCAGTTTTGAGTCAAGAGTCACTCCTAAGTAAGTGGGTTGGTTGTCCATCCTTAAGGGTATTTCATTTACAAAGATCTTACCTGCTTTCTGTTTAGATGAGAGGGTGAACAGAGTGGTACTTGATTTCTCTGTGTTGATACTTACACACCATTTGTTTGTCCAGGCATGGTAAGTGAAATGCAGACATGCCTTCAGAATAAGAAAAGCAGGGAATTCTATAAAGAATTGTGAACAGTAAAGCAAAGGTATAAACAACCTCTGCAGAGCTTGATGGATAGTAATGGAAACATGATAAATAATGAAGAGAAAATCTGTACCAGATTGAAAGAATATTTTGAAAAACTACTAAATTGTGAAGAGCCTAAAAGCACATTACCGTGTGAAGAAATACAGACAGGAACCAGACTTAGAAGAAGTCATCTACAGTATCATGTTTCTATAAAACAAAGCAGATGGAATTGCTGCAGAGCTGATTATGGAAGGAGGTCTAAATTTACATGAACAGATATGTGCACTAATACAACAAATATGGAGATAAGAAAAACTCCATAGTGAATAGAGAAAATCATTACTGATCCCAGTATTCACAAAAGGTGATAAGAGCAAGTGTGAAAACTACAGAGGAACATCATCACTACAAACAAGCTACAAAATACTATCTATTATACTTTTACCTTGTCAGAAAGATAAGAGAGAGACAATGCACTTTCATAGGACATGCAATGAGAAGAGGGGGCATTGAAAATATTATAACAACAGGAAAAATAGAAGGAAGAAGATCAAGAGGAAGACCAAGAGAAATGATACTGGACAGTCTGACGGGATGGTGTGAGAGGAGATCACCAACTGAACTGATGGCCTGCATGAAGGATCGTGTACTGTGGAGAAGCATAATAGCCAACGCCAGTCGGCACGGCACCTGATGATGATGATGATACTTTTAAATAGATTAAAACCATACAGTGAGAACATACTGGGAGACTATCAAGCTGGTTTTAGGAAGAACAGATCAACCATAGACCAAATATTTTATATATGTCAAAGAGCAAAAAAAAAAAAAAAAAACTGGGAATATGGAAAAGAAGTATATAACATCTTCATTGACTTCAAGAAAGCCTATGACAGAATAGATAGGAGCAGCTTATGGAAAATTATGAAAGAATTTGAGATACCTGATAAATTAATCTATCTGACCAGAATTTATGGAGGATACACAAAATATAGTAACATATAAAGGAAGAAAGCCAGACCCTTCTCTATAAGAACTGGTTTAAAACAAGGTGATATATTCTTCTTATATCTTATAAATTAAATGTGTTAAACATCACATACGGCTTGCAAGGTAGTTCGCCAACTTTTCCTGTCTTCCGCGAGTCTTTCAACCTCATCAAGGGATTTTATGCCTGTTAATTTGGCCTCTCTTAACAATGTCCTCTTTAGAGTTTCATGCGGTCTGCCTCTTTTTCTTTGGCCTGTTGTGTTCTGCTTGATAGCTTGTTTTGGGATTCTCTGATCATTTCTTCTCATCAAGTGACCAACATATGTCCATCTTCTTTTCCTGATCACCCATGAGACTGGTTGTTGTTCAGTCATCTGTCTTATCTCTGTGTTGTTCTTGAATTCGTTCCACTTGATGCTGAGTATTTTCCTTAGGCATTTGTTTTCAAAAGAGTCTAATTTCTTGTCAATTTCTTTAGTTGTTTTCCAGCTTTTGCATGCATAAATTAGGGTGGATATTATATTTGAATTTAATAGTCTTTACTTGGTTTTTATGCTTATAACTTTTGAATTTCATATGTTCTCAAGATTCTTGAAGATCAATGCTGCTTTTGCAATTCTAATTCTAACTCCCTTTCTGTTGTCACCATCCTGGTCTATGTAACTGCCAAGGTATGCAAATTGATTGACTTCTTCAATATATGTCTGTTCTACATGTATTTTTCCATTTTGATTAATGGGAATTTTCATTATTTTTGTTAATTTCAAGTCCTATGTTGCTAGCCAGTGAAGACAGGCTATCTGTTTTTTCTTGCATGGAATTCACATTATTACTGATATATTATCTCCAAACAATTTGACCTAATACTAGAAAAGGCAATCAGAAAAGTGAAAGAAGAAAGCAGTACAGAAGAACAAGCTAAAATACTAGGATACGCTGATGACATTGACCTGGTGGGGGAAACTATGCAAGAAGTCATCAATACTTGTATACACCTGAGAGATGTAGCACTAAAAGTGGGCTTGACCATTAACCAAGATTATATGAAGATATCAAGAGACCAGAGGCAAAATGATCCAGATTATGTAAATGGTGGAAAGATGATTATTAGGAAAGCAGAAACATACAAATATCTAGGCACAACCTTCAACAGAAGTAACACAGTAAGCGAGGAAATTAAAAACAGAGTACAGATAGGGAATAAAATATACTTTGCTTTGCAACACCTGTTAAAATCCAAAATCCTATCCCAAAACACCAAAATAACAATCTACAAAACTATAATAAGACCAGCCGTCATGTTACGATCAGAAATGTAGAGTACAACAAAGAAAGATGAACAACAATTGCAGATCTTTGAGAACAATATCCTAAGAAGAATCTCTGGGCTGATAAAGGATACCAACAGCGGAGAATAGAGAGCTAGAAAGAACACTGAACTGAACAGCTTACTTAAATCCCAACGAATTATAAATGTCTCGAAACTGAACAGCTGGGGCATGTAGAAAGAATGGAAGAGAACAGAAAATGATGTATGCACAAGAGATGAAGGAAACAAGACCAAGGGGTAGACCAAGACAAAGATGGAAAAACAACATAGAAGAGGATATTAAAAGAAATTGGAGGTCACGAACTGGAGAGAGAAGATTAGGAAAAGAAATGAATGGAGGCGAACTTTATCTGCAGCAATGAGCCTTAATGGTTCGGAAAGCTGGAGAAGAAGAAACAATATTTTTTAAAATCCACATTTACTATACAGTACAGCATGAAACAGAGAAGAAATTAAAAAGAAATAAATGAGGATACAGAGAATTACAGTTTTCTTCACATGAGTACACATAATTATGTTCGTGCAGAACACAGCAACTATACTCACTGGCACCTCCAATGTCTTGTTTCATATGCGATGGTGGACTAGCACCAATTCTTGAACTGTGTACATTTAACAGAAAGTTATGACGATGTGCACCAGAAGTAGCTTCAGGTGTTGTCGAGGTGGCTGCCTGTAGATGAGCAGATCCTCCTGAGCTTTCCCCTGTGCCTCCCAAACTGAGTACCTGCAAGCAGGAGTTGGGAGACACCATCTGTTCCTCCTCCTTTCGGGATTTGCAGTCAGATGGCTCTCTGTAAAAATATGTAAAGAAAAAATTTATTAACTTGCTACCTAATTTTTTTAATGATTAATTTTTTTAACACACTTTGATCAGTCAGCAAAGTTTATACAAAGTGCTAAAATTAACAACTGAAAATAAGGATAAAGAAATGTTCAATATCAATGTGTGTAAAATGCACCCATTGTCTATTTGTCTATAATGTGATCACCAACAACAAAAAATGTAGCAATCTTTGGTTGAAGGACAGGTGTTTCCAACAGTGAGACCGGTTTCACAGTTCTTGATTTATTTAGCACATGTTTACCCCTGAACTGATACATATAAATCTAAAAATACAGTGGACCCTTAGAAGTCCAACATAATCAACTCCAGGAGGCAGTTCGATTTCAAATTGTTTCTTTTTTACTTTTGAGTTTAACTTCCCATTAAGAAATAATTTTAACTGAATTAATCTGTTCCAGACCCCAAAAAATTTTAAGACATTTTAAAACAATATTTATTATTTACTTTTAAGACATTATAAAACAATACAAATATTGATTATTAAAATAATTTATAATAATTCTAATATGCATTACATCATAAAATAATATCGTAATAGTATTAACTCTTAGCAGACGAGAGATCCCTAAAAGGATCTTTGCGTGCCAGGCCTTCCCCACCCAAGAGCCCTATAGGGCTTCGGACTTTCTTTCATTGAAAACACAATATAAGACATTTAACCAGTTAGAACTCTTCTGAATCCAAAGTTAAACTAGTATTTTAAGCATGGGGGATAAAGACGACATATTTGATACATAGATAGGGGGCTAAAATTAAAGTTTATTTCAAGACTGATTGGTAGAATGGTCACATCGACCGACTAGACCTATCTTACTATATGTGTTTCTCGTAGCTGTAGATCTGTTAGATTTATCAGATGTCATAAACATCCATAAATATTGATTTTTCTGTGTTCAAATTTGAATGACTATGTGTTCTATATTGGATTATGACACAGTTAAGGTAAGTACAAAGTAGATTTTATTGCTCAGCTAAAAAAATTTTTTAGCGCCAAAAAACTGATCCATCGTTTCACACCAGTTTTTTCTTCTCTTTGTTTTTTTTTATGACAAATAACTTCATTTATGGAGTCTTCATTCATTTCTACTTATTTTAATGTATGATACACACGTGGTGATCATGGAATTAAGTCGGTACAATAACTTTTACACAGGGACCCCCGTTCTCCAAAATGTCAGCGCCCTTCTCCAGTGTCCGCATCATCAGAAACTAAGGAACGGTTTGGAAGTAATGCGTCTGCTAAGAGTTGATAACAACAATACCCTACATTTATGCAAAACACCAAAAGTTTTTCTACTTCTTCCACTCCTGGGGATCTTTTACTGGTAAAGGATTTTTACCCCTTACTGAAATATATATCAATGAGGAAAAATTGGAAGAGATGGAGTTTTGAATATCTTGGATCATTACCAACTAATAATGGAGATACAGTGAGGGAAATTAAAAGGAGGACATCTATCACACTTCAAAAAGTAAAACAACTAAAGAGGTTATGGAGAGGAACGGACATAACTACAAAAATAAGATTTTTAAGGGTAGATTTATATGTTTTATGATGCTTTCCCATCGCAACATATGCCTGTGAGACCTGGACACTTAACAAAACAGCTGAGAAATACATAAATGCCTTTGAATATAAATGCTACAGAAGAGTTCTTCAAACATCAAGGACACAAAAAAAGAACGAATATATATATATATATATTCAGGGTGACGTAAAAGATGGTGGAAGATTTTTAATGCTTCTGTTGACATACTTTCATATGAATCTTCTGCATCGATGCATATTGTACAGTGGGAGCTGGGCATAACAACCTTATCCTGAGACTCATCTGGAGGCAACTCTAGATGGGGAAAAAATCAACTGTTACGGAAACTCACATCAAATTCAATTGAGCATTAAGGATACCAACTCAGAGTAGCCAAAAGAACACATTCATAGACCCCAAATATGAGACAAAGATCAGATTATTGAATGTAAGAACAATGGCCACACCATCGAAAACTGCTCAGGTAATCCAAGAAATGGATAAATATCACCTAGACATCCTGGGCATCAGTGAAATGCGATGACTAGAAGCAAGGAAAAGATTGGCCGAAAACCGTAAGTTAATCATACATTCAGGCAGAGACGATGGGAAATATCACAAAGGAGTAAGTATAATTATATCAACTGTGGCAGCAAAGAGCCTTACAGAATGGGAACCAGTGAACAGTCATATATTAAGAGCACGATTCCAAATAAGACATGGAAGAATGACAATCATACAATGCTATGCACCCACAAACGATGCAGATGATGAAATAAAAGACACTTTCTACCACCAACTACAACAACTCATTAACAAAGTTCCTAAACATGACATCTTAGTTGCCATGGGAGATTTTAATGCCAAGGTAGGAAAAGATACCACCAACATCAGAAAAGTTATGGGGAAAGAAGGGATTGATATGGTAAATCAGAATGGAGAAAGATTGATTGAATCATGTCTAACAGAGGGCATGGTCATTGGAGGAACAGTATTTCCACACAAAGAGATACATAAAACAACACGGATAACTCCAAATGATAGAACCAAAAATCGGATAGATCATTTTTGTATTAGAAAGCAATTCAGAACATCTCTGATAGATGTAAGAGCATATAGGGCTGCAGATGTCAACAGTGATCACAATCTGTGTATAGGGAAAATAAGACTAAAACCAAAAAGTCAACACAAGAAAGCAATACTCAGAAAGATAAACAGTCAAAGTCTACAGGTTGAAAATACTAAGAGTAATTTTAATCTGCAACTTACCAAATAGTTTGCTGCATTCAGTGAGGTGGATGAGATAGATATAGATGACTTATGGCATTCTTACAGCACAGCTATAATTTTAGCAGCTAAAACAAGTGCTGGACTGCAAACAACAAATAGAAAAGCATGGATAGATAATACATGGAAATCCATACATGAAAGATGGGCAGCCAAATTAGTCATGTTGAATGTAAAAACAGATCTTGAAAGAGATTTGGCAAAAGCAAAATACAAAGAACGAGACAATAAAGTAAAAAGTTCAGCTAGAAAGGATAAAAGAGAATACATGGACAATATGGTGAAAGAAGCGGGGAAGGCAGCAAAAACAGGAGACAGCAAAACTTTATATGACATACAAAAGAGGCTAACAAGTACTATTGCATCCAAAGAAAGACCAATCCTTAGCAAAACTGGCACACTTTTAACATCAAGTAAAGACCAAAAGCAAAGATGGGCCGAACACTTCCAAGAATTACTTAATCAACCACATCCAAAAGAACTGATAGACCTTGGAACTGATTTACCATTCCCACAATTAAGTGTATTTGTTGAAATTACATTGCATGAAATTGATATAGCAGTGAATCTAATGGCTAACAACAAAGCTGCAGGTGAAGATGAAATCAACATGAAACAACTACAGAGAATGTTCAATAAAGTTTGGAAAGAAGAAAAAATTCCTTCTAAATGGACAAAAAGGAATAATTGTTAAAATACCAAAAAAAGGCAACCTTAGCAGCTGCAACAACTAGAGTGGAGTAACCTTACTATCAGTTGTGTCAAAAATATTTTGCAAAGTTATTCTGAATAGAATTTAAGATACTGCAATGAGAGAAGAACAGGCAGGATTTCAAAAAGGAAGAAGCTGTCTTGATTAGATCTTTACTTTAAGAATAATACTTGAAGAACATATTGAAAATCAAAGACTATTAATCCTGAACTTCACAGACATTAAAAAGACATTTGATAGCATACACAGAGAATCGAGTGTCTGAGTGGCAAAGTGGTTAGTGCACTGGTCTCTCATGGCGAAGGCCGGGGGTTCAAATCCGGCCGGAGGCACAACAGTCACCCAGCTGTAGAAATGGGTACCTGACTTCTTCTGGAGTTGGGGAAGGAAAGGTGGCCAGGCATGATACTGACCATATCACCCTCTAGTGTGTTGACAGGTCAAGGAAAATATGGGCACTAACACCATATCCCTATGTGCCTCTAAGGCATGACAGGGTTACCTTTACCACTTTTTTACTGCAGAGAATCATTATGGAGGATTTTAAAAATATATGGAATACCATCTAAGACTGTCAACATCATTAGTGACCTCTACAATGGATATGTTTGTGCAGACAATACAGACAACGGAATGAGTGAATGGTTCCAGACTGAAACAGACATGAAACAAGGATGTATATTATCTCCCTTGCTTTTTGGAATTGCCATAGACTTCATAATGAAAAAATGTTGCAAAGGTAAAATAGGCATTGATTGGGTACATGAGATCCAACTGAAAGATCTTGATTTTGCTGATGACATAACTCTTAACAGCGACAATATGAAATCAATGCAAGTAAAAACAGATACCCTCTCTTCAATGGCTAAAATAGGACTTGAAATTAACCAGGATAAAACAAAAATAATGAAACTTCTCATTAACCACGAAGAACAAATAAACATAGAAGGAACAGCTGTTGAAGAAGTAAACCATTTTGCATATCTCTGCAGCTATATAGACAACAATGGTGACACCAGAAAAGAAATTAGAATTAGAATTGCAAAAGCAGCACTGACCTTCAAGAATCTTGAGAACATATGGCATTCAAAAGTTATAAGTACAAAAACCAAGTTAAGGTTATTCAATTCAAATGTAATATCTACCCTCATTTATGCATGTGAAAACTGGAAAACAACTAAAGAAATTAGACTCTTTCGATAACAAATGCCTAAAGAAAATATGCAGTATAAAGTGGAATGAATTCAAGAACAACACAGAGATCAGACAGATGAGCAAACAACAAACTGTCTCATGGTTGATCAAAAAAAGAAGGACATATGTCAATCATGTGATGAGAAGAAACAATCAGAGAATCCCCAAACAAGCTATCAAGTGGAACACAACAGGCCGAAGAAGAAGAGGTCGACCACGTGAAACTCTAAAGAGAACATTGTTAAGAGAAGCCAATTCAGTGGGCATAAAATCCCTTGATGAGATAGAAAAACTTGGTGAAGACAGGACATCTTGGCAAACTACCATGTGAGCCCTTATGTGACGTTTAACGGCAAGGGAAGGATGTAAGTAAGATATCCATACCTAAAGGAACTTAATATTGAAGAAGGTTGGCTAGTAAAGAGGATTACACAGAGAAAACTTAAATATTTTGGACACATTAAACGTCATGAGAATTTAGAGAAGACTGTCTTGGAAGGATACATATTAGTTAAAAAAGAAAGAAAGGAAGACCAAAGCAAAGATGGCTGCAAGACATCGTTGATAATCTGCAAATGGATGCATCAACAGCTGAGAGCTGTTGGAGGCCGCAAGGGACATGCAAATAACTGACTCACTGGCCCCTTTCAAAAACATTAACCGCTTTAATGGCTTCCATGTTCTTTAGTATGGTCAATATGATCAACTTCTTACACCTTACATAATTCCCGTGCCATTAAACATCACACAGGGCTCGCATAGTTGTTTGCCAAGTTTATGGTCGACTTAGCCATCTCATATTCAACTGCCAGTTCTGATGCATGTGCATCATATATCATTTAGTGATAAGTTCCTTTTTCAGTTCTATAGTAGTCATTATATTCTTTCCCTTAGGCTATTCAGTACTGGTAACTTCCTTTGGTGCCATCATGAATGTGCAATTTTAACGATAAAACGAAAAAAAAACCTAAGAAGTCTCAATAAAAATACACTTGGAAAACACATACTGAAATTGGCAGATGCTCACTGAACCAAAGTCATAGGAGATATGACCATGTGATTCTTTGATTTTGTTGGGTGGCTGCATTTAGTTTGTTCAACTTTTGGAATTTTTGTTTGAGTTTCAAATCAGATTTTCTTCCAATTTTTGGTTTGAGTTTCAATTTGTTCAAGTTTCAAGATGTTCGACTTTCAAGAGGCCACTGTAATATCATGTAATATGAATATATACTAATTATCAATGAGAAACATGTCATCAAGATTGAAATTTCCCACATTTTGCAATGTGACCATCAT
Source organism: Achatina immaculata (assembly GCA_009760885.1). Classification (NCBI taxonomy): domain Eukaryota; kingdom Metazoa; phylum Mollusca; class Gastropoda; order Stylommatophora; family Achatinidae; genus Lissachatina; species Lissachatina immaculata. The sequence goes on along the minus strand of CM019718.1, from coordinate 18,684,080 downwards.
TAAAATTTGTGACCATCATTAAAATTTTGGTCACAAGCCAGCTACAAAGCTGTCTCAGATTAAAAAGACTGAAGACAAGACAAAGAAAGGTGGCAAGAAAGGTGGCATCAGACAAACAGAAAAATTTTAAGTTGTAATATCATAATATCCAAAACTGACTTAAAAGGAATTTCTAAAACTATAAGCTTAGCATTTTTTAAAAAATATTTCATTGAATGGCTCAACCTGTTCAGCACCATAATTAATTTAATAATGACAATTTGTCTGTTACTTTAGTTGTGTAATGTTATATTTCACATTTTTAAAGATTTACTAAATATTTTTAGCAACCTTCTATCACAAATGAAGCTTTTAAAATTTATTTTTTCAACAAAAAATGACACCAAATAAAACTAGGAAACAATGTTATCAGAGAAAGAAATAAAAGAGGATTACAGAAAAATAGCAGAATGATAAAAACAGATTACATTAGTCAAAGAATAAAAAAAAAAACCAAACTTCAATATCCATGCAGACAAAAAGCCACCAACTTGTTATATTCAATTACCGTGGAACAACAATAACAGCAGATGGAAAATGTACATTGAAATAAAGCTGACAATAAATAAGAAATGTAAAGGAAAAAGTGTTCCATGACACAGAGAAGATAATAAGAGAACTCCATTAAGAATGAAACAAATATACATTACAGCATTCTACAGAGCCAATATAACTTGATACACTAAATTTGAACAATACAAAAACAGATGAAAAAAAATGTGAAGCAATAAAGATGTGGTTTTAGAGAAAGATGCCAAAAAAAAAAACCTAGATGACAAGAAAAATAAATGAAGTTCTGAGAGGTGCAAAAAATAAATAGGAAAATCATGAACAGCTTTTAATATTTTCATGACATGAAGATAATACAGAGACTATCCTTAATATTGAAAAAAAAATGGTGTTATTGTATACCTAAATTAGTTATTACCTCATGCTTAGACTTTGAAATAAATAGTTGAAAATTATTGGAAGCAGTAGAGATCTGGTTTGGAAAAGGATGCAACATATGCTTGTCTGGTATTTTAGTCACATACTAAGAAGTTCTAAAGAGAGTTATAGAACTCTGAATTAAATCCACTAGGAAAAACAATCAAAATTCTTTCAATATGTCATGAGAGGACAGAAGCATTGAACACAACAATCACTGGAAAAAGACAGCAGTAGAAATCAAGAGAGAATAAATGAAAAAAACTTACCAAAAAAGACACCGGAAAGAAATTGATATGATTTGAAATACCAAATATTATATCAAATTTAAAAGCAAAATTGCCAAAGGACACCTAATGAAAAATTAATACAATCATTAGTGCCATTTTGCCTCATTCAAAAATAAATGACAGAACTTTTTGCTAGAAACTTGGCTTTCAACTTCAAGAACATGTAAAAAGCTCTACAAATGTTGAAAATGTTCTCCCATATTCTGCAATGAGAAAGAAACAGTTTTGACTTTTAAAATAAATTCAACAAATTAACAAGAGTCCTGTACAACCAATATAATTCTTCTATTCTGTGGAACTTTTCCATACATTATGTACAGGTCACAATACGGACATTGAATAGTGGTTACTTTTACATTACAAAGTTTAGTTTTGACACTGAAACACAGTAAACATTTTTAAAATGTGTTATTTCATCCAAGAACCTGTATTTCCATTCAGAAATATGAAGAATTTTATGCCAACATTCTTTCGTGTAAGAACTTGTCTTTTCATTCAGAAATATGAAGAAATCTATGAAAGTATTTTATTCATATCTTTTCATTCACAAGTAACATGAAGTAATTTTCTCTGATACCTTTTTTTAATGAAACCACCACTGAGCAGATTTTCTTACACTGTCTAAATCAGTGATAAAAATTAGAGAATGTTCACAGCTTTCCAGATCAAATTCCCTGTTATCTTTATTTCTTTTTCTGTGGGTGCATAATAGGTAGTCTTCGTAAGAAAATAGAAGGAGAAGTCAATATGGTCCAAGCTGGTTTTAGACAAAGAAGAGGAACAAGAGATCATATATTCAATAATTAATAATAGAGAAATGCATAGAATTTAATGTGAATCTATATTTATCCTTTCATAGGCTATTCAAAGATATTTGATTGTGTACATCACCAGAAACTTTGGGAAATAATTGAAAAAAAATGGGATTTCCAACACATTTGATACAATTAATATCACTGCTGTATCTAGACCAACAAGCAGCAGTGAGAATAAATGGTAAAATAACAACTTGGTTTAACATAAAACAAGGGGTCAGTCAGGGGTGCATACTGCCGCCTTACTTATTTAACTTGTATACTGAAAATATAATGAAAAATGTTAGAGAAAATGTAGACAATATTACGATGCCATAATAATTGAAGGTTATGAAATACCAGAGATTAAATACGCTGATGACACAGTATTAGTGTCCACAACACAAAAAGAAATGGAAAAACTAGTTATGTCAGTCCGTAAGAATAGTGAAGACCAAAATCTCTATCTTAATGCAAAGAAAACTAAACTGATGACAACTGACAAAACAAACAAGGCAGCTAAAATATATATATATATATATATATATATATATATATATATATATATATATATATATATATATATATATATCAATGAGGAAAAATTAGAAGAGGTGGAGAGTTCTGAATATCTTGGATCATTACTAATAATGACATACAATGAGGGAGATTAAATGGAGGACATATATCACTCTTCAAAAGGTAAAACAACTAAAAAAGTTGAGAGGAATAGACAGAATTACAAAAATAAGACTTTTAAGGGTATGCATCTTTCCCATCGCAACATATGCCTGTGAGACCTGGACACTTAACAACTGAGAAATACATAAATGCCTTTGAATATAAATGCTACAGAAGAGATCTTCAAATATCATGGACACATAAAAGAACAAATATATCAATACTACAAGAACTTAATACTGAAGAAGGCTGGCTAGTAAAGAGGATTACACAGAGAAAACTTAAATATTCTGAACACATTAAACATCATAATTTAGAGAAGACTGTCTTGGAAAGGTACATAATGGGGAAAAAGAAAGAGAGGAAGACCATGGCAAAGATGGCTGCAAGACATCATTGATAATCTGCAAATGAATGCATCAGCAACAGGGCATCTTGCTCACAAATGAGAGGCCTACAGGAGTGCTGTTAGGGAGGTAAAGTTCTGCAAGGACATGCAAATGAGTGAATGAATTTTTACAGACCAACTTTGCAAATGCCAGTTTTTCTAAAATAAAGAGCAAATGTTAACCCTCCATGTTCTACTTCAAGATGTACTAAGCTTGATCTGGTAGAAGATTAGTTCTTTCTGCTATGTATATGTTACTTGAATGCCTTTGCATTATCATGTCTCTTGCGGAACTTTGTCTCCCTAACAGCACTCCTGTAGGCCTCTTGGTTGTAAGCAAGATGGCCTGCTGCATCCATTTGCAGATCATCAATGATGTCTTGTAACCATCTTTGCTTTGGTTTTCCTCTCTTTCTTTTTCTCATTATGTACCCTTTCAAGACGGTCTTTTTGAAATAGTAATACTTGTGTAATTGATACCAAGTATGACCATTCTCACTCACTGAAACATATTATTTTGTCTCATGTTCACATTACTCTTTATGATGTGTTGTTGTATATAAAGAAAGTTTTTCAGCAGTATGTTTATTTGTTTCAACAGATGTCATTTCTGCTTACTATTTGTACCTGATGAGAATTTAATCTCATTCTATACTCGTGGAAAAAATGTAAGTGTGCAATGGTGTCAAGCGCACCAATCACGTTGTCATGAGTGAAATGAAATCAAATTTGGCACAAAGTTTTGCCTGAGTGTTGTCCTCTTCCCCCTGCTGCACAAAGTTGATCGCACTATTCATGGGGAGATAACCACAGCTCCATTGAAATCACGTGCAATGATCCATGGTTGGTTACAGACCACGGATAAAATGAGGGTAAGTGTGTAATTCTGTTCTCAGAGATCTCTTCATGCAATCGTTGAAGAAAGTAGTGGAATTCCAACATAAACACCTTTTTTCATCATGCCAAGATTGAATGAACATCAGTGAGAAATAGCTGTTGGGAAGTTAATTGCTGGATCAACAGTAGCAGCAATATCTCAGCAATTTAATGTTCACAGAAACACAATATCATGCCTTCAAAGTCGTTTTAAACAAAATGGTTCTGTTGCTGACCACCACAGAAGCGATAGACTACAGGTTACCACCCTTGCACAAGACCACTACATCCACCTCATGCACCTTCATAACAGGTTTCTCCAGGCAACATGGACTACCAGTAACATTCCAGTTTTAAGACGTGTGTCAGACAAGACTGTGTGGAACAGACTCAGAGAGGTAAATCTCTTACCTCATAGGCCTGCAGTTAGACCAGTACTGACAGTTCACCATGGACAAACCTGCTTGATCTGGGTCAGGCATCACATGGCATGGCCCTATCATCAATGGAGATGGATCCTATTCACTGATGAGTCCAGATTCTGTCTGCAAGGCCATGATTGGTGTGCTTTAGTGTACAGATGAAGAGGAGAATGCTTTGCTGTGTGCCCGAGGTGGATAGGAGGAGAGGAGGCGGTGTAATGGTTTGGGGAGGAATTTCCTATGCTGGCCAAACAAACCTAGTCTTCCTCAATGGCAACCTTACAAGTTTACAATATAGGAATGAAAACATTACACACCACGTAATACCTTTCTGGATGCTAACAGACAAGGTATGATACTGCAGCAGGATAATGTTCTTCCACATGTGGTCAGGGACCACTTTCAACAGCATCAGATTACTGTCTTGCCTTGGCCAGCAGTTTCACTAGACCTGTCACCTACTGAGCACATTTGGGATGAATTGGACCGCAGGTTGAAAAGACAACACAATCGTCTTGGAAACCACCAAGAATTAGCCCAAGCAGTGCAAGAAGAATGGAATAACATGCCTCAAAAATTGATATAGTGTGTCAATGGTTCGATGAGAAGGCAGTGTCAAGCAGTGATAACTGGTCAAGGAGGAAACACATGATACTGAAGCCCTGATTTTCTTTTCTTGGGGTGGTGAGCCACATTAGGTGAGTTTTTTTCACTTTTTTGTGACGTGACTGGCCTGAAAGTTATCATTTTATCTGTTATTGGATAATCAAACATAATGTGTGACACATTTTATTTCAATCATCACCTGATCACATTCATGGTGCTTTTTAAAGCACTGCACACTTATCTGTTTTCGTGAGTACATATTTTCATATATTACGGCTACATAGACCAGGATGGTGATACCAGAAAGGAAGTTAGATCTGTAAAAGCAGCATTGTCTTTCAAGAATCTTGAGAACATATGGCACTCTAAAGTTATAAGCACAAAAATCAAGCTAAGATTATTCAATTCATATATCAACCCTCATTTATGCATTTGAAAGCTGGAAAACAACTAAAGAAACAGACAACAAATTAGAATGTTTTGAAAACAAATGCCTAAGGAAAATACTTGGTATAAAGTGGAATGAATTCAAGAGCAATGCCGAGATAAGGCAGATGAGTGAACAACAACCTGTCTCATGGGTGATCAGAAAAAGGAGATGGGCATATATCAATCATGTGATGAGAAGAAACAGTCAGAGAATCCCAAAACAAGCTATCAAGTGAAATACAACAGGTCGAAGAAAAAGAGGTCAACCACGTGAAACTCTAAAGAGGACACTTTTAAGAGAGGCCAAATTAACAGGCATAAAATCCCTTGATGAGGCTGAAAAACTCACCAAAAAAAGGAAAACTTGGTGAACTACCATGTGAGCCCTATGTGACATTTAAAGGCACCGGAAGGATGTAAGATATTCTCATGCACTAAACCTGTGCCCTACTTTTGTAACAATTAATCGCATTCTTTCCAGCATTGCGCCAAACTTTGGACTTTATCAACTGATAACTCACCCAGCAGGAAGCCACACATACTTCCTCCTATAGCTCAATGTGAAATTTGATGGTTTAGATTGGCTTGTCTGGTATTTTCATTTGTTCATCTCTCCTCTCATCAAGAAATGGCAAGGCAGTTTAAGGCCAAATTTATTTACATAATTAAAACTAAATGAATAATGACAGTGGCTGAAGTGGTAGAAAAAAATTATGACAGGACAGAAGAAAAGGATAAGGTTGTGAAAGATATGTAGCTTGCCACACATACTTTTAAAGCTCTCGCAGCAGAAATAAAAAGACAGTGCTGAGACAGCTTTGTGCAGGAGGTAGTGAAAGATAAAGCCCTGCAAAAGTTTTGGCAACTGCACTGAAGGATGAATAATAAATCCAGAACAAGGAATGGTGGCAATATCATGGATGAGAACAGTCAGGTGCTGGATATGTACAGAATAAAAGTAAGGCACAAGTATGCTCAAGTGAAGACGTACTTCAGAATTGCCAGCACAGCAAACCACCTCCTTCTACCAGCAGTGAACACAGCAAAAGGCAAGTGAATCAAGTAAGAGAGTGATCATGGATGGCAGAGGCAGAAGAGACATTGTCACCAGTCTGTGACCCAGAGCAGATTCCCCTAGAATTGGAATGAACTAAAGTGTCAAATATGCAGAATCTACTGAATTGGCCATGAATGCTGAGACTGAGCTCAGGGTAAAACAGAAGCCCAGGTGCAGGAACAGATTCAGCATCACTCCAAACCCTGCGATCTTCACAGACGAGTCAGTGGCCTAAGGCCTAAAAAGTGGATGTAGCTATGCTGTCTACCACAACAGCACACTGGCTGCCAGTAAATCAGGAGCCAAGCAACCACCACTTCAATCATGAGAATGGAGCTGTAGGCTGCATCAGAAGCAGTTTCCTGGTTGATGAAGCAGGATGACTCGCACTGTAACGGACTCCCAAAACATGTTACAGGGAACTGAGACACATTTCTTCTCTAGGGAGTGAGTCCAGCTTCTACTGGGCTCTTGGTTATCCAGTTTATGCAGGAATCAGAGGTAATGAGACTGGCAGGCATGGCATCAATTCAGGGCACCCTAAAAATGGATAAGGAGCCACCTAGAATATGGTTGTAAGGAGGATGATATTGGGCTGAATGACAACAATCACATGAAAAGTGTTCTTTGGAAAGTATTCACCAGCATCCAACTAGTGAGCTGCAAAGAAGCATTCAGGAAAAAACCTGTTACCCCATCTGATAGAGTTAAATGGTCAGATGATTAAGAATTCTTTATCGTCATCTGCCACTAATCCAACTCTACCTTGACACTCGCAACATTTTCTCTGATCCACCCCTATTAGCATACAAATGGGAACCAAATCTTAAGGACATCCTCATCCATAGCCACTTGCAACAGAAGCTTGCATAAGTTGGCACTAGAAAATGTAACTGCCATCACTGTGTTACCTGCCCTGTAGTCTGGGAAATGAAAACTATCACCTTTCTCAAAACTATCCTAACTCTCCATGAGGGATTCACATGCGAGTCCCCAATGTGATATATGTCATTGTATGCAAAAGATACAGAATAACTTACATTGGTGAAACTGCCCTCAGATTAGGGGACCACATGCAAAAACATCTGTATGATATCACCCAGCATGCTTCAAAACCAGTCCCAAATCATTCAATGGCCCCAACCACAGAGGTAATTCTGACTTTCTGGTAAAAGCCATCAAACAGTGTCACGCAGATGACATGAGCCGCTTAGCACTTGAGAACTGCTACATTTAGGAATATAGGACTCTGGAACCACATGGTTTGAACTCGTTATTCAGCTACACCTAACCTACCTCTTCCACAAACATATTCTGTCCCCACTAAGTTCCACTCCTTTCTCACTTGTTACACATAGCTCAGAACCTCTTCACAGCCTCATACTACAACCCCTCTACCCCAACTATAATCATATATTTCACCTTCTCCCGGCTAGATTACCATTGTATCATTCTCTCTCCCCTCCAGTTTCCCCACCCACCATCCTCAGTTATGACCCACCTATCACACACCCCAAGTCTCCATTTAAACACTCCCTACATTCCACCTTGCACATTTCTGACACACAGCATCAGACAACCACAGCTTCTTAAAAGTTACAGCTAAGTGCTCTATTCATTTTATTTTTTTTAAACATAGCATTCATGTAAATTTATAGTTTATCTCCTCTCTCTATTTCTTCATCCTGTATGTTTTTGTATGATTAAGGCTCACGCCGAAACGTCACAAATGTGCATTTGTTTATTAAAGCTGTTCCTACTTTTTTTCTTAATTTATAGATTTTCACATGAGAAGGATGACTGAACTGGGGGAGGAGAGGGGAAGTCGATATTTTTCTGAGCAAAGTGGTTTAGTGCACATTATCCACAAAAAGTTTGTGTCTAGCTCCATCAGCAGGTGCACACTTACTTTAATGGGTGTTGGAACAGAAGGCAGAGCCCATATGGGAATGCCTGGAGTGTGGAGATGCTATTCTTCAATTACAGATTACAGAAGGGCCTGTTGTGTTCAACTTGATAGCTTGTGTTGGGATTCTCTGATCATTTCTTCTCATCATGTGACCAACATATGTCCATCTCCTTTTCCTGATCACCCATGAGACTGGTTGTTGTTCAGTCATCTGCCTTATCTCTGTGTTGTTCTTGAATTTGTTCCACCTTATACCAAGTATTTTCCTTAGGCATTTGTTTTCAAAAGCATCTAATTTGTTGTTTATTTCTTTAGTTGTTTTCCAGCTTTCACATGCATAAATGAGGGTGGATCTCTCTCTCTCTCTTTCTGAACCTTAATTGCCCAGGGCACATGGGGCTTCCACGAGGGTTTTCCACAAATGCCTGTCCTTCGCCTTTTTTTTCCGCTCTTGCCCAGGTGAGCCCTCTATTGCTCAACATCCTTTCTGTTGTTCTTCTCCATATCTCTTTTGGTCTACCCTTACTTCTGTTCCCCTGTGGTGTCCATCTTAGTGCTATTTTTGGTAGTGAGTTGTCAGTCATTCGGAACACATGTCCCAACCATCACCAGTGTCTTTCCTCAATAATTGTTGTCAGTGGCTTCATCTGCATTTCTGAAATGAGGGTGGATATTACATTTCAAATGAACAGTCTTTACTTGGTTTTTGTGCTTGTAACTTTTGAATGCCATATGTTCTCAAGATTCTTGAAGATCGATGGTGCTTTTGTATTTCTAATTCTAACTTCCTGTCTGGTGACACCATCCTGGTCTACATAACTGCCAAGGTATGTAAATTGATTGTCTTCTTCAACATCTGTCCCTTCTACTTGTATTTTTCCATTTTGATTAATGGGAAGTTTCATTATTTTTGTTTTGTCCTTGTTAATTTCAAGTCCTATTTTGATAGTCACTTAAGACAGGATATCTGTTTTTTCTTGCATGGAATTCACATTGTTACTGATAAGAGTTATGTCATCAGCAAAATGAAGATCTTCTATTTGGGTCCCAAGTACCCAGTCAATACCTGTGTTACCTGTGCAGCATTTTTTCATTATGAAGTCTATTGCAATTCCATGTGATGAGAAGAAACAATCAGAGAATACCAAAACAAGCTATCAAGTGGAGCACAACAGGCCAAAGAAAAAGAAGTCAACCATGTGAAACTCTAAAGAGGACACTGTTAAGAGAAGTCAGTTTAGTGGGCATAAGATTCCTTGATGAAGTTGAAAGACTCGCTGTGAACAGGAAAACTTGGCAAACAACTATGCAAGCCCTATGTGACATTTAACTGCATGGGAAAATTGGAAGATGTAAGATTATTTTTACAATACACAAGATTGAGAATGAGAACTACAGCATGGTAAAAAAAAATTAGCATTACAGAAATTTAAAGATTTTAGAAATCAGAATCTTTTTAGCAAAATTTGGATCCATATCACTAAGTATAACTCATTTCACTGTTTAGTTGTATTTGCTGTTTTGTTCCTCCAAGCAGAAGGACCTGGCACTGAAACTAACTGAGAGGGATTTGAAATGCCAAATTTCTTGCATGAAAGTCTGTTTGATGAAAACAGTAACAGTTAAAGTGAATTCAGGGATGTTGGAAGATGTGTTGCAGCCACTGTTCCCTCTAAGGAATAATTTGGCATGTGCAAAAATATTTTTGCATGAGTTATAATTTGTGTAATCTAACATTTTATGAGCAGCAAATATCAATTTGTATTGTGAATTATTTCAGATTGAATTTTTTCCACATATAGTGTATATATGTAATTTTCTTTATGAGTTTTGGAATATGAATAATCTAAAAGGTAATGTTAATTAAAATAAATGAACTGTGTAATATGAAAACTTTATGACCAAAAAAAAAAAAATACATGGGGGATTGCTCACATGCTCAGCTTAGAAGAAACATCTGTTGCAGCATTCACAATGTTATAAATCTCTGAATTCCTGTGGAAAGAATCAGGAATGACTATCTCACTGGGTTGTGACAGGTTGTTTACAATTCCTTGACAAAAACAAAGCACTGGTTTCCTGGAACCATCAAAAGGATCTGTTGATGTGACTTTTGCTCACTCCAAAGTGTCTAAACAACATTGCTTTGTAAGTTCTAATCTGTAGTATTTCTATCTTGTGGTCAATTTTCCATTTAAATGAACCTTGACCATCTTTAGATATTTATTAACAGAACTCAGACAATGCATTGCTCCATTTTACTCTGCTGACAGTAAACTAATCGTTCACTACTGATCTGCATCAACTGTGCGAAAAAATGCAGTGACCTAATGCTAGAGTTAATATATTGTTTTGCATATAGTGTAAAAAATGTTTCTGTGCGTTGTGTTCATAAGATGGTGTATTTAAAATATACACAAGGGATAAAATATTCAGAAATTTTCATTTGATAAAATAAACATCGGAGTATTTTTTAACAGTATTTATTAATAGGAAATATCACCCAAAAAAAAAATCAAATTTTGTTCTCATGTCAGTCACTTTTCTTGTGTGAAGTTATGTTGGCTTGGTGTGATAGTTCCCACATGACCAGAAATAATAAAATGACTTTAGAATTCAACAGCAGACAAAATTAGCAAAATCAAAAGATTTCATAATTTAGTGATCTTCAAAAATGGTAACTTTCTATCTCACATAAAGGAATATCCTGTAAAGTGCATACTGCTGCTGCATGTTAAGGGTAATTGCATGCTACTTAGTTACATTTTGTTCTTTTGAATGTACATGCGCGCATGCACACACACACGCATATATATATATATATATATATATATACATACATACATTTGTCAGGGATTTTTCTTCACAGAATGCATTAGAACAATAAATTTAAAAAATAGATGTGGGGAGGGAGAAAGAGGTCACCTTTATTACAGATGCTAGACTTTCGATTCAAATTTCCGTTCAAAAATGACTGTTTTTGAATGATGATACATTCATTCATTCATTTGCATGTTCCCTGCAGAACTTTGCCTCCCTAACAGCACTCCTGTAGGCCTCTCAGTTGTAAGCAAGATGGCCTGCTGTTGATGCATCCATTTGCAGATCATCAACAATATCTTGCAGCCATCTTCACCTTGGTCTTCCTCTCTTTGTTTTTCCCATTATGTACCCTTCCAAGACAGTCTTCTCTAAATTATCATGATGTTTAATGTGTCCAAAATATTTAAGTCTTCTCTCTATAATCCCCTTTACTAGCCTTCCTCAATATTAAGTTCTTGTATTATGGATATATTTGTTCTTTTTTGTGTCCATGATATTTGAAGAACTCTTCTGTAGCATTTACATTCAAAGTCATTTATGTATTTCTTGGCTGTTTTGTTAAGTGTCCAGGTCTTACAGGCATATGTTGCGATGGGAAAGATGCAAGCCCTTAAAAATCTTATTTTTGTAGTTCTGTCTGTTCCTCTCCACAGATTCTTTAGTTGTTTTACTTTCTGAAGAGCAATAGATGTCCTCCTTTTAATTTCCCTTTAGCAGTGATCCAAGATATTCAAAACTCTCCACTTCTTCCAGTTTTTCCTCACTGATACATATATTAGGTGCCTTGTTTGTTTTGTGATGACACAGAAGGTGTAAAAAGGTTTTTGATGTTAGTGCTTTGTTCACAATCACAAAAGACAACACTGTTCATGGGGAAAAAGAAATGTGCATGACTTCAAACAGATTTCACTTGAATTATAGATCTTTATTGTTTATAAGAATTTTTGAACCTCCCTTAATAAGTTTTGATCTTATAAAGTATATTAGGACATGGTTGTTTAAAGGTCACCAATCAGAAACAGATACCAGAAGCAAGATCTGTAAAAGAGCTGAGGAAACTGGATACCTATCCAGGGTGTAGAAACTGTTTAAAATCTTGTAGAGGTATCTGGTGTTACCTAGACAGATGTAGTGCAGAATGGAACCAATCACTATGTGAGACAAAACGAAATATCAACATGCAGGTTACACACATATTCAAAATACAAGTGTGGATTCATTGTTTTAGTGGTGAATATTAGAATCCAAAACAGACAATTCTGTGCAGACAATCATTTTTTTTTTGGAGATGACCTTTAACACTTTAAAACACTCCTTTATCCTGGAATAGCAAAGTAATTTAAATTTTAAAGAAGCACAATTCCTGTGACTTATCTTTCCATTTCAATGTTCCATATGAAGACAGAGTACATCCATTTTCCCAATTAGAATTTTAGTATAATATGCAAATGCCTAAAATCTTATCTTTAAGTCAAACACGAGTTGCTTAAAAAGCTTTTTTTTTTTAATCATTTGGTTCTCTTCCGCAGTTGGGAGTTCATAAAACTACTCCAAACACTCAAAATAGGCACTACCTTATTTTATGTTAAAATGTACCAAAAGCGTTTATTACAAAAAATGTTCATATGTCATGGGTGTTGTTTGCTAGATTAACTGTTTCCATTCACACCCCAGCCCTAAAAGGTCTGTTTCAGTTTATGGTGCTCCCAACGACACAGCCCTATAAGGTTTCAAACTTTCTTTCATTGAAAACATGATGTAACTTTTCATTCCAAAACATTTCAAAAGCGAGCAGTAAAGTTTATTAGTGACAAAGATCAGGACAAACAACTAACCAGCACAAACGTATCTTCTTCTTCTTCGTTCACTTCTACCACCAAGACCGCCCTGTGATCCTGATGAATTTACGCCTGTGGTCCTCGTTAACCCCCGTGGTCCCCAAAAGGACCACACGAGATCCCAGAGAGGACCACAAGAGGTTCAGAGAATCTCAGGGCTTGAGCCTGTATTCTTGGTGGGTCTCAGAAGCGGGATTGCATGACACCGTGGTTTTCATTGCACCAGTTTAGTCTAGAGTCTAGACTTTCTGACTGGAAGACCTTCGACTTGTTTTGGATATCAGAATATCCCCGCTGGGTGAGAGGTGGTAGCCCACCCAGGCCAGAGTTGGACTTTCTCACCGGAAACCTCGACATGTTTTGAGATACCTGTGTATCATCGCCGGGTGAGAGGTGGTTGCCTATCTAGACTGCCCTAGTCCAGTGTCTCCGACTTCAGTATTTTGTGGACGTGGCCACTACCTTTCCTAGTTGTGACCAGCATGGAGCTTTTGTCCAGGAGGATGAATCCTCGCCACTAGTGACTTCCACCCCTGGGTTTAGCCGGTTTAGGCATATTATCCCAGTATGGGCGTGTTTGGGACATGTCCAACCTCTAGAGCAGAGGTACAGCGACATGCGTAGCCTTCAAGTTTCACCCCTGGTATGAGCCGGTTTAGGCATATTTCACCAGTGAGGTGTATTTTGGACGTGGTGGCCTCTAGAGTAGAGGCGCCGTATATGTGTAGCTCTCGCAGCAATACTACTGGACATACCGAATAAATTTCACTTTATCTTCTTCTTCTTCTTCTTCTTCTTCGTTCGCACTGTCTGTCTATATCTTCAGTCCTGTCTCTTGGATAAATTTCACTGTTTTTTGTAATTCATGTATGGAACCATAGAGCTTATCTTCTTTAGTGGTTTCACTGGGCCAGTAATTATTTCTCAGTGTCTCGTAGTTGATGCAGTTCTGGAGGATATGTTCCACAGTTTGGGGCACCTGGGCACATGTACATAGATTAGTAGTACCAACCTTAAACTTTGTATACATATGACTTCGGAGTCGGCTGTGTCCTGTTCGGAGACGGAAGATGGTGACTTGTTTCTTTCTGTTTAGCATGTGATAGTCATCATGTGGTGGTGTTTGTGGCTTCCTGTAGGTTTTTATCATGCTTTTCTTCTGATTATAAGTGATTGGTATGTCTGGTTGCTCCATTTCAGTGCCCTCTTTGGCCAGGTGGTCAGCTTTCTCATTGCCTGGTATCCCACAGTGGGAGGGAATCCATTGCAAAGTGACTCCATGTTGTAAGCCAATTTTTGACAAGGCATCCTTAAGGTCTGGTAGTTTGTTGCACTGAAGAGTCTCCAGTACTGATTTTGCATCTGTGAGAATTACTACAGGACATGTATCAATTCTGCCTGATAGTTTTTCAACTGCAGCAATAATTGCCCTAACTTCTGCATCAAAGTTGTTGCAGTATTTACCAGTGGGTATGGAAATCTTGTCAATGGTGTTGTTTGGATATTCAATATATGCTCCTGCCCCTCCATTCTTTATGGCATTATGTGCAGATCCATCTGTATACACACGTATCCAAGTGTCACATGGATATCTGTCATCTAGAACACTAAGTGTGGCTGTTGATCTTACAAGACTGCTCTGCATCTCACCATTCTGCACACCTTTCACTTCAGTCTGAATAGTTATTTGTGTATAATCTGCTTCTTTCCATGGTGTATGCTCTGGTACAGATGATAATGGAGTGACTACAGTTGGAAGGTCAGGTATCAGCTTACGCATACGCTTGGCCTGATGAATGAAGCTGCTTCTTTTAAGCCGTCCTAATGCCAAGTTATTGAATCTCTCCTTCAGGGGATGGCTTACAGAGATAAGGAATTTTTCTCCCATGGTCATGACCTTTGTGTCTCTACGTTCCTTTAGTGGTTGAATACCAACTATTTTCTGCATTTCTACTATTGGTGTGGACCTCGTGGCACCTGTGATAATCCGTAGTGACTGATTTTGAACCTTGTCTAGATTATGCAGTGCAGTGTTTGATGCTGTGCACCAAGATGTTGAACCATATTCTAAATGTGGTAGAATACTTTGCTGATATACATTCTTGAGGATTCTTTCACTAGCTCCCCATGTGGTTCCACTTAATTTTTTTAATATGGCTAGTTTTCTTCTGGCTTTTGCTTCTGCACTGTTGATGTGTTGCTTCCAAGTCAGTTTTGAGTCAAGAGTCACTCTTAAGTAAGTGGGTTGGTTGTCCATCCTTAAGGGTATTTCATTTACAAAGATCTTACCTGCTTTCTGTTTAGATGAGAGGGTGAACAGAGTGGTACTTGATTTCTCTGTGTTGATACTTACACACCATTTGTTTGTCCATGATGTCAAGATGTCTGCTGCTCTTTGGAGTCTCTGTGTAGCAACTGTCGCATATTCATCTGTACACCACATGACCAGATCATCTGCATACAGTGCCGCTTTGATTCCATAGGGAAGTTCCTTGACCAGGTCATTAATGAATACAAGGAATAGTGTAGGTGAAAGGACTCCTCCTTGTGGTTCACCGTGTCGCAGAAGTACTTTCTGGCTTTTGTGTAAATAGGACTTTATCCAGTTGTACAGTCTTCCATTCACATTGCAGTTTCTTAGTTTCCACAGCAGACCTTTTTTCCATACTTTATCAAAGGCTTTCTTCAGGTCTATCCACGCTGCTAGTACAAGGTTTTTCTCTTGGAATGCATCCTCAATCTCTTGAGAGAGATAGGTCACTTGATCTTCTGTACTGTAGTACTGCCTAAATCCTGCTTGTTGTGGAACGAGAAGGTTTTCACTTTCTAGGTACCATTTTAGCCTCAGGTCAATGATGCGTTCCATCGTTTTGCAGAGGCAGCTAGTGAGACTGATTGGCCTGTAGCTGGAGGCAGTATCACTGTTTTTCCCTGGCTTTAGCAGTGGTACCATGCTTGCTTCCTTCCAGATTTGAGGTAACTTACCTGTGCTCCAGCACATATTGAAAATATCCAATAGCTTTTTCATTGCTGCCATTCCCAGGTTCTTCATCATTTCATTGGACACTCCATCTGGTCCTGGTGATTTCCTTGGTTTCAGTTTACTAACTGCTAGGTCTAACTCACTGCGTGTGATTGGTGCATCCATGACGTCCACTTTTCTGACTTGTTCCTCCTCTTTCTGTGGCTCGATGCGCACTGTACGCTCCTTCTCTGGATGGATATCAATGTTGCAGTCCTGTGCAAACATGCGAGCAAAGTGATCTGCTACCTGCTTACCTGTAAGAGTTTTCCCATCCTCTATTAGTGTAACCTTTGTACTTCTTCCAGTACTCTCATCATTTAACTGTTTGATTAGTTTCCACAGTTTCCTTCCATCCTTTTCAAAGTTTAGGGACTTTGTTTTCTCTCTCCAACTTTCCCGTCTGGCTTGCAGCTTTGCTCTCTGAAATTTGGCCTTAGAATGTTGGTAATTATTGTGGTGTTCTTGGCATGGTCTATTTTCTGCTTGCTTTCGAGCTGCTTCCACGTCATCATGGAGTTTTCCCAGCTCACTAGACCAGTATGGTTTATAGTCCCTACGAGCTCCTCTGGGAATGGTTTCACGAGCGGCCTGAAGGATACAAGCATTGAATTCCTTCACTATGCTGTTAATATCCTTACCTTCTATGGACAGCTGTCCCACCAGGATACCTGTACGATGTCTGTACATTGTCCAGTTTGCTTTTTTATAGTTCCATCTGGGGAGAGGGTTACTGGTGTTAAGGAGTTCATTTTCTATTGTCAGGAAGACTGGTCGATGGTCGCTACCTCCAAGTTGTTTTCCAACTTCACGTGTAATGTTCCACTTCAGATCTGGAGAGTGGAATGCCATTGGCTGGTTGATCAGGAGAAGTCCATTATCATCCTGCCAGCTCTCAACTTCCTCTCCTCTCTTGTCTATGTGGTCATAGCCCCAGCTCTGGGAATGACTGTTAAAATCACCACAGACTATCAGTCTCTCTTTGTGTGGGATTGTTCCTAAAGCAAGTGGGCGGTCATTAGGACAGTAATAGTTAAGGAGGTGGAAATCTGTATTACTACTTTTTAGATGGATCATCTGGTATTCGGCTCCTTCCATGTACACTCCCACCTGACATGCGCTGATGTTATTCTTAACAAGTATGAGTACTCCTCCTTTTCTTCTGTCCTGTCGGTCTGATCTAAAACACTGGTAGCCTCTGATTTTAAAGGCGGCATCTTTGGTTAGGTGTGTCTCCTGTATGCAGCATATACTTACCTGCTCTGCAAAAAGTATGTTCTCTAGTTCCACCTTTTTGCTATAGCCATCTCTAACACTGCTGACACCCTCAGCATTCCACTGCATTATTTTAAGTTCTTGCTTTTTGGCTGCTTTCTTCTGTTGTATTTTTTGGCCTGTAGCTCTACTCTCATGTCTCCTGACTCCACAAGACGAACTGAGAGGACCTCCAGTATCATTGGGTGGACCCTTTCGAGGCAGGGGGCCCGGCACTGCACCTGCCTGGTTAGTCTTCACAGGGTGAGCACCATGTTTGAAAACTGCAGATAGAGACATTTCATTAGCGATAATGCGTGTTACCCTGATTTTTGCGATGCGCCTTTTGGCTGGGTAACTCCGACTTCAGCACCTTTCCGTGCTAGGGCAGACTGTGGTCTTGCTCGGACTGCCATGAAGACAGTGTGGCTGGCCTGGCCAAAACTTTGTTTTCCAGCCTCTGGTGGCTGTACTTAAGCCCCTTCTCCATGTCAGATGGTTTTGAGACAGTTCCACAAAGACACTCTGACTCTGAGATGAGGAATCTGATGATCTGATGAGTGCTTCAACGATATCCATTCCCCGCCACCCATAGTCTACTGGCTCTGTTTTGTTTACATCATTCTGATAGCCATTGTTGTAAAGACCCATAGGCTTGTCATGTCCTGGATTCATCGGTTTCACACCAGACATCCCTCATCCCCGCCAGAGATCTCCATGTCCCCATCTGTCCACCAACCTGACATTACATTTTGCAAAAATAACAATTACAATTAGTGTTGATTGCTACAAGTTTCTGGGCTACAGAGGTAGGTCAGAGTTTTTAAGCAAACAGATCTATGTTCCCTGTCTCACAAACACTATGTTAAGATAAGTGTGCTCTTAACACAGTTGTTCCCAGGGGACACTTTATCCTTTCCTTCACCTTTTCACATTGGCGCCGCACAGCAACCTTTATTTCTTTTCCGCATTTACTTCCTTGACCGGGAATAGCTTCACTCCACACGCGGCATTCGAAGAGTCTCACCCGCAGTGTCTTAACCTCTGGGTTAAGCCAATTCATGCATTTCACCCAATATGATTGCACTCAGGACGTGGCCGACCTCCAGTCCAGAGTGCCGTGATTTGACTGTTTGCTTTGCTTTATCCTTTCTACCACCTTTTCTGCAGTGGTGCTGCACGGCAACCCCATTTGCATTTTCTTCATTGGCCGGAAGGAGCACCACTCCACACACGGCAGCTGAAGAATTCGCCAGCAGCGGACAAACGTATCAAAATAATGCCTCTTAAGAACAGGTTCCTCTTCAACAAAGCCAAGTTGGTACATCAAATTCTTTCACGGCATGCTCCACCTTATCTATGGAACCTGTTTAAATTTAGCCCAAAGTGCAGCCAACGCTTGAACAACAAAGGTCTTCCAAAACCTAGACTTGACCTTTACAAGAAAAGCTTTACTTATTCTGCTGCTCATCTTTGGAATACCCTCCCATTCTGTATAAAAAATATAAACTATGCTCCTTCCTACAACTACAAACTTTTACAATATCTATTTGATGTTGACTACATGCCTCCATGAATCGTAAAACTTAAAAAGTTATTTTAGACTGCTCTTACAGACGCCGAACTCATTACTCTGAATAGTAATAAAAGTTTTGTTTGGTAGATAGCAAGGTCATTTTGAATAGACTTAAAGATATGTGGATACTGCAATGAGAGAAGAACAAGCAGGATTTTGAAAAGGAAGAAGCTGTCTTGACCAGATCTTTACTCTAAGAATAATATTTGAAGAACATATTGAAAAGCAGAAACCATTAATACTAAACTTCATAGACTTTAAAATGGCATTTGACAGAACAGATTCATTGTAGAGAAACTTAAGTCTGTATGGAATACCATCTAAAATTGTCAACATCATTAAGGACTTCCACAATTGATATGTTTGTGCAGTCAAAACAGAAGAAGGAATGAGCGTATAGTTCCAGATTTAAACAGGAGTGAAACAAGGATGTATACTATCTCCACTGCTGTTTGGAATTGCAATAGACTTCATAATAAAAAAAAAAATGCTGCACAGGTAAAACAGGTACTGATTGGGTACTTGGGACCCAAATAGAAGATCTTCATTTTGCTGATGACATAACTCTTATCAGTAACAATGTGAATTCCATGCAAGAAAAAAACAGATATCCTGTCTTCAGTGACTATCAAAATAGGACTTGAAATTAACAAGGACAAAACAAAAATAATGAAACTTCCCATTAATCAAAATGGAAAAATACAAGTAGAAGGGACAGATGTTGAAGAAGTCAATCAATTTGCATACCTTGGCAGTTATATAGACCAGGATGGTGTCACCAGACAGGAAGTTAGAATTAGAAATACAAAAGCACCATCGATCTTCCAGAATCTTGAGAACATATGGCATTCAAAAGTTACAAGCACAAAAACCAAGTAAAGACTATTCAATTCAAATGTAATATCCACCCTCATTTATTGCATGCGAAAGCTGGAAAACAACTAAAGAATAAACAACAAACTAGACTCTTTTGAAAACAAATGCCTAAGGAAAATACTCGGCATCAAGTGGAACAAATTCAAGAACAATGCAGAGAGAAGACAGATGACTAAACAACAACCAGTCTCATGGGTGATAAGGAAAAGGAGATGGACATATGTTGGTCACATGATGAGAAGAAATGATCAGAGAATCCCAAAACAAGCTATCAAGTGGAACACAACAGGTCAAAGAAAAAGAGGCAGACCACGTGAAACTCTAAAGAGGACTTTGTTAAGAGAGGCCAAATTAATAGGCATAAAATCCCTTGATGGGGCTGAAAAGCTCACCGAAAACAGAATAAATTGGTGAACTACCTTACAAGCCCTATGTGACATTTAATGGCACGGAAAGGATATAAGATAAAAGATATAAGATAAGATAGTTATTTATATGTGTATGTAGTCAGTCATTTATATGTGTATGTAGTTACTTTATTGTTGATTATGTTTGTTATATGAACAGCATATTTGTATAATATCTGGAACAGAGTGAAAGTTGTATGATAAAGGGTAGAATGTCAGACAAGCCTGCGTGCCCAATTATTGACCCTTATGAAATAAAGATCAATCAGTCAATCAATCAATCCTTCAAAGTAGTCTCCATATGATTGTATACACTTATTCCAGCGGTCCTGCCATTTATAGAAGCACCTCTGAAAGTCACTTTGTGCGATAACCCTCCTTTGTCTCATTGTGTTTGCTTGAATCTATTCAACTTCACTGAATCAGTGACCTTTCAATGTTTTCTTCACAAGTGAGAACAAGAAGAAGTCATGTATGCAGGGGCATTGTCATGGTGAAGGATCCAATTACCAACACGTCACTTCTCAGAACGGCGTCTGCACACAACATCACAGAGGCATTGTAGGACTTCTGTGTAGAATTTTATATTCACTGTCTGCACTCTATGGACATATTTATGATGAATTAGTCCATCAATGTTGAAGAATGCAATCAACATGGTCTTGACATTGGACTTCACCTGCTGCACCGTCTTCGGTCAAGGATATGACACTCTTCATTAGGATAACATTAGCTTCGTTTCCAGGTTATATCCATATACCCAGCTTTCATCACCAGTGATTATCAATGACACAAAGTTTAAATCATTTTGGGCTCACTCAGAGAGATCAGTGCAAACTGACATGCAATTTTTCTTTTGCTCCACAGTCAGGAGACAAGACACAAGTTTCACTGACAGACATCTCTTACCAAAATCTTTGCTTAGAATTTTACAGCAATTAGCAACTGCTAGTCCTACATCCTCTCCTACCTCCTTGACTGTTAGACATTGGTTAGTGCAAATGATTTCTCACGCACATGCCATGGTCTCAGTGGTATGGGAAGTGGATGGTTTGCCATGGCAGTGGTCATCTTCAAATGATTGGCATCCATTTTGAAGCAGAAAAACCACTCAAATATCTTCAGTCAACTTAGGCAATACTCACCAAAAGCCTACTGTAGCATTTCATAAGTTTCAGCATAAGTTTTTCCAAGACAAAAGTAGAAATCAATGCACATATGCTGCTGAATTTTCTCGTCCATGTTTAACTGCATCGAAACCTGCAGTGCAAATGACTGGAAATGAGTTCAGATTTTGTAAATACCTTCATTAATGGTTACTACAACTCATACTTGATGTCCCTTCGCTGCGTATTATAGTTTCCTGAAAAAAATTCTGTCCTGGAACTCTGAAAACAGCCCTCATATAGTGACAAAGAAAAATGTTATTTATATATAATAAGATAAACTTACTATTATTTATATATAGACTTATTACACATATAAACCTTCTTAATCTGCAATACTGTAATGTTTTATGATACAAAAGAACACAAAAAATAATTACAAAAAATAATGTCACTGATAACACTGGCCTTATTCAAGTTCATTAAAACTTTTTTCAAATTTTGTACTACATCTATAAGTTTTCAGCATGCTGAATCTGAAAAATGACCACAGATCGTTTCCATCATGTATAGTTTTCCCGCAAACTGCACAGACATTTGTGGGTGAAGTGACAACAATGTACAAGTACACTGAGCTTAATTCTATAACATGAGTGAATAAGAATAATTCAAAGTTCAAAAAGGTCAAAACCATACTTCTGAATTATTGCATTCAGGACAGCCCCTACATGCTCCGCTGCACGCCACAGCATCCATTCAAGAATATGTTTGCTAATAATTGCCATGAAGTGTTGGTTCTTTACATGCCTGTCATTTATTTTAGCCTGTCCAGCAAGTCTATCTGCCACTTCATTGCCATGTACTCCCACATGTCCTGGACAATAAACCAACCTTTTCTAAGCAATTTTTTTCAGTCCTATGAAGCATATTCATATGTCACAATGATACCATAAACCAACATATGCCTGTGAGACCTGGACACTTAACAAAACAACCGAGAAACACATAAATGCCTTTGAATGTAAATGCTACAGAAGAGTTCTCCAAATATTATGGACACAAAAAAGAACAAATATATCTATACTACAAGAGCTTAATATTGAAGAAGGCTGGCTAGTAAAGAGGATTAAAGAGAGAAAACTTAAATATCTTGGACACATTAAACGTCATGATAATTTAAATACATAAGATTGTCTTGGAAAAAATGGGAAAAAGAAAAAGAGGAAGACTAAAACGAAGATGGCTGCAAGACATCGTTGATGATCTGCAAATGGATGCCGCAGCAGCAGGCCATCTTGCTCACAACCGAGAGGCCTACAGGAGTGCTGTTTGGGAGGTAAAGTTCCGCAAGGGACATGCAAATGAATGAATGAATGAATGTTCTGTCAAAATCGCCTTCTTTAGCTTGGCTTCTGAAAACTGAGAAAATGTTTATTATAGAGGTATTGATTGCAGTTTCCACTAGATTCCAAGGCTTTAAAAAACTGTTTCATGATGTCTAACTTTATATGAAATAGTGGCAGAAAATTTTCTGTGAATCTATAAGACTTCAATGCAAAATGTCCTTGCTTCTAGGTTTTAAAGATTTTCCTGCCAGCCAGTACTTTTCCCCCAGTGTTGAATTTTTACTTGACTGCTGCAATAACATAAGAAACATGAGAACTGATCAACAAGCATACTAAACACTTTCAAGTCCATTCCTTCATGATCAGCATATACATCTGTGAGGGCCGGTTCCAAATTCTTATAACTTCCTTTCAAGTGTACCGAATGACTGGCAGGTTCCAAAGAAAACTTATTCCCATTGTTCAATATGTAAAACAGCTTTTAGACTTAATTTAGAGATGTCAATGAAAAGTCTCCATTCATCTATTATGTACTTAATTCCAAACTTTTGCATCAAACAAGCAAGATCATCACAGTATACTAAGTCACCATCCTGTGATGTAGGGAGTAAACTCCTTAACTTCTATGCCAAAAAACAGATTCTCTTCCTTTTAATTTCCCTCACTGTATCTCCATTATTAGTTAGTAGTGATCCAGGATATTCAAAATTCTCCACTTCTTCCTGTTTTTCCTCACTGATACATATTTCAGATGTCTTGTTTGTTTTGTCAGTTGTCATCAATTTAGTTTTCTTCACATTAAGATAGTGGTTTTGCTCTTCGCTGTTCTTACAGACTGACATAATTAGTTTTTCAATTTCTTTTTGTGTTGTGGACAGTAATACTGTGTCATCAGCATATCTAATCTCTGGTATTTCATAACCTCCAATTGTTATGGCATCATAATATTCTTTGTCTACATCTTCTCTAACATTCCTCATTATATTTTCAGTATACAAGTTAAATAAGTAAGGTGACAATATGCACTCCCCATGGACCCCTTGTTTTCTGTCAAACCAAGTTGTTGTTTCACCATTTATTCTTACTATTGCTTGTTGGTCTAGATACAGCAGTGATGTTAATTGTATCAAATGTGTTGGAAATCCCATTTTTTCCATTATTTTCCAGTTGCTGGTGTTGTACACAATCAAATGCCTTTGAGTAGTCTATAAAGGCTAAATACAGATTCACATTCTGCATTTCTCTATTATTAATCTTATATTGAATATATGATCTCTTGATCTTCCTCATTATTATCCATAAGTTTGTGAAACATTTAAAAACTTCGCAACAAAGAAACTACATAATGGATCATGATAATTCTTACGCCAAGAGAGAGAGAGAAACTCTTCAAGTTTTTTTTTTTAAATAAGCCCATGTACAGAGCTCCCATGGTTTGCCACTAGGAAGCAGCAGTAGCAAATATAGCATTCTGTAAACATGAACAGTAATTTTGTATTTTGGAATATGCAAAGAACCTCATCCGTTGTGACTGTGCAGCGACAATTTCAAGCAGAATTCCAGAAGGCAGCACCTGTTTTCAACAGTATCAAGAAGTTGTATGCAAAATTCTGGAATGAAGGCTGTCTGTGCACAGCTCCTTGGCAAGGATGTCCAGGACCATGTGAAGCAACTGAATCGTGTTAGAGAAGCTTACCAGCAAAGTCCCCTACATGTGCAAGTTTACAGCAATTGACAGTATGGCAAATTCTCTGTAAGAGATTAAAGTGTAAGCCTTACAAGCTTCAGCTGCATCAGTATCTCAGTGGAACTGACAAAGATGTGCATCTGAATTTCTGCACTGAAATGCAAGAGAGTTTTAAAACTGACGGCTTCACAGACTCACTCATCTTTAGCAGTGAAGCTACTTTCCATCTGTCTGGAAAGCTGAATCAGCACAATGTGCGCATCTGGAGAACTGAAAATTACTGCATAGTCACAGAATATGTGTGAGACTCACCTAAAGTGAATGGCTTCTGCACTATTTCGAAAGAGAAGGTGTACGGACCATTTTTCTTTGTAGAGCCCACCATCACTGGATGATTTACTTGGACATGTTGGAAAACTGGCTAATGCCCCAGTTGAATGAAGACAGTAGTGGCTACATCTTTCAACAAGACTGCTGTCCGGCTCACTACCACAGAGACATGTGAGGATTCCTCAATAAAACTTGCCACAAAGATAGATAGAGCACAGAGGACCACAAGACGACATATTAATGGGGTGGCCACCCTAGTCCCCTGACTTAACCCCTTACGATTTTTTTCTTGTAGGGGTTTGTAAAGGACATTGTCTTTATGCCACCACTCCCCGCTAATCTCCAGGATCTTCACAACTGTATCACCGCTGCTGTGGCTCTGGTCAACCATGATATGCTGACATGCATATGGGATGAAACAGATTATCGTATAGAAGTCTGCCACATAACCAAAGGTGGACACATTGAGCAGCTGTGAAATATGTAAAAGAAAAACTTTGTGAGATTATCTGTAATTCAGTCTAAAAAAATTTGGTACCCATTACGTAGTTTATTTGTTGAGAATTTTTGAAATGTTTCATGTTATGAATAACTCTGTATAATAATAATAATAGTCACAATAGTCACTGCTGTGATTTTTTTGGCTCACTCCATATCTATGGAAAATCAAATCTGAAGGCTTTTGTTTTTTTTCTTTTTACCACCTGCTTAGATTCTATACACAAATATAACACACTTTGTGTTGAGCCCATGATTTGTCTTGATCTCCAAGTTTCACTTTAAAACAGGCATAGTACACTTTCTAAACAAAATCTGTAATGTTTCTTTTATGTTTTTTTTTAGTCATAAACTCTCCACAAATATAACCAAAAAAAGTCTGGACACTTCATACAACCTCAGCTATTAATTTTTCTTAATACTACTGAAAACTCAGATGACGAATATCCACCTTATATGTAATCCATATGCTGGTGCTGAAAAGAATAAAATATAAAGAACTTGAAACTATTGATTATACAGAATTATGAATTTGTTTTTTAAAAAAATGGTATGTGGTACATAAAAAAGAGAATATATGGACAATATGGCAAAAGAAGCAGAAAATGCAGGAAAAACAGAAGACAGCAAAACTCTATACAAGATACAGAAGAAGCTAACAGGTGCTATTACCTCTAGAGAAAGACCAGTCTTTTGCAAAACCAGTCTCAAGTAAAGACCAAAAGCAAAGATGGGTTGAACACTTCCAAGAAATACTTAATTGACCACACCCAAAAGACTCAGTAGACCTTGAAAATGATTTACCAGTTCCACAACTAAATGTCAACCTAGACGAAGTTACACTGTATGAAACTGAAACAGCAGTGAATCTAATGGCTAACAACAAAGCTGCTGGTGAAGATGAAATAACAGTTGAAATGTTAAAAGCTATTAACAGTGACAACATGAGCCAACTACAGAGAATGTTTAATAAAATCCGGAAAGAAGAAAAGGTTCCTTCTAAATGGAAACAAGGAAACACTGTTAAAATACCAAAAAAAAAGACAATCTCCGTGAATGCATTAACTGGAGGGGTGTAACTATACTATCAGTTGTGTCAAAGGTGTTTTGTAAAGTGATTCTGAATAGACTTAAGGATGTAGTGGATACTGCAATGAGAGAAGAACATGCAGGATTTCGAAAAGGGAGAAGCTGTCTCGACCAGATCTTTACTCTCAGAATAATACTTGAAGAACATATTGAAAAGCAAAAACCATTAATCCTGAACTTTACAGTCTTTAAAAAGGCATTTGATAGCATACACAGAGATTCATTGTGGAGGAATTTTAAGACTATATGGAACACCATCTAAAATTGTCAACATCATTATAGATATCCACAGCGGATGTTTGTGCAGTCGAGACAGAAGAAGGAATGAGTGAATGGTTTCAGATTGAAACAGGTGTGAAACAAGGATATTATTTCCCTTGCTTTTTGGAATTGCTATAGGCTTTATAATGAAAAGATGCTGTACTGGTAAAACAGGCATTGATTGAGTACATGGGACCCAAATAGATTATCCTGATTTTGCAGATGACATAACTTTTATTACTGACAATGTGAAATCAATGCAGGAAAAAAACAGATTCCCTGTCTTCCTTGGCTAGCAAAATAGGTCTTGAAATTAACAAACACAAAACAAAAATTATGAAATTTCTCATTAATCTAGAAGGAAAAATATATGTAGAAGGAACAGCTGTTGATGAAGTAAACCAATTTACATACCTTGGCAGCTACATAGACCAGGATGGTGAAACTAGAAAGGAAGTTAGAATTAGAATTGTGAATGCAGTATTGACTTTCAAGAATCTTGAGAACATATGACATTCAAAAGTTATAAGTACAAAAACCAAGTTAAGATTATTCAATTCAAATGTGACATCCACCCTCATTTATGAATGCGAAAACTGGAAATCAACTAAAGAAATAGACAAGAAATTAGACTCTTTTGAAAACAAATGCCTGAGGAAAGTACTTGGTATAAAGTGGACTGAATTTAAGAACAACACAGAGATAAGACAGATGAGCAAACAACAACCTGTCTCATGGGTGATCAGAAAAATAAGATGGACATATGTAGGCCATGTGATGAGAAGAAACAATCAGTGAATACCAAAACAAGCTATCAAGTGAAGCACAACAGGCCAAAGAAAAAGAGGCTGACCACATAAAACTCTAAAAAGGACACTGTTAAGAGAAGCCAGTTTAACATCCCTTGATGAAGATGAAGAAACTTGCAGAAAACAGGAAAACCTGGCAAACAACTATGCAAGCCCTATGTGATGTTTAATGGCATGGGAAGGATGTAAAATGTACATAAAAAAGACTCATTTTTTTAAAATTCAGCACATGAAAATACACACAGAACAGCTAAAATGTTGTTAAAAGTTTTTTCATTGTTGGTCTGTGTAATCAGTGACAGAGATGTGAAGATTAGCACTGTTTATTAAATATACAACAAAAAAATAGTAATTCAAGTACAGTCATATTTTGCATTGCTCAGAACAAAGCAAGCCAGTTAAAAATGATGCATCTGCCTATACAACAAAAAGATTCATAAAACAGCTGAGAAACAATATATGAAGATGTGATTTTAAAAAAACTCCATTATTTCCATGGCAAATCTACGTTTTAAGTTGGGAAAAGCAGTCAGAAAAAAAAATCACTGAATGATATGAATGCTTGTAAAAACTATTTAGTCAAAATAGTTGACTAAAATAGTTTACAAGACCTGAGGACGTACACATGAAAGAAATTGAACAACTGATGACCTGAACATGCTGTGTTGGTACCACTTACAAAAAAACATGATCATTATAAAAGCATAATACAGGAAGCAACAAAACCCTGGCAAGAAAATAAGGACCATAAAGATGGTAGATATATCTAGTCTCAACCCACAAATTACATCAAAACAGACATACTCTCTCCCACATATTTCATAGATCTCATTCACTAATTCATTCTTTTGCATGTCCCTTGCGGAACTTTGCCTCCCTAACAGCACTCCTGTAGGCCTCTCGGTTGTGAGCAAGATGCCCTGCTGCTGATGCATCCATTTGCAGATCATCAACGATGTCGTGCAGCCATCTTCGCCTTGGTATTCCTCTCTTTCTTTTTCCCATTATGTACCCTTCCAAGACGGTTTTCTCTAGATTATCATGACATTTAATGTGTTCAAAATATTTAAGTTTTCTCTCTTTAATCCCCTTTACTAGCTGCCTTCTTCAATATTAAGTTCTTGTAGTATGGATATATTTGTTATTTTTTGTGTCCATGATATTTGAAGAACTCTTCTGTAGCATTTACATTCAAAGGCATTTATGTGTTTCTTAGCTGTTTTGTTAAGTGTCCAGGTCTCACAAATTTTTTTTTCTTATTAAAAGAATAAGCCACTCACTTTCAGCTAAGTATGAAGCAGCCAACAAAGACAAAGGGCAGAATAAAAGTAAACCAGGACATCTTGCATACTATTAAAAACTGATGCAAAATGGAGTATAATTTAATTATCTGGACACAATGCAGAACGATTAACATTATGACCTTCAAATACCAGGCACGCTGATTTCAGTTGCCAAGATACCCAAAAATGTTATTACAACTCAAAATTTCCAAAAACTTTGCTACTGCCAGACTGAGAAGCACACCTCAAAAAGCTACAGATTCTCCTCTGTGATGATGACTAAAAATGACCAAGTGATGCTTATTTTTTTTAAATGTCTTTAAAATTTAATTTTCATTTTTCTTTCTGGTCTAAAGTACAAAAATAGTCTACAATTCTGTCATGGGAACTATGCATTTTTTAGAGTTATCAAATGTCTGATTTAAAACATTGTAGTCAAATTTTCAACCATTAAAAAACTGATTTACATCAGAACATTACTAATACTAAAACCCTAGAATATTAAGAAACTGGGAAAATGAGATGCGTATGACATCAGTCAATGCCTACTCCAAACATTCTCCTGACAGATAGTAAACCAGTCACACTTATTGAATTTCTATGCAAATTTCATTCATAGTAAAGTTTTCCATCCTCATGATACTGTCAAACCTCAAAGATGCTCTAATCCATTTGTGTTATCTGTCCAGGTATTCCTCCTCATTTACACTGTCTTTTTCTAATACTGATCACTAATGGTACTTTTCTGATAAATGTTAGCGACTGGGTACCTGTGTGTGTACAAATACAACTGCAGTAAAGTGGACCTGTTAAAATTACATTGTCTCATGTTAAGAATTTCCTGTGACACATATAAAAAAACTGAAGTCTGTTACAGAAGTTTTATTTGTATGTTGTAACAGTACTAGCAGTAACTTTCTGTCATTTATGATAACTGATTATGCCCCTTTGAAACATGACTAATCTTCCCTGTATATTTTTTCCCAGTATTTATTTTCTTCAAGCTCCTTTCTATTCCAGCCAAGTCAGAAATTGTTTTCTCTTTTTTCCCTAACTTTTTTGGGCTGATGGCTCACAATGTATTTTGACTTGGGGCAACTGGGAGCCTGGTCCTTCCAGGATGTTGATTTCACTTCTAGATGTCTTCATATTACAGTTGCATATATTTTGGACACAAATTTGTTTCCTAACCATTCTTTTATTATAAATACATCAGCTGCTTAAGCAGATTAATCCCTGGGTGTAGGGTATAGTTCAATATAAAATATAACACCAAAGAGTGATTGACGGTTAAAAAAACAATTTCAAAATATTTAAGAAAACCAGTAATTATATCATGTGGTGAGAATGGCAAAGATTATACAAAGTGGAAGATAGTCATCATCTTTGAATCTCTATCAAATTAAGCAAAATGGTATGATAAGCACAAGTGTAACAAAAGCTAACAAAGCAGTAAAAATTCAAGAATAATGACAGACATTATCACCACTAAACAAGATAAAGTAAGAAGCATTATTAAAGTTTAGTAGAATGGTAAACATATGTCAATTTAGAATTCTAATAATAAGCATCATCAAAGCTGAGCAGATTGACAGCTGTGGAATATTTTTATTTCTTTCAAATACTTTCCTATATTCCCATAGCAACAATATGCTTGTCAAATCTGGACATTTAAAAAATCCATGAATCCCTTTGAATGTAAATGCTACAGAAGAGTTCTTCAAATATCATGGACACAAAAAGGAACAAATATATCCATACTATAAGAACTTAATATTGAAGAAGACTGGCTAGTAAAGAAGATTAAACAAAGTAAACTTAAATATTTTGGACACATTAAACGTCATGATAATTTAGAGAAGACCATCTTGGAAGGGTACATAATGGGAAAAAGAAAGAGAAGAAGACCAAGGCAAAGATGGCTGCAAGACGTTGATAATCTGCAAATGGATGCATCAGCAGCAGGGCATCATGCTTACAACTGAGAAGCCTACAGGAGTGCTATTAGGGAGGCTAATTTCCGCAGGAACATGCAAATGACTGACTGACTGACTGACCCTCCTATGCTTTCAATACATGGCGAAAATAGATTAGGTGACAGCCCACATTCACATCATTTCATCCTTTTTTTTTCTTTTTTTAACTATGAATACAATATATGAAGACAGTATAAGCAGTCTACTTTATATCATTTTTTTTTTTGCTAGTAAGCTTCACTATTATTTATTTATTTATTTTCATCAACTATCAGTATATAGTTTATATATCTAAAAATAAAAATACTTTTGATGGATCATTCCTCTTCAGTAAACTAAACCATTAAAGAAAATTACCTGTCTTGTCTATTTCTTCATGCATCTTTCGGTGTTGAGGGGGTAAATAAGACATCTTGAAAATGCTTGGTGATTTCCTTCATATCTTACATCCTTGCGTTAAACATCACATAGGGCTCATATGGTAGTTTGCCAAGATTACCTGTTTTCAGCAAGCTTTCAACCTCATCAAGGGATGTTATTCCCACTAAATTGGCTTCTCTTAACAATGTCCTTTTTAGAGTTTCACGTGGTCAATCTCCTTTTCTTCGGCCTGTGTGTTCCACTTGATAGCTTGTTGATGAGGATTCTCTGGCTGTTTCTTCTCAGAACATGACCGACATACGTCCATCTCCTTTTTTTGTTCACCCATGAGACAGGTTGTTTGCTCATCTCCATTGTTCTTGAATTCATTCCACTTTATACCGAGTATTTTCCTCGGACATTTGTTTTCAATTTGTTGTCTATTTCTTTAGTTGATTTCCAGCTTTCACATGCATAAATGAGGGTGGATATTACATTTGAATTGAATAATCTTAACTTGGTTTTTGTGCTTATAACTTTTGAATGCCATGTTCTCAAGATTCTTGAAGGTCAATGCTGCTTTTGCAATTCGAAGTCTAACTTCCTTTCTGGTTTCACCATCCTGATCTATAAAGATGCCGAGATATGCAAACTGGTTTACTTCTTCAACGGCTGTTCCTTTGTGTATATTTCTCCTTAATTGTTAATGAGAAGTTTCATTATTTTTGTTTTTTTCCTTGTTAATCTCAAGTCATATTTTACTAGCCATTGAAGACAGGGTATCTGTTTTTTCTTGCACTGATTTCACATTTTTGTCACTGTTATATACCTCATATGTAAGGGTATATTTAAGGTTTCTGTTATCTCCTTCATCCACCTGCTACATCTCCTTCTATTTCCTGCCATTCTTAGCACCACTGTTTTCATGGTGTAACAGTTATCATCTCTAATTTACATGCAGAAAGTCATAAGAAAACCAGTTATGTGATTTAAAGCGACCAAGCCAACCAGTTCTCTAAACAAATACTTTTTAATAAGTTTACAAAAAAGGAGTATGCCAAAAAATATCCTAAAACAGAGACACAAGAACACTTATAAGATATCTATGAGATTTCTACATTTGTAACTATGACCTGAAAAAACCTGCAAAAGATTATTTGTCTAAGTTTACACTTTACTTGGAATAGTATTAGGAATAAATGCAGGAGTAAGATACTTGGGTGGGCAACAAATAAGCACATTCTATGAGCTGCTGCTGAACACAGGCTTTTGGAGGTCATGGATTTACCTTATAAGTATACTTCAAACAAAATTTCAGCAATCCCTCTATGAAAAAACTAAATTAATTAATAGTTGTCTTAGCTTTCTAAAAATTTCTAGTAATAATAATGGCTCTTTATATTGTAGGAAACAATTTTGTCACCTGTATGTGGCTCCTGCCACATCATTTTGATAAATAGCTTCTCTCAAAGCTGATTCTGTCAATATCTGGTCCATATAATTGGCTACAGTAGCAACAAACCATGTTTAAGCTTGGGTCTTTTGTCTCAGGTTTGACTCTCATTTATTTCTCATATGCTGAGATACCTCAATCTAAAGTTCTCATTAAGCACATACAGCTTCTTCCTTATCCTCACTCCCGACAGAAAAAAAATCTTCAGTGGATGCCTTTAACTTAACCCTGTATCTTGGTTTTGGTCTGCCTCAAGACATCCTTCCACTTAACAGTCACTTGGGAAAACAGTTTTTATTCATTCTTGTAAAGTGCCCCATGCATCTTAGTCTTCTTCTGTTAGGTGTTGTCATGATGAATACATACTGCTCTGTAGCACCTCAGAGATGGTTGGTTACAATAAAGCCTTGATTATTTGATCTTCAGTTATCTAACATTCTGACATAGCCTTGAACATGTTAACAATATGACATTTCCAATCAAAAGTCATGACATTCAAATTATATGTAGCTGCATTGCAGGCACACTCCAGTGCCTATTCCACCTGAACATTCATGTCACTGACTGGCCCACAATCACTATTTAGTTTTTATGATGATGTCAAGGTGCAATATACACATTCATTTTTGGAAGGGTACTTTATAATATGTAATATCCACCCTCATTTACGCATGTGAAAGCTGGAAAACAACTAAAGTAATAAACAACACATTAGACTCTTTTGAAAACAAATGCCTAAGGAAAATACTCTGCATAAAGTGGAATCAATTCAAGAATAATGCAGAGGTAAGGCACATGAGCAAACAACAACCTGTCTCATAGGCGATCTGAAAAATGAAATGAACATATGTTGGTCACATGATGAGAAGAAACATTCAGAGAATCCCAAAATAAGCTATCAAGTGGAACACAACAGGCCAAAGAAAAAGAGGTTGAGCACGAGAAACTCTAAAGAGGAAATTGTTAAGAGAGACCAATTTAGTAAGCATAAAACCCCTTAATGAGAGTCAAAACCTTGCCGAAAACAGGAAAAATTGGCAAACTACCAAGCGAGCTCTATGTGATGTTTAACAGCACGGGAAGGATGTAAGATGTATGAAGACTTTATAATTTACAAGAATTCTAGTTTTTTTTTTTGGAGACTTTCATTACAGTGAGTGAAAAGAAAGTAGTTGCTTCAGTGGAGAAAATAACTTCAATGGTTGAAACAACTGGACTACACAGTTCAGCAAAAAATTGAGGTAGCACTGGCAAGTAGACCTGAGGCTAGAGAGGCTGATGTCATGTTAATATGACACCATGCTGCAGTCAATGGACCAAGGGAAGTACGCAAGTGGGCAAACTTCAACAGCGCAGTTCTAAATAAAGTTATATTTTCATTGAATAAACAGTATAGTTTTGTTTGCATATTTTATGTGCGCTTTTTACATATTGTAGTATTGGTTTTTTCATTGCAAATTTTAATACCATTGCTTTTTAAATCACAACCCAATGACATCATGCCATAATAAAATCCACTATTTAAAACAATCCAACAATGTCACCTCTGCATTATCTGATATTTTTGCTTATCCAACCACATGCTGGTATCATATAGGCTGAATAATGAGGACTCCATTGTATGTTCATTAAAACAAAATACCTTGAGATAATGAAATTCCAGTGGGTAAGAGACATTTAAATTTATCTCAGTGCACTTGTAAGGTTTATGCAGGAAACTAACTGTTGCTACTTAAGAAACCAATCACCTACAGCAACATTCACTTTTCTTTTATTCTTTTTCACTTCCTACCAATATGTGAAGTTTTCTATATGACAATTTGTACTAGTGTTCATTCTCATCAAACAAACTGACTTGACTTCTTACATCCTTCCTGTGCCGCTTCACATAGTATTTCACCAAGATTTTCTGTCTTCTGTGAGTTTTTCAATCTCATCAAGGGATGTTATGCCCAGTTCTTCTTCTGACTATATCTGCAGTCCTGTCTCTTGGATAAATTTCACATTTTTTTTGTAATTCATTTATGGAACCGTAGAGCTTATCTTCTTTAGTGGTTTCACTGGGCCAGTAATTATTTCTCAGTATCTCACAGTTGGATATGTTCCACAATTTGGGGCACCTGGGCACATGTACAAAGAGTAGAAGTACCAACTTTAAACTCTGTATACATGAGTCGGTTCAGAGATGGAAAATGGTGACTTGTTCCTTTCTGTTTAGCATGTGATAGTCATCATGTGGTGGTGTTTGTGGCTTCCTGTTGGTTTTTATCATGCTTTTATTCTGATTATAGGTGATGTGATTAGTATGTCTGGTTGCGCCATTTCAGTGCCCTCTTTCGTCAGTTTTCTCACTGCCCGGTATCCTACATTGGGAGGGAATCCACTGCAAGGTGACTCTGTGTTGTGAGCCAATTTTCGACAAGGTATCCTTAAGATCAAGTAGTATGTTGCACTGAAGAGCTTCCAGTACTGATCTTGCATCTGTGAGAATTACTATCAATTCTGGAGTATGATAGTTTTTCAACCGCAGCAAAAATTGCCATAACTCCTGCATCGTAGTTGTTGCAGTATTTTTCAGTAGGTATGGAAATCTTGTCAGTGGTGTTGTTTGGATATTCATTATGTGCTCCTGCCCCTCCATTCTTTATGGCATTGTGTGCAGATCCATCTGTATACACACATCCTGGTGTCACATGGATATTTGTCATCTGGCACACCAAGACTGCTTTGCATCTCACCATTCTACATACCTTTCACTTCAGTTTGAATGTACAATCTGCTTCTTTTCATGGTGTATGCTCTGGTACAGATGATAATGGAGCAACTACAGTTGGAAGGTCAGGTATCAGCTTACGCATACGCTTGGCCTGATGAATGAAGCTGCTTCTTTTAAGCCATCTTAGTGCCAAGTTATTGAATCTCTCAATGGATAGCTTACAGAGCTGAGGAATTTCTCTCCCAATGTCATGACCTTTTTGTCTCTATGTTCTTGTAGCCCTTGAACACCAACTATTTTCTGCATTTCTACTACTGGTGTGGACCTCATGGCACCTGTGATAATCCATAGTGACTGATTTTGTACCTTGTCTAGATTATGCAGTGTAGTGTTTGATGCTGTGCACCAAGCTGTTAAGCCATATTCTAAATATGGTAGAATACTTTGCTGATATACATTCTTGAGGATTCTTTCACTAGCTCCCCATGCAGTTTCACTCAATTTTCTTAATCTGGCTAATTTGCTTCTGGCTTTTGCTTTTGCATTGCTGATGTGTTGCTTCCAGGTCAGTTTTGAGTCAAGAGTCACTCTTAAGTAAGTGGATTGGTTGTCCATCCTTAAGGATATTTCATTTACAAAGATCTTACCTGCTGTCTGTTTAGATGAAAAAGTGAACAGAGTGGTATTTGATTTCTCTGTGTTGATACTTATACACCATTTGTTTGTCCATAAAGTTAAGATGTCTGCTGCTCTTTGGAGTCTCTGTGTAGCAAATGTCGTGTTTTCATCTGTACACCACATAACCAGATCATCTGCATACAGTGCTGCTTTGATTCCATAGGGAAGTTCCTTGACCAGGTCATTAATGAATACCAGGAATAGTGTAGGTGAAAGGACTCCTTCTTGTAGTACACCATGTCACAGCAGTACTTTCTGGCTTTCATGACCATCCATTACTACTCTTGCTATTCTATTGTGTAAATAGGACTTTATCCAGTCTTCCATTCACATTGCAGTTTCTTAGCTTCCACAGCAGACTTTTTTTTCCATACTTTATCAAAGGCTTTCCTCAGGTCTATCCATGCTGCTAGTACAGGGTTTTTGTTTTGGAATGCATCCTCAATCTCTTCAAAGAGAGATAGGTCACTTGATCTTCTGTACTGCTTAAATCCTGCTTGTTATGGAGTGGGAAGGTTTTCACTTTCTAGGTACAATTTTAGCCTCAGGTCAATGGTGCGTTCCATCATTTTTGCATAGGCAGCTAGTGAGACTGATTGGCCTGTAGCTGGAGGCTGTATTGCTGTTTTTCCCTGACTTTAGCAGTGGTAACATGCTTGCTTCCTTCCAGATTTGAGGTAACTTACCTGTGCTCCAGCACATATTGAAAATATCCAACAGCTTTCCCATTGCTGCCATTCCCAGGCTCTTGATCATTTCATTGGACACTCCATCTGGTCCTGGTGATTTCCTTGGTTTCAGTTTACTGACTGCTAGGTCTAATTTGCTGCATGTGATTGGTGCATCCATGACCTCCACTTTTCTACCTTGTTCCCCTTCTTTCTGGGGGTCAATGCACACTGTACGCTTTTTCTCTGAATGAATATCAATGCAAGCAAAGTGATCTGCTACCTGCTTACCTGCAAGAGTCTTCCCATCCTCTATTAGTGTAATCTTTGTACTTCTTCCAGTGATCTCATCATTTAACTGTTTGATTAGTTTCCAGTTTCCTTTCATCCTTTTCAAAGTTTAGGTACTCTTTCTCTCTCCAA
Source organism: Achatina immaculata (assembly GCA_009760885.1). NCBI lineage: Eukaryota > Metazoa > Mollusca > Gastropoda > Stylommatophora > Achatinidae > Lissachatina > Lissachatina immaculata. The sequence goes on along the minus strand of CM019718.1, from coordinate 18,647,183 downwards.
CCTTCCCATCTGGCTTGCAGCTAGCTTGGCTCTCTGAAATTTGGCCTTAGCATGTTGGTAATTGTTGTGGTGTTCTTGGCATGGTCTATTTTCTGCTTGCTTTCAAGCTATTTCCATGCCATCATGGAATTTTCCCAGCCTACTAGACCAGTATTTTTTATAGTCCCTACAAGCTCCTCTGAGAATGGTTTCACGGGCAGCCTGAAAGATACAAGCATTGAATTCCTTCACTATGCTGTTAATATCCTTACCTTCTATAGACAGCAGTCCCACCAGGATACCTGTAAGATGTCTGTACATTGTCCAGTTTGCTTTTTTATAGTTCCATTTGGAGAGAAGGCTACTGGTGTTAAGGAGTTCATTCTCTATTGTCAGGAAGCCTGGTTGATGGTCGCTACCCCCAAGTTGTTTTCCAACTTTGCATGTGATGTTCCACTTCAGGTCTGGAGAGTGGAATGCCAGAAAGTGTTGAAGTTGTATGCCAAGCCCTTGAGTAAAATGTTGGCTGGTTGGTCAGAAGTCCATTATCATCCTGCCAGCTTTCAATTTCCTCTCCTCTTTTGTCTATGTGGTCTTAGCCCCAGCTCTGGGAATAGCTGTTAAAATTGCCACAGACCACCAGTCTCTCTTTATGTGGGACTGTTTTCAGAGCAAGTGGGCGGTCATTAAGACAGTGATAGTTAAGGAGGTGGAAGTTTGTATTACTAGTTTTTAGATGGATCATCTGGTATTCAGCTCCTTCCATGTACATTCTCACCTGACAAGTGCTGATGTTATTCTTAACAAGTGTAAGTACTTCTCCTTTTCTTGTGTCCTCTCAGTCTGATCTAAAACATTGGCAGTCTCCGGTTTAAAGGTGCCATCTTTGGTTAGGTGTGTCTCCTGTATGCAGCATATACTTACCTGCTCTGCAAAGAGTATATTCTCTAGTTCCACCTTTTTGCTATAGGCATCTCCAACACTACTGACACTCTCAGCATTCCATGGTATTAGTTTAAGTTCTTGCTTTTTGGCAGTTTTCTGCTGCTGTTATATATTTTGGCCAGTAGCTCTACTCTCATGTCTCCTGGGTCCACAAGATGAAATGAGAGGACCTCCAGTAGCATTGGGTGGACCCTTTCAAGGTAGGAAGCCTGGCACTGCACATGCCTGGTTAGTCTTTACAGGGTGAGCACCATGCTAAAAAACTGCAGACAGAGACATTTCATTAGCGATAATGCTCGGTACCCTGATTTTTTAGACGCCTTTTGGCTGGGTACCTCCGACTTCAGCACCTTTCCTTCCTAGGGCAGACTGTGGTCTTGCTCGGACTGCCATGAAGACAGTGGTGTAGGCTGGCCTGGCCAAAACTTTGTTTTCCAGTCTCTGGTGGCTGTACTTAAGCCCCTTCTCCACGTCAGATCCAGCATTCAATGCTGGCTGTCCAGATGGCTTTGAGACAGTTCCACAGAGACACTCTAACTTTGGGATGAGAAATCCAATGAGTGCCTCAATGATATCCATTCCCCGCCACCTATAGTCTGCTGGCTCTGTTCTGTTTACATCATTCTGACAGCCATTGTTGTAAAGACCCATAGGCTTGTCACATCCTGGATTCATTGGTCTCACACCAGACTTTCCTCATCCCTGCCAGTGATCTCCATGTCCCCATCCATCCACCAACCTGACATTACATTTTACAAAAATAACAATTACAATTAGTGTTGATTGCTACCGGTTTCTGGGCTACAGAAGTCAATCAATCAAGTGCCATGGCGTAGGTGATCATTTCTCTCCACAATTCCCTGTCTTTAGACTTGATTATGAGATCCACCAGTGACTTTCTTCCTAGCCACACTGACAGCCCATCCAGTAACTCCTCTCTCTGTCTGTCTCTTCTTCCCTCAATTTTTCCAGTTGCCACAATATGTTCCAATTTTCCTCTTCTCAGAAAATGTCCTACAAATCTCCCTTATCTGCCTCTGATCTTTGCTGTAATTTGCCTTTTAACTCCAGCCTCTCTTAATACTTCTTCATTGGTTTTCTTAGCTGTCCAACATCCTTCTTAAGAACCATATTTCCATGGCCTCCATTTCTTGCTGTACTCTCTTATTCATGGACCATGCTTCACATTCATAAAACAAAATTGGCTCAATGTAACATTTAAGTACTCGGAATCTTGTTTCCATTGTTATATATCTGTTGCGAAAGATGTTTCTCATTTTCTGGAATGCTGACTTGGCCTGAGCATGTCTGCTTTTTATTTCATTGTGACATTTCCCATCAGCTGTTATAATTGTTCCTAAGTACTTGAATCTATCAACTTGTTTCAGTTCTGTGCCATTGATGGTAATGCTACATTTTGGTGGTATTCTTTTCTTTGAGATGACTATCACTTCAGTCTTCTTCTTATTCAGGCTGAGACCTTTTTTTCACTTTTTTACTTTCACAAACGACATCCAGAAGAGCCTGTAGCTCCCCTTCACTTTTAGCAATCAGAACTGTGTCATCTGCATATCTTAAGTTGTTACGGTTGTACCCGCCAGTTGATATTCCTGGCAAGCTCTCTACATTTCTCATTATGTTTTCACTGTACAAGGAGTACAGGTCAGGAGATAGAACACATCCTTGTTTCACACCCAATTTTATGTCTTAGAATGCTCCTATTTGGTTCTCAACCTTTACTGCTGTTGATTGCTGCCAGTATATGTTTTTGATGAGTTTCAGATCTTTCCCATCTATGTTGATGTCTTCCAGCATTCTTATAATTTCTGTGTCTCACTTTATTGACTGCTTTACAGTAGTCCATATAAAGCATAAGTATAGGTCCATCTTTACTTCTATTGATCTTTCCATCAATGTTCTCAACATATATATGGCTTTACTTGTGCCTTTTGTTTTGACAAAGCCAGACCATTCTTCAGTGATTTCTGGTTTTATTTTGTCCCGACTCTTCTCATGACAATATGAAGCAGGATTTTGGTAACATGGCTCATAAGACTAATGGTTCGATGGTTTTCACATTCAACTGCACCTTCTTTCTTTGGTAGGGCAATGAAAACTGACTGCAAAAGGTCTAATGCTTAAAGACTCTATTCAGCAAATATCTACCGAAATCCTACGTCCAAATAAATGACACGCTAAACAGGGGTGGATGACAGAAGAATTTTGCAACTAATGGATTGGAGAAGAAGACTTAAGGAAGATAAAGATGAATATGACAAAATAAATAAAGAAATAAGACACAAATGCTATAAAGCTAAAGAAAAGTGGCTAAATAAGAAATGTAATGAAATAGAGACACACTATCATGAAATGCAAGAGATATGTACAAACAAATAAAGGCGTTAACAAACAAAAGGCATATCACAAGACTGGTTGCCTGAAGTCAAAGAAGGGGCATACAATAATGGACAGAGATGAAATAATGGCACGATGGTGTGAATACATTAGAGAACTCTATGAGGACAATAGAACTGAAATAGATATACAAAATAATAATGAAGGGCCTCCCATATTAAAAGCAGAAGTGGAAGAAGCCATCAAACACATGAAGAACAACAAAGCACCAGGATCAGATAAAATCACCAAGGAAGAATTGGAAGCATCAGGAGAGCTTGGCATAGAAATAATTACCAGATTGCTGAAAGACATCTATAACAGTAACTATGTCCCATCAGACCTTTTGCTACATGAGCAGGTCAGAGTTTTTAAGCAAACAGATCTACGTTCTCTGTCTCACAAAGACTATGCTAACATAAGTGTGTTCTTAACACAGCTGTTCCCAGGGGAGTTATGCCCAATGAACTGGCCTATCTTAATGTCATCTTTAGAGTTTCACGTGGTTGACCTCTTTTTCTCCGGCCTGTTGTGTTCCACTTGTTAGCTTGTATGGGGATCCTCTGATTGTTTATTCTTATCACATGACTGACATATGTCCATCTTCTTTTTCTGATCACCCATGAGGCAGGTTGTTGTTTCTTCATCTGTCTTATCTCTGCATTGTTCTTGAATTCATTCCACTTTATACCGAGTATTTTCCTCAGGTATCTGTTTTCAAAAGAGTCTAATTTCTTATCTATTTCTTTAGTTGATTTCCAGCTTTCATATGCATAAATGAGGGTGGATATTACATTTGAATTGAATAATCTTAACTTGGTTTTTGTGCTTATAACTTTTGAGTACCACTGTTCTCAAGATTCTTGAAGGTCAATGCTGCTTTTGCAATTCGAATTCTAATGTCCTTTCTGGTATCATCATCCTAGTCTATGTATATGCCAAAATATAACTTCACTAAACACAGATTAAATTATTATTGTTTTATTATGTGCTGTTAAGAGAGGCCAAATTAATAGGCATAAAATCCCTTGATGAGGTTGAAAGACTCGCCGAAGACAGGAAAAATTGGCGAACTACCTTGCAAGCCCTATGTGACATTTAACGGCACAGGAAGGATATAAGATATAAGATAAGATTATGTGCTGTGCCACATGGTGTTGGTGATCATGCTTCTCCATCTCATGTTGTCCCTTGTATTTCCAGTTAATTCGGATATTTTCCATGCCACTTGGTCAATCCACTGAGAAATTTTTCTCTTGGTCTTCTTCTCTTCCTGTTTCCTTTGAATTTTCCAGTCATTAGTAGGTTCTCCAACTTCTGTCTTCTCATGACATGTCTATGAAAATTTACTTGTCTTTTTCTTATCATTTTAACTAGTTTTCATTGTTCTGAGACTTCTCTGTGGACCTCTTCATTTTATTTCTGTCTGTCTCTGATGATTCCAGTTCCTTTGTCATCTTTTTGTTGACAGCCAGGGTTTCACAACATATAGCATTATTGGCACTACATCGCGCTGTAACACTCTTTCCCACACTTTTAGGAGCATTTTCTTATTTGTTAGTATCTTCCTCGTGTCATAAAAAGCTGTCTTTGTCTTACCTATTCATAACTGTATTTCATTTGTACACTTGCCATCACCAGTTATTGTTGTTTCAGGTAACTGAATTTATTTACTTGTGTCAGTGTCTTCCTGTTTGAAAAGATGTTGCACTTTGCCATGTTTATCTTTTTTTATATTACCACTGTTGTTTAGCAATAGATCGATTTTATTGCTCTCTTCAATAATCTTACTCACAAATTTCTGGAAACTGCTTGCACTTTCTGCTATTAAAGCAGTGTCATCCGCATATCTCAGGTTACTGACATTATGGCCTACTATTTTAGTTCTTTTTACATTTTTATTGCTTCTCACGATGTTTTCACTGCATATTGTAAATATTTCAATTTCTGTCTCAAGATCTGGTGACAATATGCATCCTTGTCTTGCATCATTTTATATCCTGATACGCACCTATGTTATTGTTCACTATTATTGCTGCTCTTTGAATCCAGTGCATATTCTTAATAATTCTCATATCTTTATCATCTAAGTTTTTCTAGCATGTGTATACTTTGTGTCTTACTCTATCAAAAGCTTTTGTATAATCAATGAAGTACAAGTATAAATCTTTGTTTACCTCTATAGATCATTTTATCATAGTTCTGAACATAAAAATTGCATTATGTGTGCTTTTTCTTTCAACAAAACCACACTGTTCTTCTGCACTTTCAGTTTTTATCTTATTTCATTTCTCAGGTTAAAGATTTTTGTGATGTGGCTTATTAAACTTATTGTGTGATGCTGATCCCATTTTGTTGTTCCAGCTTTCTTTGGAATTGCAAAGAAAACTGATTTGGACAGATCTGATGATCCTGTGTCATAAATCATATTTTTCTGTGCCAATATCTCCTAATGTCATGATCATTTCTCTTGCAATATTGTCTGGTTCTGGTGCCTTCTTCACAAACTAAATATCTTACAAAATATAATGAATGTGTAAATGAATGAATTAGAAACATGAAAATAACAAACAATAGTGTACCATACATAGACTAAGATAGTTTTGGATTCAACTTGTTTTGAACTACCTGTATAGCAAGTATGAAATTCATAGCAAGAAAATGTTTAATAAAATTACTTTCTACTTCTAGTTGGAACACCAGTTTTTCACTGCATCATGCAAATTTCAAATTTAAACTTTGCTATCTTAATTTAAAACATCATATGATATCAAAGATGAACCAATAACACAACTCTGTCACCTTCATATTAAATATCTGTTTCCACCAAAGCAGAATCTTAAATGAAACAGTTTCACAAATTTCCTCAACCCTAAAGGTTGAACCATGAAGGATGCAGATGATTCAATAAAAAATTATTTCTATCATCATCTACAACAACACATGATCAAAGTCCCTAAATATGACATCTTAATTGTCATGGGAGACTTCAACGCCAAGGTAGGAAAAGATAACATTGATGTCAAAAAAGTAATGGGGAAAGAAGGAATTGATATGGTAAATCATAAATGGAGAAAGATTAATTGAACTATGTCTAACAGAGGGAATGGTAATAGGAGGAACAATATTTCCATACAAAGAAATACATAAAACAACATGAATATCCCCAGATGATAGAACCAGAAACCAGACAGACCATTTTTATATTAGAAAGCAATTCAGAACATCTCTGATAGATGTAAGAGCATATAGGGGTGCAGATAAAGTGACCACAACCTGTGTATCGGGAAAATATGACTAAAATTGAAAAGCCAACACAAAACAAAAATAATGAAACTTATCATTAACCATAAAGGAAAAATATACATAAAAAGAACAGCTGTTGAAGAAGTAAACCAATTTGCATATCTCGGCAGCTATATAGATCAGGATGATGACACCAGAAAGGAAGTTAGACTTCGAATTGCAAAAGCAGCACTGACCTTCAAGAATCTCGAGAACATATGCCATTCAAAAGTTATAAGCACAAAAACCAAGTTAAGATTATTCAATTCAAATGTAATATCCACCCTCATTTATGCATGTGAAAGCTGAAAAACTAAAGGAATAGACAACAAATTAGACTCTTTTGAAAACAAATGCCTAAAGAAAATATGCAGTATAAAGTGGAACAAATTCAAGAACAATGTAGAGATAAGACAGATGAGCAAACAACAACCTGTCTCATGAGTGATCAGAAAAAGGAGAAGGACATATGTCAGTCACGTGATAAGAAGAAACATTTAGAGAATCCCAAAACAAGCTATCAAGTGGAACACAACAGGCCAAAGAAAAAGAGGTCAACAACATGAAACTCTAAAGAGGACATTGTTATGAGAGGCCAAATTCATACATGAATTACAAAAAACAGTGAAATTTGTCCAGGAGACGGGACTGCAGATATAGACAGACAATGCGAACAAAGAAGAAGAAGAAGAAGAGGCCAAATTCAATCAATCAATCATTTGCATGTCCCTTGCAGAACTTTGCCTCCCTGTCAGTTCTCCTGTAGGCCTCTCAGTTTTAAGCAAGATGCCCTGCTGCTGATGCATCCATTTGCAGATTATCAACGATATCTTGAAGCCATTTTCATCTTGGTTTTCTTGAATTTTTTAATTGAGGCCAAATTAGTAGGCATAAAATCCCCTGATGAGGTTGAAATACTTGTTGAAAACAGGAAAAACTGGCAAACTACCGTACTAGCAACATATGCCTGTGAGACCTGGACACTTAACAAAACAGCTGAGAAACACATAAATGCCTTTGAATGTAAATGCTACAGAAGAGTTCTTCAAATATCATGGACACAAAAAAGAACAAATATACCCATACTACAAGAACGTAATATTAAAGAAGGATGCCTAGTAAAGAGGATTAAAAAGAGAAAACTTAAATATTTTGGACACATTTATAATGAGAAAAAGAAAGAAAGGAAGACCAAGACGAAGATGGCTGCAAGACATCGTTGGTGATCTGCAAATGGATGCATCAGCAGCAGGCCATCTTGCTCGCAGCTGAGAGGCCTACAAGAGTGCTATTAGGGAGGCAAAGTTCTGCAAGGGACATGCAAATGAATGAATGAACCGTATGAGCCCTATGTGATGTTTAATGGCACAGGAAGGATGTAAGATACATTTAAAATTTCCACTAAAATATAAGCTGAGTACATGTGTATAAATGTGTGTGCACATACATGAGCATTTATATTATTAATCTAAAGGTGAAAAGGTAAAGTAGCCCTGTCATGAAACAAACACTTAGGAGATATGGTTAGTGCCCATAATTTCCTTGACTTGGTTAGTGGCTTCAAGAAGAGAAGAATAGGTACTATACATATGAGTAACTGGGGTAGCTATAGCCACACTTGAACTACCACTTTTGCTATGAGATAATAGCGCGCCAACCACCTTGCTACTCAGGCACTTATATTATTAATGTAACTTTATTAATTATTTTGTATTTTTAGGCACTGAAATAATATTTCTTAACAAAAACACTACTAGAATAATTGAAAAATGTATTACACCACTAAATATATGTACACGTATTACAAGAGTTTACATGTAATCACATTCATTAAAATAATGCTTAGTAGACATATAGTATACGATAACATTATATTTTTTTATTTTTTATTTTTATTCACAAATAAGAAACATAATTATCATATATTTTTAATATAATAATATGGTATTTATAATATTAAATATCTGGCATGCCTGTTATTGAACAATAGTTTAAAAGGAAAAAGCAAGTTTTCATTAAATAAATTTCTTTTCAAGAGACAAAAATCAACACTTCCTTGAACCTGTATAAAACTCTTGGCAGTTTAGCAATCACTTTTGTTATTTTAAACATTTTCAGCATATACAACAGACATATATGAGTAGTATAAATATATTTACAGAATTGAAAATCAAATGACAAATAGAGACATTTACAAAGACAAGGAATATATCTTTTTAAAAAGACAGACTGAAAAGTAGCAGCATGTATAAGTGGTAGAAATGACCCAGACAAACAATAAAGTTGAGTGGTCAGCATGAGATCCTTACATTAAGCTGTCTGCAAAGGAGAAATCAAAATCCATTTTGTAAGAAAAAAGCAGCCCCTTGCTGTACTGTGATCCTATATGGCATTTGTGCCTCATGGTCTTCGTCTGCGGAACATTGTCACACCACTTGACTGACCACCTTGTCTAGAGGCACTGTGGCTTCCAGACAACTTTGCATGAGAGGGTACTATAGAATTTGGTCTGCACAATGTCTGACCATTAAAACTCACAAACTGAGAAAACACAGTACCCTATTGGTTAATTACAAATTACAAAGACTGAAATGTACTATGCACTGATTAACTGTGACAAAAACATTTTTTTTCCAGTGAAAGAATGAAATATATTTAATCAAATAATAATAAATTTGACAATATTCTGATGTCCTTTGCATCTTTAAAATATCTATGGTGTGAATCTGCAAATCTGCCATGATTTTTAGTATTTAATGAATTAAACTGTGCCTTTTTATAAACACTGCTAATGAGAAGAAGAATGGAGCACATGACGATATGACACAGCGGCAAGGCGCAAACTCACAATGTTTCTTTATGTTGACACATATGAACTAATATTTCATTTCAACAAAACATCAAACAGAAATTTAATATTTTCACTTTTCATTAATATTAATGAAAACTAGCAACTACAAAATACTTTCAAATGTACTCTGTAAAAAGCCCAACACTCCCATTTTAAAGATCCACATGGATAATTCTGCTGAAATTTAAGAGAAAAGAAAGAGGTGGTGAAACAAGACAAGCCAGACAGACCTGAAATGCATGTTGCCCTAGTTTCCTCACCCACCACCTTGCTCCCCTTCACTGCCACAGCAGCAAATCAGAGTTTTATGCAGTGAGGCAGGCAGGTTGTGTAGAGCACTGCACACAATTGTGCAACCACAGTGTGTGAGGCATGCACCACGCTATGCATCCAGACAACAATGGGGAGAAAATCTAGGTTAGTGTTATTACTAGCCCTATATCATAAGCTCTTTTACAATTTATTCATAGAGCTGCAAAGAGCATACACATCAATACATTTAAATATGATCATGAGCTTATATTTTTATCTACAATATTTTAATCACTGAAGAAAATGAATGAATTATGAGGAGGGAGAGAGAAAGAACAGCTGCTTGACTACAAAATTATGTGAATTTGCACATCATTTAAAACTGTGTGGCATGGGGAAATTATGTCTAACAGAAACACATGTGCATGATGTGTTGTTTTCACCATTAGATCACTGTTTCAATTATTAAGTGCTAGATGGTGCAGTTAATGCAGAAAGATTTTCCAAGCAAATGTGCATATCAAGAGCTGATATATATGATAAAACAGCTTGGTGTGTAGATAAATGACTTATTTCAATCAAGTGTTTCACACACAAGAAATAATACTTATCCATGATAACAGACTAATATGTAGTGATCAGAGTGTGATGAATGAAACTCCAGTGAGAATGAAGCTATGAAATTATAGTTTTTATTCTATTAAACTTGATTCCTCTAGCTCTCCAATTATACAATAATCAAATTATACTTTGATTATTGTATTAATTCATCAGATGAGAACTTGATAAAATTTGTAAGAAATTACAATATTGTGAGTTAAGATTAAGTTTATGTGTATGACGTTGAAGTAGCTGTCATACTTCTGAGCCATAATTCTAAAGTAATTAATTCTGTGAAATAAAAGGGAAAGAAGAGAGTGCGTCAATGCCCTGCATGTAGGAAAAATCAATAGTGCTGCTGGCATGCATAATAGATCAGCATTCCTCAATGAAGCATGACTAGACATCCGAGGCATATACAGTTACAGCATACAGCAATATCAATTACATTCTACTAAATTGTGTAAAGCGATAAAAACAGTCATCATTCTTCATAACCCATGAAAGAAACTTGAAATGAACATCACGTATACGCTACATCACGTTCACTGCTCTCAATGAATAACTTATCCTTTATTTTTATACACAGTACTGATATCTTTAAATAACTTTAAAGTACACTGTTCACGTAAGTTTTGATTTAACGGTCCATGGATATAACAAAAGAAATTAAATAAAGAACTACCACAACAACTTTTATTATCTACCCTTTCTAAACACAATGAATGAGATGAATTATAAGTTAAGCAAGTCATACCTGTGATTTCCAGACTCCTGGGACATCCAGAATATATCAAATGAAGACTAAGCATAGTTATCCATTACTGATGACTAAACTACTGCTTTGGCTATAGTATAAACTTTCAAGATAATGGGATGTTTTTCTGAGGAATATGGGGTAGTTGAGAATAAAAGCCTTCTGAATACTGAATACACTGATCTCTGTTTCAGAACTGACATGAGAGATAGCACCATTAGTGCGGCAGACATGCACCAGTTCTGTATTTGTTTTCCCCCTTTAATTTGCCTGTGTGAGGCTTGTGGCCTATAGACCCGGTGCCCTACTCACTAGGAGTAGCTCTCCGCTTGCCCGCTCTCTCTGGGCCATTGATCTGGCAGTCTTCCCTTAAAATAAACCACTGATGGTAATTTTCTGTACAGACAACAGTAACTCAATCAAATCCAGCGCGAAAATACAACTTATTATCCGCAACTAACTACGCTCACGGCCAAGAGTATTATCCTTAGTTTTTGGGTGATCTACACTAAAACAATTCTAATATTATTTATATTAGTTTACATTACAAAAAAAATAATTCATAAGGGCAGAAAAGATGGAAACAGAAAAGATATATACCGCGATGATCTACACATTAGCCACAGTATTACACCCTTGCGGGCAAGGTCAGACAATGAACTGCATAGTTCATAAGTAGGGCCTTAGTTCTTGGTTTCCTAACTTTTTTTTGCTCCCTTAGCCTAAAACACTGCTGAACTTCACCACCAGATGGCGTAAAATGATTGCAATGTACGTGACTGTTGTCAAGGGAAGAAAGGGTAGGAAATATTATAGATTAACATTTTCAATTTTTTTTTCAAACAGTCTTGAGGTTGTGGAAGAAAGAAAGAGACTGTTGGAGGTAAAGTAGGTCAGTGCACATAGTCTGTATGCGGCAGGCAGGCTAAATGCATTTGCATAAGGCCTCTACAAAGCAGCAAGACGGGTAGAGATTATAGTGAAACAATCTAGAATAAAGAACGTATTTATGAATACTATCGGAATATGACCTTGTACCTGGTGAACTATATTCAGGTAATTGTGAAATTTTCCCAAGGTTTATGCAAACTAACAGAAAATAATTTAATCAGCAGGCGTTCTTTTTATACATTTGTCTATTTACTTGACTGTCACCATAAATAGATATCGTTAGCCAGGGAATGATAAGTGAGTTTAATGTTGAGAAAGAAAGAAATCATCATAGCTTCAGCTGACCGGGCAAGTAAACAATCAAATTCCTCGAAGTATGTATTTAAAATATAATTCATTTTACCGATTTTGATATCGTACGGTCTGTTGTCTTTACGTTTATCTTATCTTATATACTTCCCGTGCCGTTAAACGTCACATAGGGCTCGCAAAGTAGTTCGCCAATTTTTCCGTCTTTCAACCTCATGCCTGTTAATTTGGCCTCTCTTAACAATGTCCTCTTCAGAGTTTCACGCGGTCTGCCTCTTTTTCTTTGACCTGTTGTGTTCCACTTGATAGTTTGTTTTGGGATTCTCTGATCATTTCTTCTCATCAAGTGACCAACATATGTCCATCTCCTTTTCCTGATCACCCATGAGACTGGTTGTTGTTCAGTCATAAGTTATTCCATAACTTTACATAAAGTTTTTTTTACATAAAGTTTTACATAAACTTTACATAAAGTTGTTCCATAACTTTATCCATTCTTATTTGTTGCATAGCGTTCGTGTGAAATTATATTTTACCTTCTTTCCCTATTTCTTTGTCCTGTATGTTTTTTGTATGATAAAGGCGTAAACCGAAATGTCACAACTGTTTGCTTATTAATTAATAAAGCTGTTACTACTTTTATTTTAGATAGTTTTAACATTTTCTTATCACAACTTTACTGCAGTGGCTTCGTATATATTTACATATTTGGTTTTATATATACTTATACCCAAATTATTCGTCCATATGTACGGGACGGCAAGTTGTTTTGTTTTTTTTTTAAGAGGGCGACAAAAACGAGAAAAGTGCGAAACTAACAAAAAAATTGAAAACGATTATCTGAATTTTTTTGAATATACAATTAAATTTATTATTGACTCTGACAAAGATCGAAAGAGTGCATTCATTGGCCCCAAATATGTGGCAAATATTGGATTTTTTGAATGTAAGAACAATGGCAGCATCATCAAAAACTGCTCAAGTAATCCGAGAAATGGAAAGAATAAACTTAGACGTACTGGGCATCAGTGAAGTGTGATGGCCAGAAGCAGGGAAAAGAACGGCGAAGAACCAAGTTAATAATACATTCAGGCAGAGACGATAGGAAATACCAAGAAGGACTGAGTATAATTATGTTAAATGTATGTCTTAAGACTTATTGATCGGGAACCAGTGAACAGTCGTATAATAAGAGCACGATACAAACTAAGACACGGAAGAATGATAATCATACAATGTTACGCACGCACGAGTGAGGCAGATAATGAAATAAAAGACGATTTATACCACCAACTACAACAACTCATTAACAAAATCCCTAAACACAACATCCTAATTATCATTGGAGACTTCAACGCAAATGTAAGAAAAGATAATGCCGACGTCGGAAAAAAAGTAATGAGGAAAGAAGGAATTGATACGGTAACTCAGAAAGGAAAAAGATTAATTTAACTATGTTTAACAGAGGGCATGGTCACAGGAGGAACAATATTTCCACATAAAGAGATACATAAAACAACATGGATATCACAAGATGATAAAATCAGAAACTAGATAGCTCACTTTTGTATTAGAAAACAATTCCGAATATCTCTGAAGTTCCAAAAGAATTGATAAACCTTGAAACTGGCTTACCAATCCCACAACTAAATATCAGCCTATATGAAATTACACTGAATGAAATTGAAACAGCTGTGAATCTAATGGGTAACAATAAAGCTGCAGGTGAAGATGAATTAACACCCGAAATGCTAAAAGCTATTAACAATTACAACATGAGTCAGCTACTGAGAATGTTTAATAAAATTCGGAAAAAAGAAAAGGTCCATTCTAAATGGAAAAAAGGAATCATTGTTAAAATACAAAAAGGAAGAAAAAACAAACTTAGTGACAGCAATAATTGGAGAGGAGTAATTTCATTATCAGTTATGTCAAAAATTTTGCAAAATTGCAAAGTCATTCTGAATAAAGTTAAAGATATAATGGATACTGCAATGGAAGCAGAACAAGCAGGATTTCGAAAAGAGAGAAGCTATCTCGACCAGATATTTACTCTAAGAATAATACTTGAAGAACATACTGAAAAGCAAAAACAATTAATCCTGAAGGCATTTGATAGCTTACACTGAAATTCGTTGTGGAGAATTTTAAGACTATATGGAATACCATCTAAAATTGTCCACATTATCAAGTCTCTCTGCAACGGATATGTTTGTACAGTCAACACAGAAGAAGGAATGAGTGAATGGTTCCAGATTGAAACATGCATGAAACGAGGATGTATATTATCTCCCCTGCTTTCTGGAAGTGGCGTAGACTTCATAATGAAAATAAGCCGCACAGTAAAACGGGCACTGATTGGGTACATGGGACCAAACTAAAATATTTTGATTTTTCAGATTACATAACTGTTATCAGTGACAATGTCAATTCAATGCACGAAAAAGCAGATACACTGTCTTCACTGACTAGGAAAATAAGACTTGAAATTAACAGGGAAAAAAACAAAGATAATGGAACTTCCCATTAATCAAGAAAGAAAAATATACGTAAAAAGAACAGCTACTGAAGAAGTACGCCAATCTGCATACCTCAGCAGCTGCATACACCAGGAAGGTAACACTAGAAAGGAAGTTAGAATTAGAATTGTAAAAGCAGCATTGATCTTCAAGAATCTTGAGAACATATGACATTCTAAAGTTATAAGCACAAAAAAAAACCAAGTTAAGATTATTCAATTCAAATGTAATATCCACCCTCTTTTATGTATGCGAAAGCTGGAAAACAACTAAAGAAATAAATTAGACTCTTTTTGAAAACAAATGCCTAAGGAAAATACTCAGTATAAAGTGGAAGGAATTCAAGAACAACGCAGAG
Organism: Achatina immaculata; assembly: GCA_009760885.1. Taxonomy (NCBI): domain Eukaryota; kingdom Metazoa; phylum Mollusca; class Gastropoda; order Stylommatophora; family Achatinidae; genus Lissachatina; species Lissachatina immaculata. The sequence goes on along the minus strand of CM019718.1, from coordinate 18,632,043 downwards.
ATAAGGCAGATGAATGAATAACAACCTGTCTCTTGGGTGATCAGAAAAAGGAGATAGACATATATCGGTCACATGACGAGAAGAAACAGAGAATTCTAAAACAAGCTATCAAGTGCAACACAAAAGGCCGAAGAAAAAGAGATCGATCACATGAAACTCTAAAGAGGACATATCTAAGAGAGGCCAAATTAGTGGGCATAAAATCCCTTGATGAGGTTGAAAGCTCGCCGAAAACAGGAAAATTTGGCGAACTAACATGCGAGCCTTTTATGACGTTTAACGACACGGGAAGGATGTAAGATTAAGATTTTTAATTGACAACGCTCATAGATTACTACAGCAGTAACAACGACGAGACTAGAATCACAAAGAAACCTCCATCGAAAAATGCAAAAACAAAATAAGAATGAGAATATAAAAATGCAGAGGTATCATAAATTTGTGAACTAAAATGACCTAGGAGTTGGTCGTGGTTGTTTGCTTTGGTATACCCTGGCGAAGTTCAGAAAAACAACGATTGTGATGAAGACCGTAAGTCGTAAAGGAATAGCGGCCAAAGAGATTTTTAAAAGTACTTTCCCATTTCCACGCAGTTCTAATGGTTGGAAATATTATTTAGGAAACTAAGAAACTGAGAACATATTAACGCTATAACAATTATATATGTAAATCAAAGAACACACACACACACAAATCTAAAAACTAGCTGGATCATAATAAAAGGTTTATTGAATTACAGTTCATGTTTAAATCAGAGCAGGCTGTTTCTGTGCAACAGAAATTACTAAATGCAGAAATTAGGTTCTGAAGGAGCATAAAAGAACAGTTAATTGCCACTTTTGAGTCAACAATGTTTGTCCTTTCGTGGAACATCTGATATGTATACGTTTATAACAACGAACATTTTTAAAGCTTGTTAATTAATTGTCAGATTTAATAGTGTTATGTACGAACCTTTCATGAGAATAACTGGTGGATCTGCCCAAATTATCTGGGAAAAGCATTCAAAATGAATTGATTCCTCTTCTATCTGGGGCCATTAATAAATAGTTTATGTGGCACAGCAAGCTTAGCAAGCTTAGTTATAGACTATTTCCGAAGTAAATCATATTGAACAATTAACACTATTTGTAAGACATATCCAAGTGATATCAATATTCATGACCATTTTACTGGTTTCATTCATGTAAAACCACTACAGATTCAGCATTAACTGAATGTACTTTTAGAAAATTGTCAGACAAGAATATTCCAACCGCAGACATGCCGGGCCAGAATTATGGCAATAGATTAGATTTGGAAATAAAATATTCAAGAGTTCAACCATGCATTAGAGACTTTAACCCCAGAGTTATTCTTTTTCCCCCTTGTTGTTCTCATTCTCTCAGCATAATTGCCAATGATGCCACATCGGAGTTTTATTTCGAAGCCATTCGTCCTTTAAGATGTTCTGTTTGACGAATTTTATGATGCTTCGATATAAATTGCTCATGCAAGTGGAAGACAGTCATCATCTTTGAATCTCTATCAAATTAAGCAAAATGGCATGATAAGCACAAGTGTAACAAAAGCTAACAAAGTAGTAAAATTCAAGATTAATGACAGACATTATCATCACTAAACAAGATGAGACAAGAAGCATTATTAAAGTTTAGTAGAATGGCAAACAAATGTCAGTTTAGAATTCTATTAATAAGCATCATCAAAACTGAGCAGATTGACAGCTGTGGAATATTTTTATTTCTTTCACATACCCTCCTGTGTTCCCATAGCAACATATGCTTGTCAGACCTGGACACTTAACAAAACAGCTGAGAAATAAAAAAAAGGCATTTGAATGTTAATGCTACAGAAGAGTTCTTCAAATATCATGGACACAAAAAAGAACAAATATGTCCATACTACAAGAACTTAATACTGAAGAAGGCTGGCTAGTAAAGAGGATTAAACAGAGAAAACTCAAATATGTTGGACACATTAAACGTCATGAGAATTTAGAGAAGACCATCTTCAAAGGGTACATAATGGGAAAAGAGAAAGAGAGGAAGACCAAGACGAAGATGGCTGCAAGACATCGTTGATAATCTGCAAATGGATGTATCAGCAGCAGGCAATCTTGCTTACAACCGAGAGGCCTACAGGAGAGCTGTTAGGGAGGCAAAATTCCGCAAGGGGCATGCAAACGACTGACTGAAGAAATCAAAATGTTCTCACACAAAGAAAACAAACAGTACTACAAACATAAATGATCACTCTGAAGACTGAATGATTTTTGTGATCCAGGAAAATATTTTTAACGTTTATTTCAAGAACGCAGATGAACGGCACAACAATTGTAAACAAGAATTCAACACTAACCATTAACAAAAAGAAACAGGAAAATGCTCAAAAAAATATGTAATATTGTCTCCACATGTAAATATCAGCAAAGCAATTTTTTCTAATATGTTCAATCATCATGACTCAAACCTCAACAATATGCTTTTCTTTGTGGGTAAACTTTTAAATCTTCAAAACATCTCAACATCTAACATCCTCACAACTTTATACCCACAATTTTTATAAACTATCATTAATCACACATAAAAGCTTTCTCGGCGCAGACATTTAACACATTAATAGGCGCGCCAAGAAATTGTATTAGAAATGCCATGCATGTACATTACGATATAAAATTAATGAAACAAAAAATCCCAAATGGAAACGTGATGATGAATGCAATTAATGTAACATAAATCATAAAATGAAATGCCACAATTTTCTGACAACATTGCATCAAACTTAGTCATAAGTTCAATTTTCTGACAACATTGCATCAAACTTAGTCATAAGTTATTTCTTACTCGCACTTCACACGTACTCCATTGCCTTGCTGATATATTATCTAAATTACTTCTCACGAAAGCTAAGTACACAATACTGCACTTTAACATCGAAAAACCAACAAACTTCACCTTCACAACATAAAATACTGACACACAAACACGACTTACACTACATGAGGTCGACACGGTAATCTGGGATCTAGTAGGAACAACCTTTTATTACAACATCACAGAATTTGTAGAAAACTCTGAACATCCAACGATCCACTCATACCGACAAAACATGATCCCACGACACTTCGCCGGCCACAGCCTCGCACAGACTGCTCAGCCTTCAAACTTCCCAATCACTCTGATAACACACCTGACAGTCAAATGACCCGACAATAATCCAGAGGTCACGTTGACTTTGACCCTCCTAACAGCCAGAATACGGAGCCCCACAATTAACACCGTCCTCACAATATGATGTGCATTATAATGATGCAATTGCATTTAGTTCCTTAATCACTTCTTATTGTGTAATAAATTTATACATATTTTATGATGTTCACATTAATTTATAAGTTGTTATTAATACTATTTAAAATGAATAGTCGGACATGTTGAATCTTACTTAACAAACTAGATTTTAAAATACTAAGTATTAATTAAAGAATTGGATTGAGTTGCACGGTATGCTACTGCACGGAACGACAGAATTCATAGAGGCTGACCTGACAGGAACAATCGATTTCTTTTTAAATTGTGCACAAACTGACTGTATGCAGTATAATTTTGTTCCAAAAAAATTTTTTTAAGTATCAAATAGTAAATGACATACACATTTCTGGAATCTGCGAACATGGATGGAAAGGATAATGACACTTCAAGAGCTAAAATAATGATATCGTTATATACTCTGGTGGAGAATTAGGAGGAAATAATGGAGTGGTTTTTTACTTGGACAAAGGTATTACTAGGTTACAATCCAGTAAGTGATACAGAATCCTCAGAATTAAAGATAGTCTAGAAATGTAACAATTATCCAGTTATATTCACCTACATCAGCAGCAGAAGAAGAGGTTGTAGAAGACTTTAATAACACACTGCAAACGACGATAGACTAGGTACGAAAAACTGATATTGTGCTAATAATGGGCGATTTTAACGCAAAGATGTTAATGTACAGAAAGAGCAGAAGACGAATGATATGTTTTGGGGAAATTTAGTACGGGACATAGAAATGAGGCAAGTGACAATCTAATGGCGTTTTGCATGGAAAATGAGCTAATGATCGCTAACATACTTTTCAAACAACATCCAAGAAGAATTTACACATGGACATCACATGATGGGAAAACCAAGAATCAAACAGATTACATCTTAATGCAAAGAAGGTGGAGATCAAGTATAACATCAGCAAAAACTTTACCAGGCGCCGATTTTAACACGGACCATGAGTTATTAATAGCAGACATGACGATAAAGATAAAAACGACAATTAGGGGATCAAGACTACTCCGCTTTGATCTTACAAAAATACGTAAACAATACGGTACAGAAGTGAAAAACCGTTTCGAGATACTGATGACTGTACAAGAGGAGATGACACCAGATGAGCTGGCTACGCTGACCAGAGATATCTTAATAACAGAAGCTAAAGATATGGTTCCAGTAAAGAAAACACAAAAGAATTACAATAGGCACACTAGAACTAATAAAACAACGTATAGAAATGACGATGATATGATAAAGTGACAAATAACAACAAAGAGGAATATAAATCTTTAACAAAAGAAGTAAGAAGAAACATAAAAAAGACGAAAAAACAATACATATAAGATTGTTGTGAAGGAATAGAAGGACATCAGAAATGTGGAAGAGATAATGAAATATTTAAAGAAATGAAGACATTGAAGAGAAATGTCACACCTAAACTAAATTTAATTTGTCACGAGATGGGAAACGACCTTGACAGAGGCAGAGGAAATTCCAGAAAGATGGAAGGAATATTTCAGACGAATGTGTGGTACAACTGAATGTGAAAGCAGAAATCAACAGTGTGAAATATTATTGGAAGAGAAAGGACCCGAACCGACAACTGATGAAGTTTTATGGACAATAACAAATCTGAAAAATGGTAAATCACCAGGATGTGATAACAGCTGAATTTATTAAAGCAGGAGGAAAGGAATGTGCACCAATCTATCATGCACTATGTAAAAAGATATGTCATTCAGTATTTGGCCAAAAGAATGGAAAATAATTGTATTCATACCACTGCCAAAAAAGGGTAACTTGAAATTAAGCACAAACTACAAAACTGTTGTCCTGATTACTCATGCCAGTAAAATTATGTTAAAAATTATAATGGGTAGACTTCGCAAGAAAATAGAAGAAGTCAGTACTGTCTAAAAAGTGAGTCAAGCGATTATCAGCTCATTTTCCATGCAAAACGCCACTAGATTGTCACCTGTCTCATTTCTGTGTCATCATCATCATGTGCCGTGCCGACTGGCGTTGGCTATTATGCTTCTCCAGAGTACACTATCCTTCATGCAGGCCATTAGCTCAGTTAGTGATCTCCTCTCACACCATTTCGTCAGACTGTCCAGTATCATTTCTTTTGATCTTCCCCTGGCTCTTCTTCCCTCTATTTTTCCTGTTGTTATATTAATTTCAATGCCCACTCTTCTCATTGCATGTCCTATGAAAGTACATTGTCTCTCTCTTATTTTTTGACAATATTTTTTCTATCTCCAACTCTTCTAAAATATTCTCCATTAGTTATTTTGTGCTGTTCAGGAAATTCGCAACATTCTTCTAATAAATCACATTCAGACTTTTGTGCTAACCTACCTATGATTCACTTCCATATAACAGGATAGGTTCAATATAGCATTTTAGAACTCGTTTTCTCACATTCATTGACAATGATGTGTTGAATAATATGTTTCTCATTCTCTGAAATGCAGTCGTTGCTTGGCCTATTCTTTCTTAATTTCTATTTTGCACTTCCCATCTGAGGTTATTACTGTTACAAGGTATTTGAATATTTCCATTCAATTATATATTGCATTTTGGTGGAAACTGTTTCTTAGATACAACCATAGTCTGTTTTTTTTTTTTGGGGGGGGGGGGTTTATGTTAAAAGTAAGGCCTTTCTGTTCACTTTCTTTGGCGACTTTATTGAAGAGATTTTGCAGGTTTCGTTGGTTCTCAACTATCAATACTGTGTCGTCAGCATACCGAAGGTTGCTAATATTGTATCCTAGTTTTATACCTGGCTCTCCAGTGATCGTTCTTAGAATATTCTCGCTGTACAGAGAAAAAAGGTATATATATATATATACTATAAAGTGCAACACAAAAGGCCGAAGGAAAAGAGGCAGACCGCATGAAACTCTGAAGAGGACATTGTTAAGAGAGGCCAAATTAACAGGCATAAAATCCCTTGGTGAGGTTGAAAGGCTCGCCGAAGACAGGAAAAATTGGCAAACTACTTTGCGAGCCCTATGTGACGTTTAACGACACGGGAAGGATATAAGATATAAGACATATAAGACACAGGGAAAAAAGGTCTGTAGATAGTACACACCCCTGTCGCACTCCTTGTTTTATTGGTTGATATTTTCCAGTTTTATTTTCAACTCGAATCGCTGCTTCCTGCTGCCAATATAGATGTTTTACAATCCTCAGGTCTTTACCGTCTATGTTTATGTCTTCAAACATTTTAATAATCTCATCATGTTTCACTTTGTCTAATGCCTTGGTGTAATCAATGAAGCATTAGTAGGGATCTTTCTGTACTTCTAAAGCTCTTTCTGTTAGTGTTCGTAAAGCATAAATGGCATTGTGTGTTCCCTTTCCTTCAACAAATCCGAACTGTTCATTTGCTATTTCCATTTTTATCTTGTCCCTTGTTCTTCTCATAATAATTCTCAGAAGTAGCTTTGTTATGTGACATGAGAGGCTGATAGTCCTGTGGTCATCACATTCCTTTGCACCTGGTTTCTTTGTTAGTGATATAAACACGGATTTAAGCAGGTCACTTGGCATATAACCACTATTGTAAATGTCATTCAGTAACTTGGTTATTATTTTTAATCCCATCTCCTCTAACGCCTTTATTTATTCTATTGCTATATTATCAGGCCCAGTCGCTTTTCCTTTCTTCATGTGTTTGATAGAATCTATAATTTTACCTTCAAGTATTGGTGGTCCATCACAGTTTTCAGTATCTGGTGTTAATTCTGGTCTTCCTTCACCATATAGCTCACCTATGTACTCCGTCCACCTATCCACAATGTCTTCTTTTCCCATTAACATTTTACCTTCTTTGATTTCATGCATCCTGTGGTATATTTTGTCTTCCTGCCTGTGAGTTCACTAATTCGTTTGTGTATGTTTTTCCGGTCTTTATTATGGGAGTCTTCTACTTGTCTGCACTGTTAATTTAACCACACTTCCTTTGCTTCTCTGTATTTGCGTCTTATTTCTTTATTTATCCTTCTATATTTTTCTTGGTTATTTTTACTCCTCCTCCTCTTGTCCATCAGTCCCAAGATGTCATCTGTCATCTATTTATTCTTAGGGGCCTGTGTTCTCGTTGGTACTATATCCTTAACAGTTTTGTGGATAGAATCTCTTAACATTGCCCATTGTTTATCTATATTATTTATCTTTGCTATTGCATTGTATCTATTTGTTATAATAACTATGTATTGTTCTCACAGTTCTTGGTCATTTTTAAGAGCTCTGCATTCAGTTTCTACCAGTCATCCACCCAGCTCTTCCCTCTCCCTCCCCCTTCATACTTATATGTAATATATATATATATATATATATATATATATATATATATATATATTATCAGCACATGTCCATTCCTCTTTCTGGAGCAATTCATTGACCACCGACTTCAGTATATCCATCCTGTCCATAAGGAACATACCTGTGGTAGCATTATGGGCAACATGATCGCCTGCCTTATTGCCTCTCACTCCTGCATGCCCTGTGCAACATATCCATGTGGGCTTGGTGACACTGGATTATCCCAAGAGCTAAACCCACTCATGATATTACAAACCCACTCTATCTTGGGAAATATGCTACGAAGTCATTCACCACCACACCGTGTGTATCATCCTGTTGAACTAGCCAACACAGAGCCTTGGTCATTGCCTCAGTTTCCATCCTCATGCTCGACATCGTCGTACAGGAAGCATTCTGCCTTGCCTATAGAAAACGAACCCCCATCCACTCTTTTTGCCTCTCAGCACTGAGCCGTCGGTAAATATGACTGGGCCCTATGGTTGAGTGTGAGCGCCAGTGAGCTCCTGAACTGCAAATTCAGCCCTGAGTTTGTGCAACTCAGGACAGTCCGCATAGCTTCATTTCGAATTCTGTCCATTCTATCAATCTGAGTTTTGGACAAAGTCAGTAGTCCGTGCATGTAATCAACCACTGCAAGCACCAGTGCGTTTGGCGTACAAATATCCACTGTTGCATATCCCACCTAGCTGATACAGCACTGTCCTTTTTGTGCTCGTTGTATAACATGGCTAATGTGCCGACGGTAAGACAACGATCGATTAACAATGTTAAGGAACAATTTTATATAAATAGGTAACTACGAGGCTTTGGTACGGTAAAGTAAAATGTTGAAATAGTCTTTAGCAACAAAACAGCTTTTTTTGGGGTGCTAGTTGGCTAAGTCTATAGTACGCTGTTCTCTCGTGGCTAGACGGCTGCTCGTCCTACCGGAGTCCGTGTTCAAATCCCAGGTAATTCTCTTGTGATTTTTCTTTCTCTCATGTCTCACTAAAGTGCTTTGTCTACGATTTTTTCGAGGTCTAATCCTACAAAATTGTGTTCTCATTAACAATGTTATACTCAGGTATTTTAGTTCGTGGAATCGCTTGACCTGCATCCCATTGTAATGGATTGCTGAGATCTCATCTTTAATGACTATGTTGTTAATTATCACCATAACACCCGTGCTTTACATGTGTTGATCATTGCACTGTAATTAGTGCATTAGTTGGATATGTGACCCAGGGATGTTTGTATATCCTGGGCCATCTCACTCCTTACTCCTTTTATGCCCCTGTTTGTAGACCATTGTGTCATCGGAATAGGTGAGACATCTGCCTACCCCCACACTTGGTAACCTGGCAATATTAAAACAAAATTAGTGATAGTGGAGATCCTTGTGGCAGAATCAAGAAAAAAACACTAAATAAGGTATATACTGTGAGAACTTTACAACATCATGGAGTAATTACATATCTGACCAACTTGTGCAAAAAGCTGTATGCAAAGAGTCAGTGTACAGTTAGAACCAGTGATGGCATTAACCGGCAATTACCGACACATTACCGATTTAAAAAAGAGAAAACCCGAAAGTTTTGGAGGTTGTCGTTTACCGCAACCGGTTTATATTATATAAAAAAAACACTCAGCAAAATCCATTATAGGATGATCGGACCAGTATGCTTAAGATGCTATAAGATATGAAAAAAAAACTACACGTCAACATTTACTTATCCGCTGATATCTGTAAAGTGTGTTTTAAATTTACATAAAAGAGTACCGAATCATGATTTGACAAGGAAATGAATGATAGTACAGTGGTGGTTTCCCTTCGACTTCCTCTCTGCTTGTAGTTTTCTCCGCTAGCCCTATCTAAAGAAACTGACCCGCAAGCTGCAGAAGCTCCTGTTTTGTCCTGATGCTGTTTATTCAGATATTCACAGCTGACCTCTGTATGTAGAGACCTTTCCATCATCCTCCACCTGGTGGAAGGATATGTCATGAGAAGACAAGTTGTAGAACCTAGTAACCACTGGAAATTTCAAGGGGAAAAGTAAGAAAGGAGGACCAAGAGAAAAATACCTCAGTGGACTGACCAAGGTGGCATGGAAAACGAAAAGAATCTGAATTAATCAGAAACACCAACGGCCGCACAAGATGGAGAAGCATGATCGCCAGCGCACATAATAATAATCAAAATCGAATACCGAATTTTGTAGTGAAAAAAAAACGGTATTTTCTGAAAGTATTTCATCCAAGATAAAAGATAGGTACAGTTGTACCGGTTTTTTTAAATCCTAGCGCCTTACTGGTTAGAACAAACGCGAGACACAGATCATCATCATCATTCATGATTTCTTACTGTCTTCCCAAGGAAGGTTGGCTGTAATGAATCTCCATCCTGCTCTGTTTCTTGTCTTCGTAAAGCACTCGGCCAAGCTTGCCCCTGTCCATCTCTTAATCTTGTCCACCCATCCATATTCATGTCATCCTCTTGTTCTTTTCCCTTCGATCTTGCCTTCAAGGAGGGTTTCTTGACATCCCCAAAGTATCTAAGCTGTCTTGTTTTTATGATTTTCAATATTTCTCTTTTCACTTCTAGCTCGTTTAGCACGTTGTTGTTTGTTTTCTTTTCTGTCCATGGAATACGCCCTATTCTTTTGTGTATCCATATTTAAGGGCCTCGATTTTCTTTTCTGTTGTCTTATTCAATGTCCAGACTTTTGCATCATAAAGAAATATTGAATATATGTAGCAATTTACGATACGTAATCTCAGTTGCTGTGGTATTTGTTTTGAAATAAAGATCTTTCTCATTCTGCTGAATGTGTTTTTTCGCTAGTCATATTCGTTTGTTAATTTCCGTTTCACATTTACCGTCTTCTGTTATCATGTGTCCCATATACCTGAAGATTTTCACCTCTTCAAGTAATTATCCATTTATTTTTATATTTATCGCTGGCTTTCCTTCATCTCTGCTGATTACCATAACATGTGTCTTTCTTATACATATTTCTAGCCCTTTCTTTTGATTTTCATCATTTATTCGCATCACTAAATTCTGTATGTCTTTTTGGTTCTCTGCCATCAGAATGTTGTCATCTGCATATCTTAGGTTATTGATTGCTATTCTATTAATGTTTAATCCACCCATCTCACTAATTTCTTTGAATACCTTCTATTGAATACCTAATGATTAAGTAGACACGGAGAAAGGACACACCCTTTCTGACCCCTCTCTCTACTGGTGCTTAGTAGTTTGTGTTGGACCGCACAATTGCTGTCTGTCCCCAAAATAGCTTGCTTATTACTCTGATGTCTTTGCTATCAAGATTAATTTCTTTCAGACATTCCATCAGCTGTTTGTACCTACTTTGTCAAAGCCCTTTGACAAGCATAGATGTGTTTTTTTAATTTCCATATACTTCTCAGTTATCGTTCTAGTTTTATTGCTTCTCTTGTTCCGCTATTTCCAAACTGCTAATCACTGATTTCCATATTTATTTTGCCTCTTATTCTCTTTAGAATGATTTTACATATATCTTTTCCACATGGTTCATTAAACTGATGGTTCTAAAGTCTACTGTGTTTGGTTTTTTGGTAGTGCTATAAATACTGAAGTTTTCAGGTCCTGTGGTAGGTATCCTCTGCTGTATACATCATTACAGAAATCTGTGATCTTCTCTATTCCAAAATCTTCTAGGGCTTCTAACATTTCTATGCCGATATTGTCCAAGCCAGTAGCTTTACCATGTTTCATTGTTCTCATGGCCTTTTCTACTTCTGATTTTAATACTGTTGGCCCCGTTTCATTGACCATGTTTGGGCTTTTATTTCTGTTCGCTGATGTATTCCTTCCACCGTTTATTTATGCCTGAGTCTTCACCAAGAGCTGTCCCTGGTTGGTTTTAATGCAGCCGCCCTGACTCACTTTCTGATTCGTGGCTGTGAGTTTTTTTTATCTCTTCATATATCTCTCTTGTCTTCTGTTGTTTCTTCATCTCTTCTGTTTCTCTGCAGCTGTTATCTAGCCACCTTTCCTTTTCTTTGCGGGATATCCTGCATATTTATTTGCCTATATTGCCTACATATATCCGGAGTATTTTTTACGTGTTTTCTTTTTTTTTTCCATTTTTGTTAGTATTTTGTTGGTCATTCACTTTTGTTTAGCCTTCTGTTCTTTCTCTAGTAGAATATTTTTCGCCATCTCCAGACTTGATTTTATACATTCTCATTTGTTGTCTACTTTCTCTCTTGAGTTTTCTCCTCTATATTGTTCTATGCTCTCTTCTAGAAGGCATTCGTATTTATTCTTCACTTCCACTGAATATTTCTGTTTTAAGTCTGTATTTCTCAGGGATGTAATGTCTATTTTTGATGTGTTGTATTTCTTATTTTGGTTGTTCTTTAGTTTTACTTTCATTTTCATCACTAATGAGGTGTGATCTGAATTTCGGTCTGCTCCTGGCTAGGTTTTTTTTTGATCGAATTAAACATTATTTCCAAATCTGCCTTTGATCACTACAAATTCAATCTGATTTCTTCTTAAATCTCCAGGGCTTTTCCTTGTATACAGCTTCCTCTTCTCTTGTTTGTAAAATGTGTTACAGAGATTGGCTGGTTTTCCTGACAAAACTGTTCAGTCTGTCCCCACGCTCATTTCTTTTACTGGGTCCATATTTTTCTACGATGTTCTTATAAATTCCTTCTCCTACTTTTGCGTTCATGTCCCTCATTACTATTAGAATATATGTAGATTTGATGTGTTTTAAAACCTCTTGCAGTTCTTCATAGTGTGCCTCTAGCTAATTCTCTCCTTATTCTTGTGCTGGTGCATACGTCTATAAGATGGCAATGTTGAAGAGTTTTGCTCTTATCTTTAATAACATCATTCTGTCGTTGTGCGTCCAATATCCACATATGAATTTTTCCAGTGACCTTCTTATCAGTATGTCTACGCCTCTTTGATGTTCCTGAATAGATAAATATGTGGTTCTCGTGTTTAATATACCCTGCGTCTTACCATCTAGTTTCAGTTACTCCTAATATGTCTGAATCCATACCGCCAGCTTCCAAAGTTAGATTTGCTAGTTTTCCACTTTGATGTAGGGTTCTGACATTCCATGTTCCTGTGTCTAGACGTTTGTTTCTAGCTTTTAGACAACTATTGTCGGAGCATGCCACCATTTTATGACTTTAGGATATGCTCGCCATTATGCCCTGCCCTAGTCCCTAGAAGCAAACTCTCATCCCTGTTTGTATCTACAGCACCAGGATTTCAAAACTGTGCGTCACTTGTTTCTTTTTCTGGTAAATCTTTTGTTGTCTTTGGGTTATACGCGGTAAGGTCCCTGACTTTTCCACATTGGCCAGCCATATTGTTCTTTACGTGTCCCAAAATGCCTCTTATGTGCCACACTTTGCTGTTTTGTCTTGTGAGCCGTTGATCTGAACCATTCATCATAAAATCTGGAGTGAGGTAGGGGTGTGTACTATCTCCGCTCTCACTGCTGAGAATGTAGGATAACCTTAACCCTATATGGTGCTATGTTATTACCAGTAGCATTAGGAATGTTTTTATAATGAGTTGCCGACAACTTTTAAAACACAAAGCTAAAAGTGAGGCCGAGTCATTGATGTTAAATGAAATTCACAACTATGAATTTCTGGTAGCCATGGTGATTTGGTATGACATCCAGTCTGGTGTAAAAACATTTAGCAAGACACTTCACTGCTTGATGTAGCCACTGCGCAAATTAATAGTCATTTAATTCCAGAACAGAGACTCATAGTGTTATCGACTGAAAAGGAAGTTGTGTGTACATTTTATTACAATGTTCTTATTGCAGAGTGTATAATGTAGGAATGAATTAAATAAATTTCATTTAGTCGTTGCCGTAAAAACAGAAAGAAAGAAAGAAAAGAAAGAAAGAAAGAAAGAAAACTATTAGTACAGTACGATGAAACTGAAATATAAATTTGCTGTGGTACAGACTTTGACATTTTCTTTATGGGAAAAGGAGAAAAACAACAAGCTGCTTAAAAACAAATGAAAGAAAGTCATTGCAGAAGAAGATGAAATCGGTCAGAGATGGTAAGAGCTCAAAAGACACCTGTGGAGTGACCAGAGAAATGAGCAGTTCTGTATGAACATTCCATATAAATGTTTTTATTTTTTTTCTGTTGCACCAGTTCATCTGTTATGTTCATTAAAGATAATCTGTTTTATCTTCAATCAAGTTAGAAAGTTACAGATGCACCCAAACAAATCCAACCAAGGAGGGCATCAGAACCAGATAACGCCACAATGGAAAATATTATGGTATACTGGCATAAGAAAAGTCATTAAATATGATCTATGACACATGACATACACAGTCAGATGTCCAATGAGAATTTAAAATGAGAACAAGACAGAATTCATAGAACAGCGTGGTTGTCATAAACGAAAACGCTCACGAAATGCAATTTTGATATTAAGAATTATTCTCGTCCAACGATTTATAAAAGTAAACAAAGATTTACACTTGTGCTTTAATGATTACAAGAAAGTTCGCAACTGAATGAAACATGGAAATGTATATATATATATATATATATATATCAACAATTATTGAGGAAAGACGCTGGCGATGGTTGGGACATGTGCTCCGAATGACTGACAACTCACTACCAAAAATAGCACTAAGATGGACACTACAGGGGAACAGAAGTAAGGGTAGACCAAAAGAGACATGGAGAAGAACAACAGAAAGGATGTTGAGCAATAGAGGGCTCACCTGGACAAGAGCAGAAAAAAAGGCGAAGGACAGGCATTTGTGGAAAACCCTTGCGGAAGCACCATGTGCCCTGGGCACTTAAGGTTCAGATATATATATATATATATATATATATATATATATATATATATATATATATATATATATAATGTATAATGATACAAATCCTAGGGAAAGTTCATGTTGATGGTAGAGACATGATACTTGTAAAAAATATAGACTAGGATCAAAGAGCAACAATAAGAGTGAACAGTGGCTACCAAAAGACAAAACTATGCCAAAATATTAATAATCTAAGATGTGCAGACAACACCGTTCTGACAAAAGAAAGTGAACGCAATTTTGCAGAAACTAAAGAACGATATTGTGAAAGAGAGAAATAAAAAGAATGTGACACAAACAATGGTAATATGAAACAGATCAAAAGATACCAAATGCAATATTCATTAAAATAGGGAGACATTTGCACAAACAAAAATAAATTTAGTTACATCTGAACAATGGCACCTGACGGCAAGGTTGCGTCTGAAATATTTGTAGGTCACGAGTAGAAAAGGGAAAGGCAGCTTTTTATGACATTAAGAAGATAGTAACGCTGGAAAAAAAGTATTACATTGTCTCTGCAGAAACATCGCTAAGTATGATGTATGCTTGTAAAAGTTGAACATTTAACAAACAGATGAATCATAAATTTGAAATAAAAGAGAAGTGCATTTGTGAAAACATGCAACAAAAAGCCTGGAGAACCAGAAAAACAAAAGAAGAGCTCCTCATCCAAGTTTCAAGACTATGAAAACTAGTTACAAATATAAGAAAAGATAGCATTTCTTGGGCATGTCATGAGAAGATAGAAGTCAGAGAAATTGATAACAGCTGGAAATTCAAAGGACAAGAAAGAAGATGGACGTGAAGTGAAAAATTTCTCAAAGGACTGACCAGATAAAAAAAAAGCTTGAAGTAACTGGAAACATCAAGGATCGCACACGACGGAGACGCGTGATCACCAACCCTACTCAGCACTGTAGACTTACCTAATGAATGGATGTAATGAGAAGTAAATTATTAAGTTGTATAATGATGATAACATTTTCTTTCAGACAAATGATACGTTACAATATTTGTTATCACATAAAATGAACAAGATAAACAAGAAAGATATAAACAAAAAAATGTCTAAGAAATAAAGTTCGAATATGGTTTTTTTAAAGATTTTCGTACAGTTATGTCAGTTAAAAATAGAAGGTGCTAAGGAATAACAGGAGCATATCTCTCTCTTTCTGTCTTTCTCTTCGGCTACATCTCCCTCCATTCTTTCGTTAAAATTCTTTTATCTGCCCATATGTTTTCTTGTGTTTTTCTTCTTAAAAGTTACACATTCTGACGACTTATCTCTTGTAAATAGAGTAAACTGGCTCCAAAGTCTAATTTGTCCCGGAACCCTTACGTCCTTTACAATGGCCCAGCTTAGGGTTGCCAGAAAAACACATTATGTTTAGGTGGGGGGGGGGGGCTGTGTTGTCATATCTATGACCCGGATAACAGTAAAACAGATATTTTTCTCATCAAAGTGTATAAAAGCGTATCATCATCATCATCATCGTCATCATCATGTGCCGTGCCGACTGGCGTTGGCTATTATGCTTCTCCAGAGTACACGATCCTTCATACAGGCCATCAGTTCAGTTGGTGATCTCCTCTCACACCATCACGTCAGACTGTCCAGTATCATTTCTCTTGGTCTTCCTTTTGATCTTCTTCCTTCTATTTTTCCTGTTGTTATAATATTTTCAATGCCCCCTCTTCTCATTGCATGTCCTATTGTCTCTCTATTATTTTTTTGACAAGATTTTTTGTCTCTCCAGCTCTTCTCATACATTCTTCGTCAGTTATTTTGCTGTCCAGGGGATTCGCAACATTCATCTAATAAACCACATTTCTGCTGCTTCCAATGAGTTTTGTGCAGACCTGCCTATTGTCCATGATTCACTTCCATATAACAAGATAGGTTCAATATAGCATTTTAGAACTCATTTTCTCACATTTATTGATAAGGATGTGTTGGATTTTCTTCTTCTTCTTCTTTCGCTTCTACCATAAAGACCACATTGTGATCCTACTGAATTTACGCCTGAGGTCTTCGATAGGTCCCGTGGTCTCCCATGTGGTCCCCGAAAAGGACCACACGAGATCCCCGAGAGGACTACAAGAGGATCGGAGTATCGCAAGGCTTGAGCCTGTATTCTTGGTGGGTCTCAGAAGCGGGATTGCGTGACATTGTGACCAGTTTAGTCTATGGTTGGACTTTCTCACCGGAAAACCTCGACGTGTTTTGGATATCAGTATATCCCCGATGGGTGAGAGGTGGTAGCCTATCTAGGCTAGAGTTGGACTTTCTCACCGGAAAACCTCGACGTGTTTTGAGATACCCGTGTATCACCTCCGGGTGAGAGGTGTTGCCCATCCAGTCCAGAGTTGGACTTTCTCAATGGAAAACCTCAGCGTTATTAATATACGCATACATCCCTGCCGGGTGAGGGGTGGTTGGCTATCTAGGCTGCCCTGGTCCAATGTCTCCGACTTAGCATTTTGTGGTCATGGCCGCTACCCTTCCTAGTTGTGACCAGGACGGAGGTTTTGTCCAGGAGGACGAACCCTCGCCACTACTGACTTCCACCCCTGGGTTGAGCCGGTTTAGGCATATAATCCCAGTATGTGCGTATTTAGGACGTGACCGACCTTTAGAGCGGAGGTAACGTGACATGCGTAGCCATCAAATTTCACCATTGGTGTAAGCCGGTTTAGGCATATTTCACCAATATGGGTGTATTTCGGACGTGGCGGGTCTCTAGAGCAGAGGTGCCGTAGTATGAGTAGCTCTTGCCGCGATACTACTCAACATACCGATTAAGCTTCACTTTATCCTTTCCATCACCTTTTCACATCGGCGCCACACAGCAACACTAATTGCTTTTCCGCATTTTCTTCATTGGCCGGGAGGAGTTTCACTCCACGCGCGGCATCCGAAGTATCTCGCCAGCAGTGTCTTAATCTCTGGGTTAAGCCAGTTCAGGCATTTCGCCCGATATGAGTGCACTTAGGACGTGGCCGACCTCCAGACCAGAGGTGCCGTGATTTGACTACTATTTACTTCTCTTAGTCCTTTTTTTCACTTTTTCCACAGTGGTGCCGCGCGGCAACCTCATTCCCACCTTTCTTCACTGGCCGGGAGGAGCCTCACTCCACGCACAGCAGCTGGAGAATCTCGCCAGCAGCGATAGATGAGCTACCAAACATGACTCTCATCTATCAGAAGTGTCTGGTTTTCAGGCACCAGATATTCGCCTTCGCCCCTTCTTCTGTCAGTTTAAACAGTTCTGCTATGAGAAGACCAGGAGCTGGACTTGACTGTTAGAGGATATTTGAGACACACGCCATTGGAGTGAAGAGCGTATCCTCCACCCCACCTCGGACAATAACAGTCCTTAGAACCGATATGTTGGATAATATGTTTCTCATTCTCTGAAATGCAGTCTTTGCTTGGCCTATTCGGTTCCTAGTTTCTGTTCTGCATTTCCCATCTGAAGTTATTACTGCTCCAAGGTATTGGAATTTCTGCACCTGCTTTAGAATAGTTCTGTTTAATTGTATACTGCATGCTGGTGGATTCTGTTTCTTAGATATAACCATAGTCTTTGTCTTTTTGATGTTCAAAGTAAGGGCTTTCTGTTCACTTTCTTTGGCTACTTTATCCAAGAGATTTTGCAGGTCTTGTTGGTTCTTAGCAATCAGTACTGTGTCGTCAGCATACCGAAGGTTAATATTGTATCCTCCAATTTTTATGCCTGGTTCTGTGATGATCGTTCTCAGAATATTCTCGCTGTACAGAGAAAAAAGATCACACATCCTTGTCACACCCCTGTAGTCTAAAAAAAAACCAAACAAATAAAAAAAGTAAATTGTAAGACAGTGGACAGGGAAGACGCCTGAAATTTGGAGTACCAATAATAGTGTGGAGGGAACCGAAAAACCACTTCGATAACTGTTATTTTTGTATTGTTCATATCATAGGTGTCAATCGAAGTATTTGTGACAAGTGTACCCTGATCTATCTAAAGCAGAATGATGCCATTCTAAAGCGGTGGACGTGCCTGTCTATCTAAGTCTAGGAGATGGATACCTACTAATTTCCGGGACAGCCCTGGTTTTTAAATTTAAAAAAAATTACTGTCCTGATTAACGCTTTCGGGACACATTTGTTCTGGGTTTTTTTTTTTCCTTTCAAATGAAATACTTTTTGCATTCGAGTTCTCTCTCCCTTACATTTCATGTTGGCAGAATTGCTATACAGATTTTAAAACAACAAAACAGTGGAAACTTAATTTATTATCCCTGTCTCCTAATTAGAACTAACTGATATTCCGTGCGATTTGGTGTCATTTCGATTTCATTTGGTTATCTTTGCAAGAGAGACTTTTTCTGTTGGTGACGCCATATCTTCGCGGCTCCGACTCAATAAATAAAGAGGATCTGTATGTCACAACCCATACTTTGGTGATCAAGGAATTAATTCATTATAGATGCGACATCTTTCTTGTCCACTGTCTTACAGTTTATTTTTTTAGACTACAGTGGATGCAAATTCTACACGCTTTCATGAGAAAAATATCTGTTTTACCGTTATCCGCGTCATAGCTATGATAACACAGCCAAACAATTTTTTTCTTGGTCTTTTTAAGCCTGTACCTGGGGTTATTTGTGGCGGAGATTCATAAAATTGCATTGGATAGACCGCATCAGTTCTAGTTTCTTAGATATGGTTGAATTTATAAAATTTTAGTCCGTTCTTTAACAAATCTCGTCTGCAGAATTGGGATGTCAAAATAAGCTGTGTTATTTGAATGGAAATATATGTATTTATCTTACCCACATTTGTGTGTGTGTCTGTGTGTGCATAGTGACCTTTGTTTCACAACTATTCGTCTACTTCCTTTCCTATAACGCACACTGGTATAAAAATGTATAGCTCAAATGACAAAATCGCTTTTGTTCTGTTTTATTACACAATTATGTGCACAAAATTAAGATGGTAAATCATGGTTTTCGTAGACTACATAAATTTGTATTTCAAATGTTTCTAAATGTTTCGCTGCAGTTTAAAATAGTTGTGCTGTATAATATTTATGATCGTATAGGAGCATATGTAGGTTATTTTAGTGTTAAGCTTGGAGATCAAGATAAGCCATGGACTCCTCATACTGTATGCAAAACTTGTACGGAGCATTTGCGCCATTAGACAAATGGAAAGAGAAGCTACCTGAAATTTGGAGTATCAATGATGGTGTAGAAGGAATCGAAAAACTACTTCAATGAATATTATTTTTTATATTGTTAATATCACAGGCATCAATCGAAATAACTGTAACAAGTGATCTTACTCTGATCTACCTGATATCACTCTAAAGCAGTGCTCGTGCCTGTTTATCTAAGTCTAAGAGAGGGATACCTACTAATAATGATGCCAGTACTGATAATGACGCAGTGATGATGATGATGATGATGATGATGATGATGACGCGCACCAAGAGAAAGCACACCACCTGAGCACGTATCTATGTGATGCGAAATGCGTGCCTGAGATCGGAACAAGCTATCAAGAAGTGTACCGTTGTTGTTTTAATACAATCTTTCTAGAGGAATAACTATTTTGTTTAATAAATAGAATTTCTCTCTCTAGTTCGACTTTAATGGATATGATCCAGGATCTCTTAAACTCTGTTTCTTTGTTAAACACTAAGGAACAAGACAAATACCCAGGTACACGACCTTTCCACTATTACAACAACAGTACGAGAAAACTAGACATAGCAGTTTCCCAACTTGACAACATATCAACAGAGAGGAGTAACGAAGAATAGTGCAGGTTTAACACATAGAACATTAGGTTATTAATGGCAAAATAAGAGATGACTTTATGAAGACGGAAAAAGTACTGCATTATGGCAGAGTTGACAATTATAGGAAACTACTCAAGTCCCCAGCAAGAGCTTGTCTGACATACGGGAAGAGAGCCTAAAACACAGAATGACCAGAACAATAAATAGCTAAGCGCCCATACTTACAGATGTATGGAAAAATATCAGCACAACTGAAATTCACAACACATCACCGAAATTTATACCTGACCTTCCATATTGGTATTATTAATGCAATATTAAATTACATATTGCTGTTCACAGCACAAAAAGAAACTATTCTTACGCACTGACATAATTAGTTTTTCCATTCCTTTTTTTCTTCACTAGAAGAGCAAAACCTCTATCTTAATGCGAAGAAAACTAAATTGATGACAACTGACAAAACAAACAAGCCAGCTGAAATATATATCAATGAGGAAAAATAGGAAGAGATGGAGAGTTTTGAATATCTTCGATCATTACTAACTAATAATGGAGATACAATGTGGGAAATTAAAAGGAGATTAAAAATCGCTCTTCAAAAAATAAAACAACTGAAGAAGCTGTGGAGAGGAACAGACAGAACTACAAAAATAGGATTCTTAAGGGCATGCATCTTTCCCATCACAGTATATGCCTGTGAGACCTGGACACTTAACAAAACAACTGAGAAACACATAAATGCCTTTGAATGTAAATGCTGCTACAGAAGAGTTCTTCAAATATCATGGTCACAAAAAAGAACAAATATATCCATACTACAAGAACTTAATACTGAGGAAGGCTGGCTAGTAAAGAGCATTAAACAGAGAAAGCATAAATATTCTGGACACATTATACGGCATGATAATTTAGAGAAGACCGTATTGGAAGGGACAAAGAAAGAGAGGAGGGACAAAGAAAGAGAGGAAGACCAAGGCGAAGATGGCTGCAAAACATCGTTGATAATCTGCAAATTTATGCATTAGCAGCATGGCATCTTGCTTACAAC
The DNA here is from genome assembly GCA_009760885.1 of Achatina immaculata. Lineage (NCBI taxonomy): Eukaryota > Metazoa > Mollusca > Gastropoda > Stylommatophora > Achatinidae > Lissachatina > Lissachatina immaculata. The sequence goes on along the minus strand of CM019718.1, from coordinate 18,610,697 downwards.
CGAGAGGTCTACAGGAGAGCTGTTAAGAAGTCAAAGTTCCGCAAGGGACATGTAAATGATTGACTGACCCACTGAAGTTTCAACTAGCATAATGTCCACAATAAAACCGACAAACTGGTTAACATCATGGCTGCCTATCTAAAATGTCCTACGAGGATAAAATTACCATGTCACATGCTACCAACTGTCCTAAAAAAAGACGATAATTTACACTCTACATCTGCAAAACTCAACTGAAACTACCAACACGAGAACTACATTAACTTGAACTAACGCTACTGAAACATGATCTTCTCTTCTGCTCTACATCTCACTTACCTCTCTTCTTTCCGATCTAACCGTTTCTTTTTTATGCGTTTCTACGTATGTGTTCACACTTTGTGCTCTTTCGTGCTACTTTACAGCTCTCGGTCATCGCAATGCATAAGCCTAACTCTGACACCTAAGTTTGTCTCCTACTTCCTAAAGGAAGCTACTCTTTCTTTACTCCGTTTAAAGCAATAGTTCCCCTTCTCCCATATCTAACCTTTTACCTATGGCTAATTCATACATACCTTCCACCAGAAGATCTGTTCCCGCACTCGAATCTTGTACCCATTCCAGATAAAAAGGATGGCGACTGCAGTAAAACTAGTTTAAATTTTTTTTAAAGTAGATAGAGGTGTGTGGTGCAGTTTTACAAAGTGAGGGAGGGAATGAGTAAGGTGAGAAAAAAAACGAATAGAAAGTGTGAGAATGTATAAATGAAAAACATACAACATCCGATATTTCGGCGTGAGCCTTTTTCGAGGATTACATACACAACGAGACAAAAAAAAACGAAGAACTTATCTGAATGTGAATTCCTCCAGAAGTAGAAAACAGAAATGTGTGTAGTAGAAGGAATGACCACGCTGACCATAACAAAGGATACCCGATAGAGCCAATCGTAAAGAAGAGGTGGAGAGAGAGGAGGAAAACAAGTGGTAGAAAGGGGTGGGGGAAAGGCAATAGAAACATGATAACCACCAGAGGAGGTGTTGGGGGAGGGGGAGGGAAAAAGGGACGCGGAGAGATAATGAATGAAGCACATAAACACTTGCAGGGAGAAAATGTGAAACTGGTGAATAGGACAAGACCTTATAGACAGCAATATGCTGGCAGAGAAGAAAAGAGGGTGGTGGTAGGGAGGGGTAGCATAGAGAAAGAAAGTAGAGTTTTTAAAAAAAGGCCAGTGGAAAACTAAAGAAGTTACAGAAAGCTGAAGACATTGTTGATTCCAGCTGGGTGGAGACAACCAGTTTGGAAGATAAGCCGCTCTTCTAGGACCCTCCGAGATCGTACATCAGCAGAACAAGAGCGGATCGCACTAACAGAAATGTCCTGTTTTCCCCTGTGGTTGCTAAGGCAAAAATGTTTAGCCACAGGGTGTCCAGGCCCTCTTAGAAATATCATTGAGATGCTGGCTAAATCGATCTCCTAAACGTAAGCCAGTCTCCCCCGTCAACGCGGCTATCCAGAACATGTTCTCTTGTCATCTTGGAGCCATATATCGCGGCAACAAGCCCTCACTCCTAAACCGCACTGTAGTTCGGACAGAGTTAAACTGGTACTCACGTACCACCCTCATAGCTTGGCAGTTAAAAACATACTGTTTCGCCATCTCCATCTCCTCTAGACCGAGCCTGATACACGTGAACTTTTGGGGAACTCCCAGTGGTAGCCTACAGACGGGACGAGAACATCAGGGACCTTTTAATTCGTAGTCATCTTAAGACAGATGACACTTTTAATGATACCAGACGTTGCGGGCGCAGTAGATGCAACACTTGTCCGTTTGTTGTCGAGGCTAGCCAGATCTCCTTCCCTAAGTCCACGTTATCAGTTCAGGAGGGTTTCACCTGTACTTCACACAATGTTATTTATGTGCAAACGCTGCGGTTTGAAGTATATAGGGGAGACTGGCTTACGTTTAGGAGATCAATTTAGCCAGCATCTCAATGATATTCCTAAGAGTGTCTGGACACCTGTGGCTAAACATTTTTGCCTTAGCAACCACAGGGGAAAACAGGACATTTCTGTTAGTGCGATCCGCTCTTGTTCTGCTGATGTACGATCTCGGAGGGTCCTAGAAGAGCGGCTTATCTTCCAGACTGGTTGTCTCCACCCAGCTGGAATCAACAATGTCTTCAGCTTTCTGTAACTTCTTTAGTTTTCCACTTGCCCTTTTTTAACTCTACTTTCTTTCTCTATGCTACCCCTCCCTACCACCAACTTATTTTCTTCTCTGCCAAAATATTGGTGTCTATAGGGTCTTGTCCTATTCACCAGTTTCACATTTTCTCCCTGCAAGTGTTTATGTGCTTCATTCATTATCTCTCCGCGTCCCTTTTTCCCTCCCCTTCCCCCCGACACCTCCTCTGGTGGCTATCATGTTTCTATTGCCTTTCCCCCACCCCTTTCTACCACTTGTTTTCCTCCTCTCTCTCCACCTCTTCTTTACGATTGGCTCTATCGGGTATCCTTTGTTATGGTCAGCGTGGTCATTCCTTCTACTACACACATTTCTGTTTTCTACTTCTGGAGGAAGACACATTCAGATAAGTTCTTCGGTTTTTTTTTTGGTTTTTTTTTGTCTCGTTGTGCATGTAATCCTCGAAAAAGGCTCACGCCGAAATATCGGATGTTGTATGTTTTTCATTTATACATTCTCATACTTTCTATTCGTTTTTTTTTCTCACCTTATTCACTCCCTCCCTCACTTTGTAAAACTGCACCATACACCTCTATCTACCTTTTTTGTACCCATTCCACCTTTCCTTGAACTACCAAAGCTCTCAAGAGAATGGGTCTTGCATGTCTGTTATCGCACAAGGTAAAGAAAGTGGGGGCAGTGACAATGAATTCCAAACAACTTCACATAGTGATCGTTTTGATCATAATGAAGTGAGTGATCTGATCGGGGACTTACATTTCCAAGGAGTCTTCTGAAATGCCTCCGGACTAAAGGAAAACAGTGTACTTTAGCCTGGAACAAAAATTACATTTTATTGAAGAAGAGAAAAGGATTTGCTGCCATTCTTTACCGAAGACAACTTAGTATTCTGCAGTGACATTGGAAACCTTGTGAATAAAACTGGCCTTTCAGAATATAACCCAAGTGAGTGGCGTCTTTTCATCAGCAGTTCAAAACGTAGTTTGAAATGTTATTTTAAATAACGGTAACTGCTTCTTCTTCTTCTTCTTCTTCGTTCGCATTGTCTGTCTATACCTGCAGTCCTGTCTCTTGGAAAATTTCACTGTTTTTTTGTAATTCATGTATGGAACCGTAGAGCTTATCTTCTTTAGTGGTTTCACTGGGCCAGTAATTATTTCTCAGTGTTTCATAGTTGGTGCAGTTCTGGAGGATATGTTCCACAGTTTGGGGCACCTGGGCACATGTACATAGATTAGTAATACCAACCTTAAACTTTGTATACATATGACTTCGGAGTCGACTGTGTCCTGTTCGGAGACGGAAGATAGTGACTTGTTCCTTTCTGTTTAACATGTGATAGTCATCATGTGGTGGTGTTTGTGGCTTCCTGTAGGTTTTTATCATGCTTTTCTTCTGATTATAGGTGATTGGTATGTCTGGCTGCTCCATTTCAATGCCCTCTTTGGCCAGACGGTCAGCTTTCTCATTGCCTGGTATCCCACAGTGGGAGGGAATCCATTGCAAAGTGACTCCATGTTGTAAGCCAATTTTTGACACGACATCCTTAAGGTCTGGTAGTTTGTTGCACTGAAGAGCTTCCAGTACTGATCTTGCATCTGTGAGAATTACTACAGGACATATATCAATTCTGGAGTCTGATAGTTTTTCAACTGCAGCAATAATTGCCCTAACTTCTGCATCAAAGTTGTTGCAGTATTTTCCAGTGGGTATGGAAATCTTGTCAATGGTGTTGTTTGGATATTCAATATGTACTCCTGCCCCTCCATTCTTTATGGCATTGTGTGCAGATCCGTCTGTATACACACGTATCCAGGTGTCATATGGATATTTGTCATCTAACACACTAAGTGTGGCTGTTGATCTTACAAGGCTGCTTTGCATCTCTCCATTCTGCACACCTTTCACTTCAGTCTGAATAGTTATTTGTGTATAATCTGCTTCTTTCCATGGTGTATGCTCTGGTACAGATGATAATGGAGTGACTACAGTTGGAAGGTCAGGTATCAGCTTACGCATACGCTTGGCCTGATGAATGAAGCTGCTTCTTTTAAGCCGTCTTAATGCCAAGTTATTGAATCTCTCCTTCAGGGGATGGCTTACAGAGATAAGGAATTTCTCTCCCATGGTCATGACCTTTGTGTCTCTACGTTCCTTTAGCACTTGAACACCAACTATTTTCTGCATTTCTACTATTGGTGTGGACATCATGGCACCTGTGATAATCCATAGTGACTGATTTTGAACCTTGTCTAGATTTTGCAGCGTTGTGTTTGATGCTGTGCACCAAGATGTTGAGCCATATTCTAAATGTGGTAGAATACTTTGCTGACATACATTCTTGAGGATTCTTTCACTAGCTCCCCATGTGGTTCCACTTAATTTTCTTAATATGGCTAGTTTTCTTCTGGCTTTTGCTTCTGCACTGTTGATGTGTTGCTTCCAAGTCAGTTTTGAGTCAAGAGTCACTCCTAAGTAAGTGGGTTGGTTGTCCATCCTTAAGGATACTTCATTTACAAAGATCTTACCTGGTTTCTGTTTAAATGAGAGAGTGGTACTTGATTTCTCTGTGTTGATACTTACACACCATTTGTTTGTCCATGATGTCAAGATGTCTGCTGCTCTTTGGAGTCTCTGTGTAGCAACTGTCGCATATTCATCTGTACACCACATGACCAGATCATCTGCATACAGTGCCGCTTTGATTCCATAGGGAAGTTCCTTGATTAGGTCATTAATGAATACAAGGAATAGTGTAGGCGAAAGGACTCCTCCTTGTGGTACACCGTGTCGCAGAAGTACTTTCTGGCTTTTGTGACCATCCATTACTACTCTAGCTCTTCTATTGTGTAAATAGGACTTTATCCAGTTGTACAGTCTTCCATTCACATTGCAGTTTCTTAGTTTCCACAGCAGACCTTTTTTCCATACTTTATCAAAGGCTTTCTTTAGGTCTATCCACGCTGCTAGTACAAGGTTTTTCTCTTGGAATGCATCCTCAATCTCTTGAGAGAGATAGGTCACTTGATCTTCCGTACTGTAGTACTGCCTAAATCCTGTTTGTTGTGGAACGAGAAGGTTTTCACTTTCTAGGTACCATTTTAGCCTCAGGTCAATGATGCGTTCCATCGTTTTGCATAGGCAGCTAGTGAGACTGATTGGCCCGTAGCTGGAGGCAGTATCACTGTTTTTCCCTGGCTTTAGCAGTGGTACTATGCTTGCTTCCTTCCAGATTTGAGGTAACTTACCTGTGCTCCAGCACATATTGAAAATATCCAACAGCTTTCCCATTGCTGCCATTCCCAAGTTCTTGATCATTTCACTGGACACTCCATCTGGTCCTGGTGATTTCCTTGGTTTCAGTTTACTGACTGGTAGGTCTAACTCGCTGCGTGTGATTGGTGCATCCATGACCTCCACTTTTCTGACTTGTTCCTCTTCTTTCTGTGGGTCAATGCGAACTGCACGCTCTTTCTCTGGATGGATATCAATGTTGCAGTCCTGTGCAAACATGCGAGCAAAGTGATCTGCTACCTGCTTACCTGTAAGAGTTTTCCCATCCTCTATTAGTGTAATCTTTGTACTTCTTCCAGTACTCTCATCATTTAACTGTTTGATTAGTTTCCAGTTTCCTTTCATCCTTTTCAAAGTTTAGGGACTCTGTTTTCTCTCTCCAACTTTCCCGTCTGGCTTGCAGCTTGGCTCTCTGAAATTTGGCCTTAGAATGTTGGTAATTATTGTGGTGTTCTTGGCATGGTCTATTTTCTGCTTGCTTTCGAGCTGCTTCCACATCATCATGGAGTTTTCCCAGCTCACTAGACCAGTATGCGAGCTCCTCTGGGAATGGTTTCATGAGCGGCTTGAAGGATACAAGCAGTGAATTCCTTCACTATCCTGTTAATATCTTTATCTTCTATGGACAGCTGTCCCACCAGGATACCTGTACGCTGTCTGTACATTGTCCAGTTTGCTTTTTTATAGTTCCATCTGGGGAGAGAGTTACTGGTGTTAAGGAGTTCATTTTCTATTGTCAGGAAGACTGGTCGATGGTCGCTACCTCCAAGTTGTTTTCCAACTTCATGTGTAATGTTCCACTTCAGATCTGGAGGGTGGAATGCCAGATCTGGTGTTGAGGTTGTACGCCAAGCCCTTGAGTAAAATGTTGGGGGATCCATTGGCTGGTTGATCAGGAGAAGTCCATTATCATCCTGCCAGCTCTCAACTTCCTCTCCTCTCTTGTCTATGTGGTCATAGCCCCAGCTCTGGGAATGGCTGTTAAAATCGCCAGACCATCAGTCTCTCTTTGTGTGGGATTGTTTCTAAAGCAAGTGGGCGGTCATTAGGACAGTAATAGTTAAGGAGGTGGAAATCTGTATTACTTCTTTTTAGATGGATCATCTGATATTCGGCTCCTTCCATGAACACTCCCACCTGACAAGTGCTGATGTTATTCTTAACAAGTGTGAGTACTCCTCCTTTTCTTCTGTCCTGTCGGTCTGATCTAAAACACTGGTAGCCTCTGATTTTAAAGGCGGCATCTTTGGTTAGGTGTGTCTCCTGTATGCAGCATATACTTACCTGCTCTGCAAAAAGTATGTTCTCTAGTTCCACCTTTTTTGCTATAGCCATCTCTAACACTGCTGACACCCTCAGCATTCCACTGCATTATTTTAAGTTCTTGCTTTTTGGGTGTTTTCTTCCATTGTATTTTTTGGCCAGTAGCTCTACTCTCATGTCTCCTGACTCCACAAGACGAACTGAGAGTACCTCCAGTAGCATTGGGTGGACCCTTTCGAGGCAGTGGGCCCGGCACTGCACCTGCCTGGTTAGTCTTCACAGGGTGAGCACCATGTTTGAATACTGCAGATAGAGACATTCATTAGCGATAATGCGTGTTACTCTGATTTTTGCGATGCGCCTTTTGGCTGGGTAACTCCGACTTCAGCACCTTTCCTTGCTAGGGCAGACTGTGGTCTTGCTCGGACTGCCATGAGGACAGTGTGGCTGGCCTGGCCAAAACTTTGTTTTCCAGCCTCTGGTGGCTGTATGTAAGTCCCTTCTCCATGTCATATGGTTTGTAGACAGTTCCAAGAAGACACTGACTTTGAGATGAGGAATCTTCAACGATATCCATTCCCCGCCACCTATAGTCTGCTGGCTCTGTTTTGTTTACATCATTCTGATAGCCATTGTTGTAAAGACCTATAGGCTTGTCACGTCCTGGATTCATTGATTTCACACCAGGCTTCCTTCATCCCCGCCAGAGATCTCCATGTCCCCATCCGTCCACCAACCTGACATTACATTTTACAAAAATAACAATTACAATTAGTGTTGATTGCTACAAGTTTCTGGGCTACAGAAGTAGGTCAGAGTTTTTAAGCAAACAGATCTATGTTCCCTGTCTCACAAACACTATGTTAAGATAAGTGTGCTCTTAACACAGTTGTTCCCAGGGGAAATAACGGTAACAAATATGGTTCTATTCCAATCGGTCATTCCACCAGGATGAAAGAAGAGTACAAAACCACCTCTTTAGTCTTGGAAAAGATAAATTGCCAAGAATATCAATGGGTGATTTGTGTAGACTTGAAGATGGTTAATTTTCTTCTTGGTCAACGAAAAAAGCATCGTTGCTTTTTATGCCTTTGGGATAGTAGAGCCTAACATGAACAATGGGCAAGAAAAGATTGGCCTCCGATGGAATATGTGGTGGTTGGAGTGCAAAATATAATCGATGAATCTTTGGTAGCATGAGATATAATCATATTGCCACCACTACATATAAAGCTAGGTCTGATGAAACAATTTGTAAATGCTTTGAATAAAGACGGTTCGTGCCTGCATTAAATACGTAGTGCATAAGTTATCTGGACTTACCACGGAAAAACTGAAGGCAGGAGTTTTCGATGGTCCACAGATCAGGCAATTTATAAATGACCCACATTTTATAGCACCAATGAATGAAGTCGAATTATACCTGATCTTCATTTGTTCTTGTTATGAACAGTTTTCTTGGCAACAAGAAGGCAGACAACTACACACAATTAGTAGAGTGTATGCTCCTTCATTTCAACGGGCTTGGTTGTAACATGGGTGTTACATTATCTGCACAGTCACTTAGATCGCTTTGCAGAGAACCTTGGTGACTTAAGTGAAGAGCAAGGTGAAAGATTTCACCAAAACATACAAAATGGAAGCCAGATACCAAAGAACATGGAATGCACACATGATGGCGGACTATTGTTGTAATCATATGCGGGATTGTCCTGGCAGATCCCATTCATCTTGTGTGTCGATTGAGTAGAAAATCTGGATCATAATTTTGTGCGTTTGGTATGAGATAAGTAGATTTTCATGTAGTACATGTTTCTTGTGATATTTAATATGTACCTTCACGCTTAAAAGATGTTAAACACTACATTAAAATATCCTGATTTGTTATGACGAGCAGAATGAAGAGTGGTATATGCTCTGTATCTAAAAAACTAGAGTTGATAGGGGAACACTAATGCCATTTTTGGAAAAAGCAGGTCAGATATACCTAGACACAGGTCTTACATTTGAGGGACCCAAAACGTTTGTTGGTCATTGTTATCTTTACTTCCTACAGTGAGAAGAATACCTAAATTTTATGAAGAAAAAGCACAAAAAGTCTTGATAATCTTGTTTGAAAATCCAATAAGTGAATCCTAATTTTTGCTTTCTCCAAGACAGATGAGTGTATTTACTTAAACTGGTGGATGCAGATACTAGCTTCTTAGAAGTAGGTGTACTTTTAGAGGAAACCCTTACTCTGATAAATCAGCGGAAAGAAGAAAGGTGGCTTTCCTTAAAAGTGAAATATATTGTGAAATAAGCGAAAAATGATGTAGGTCTATCAACTACAGACATAAATAAATATTATATTGAGATGGAAAGTCTTATGAAACGTGTCGTCCATATGTACAGAAGTGAATGCCTTTGAATGAATTTTCCATCTTTAAGTGGGTGCTGTTAGGCTCCGTACCAGAATGGTTTAAAGTAGAAGAGACTATAAAGCTTCTGCAAAACAAGGGGCAGTCAATTGATGATTCACTAATGTTTGATCAATTCACATATTTTAAGCACTGTATTGAATTACAAAGGAGGACATCTGAAATATGAAATCCAACCAGGAGAAGTTGAATTATTTCTTTTGGACAGTTTGAACCTTTGGAGCTGTGTGAATTTATCTTTATTTATAGTTTATTGTTCTTGGACATAATGCCAATGTGGAAATGGTATTTCTCCCATGAATTCGCAAAGAACAGAAGAACATGTTTCAACAGTTGAAGTCTGTGATTGCGCGAACCGATAAAAAGTGGTAAATTACAAATTAAAAAAGAGAAAAACTGAAACTTTTGGGGGTCGTCAGTTACCGTAACAAGTTTATATTATTTTTTTAAAAACTGGTAAAAAGCAACAGCGAAATCGGGTGGGTGATAATCGGGTCAGTAAGATGATGACGTTCAGTTTGCATGGAGGAGAATCAGCCAGTTTTGACTGGTTCAACATGTAAACTGTTTTGCAGATTAAATCTTGATACAATTAAGAGAAGAAGAATGGTTCAAAAGAACATTTACTTTCCCTATGTTTGTAAAGTGTGTTTAATTTTACAGCTGTAACGAAAGTATAAGGTGTCGAATGCTTTATTAACAACACCGGTATTTCAGAAATAATTTATGCAAGATAACTTATTCATTCATTTATTTGCATGTCCCTTGTGGAACTTTGCCTTCCTAACAGAACTCGTGTAGGCCTCTCGGTTGTGAACAAGATGGCCTGCTGCCGAAAAATCATATCGTGATCACTGAGTTGGAGCAAAAATTAAATGTGTTTTTAATTAACGAATGAGCTGCTCGGAATTATGAGAATATGTCAATCAACAGCAAGATTTCCAATCAAAAACTTTTAAGTCGCATAAATACTCGTTCTAGGAACAGGACGCAGTACGCCTGGATAATGCTGCAGGGTTTTGGCGGTAAATATCCAACCTTCAAATACATTTGTACTCAGATAAAGAATGTTCTACATTAAAAAAAAAATTTGTAATGCATGCAAAGCATACAACATTAAAAATATATACACCTATTTTTAATGTTGTATATATATATATATATATATATATATATATATATATGTCACATAACGAAGCTACTTCTGGGAATCATTATGAGAAGAACAAGGAAAAGATAAAAATGGAAATAGCAGATGAACAGTTTGGATTTCTTGAAAGAAAGGGTACACACAATGCCATTTATGTTTTACGAACACTAACAGAAAGAGCTTTAGAAGTACAGAAAGATCTCTACTTATGCTTCATTGATTACACCAAGGCATTCGACAATGTGAAACATAATGAAATTATTAAAATGCTTGAATACATCAATATAGAAGGCAAAGACCTGAGGATTGTAAAACATCTATACTGGCAGCAAGAAGCAGCAATTCGAGTTGAAAATAGAACTGGAAAATATCAACCTAAAAAACAAGGGGTGCGACAGGGATGTGTACTGTCTCCAGATCTTTTTTCTCTGTATAGCGAGAATATTCTAAGAACGATCATCACAGAATCAGGCATAAAAATTGGAGGATACAATATTAACAATCTTCGGTATGCTGACGACACAGTACTGATAGCTGAGAACCATCAAGACCTACAAAATCTCTTGGATAAAGTCGCCAAAGAAAGTGAACAGAAAGGCCTTACTTTGAACATCAAAAAGACAAAGACTATGGTTATATCTAAGAAACAGAATCCACCAGCATGCAGTATAAAATTAAACGGAACTATTCTAAAACAGGTGCAGAAATTCCAATACCTTGGAGCAGTAATAACTTCAGATGGGAAATGCAGAACAGAAATTAGGAACCGAATAGGCCAAGCAAAGACTGCATTTCAGAGAATGAGAAACATATTAGCCAACACATCCTTATCACTGAATGTTAGAAAACGAGTCCTAAAATGCTATATTGAACCTATCTTGTTATATGGAAGTGAATCATGGACAATAGGCAAGTCTGCACAAAAATCATTGGAAGCAGCAGAAATGTGGTTTATTAGAAGAATGTTGCAAATCCCCTGGACAGCAAAAATAACTAATGAAGAATGTATGAGAAGAGCTGGAGAGACAAAAAACCTTGTCAAAAAGATAAGAGAGAGATAATGTACTTTCATAGGACATGCAATGAGAAAAGGGGGCATTGAAAATATTATAACAACAGGAAAAATAGAAGGAAGAAGATCAAGAGGAAGACCAAGAGAAATGATACTGGACAGTCTGACGTGATGGTGTGAGAGGAGATCAGCAACTGAGCTGATGGCCTGCATGAAGGATCGTGTACTCTGGAGAAGCATAATAGCCAGCGCTAGTCGGCACGGCACCTGATGATGATATATCTTATATCCTTCAAGTGCCGTTAAACGTCACATAGGGCTCGCAAAGTAGTTCGCCAATTTTTCCTGTCTTCGGCGAGTCTTTCAACCTCATCAAGGGATTTTATGCCTATTAATTTGGCCTCTCTTAACAATGTCCTCTTCAGAGTTTCACGCGGTCTGTCTCTTTTTCTTTGGCCCGTTGTGTTCCACTTGATAGCTTGTTTTGGGATTCTCTCATCATTTCTTCTCATCAAGTGACCAACATATGTCCATCTCTTTTTCCTGATCACTCATGAAACTGGTTGTTGTTCCAGCCATCTGTCTTATCTCTGCACTGTTCTTGAATTCGTTCCACTTGATGCCGAATATTTTCCTTAGTCATTTGTTTTCAAAAGAGTCTAATTTATATTGAAAATTATATATATATATATATATATATATATATATATATATATATATGTACCTTAAGTGCACAGGGCATATATATACATATATATATGTTTATATTTTATATAGTCATTCATTCATTAGCACGTCCGATGCGGAACTTTGCCTCCCTAACAGCACTCCTGTAGGCCTCTCGTTTGTGAACAAGATGCCATGCTGCTGATAGATCCATTTTGCAGATCATCAACGATGTCTTGCAGCGATCTTAGCCTTGGTCTTCCTCTCTTTCTTTTTCTCATTATGTATCCTTCCAAGACGTCTTCTCTAGATTATCATGATGTTTAATGTGTCCAAAATATTTAAGTTTTCTTTGTTTAATCCTCTTTACTAGCCAGCCTTCTTCAATATTAAATTCTTGTAGTATAGCTATATTTGTTCTTTTTTGTGTTCATGATATTTGAAGAACTCTTATGTAGCATTTACATTCAAAGGCATTTGTGTGGTTCTCGGCTGTTTTGTTAAGTGTACAGGTCTCACAGGCAAATGCTGCGATGAGAAAGATGCATCCCCTTAAAAATATTATTTTTATAGTTCGGTCTGTTCCTCTCCACAGTTTCTTTAGTTGTTTTACTTTTTGAAGAGCGATAGATGTCCTCCTTTTAATTTCCCTTATTGTATCTCCATTATTAGTTAGTAACGATCGAAGATATTCAAAACTCTTCACCTCTTCCAATTTTTCCTCATTGATACATATTTCAGCTGCCTTGTTTGTTTTGTCAGTTGTCAATCAATTTAGTTTCTTCGCATTAAGATAAATGTTTTGCTCTTCGCTGTTCTTACGTATTGACATAAATAGTTTTTCCATTCCTTTTTGTGTTGTGGACAGTAATACTGTGTCATCAGCATATCTAATCTGTAGTCTTTCATAACCTCCAATTGTTATGGCATCGTAATATTCTTTGTCTACATCTTCTCTAACATTTCTCATTATATTTTCAGTACACAGGTTAAATAAGTAAGGCGATGTTATGCACCCCTGACGGACCCTTTGTTTTATGTCAAACCAAGTTGTTATTTCATCATTTATTCTTACTGCTGCCTGTTGGTCTAGATACAGCAGTGATGTTAATTGTATCAAATGTGTTGGAAATCCCACTTTTACATTATTTCCCAAATTTTCTGGTTTTGTATACAATCAAATGCTTTTGAATAGTCTATAAAAGATAAATTCATATTAAATTCTCTGCATTTCTCAATTATTAATCTTATATTGAATATATGATCTCTTGATCCTCTTCCTTACCTGAAACCAGCTTGGATCATTTTGACTTCTTCTATTTTCTTACGAAGTCTACCCATTATGATTTTTAACAGAATTTTACTGGCATGACTCATAGACTACTCAAAGGCATTTGATTGTGTACAACACCAGAAACTTTGGGAAATAATGGAAAAAATTGGATTTCCAACACATTTGTGCATAATTTCAGATTACCCTTTTTTGGCAGTGGTATGAATACAGTTCTTTTCCATTCTTTTAGCCAAATGCCTGAAGGCCATATCTTTTTACATACTGCATGATAGATTGTTGCACATTCCTTTCCTCCTGTTTCAAAATTCAGCTATTATCTCATTACATCTTGGTGATTTAACATTTTTCAGATTTGTTATTGCCCATAAAACTTCTTCTACTGTCGGTTCGGGTTCTTTCTCCTTCAATAATAATTCACACTGTTATTTCTGCTTTCACATTCAGTTGTTTCATACATTCCTCTGCAATATTCTTTCCATCTTTCTAGAATTTTCTCTGTCTCTGTCAAGGTCTTCTCCATCTTGTCACAAATTACATTTAGCTTAAGTGTGACATTTCTCGTCAATGTCTTCATTTCTTTAAACGTTTTACTATCTCTTCCACACTTCTGATGTCCTTCTATTCTTTCACGACAATCTTGTATGAATTGGTTTTTGTCTTTTCTTATGTTTCTTTGTACTTCTTATGGTTAAAGATTTATATTCTTCTTTGTTGTTGTTTGTCACTTTCCATTGTGTCTTCATTTCTCTACGTTGTTTTATCAGTTCTAATGAGCCTGCTGTAATCCATCCATTCTTTTGTGTTTTCTTTACTGGAACGACGTCTTTAGCTGTTGTTACTAAGATATACTTGGCCTGCGTAGCCAGCTCGTCTGGTGCCATCTCCTCCTGTACAGCCATCAGGATTTCGAAACGGTTCTTCACTTCTATTCCGTACTGTTCTGGTAATTTTGTAAGATCAAAGCTGAATGTTCTTGATCCCGTAACTGTCTTTTTTATCTTTATCTTCATGTCTGCTATTAATAACTCATGGTCGGTGTCACAATCAGTACCTGGTAAAGTTTTTGCTGATGTTATATTTGATCTCCACCTTCTTTGCACCAAAATGTAATATATCTGATTTTTTTTTCCCCCATCAGGTGATGCCCATGTGTAAAGTCTTCTTGGATGTTGTTTAAAAAGTGTGTTTTGCTCATTTCCATGCAAAACGGCATTAGACTGTCACCTGCCTTATTTCTACATTATATATATATATATATATATATATATATATATATATATATATATATGGGTCAAACATTAGACTTGTTCCTGAGTATAATATGTATTAAAAGCGTAAAGTTATTCAAGTATTATCACTAATTACTAATAAAGAACAGTAGACGTGTCATAAGATCTAAGAATTTTGTGTGTGTGTGTGCGCGCGTGCGTGCGTGCGTGTGTGTGTGTGTGAAAAGAATACTAATTTCTGTCCTTCTGAATATATATTATTAGTGTGGTGTAACTTGTATTCTTTTCTTGGATATGCTATTTGAAAATAACATTTTTAGATGTTATGACGTGTCTGCTGTTCTTTATTAGTAATTAACGATGATACACGGATAGCTTTTCGTTTGGTTTTTTTTTTCAGTCTGAGAAAACAATGTCCCCGTTTTTCATTTCCAGAGTCTGGCAACCCTAGCCCAGCTTACCTTTGCACACATATTTTAAAAATCTATAAAATACTGTATATTAAAAAATATATAAATTATGTTAGAATTTATGTAAAATACTTATACTACCAATGTGGCAATATAGGTATGCTGATGCATAATATATCGTCATTGAAGGTTCAGACAAAAGTTGGACCGCCTTGTGACATAATGACTCTGTCACGTTAAAATAGTATGTGTGCCGACTGTGCTACATGAAGACTACTAGAAATTTGTTGGTTTTTACACTTTGGACACTAACTCTGTTTTAAAGATATATGATCCTCTCTTTGGTTATTAGTCAATACTGACTTTACTCCATTATAGACGAGATCTTACTATTTCAAATACAGTCGAGCTCAATCTCTTTCCTCGTTTGTAATCCCTTTTTGTCGTCTGTTATTACACGCTTCACAGATTTACTTCCCAGGAACGGTCATACTTTCAGTGGCAAACAGCACAGTAGCAGATATGTTAAGTTATAATGACTGTACTGGTGAACAGGATGATAATTGCGATGAAAGATGTGACTGGTATAACTGTGGCAGTAACAAATCCAAGAAAAATATGACAAGACGATAATTCCAAGTGGAAACAACATAAATCAGGTCCAAACGACTACTAATGTTCAAAGACCTCGTCGCCAACAGAATTCTAACAACATTCTAATTTCCTACTCTAATTCAGTACAGAAAACTACATTTACTAAGATAAAACTAACACACGAACTGCCCTTTCCGAAAGTCTGACTTCAACTGTCTTGATCATCTAATTTCTCTATCATTCTCCGAGCTTCATGTCCAGCACGTGAGATCCACGCATCCGGCTTAAAGTGGAATGAAATGTAAACAATTAGTTACTAACTTCTGTGGGACATAACCTTGTTTTTTCCCAGCTTTTCATTCCCAAGATCTTTCTTTCTCTATCTCTAATTTCTATTTCAGAAATCTTCTATACAGTTGTAATGTTCAGTCTTTCTATCACGTTCATAAACAATCCACGTCAAATGGCCTTTTTAAATCTGTTCAGTCTACCATAGCAATTGCAAGTACACAGCACAGGCGCGGTCGGCAAAACATTGCAAACCGAGCCAGTTGATATTATACTGTGCTGTTTAACCGCTAGGTTAGCTCAGTAGCCTACAGTAAAACTAAGTAACATTAGCACATCCTGAAAAGGCTCGGCGATAAAATGGGGTCTACAAACTGTTTGTTTTGCATGAGTATCTTTGTTCTGTTGAAGTGTGTTATACTGGGTCAGCCGTGTAACAAAAAAAGATGCGCTTTCGGCAAAATTAGTCTTGCCAATGAATGCATATGCTAAACACAGTGCCATCCATTAACCATACAGAAATGTGCCGAATATTCGTTCAGATCAAAAGAGGTAGCAGACTGTTTCCAGAAAAATAGTGTTAAACCTACGTCAGCGGTTCACAGATCCTTTTTCTGCACGGCCCACATTTAAAAGTCAAACATTTTTGTGGCCCATTAATAAAGTGCTTTATATTTGCAAGGTATAAATCTAATTTTAGAAAGTATTATGTAATATTTTCTCTACATGTTTAACTGTATATTCATTGCTACACAAAAGTTTTTTTTTTTCATTTTCCTTAAGGATGCCACTGTTTCAGGTTGGATAGCATGTCTATTCTGGCTGGAATTTGTGACAAACACACTCGAAGATCATCCTCCACGTTCATTCTTGAACGATATGTGGTTTTCATGGCACTCAGTGCAGAAAATGAAACTTCGCATAAATAAGTTGTTGAAAAAGGTAAAAGATCGCCAGGGATGACAAAAACGGATATTCCAGCGAAACAGTGCACCAAAAGGAAGAGATATTCACAGCGGGGTCGTTAAATTTGACTTGTAACGCGCGATCGCTAGACAGTTCTGGTAATTCTTCTTGTGCACGACCCGTTAATTCAGAGAAGGCACAATGAAAAGGATTACGAATCCAAACGTACGCTTTAATGTCTTCGGGCGTGAAGTCATTCATTCATTAGGGCGTGAAGTATTTGTCAAAATATTCAGCAAGAGATGTCAGACGCCCTTTTATTACACCAGTGACCCCTTCCAGAATCTCGCCATTAACTTCATTTCTCTCTATAAATTCATAGAACAAGTGAAACATGTCTTGTGATTTGTTCTCGAGTCGTGTGCGCCAAGTAGTAGTTTATTCTTAAAAGCTGCAACTTTGCCGTATGTCTTGAGTACCCTGCAGTGAAATGTTCAAACTGTTCAAAAGGTTAAACATGTCAACAAGGTAAGCCAGCATGGCAAGCCACGCAGTGCCAGGGACCTTACCTGCCAGGTCGAGATTGTGTTCTGTCAAAAACTGCAACAATTCTAAACGAAACTCAAACACCCTTGCAAGAACTTTTCCTCTGGACAACAACGCATAGCCGAGTGCAATAGGAGATGCTTGTGTTCTGCATCTAACTCAATATAAAGCTGAGCAAATAACCGACTGTTCACTGTTCTAGTTTTATGAAATTTACAATCCGAACGCAGTCTTCGAGTACAGATCCCAGAGTTTCATTCAACTTCTTTGAAGCGAGTGCCTCACGATGGATCATGCAATGGGTGCCTACAATCTCGGGTGACACTTGTTTTATACGAGTTACAACACCACTGTTGCGGCCAGTCATTGTGGCAGCACCGTCGGTGCAAACACCGATGCAATTTGTCCACTGCAGCCCAAAAGTTGTGAAAAAATAGTTTAAAACACGAAATATTTCATAGGCCGTCGTTCTCGCTGGCAGTGACTTGCAAAAAAAAAAACTTCCTCTTGCATACTATTTTGCCAACAATAGCGAACATAAACAAGCAGCTGTGACTCGCCGGCGATGTCAGTTAACTCACCTAACTGAATGGCAAACTTAGTAGATTGTAATCGTTCAGCTCGACATTGTCCTCGGACATTTCTGATATTCTTATGCGGACAGTATCGTTCGAGATGGGAATGCTTTTCAATTCTATAGCGTATTCTGAGCCGAACAATACGTCACAAATCTAAACAGCATTGGCACGATTATATCTTCTCCAATCGTGTGAGATTTCTTTGATTTTGCGATTCTCTGGAACTCGGGTATGGTGCTTTAAGAGCTGTTTCGTTGAGAGTGGCTCTTGTTTTTAACACTGTCTTCTGTTTATTATATTCCTCGGCTTTACGTTCGAAAAATTCTTTGGTTTTATTCTGTAGATCTGGGTGTCTGGTAGTTAGATGGCAACTCAATTTCGTCGGCTTCATTGCCTCATTCGAGAGGATTTGCAAACAAATAACACACTGTGGCAGAGTTTGGTGCTTTGTTGATGGAAGGAAAGGTTATTTAGTATACTCCACATCGTATTTTCGAGCGTATTAGTTTTCTTACAAATATCAACGTTGACGTCGTCTCGATCACAATTACTTTTGCGAAAAAATTTGTATGCGCGAAGTCGAAGGCTTACGTTTCACAAATCGATCCATTTTAGGGCCTAAAGTTTTAAAGTTAAACAATAAAAAAAAACTATCTCAAAAGTCTCCACGATCAGTAAGTGGGTAACTGGAATCTGTTGATTAATCCAATACGAATTATACACAGCACTAAGACCGAATAGCGGCTATCAAACGAACGAAATGTGATTTTTAAACTAAAACAATTTCTGAGAATTATATTTCACTTCTGCTCTCTCGCAGAATCTACGCCGACTGTTCTATAAAATTACGTTGTAAAACTGCACTTTTCAGAAACACAGCCAAAAAGACGCCGGTGTCGCACTTCAAAAGCGATGCCGTCTTTTTATGTATGTCACATTTCTGTTTGATACTGGAAGAAACGTTGTCTGGACCATCCTTTCTCCAGTGGCCACACTGCGGATAATAAAGCGACCTACAATTCTGCGACTTGCATCTGTGCAGTCTGCCCCTGTGCATTGCGCGAAAAAATGCGGAATAGTTTTTTTTTTATTGTATCTACTTTTTGTTTTTGCTCATTTGAGGCTTCAGCGCGGCCCACAATACTCCCTGTCACGGCCTACCTTTGGACCGCGGTCCATGGGTTGAGAACCACTGATCTACGTTATGTTTAAACAACTAAGGAAAAAAAAGGTAATTCCAAATTTGACATTTTTTCCTCTGATGATTTTTAACTCGACTTGGTTTTGTGTTGAAAGAAAAACTCCGACTCACGCAATTACATAATTAATGGTGTCATTTTTTAAAGAGGGGAGCGAACCGAGCATTTGCAGTACGTGCGTCCTTCGCTTATTTAACTGGTAAGGGGAAAGAGGTGGATCGAGAAATTAATTGGTCAAAAGGTAAAAAATGTACATAGCATTATATATATATATAATGCTATGTACATTTTTTAATATATATATATCTTGTTAAAACTATTCAAATTAAAAGTAATAACACCTTTATTAATTAACGAGCAGGCAATTGTAACTTTTCGATCTGCACCTTAATCACACAAAGTCATAGAGACAAAAAAAAAAGAGAGCAAGAAGACAAAATATAAATTCACATGAATGCTTTACAACAAATAAGAATGAACAAAAAATAGAAAAAAAAGAGCGGTTAGCTGTGACTTGTATGAAACTGCGCACGTTGTAGAATGGTGTGCAATAAGTTAGCAGTAAATACGGGATGGAAAAGGTGGACAGGAGGAAAAAAATAAAATATTAATCTAGCCGAGAAAAAGGTGAGTTGAATGTGACTGGGATAGAGGGTTTGTAATCTAGTGCAGTGAAAGAGTTCTGGAGTACAAGGTATAAGTTACAGGTGAAGAAATGAGAAAAGAGTAGAACTCAGTGGAGAGAGAAAATGATTGTGGGGAAAAAAAGGAATGTTAAATATACAAGAATTTAGAGTTCAAACCATGTGGTTCAAGCTTCCCATATTCTTGAATGTAGTGATTTTCACGCGCTAGGCGACTTCTGTCATCGGAGTGACATTATTTAATGGCTGTAACTAGAAAATCAGAATTGTCTCTGTGGTTAAGACTTGAAATTATTAGAGACCGGGTTATAAGCATACTGGGAGATGTTATAAAGATGTATCTGCATACAGTCACTTAATTTGTGACCAGACTTTACTACATGAGATACTTTACACTTTTTGCACATGATGGCTACATTACGTTGCGAGACTCGCATGTCAATCCCTCATGGAGAGTGAGAACAGTTTTGAGAAAAAAAAATATATATACATATATATATATATATATATATATATATATACATATATATATATATATATATATATATATATATATAAGTCAGTCATTTGCATGTGCCTTGCGGAACTTTGCCTCCCTAAAAGCTCTCCTGTGGGCCTTTTTCGGTTGTAAGCAAGATGCCCCGTTGCTGATGTATCAGTCTGCAGATTATCAACGATGTCTTGCAGCCATCTTCGCCTTGGTCTTCCTCTCTTTTTCCTATTATATACACTTCCAAGACGTCTTCTATAAATTGTCATGGTGTTTAATGTGTCCAAAATATTTAAGTTTTCTTTGTTTAATCCTCTTTACTAGCCAGTCTTCTTCAATAGTTCTTGTAGTATGGATATATTTGTTCTTTTTGTGTCCATGATATTTTAAGAACTCTTATGTAGTATTTGCATTCAAAGGCATTTATGTGTTTCTCAGCTGTTTTGTTAAGTGTCCAGGTCTCACAGGCAAATGCTGCGATGAGAAAGATGCATCCCCTTAAAAATATTATTTTTATAGTTCGGTCTGTTCCTCTCCACAGCTTCTTTAGTTGTTTTACTTTTTGAAGAGCGATAGATGTCCTCCTTTTAATTTCCCTTATTGTATCTCCATTATTAGTTAGTAATGATCGAAGATATTCAAAACTCTCCACCTCTTCCAATTTTTCCTCATTGATACATATTTCAGCTGCCTTATTTGTTTTCTCAGTTGTCAATCAATTTAGCTTTCTTCCCATTAAGACAGAGATTTAGGTCTTCACTATTCTTACGAACTGACATAAATAGTTTTTCCATTCATTTTTGTGTTGTGGACTGTGTCATCGGCATATCTATTCTCTGGTATTACGTAACCTTCAATTGCTATGGCATCGTAATATTCTTTGTCTCTATCTTCTCTAATATTCATTATTATATTTTCAGTATGTAAATTAAATAAGTAAGGCGACGCTATGCACCCCTGACGGACCCTTGTTGTATGTCAGACCTACTTGTTATTTCACCATATATTCTTACTGCTGCCTATTGGTCTAGTTACATCACTGATATTAATTGTATCAAATGTGTTGGACATCCGATTTTTCCATTATTTATCAAAATGTCTGGTATTGTGCGCAATAAAATGCTTTTGAATAGTCTATAAAAGAAAAATATAAATTCACATTACATTCTCTGCATTTCTGTATTATTAATCTTATATTGAATATATGATCTCTTATTCTACTTTGTTGTCTAAAACTAGCTTGGATCATTTTGACTTCTTCTATTTTATTACGAAATCTGCCTATTATGATTTTTAATAGAATTTTACTGGCATGACTAATCAGGGCAACGGTTCTGTTGTTTGTGCATAATTTCAAGTTACCATTTTTTGACAGTTCTTTTCCATTCTTTTGGCCAAATACCTGAAGGCCATATCTTTTTACATGCTGCGTGATAGATTGTTGCACATTCCTTTCCTTATGCTCTAATAAGTTCCTACACACACACGCACACGCACACACACACACGCACACACACACACGCACACACACATATATATATATATATATATATATTTATATATAATTTGTCTGCACAAAAATCATTGGAAGCAGCAGAAATGTGGTTTATTAGAAGAATGTTGCGAATCCCCTGGACAGTAAAATAACTAATGAACAATGTATGAGAAGAACTGGAGAGACAAAAAAACCTTGTCAAAAAGATAAGAGAGAGACAATGTACTTTCATAGGACATGCAATGAGAAAAGGGGGCATTGAAAATATTATAACAATAGGAAAAATAGAAGGAAGAAGATCAAGAGGAAGACCAAGAGAAATGATACTGGACAGTCTGACGTGATGGTGTGAGAGGAGATCACCAAGTGAGCTGATGGCCTGCATGAAGGATCGTCGTGTACTCTGGAGAAGCATAATAACCAACGCCAGTCGGCATGGCACCTGATTATATATATATATATATATATATATATATATATTCTTACATCTGTAACAGTATACGTGTGATAACGTATGTTTTAGGGCAAATGTGAGTTTTTTTTATTGTACTTTCCCGTGCTCAGCTGGCGTCCTTCCAACGTCTCGTGGGTTTAGCAACCCGTGACAAGTTAGAATTGTGGGAAAAAGGCTGAGTGTGTTAGTCTACGTTTGGACGTGTAACGAGAGAATGCATTTTTGTAACGTTTTGTGGTAAAACTAAATGTCGCTGTCGTAAACATGGATGTTATATGGTTACTGGAGTCTTTGGTGGATTAAAGGACAGGCCATGTGGCAGAGGAAATCTGCCGGCTGCCAAATTATCATCATTATCATCACCATCTTCACCAAATTCACCAATAAACCTCATTGTCTACTTGTTACCCAGGACTTATTTGAGATCTGTACCTGTTGTTGCTAACGTGTGGCTGAATAAGAGTCTGGTACTGGAGTATAGCTGGACTCAGGATAGCTAACCCAGCATCATTTCAGAAAATCATGACCTGAAGTAAAAATCCCAACCTTACCTACTGTACAAAGATGAAAGATAAAAAAGGAAACAGTAGCACGAAAAAGAAGAAATACTGTTTCAACTGGTGCCGTCTGGGACGCCCACCTTGGCAACATACAGCTTCTGTTTGCAAATGGGTCACACTGTGTCATTGGTACGGAATAAAGCTGTCCAGACTCTGAGGGAAGACGCATCCCTGGGGCTATGTTTTCTCTCATTATTATTTTTCGATTTCATCTATAAGAACTGTAACCACAGAGAACGGCATGTGTGGCGTTCTCGTTCATCGTCGTTTGAGAGAGACTGTTGATGTAACTGTGTCATCCACAGGAGGTCATCCATATGTGTTGTCGTATGCTGTCCGTCGAAGTGATCACAACCTTCTGGTAGCAAAAATAAAACTAAAATTAAGGAAAGCCAAAATCGGAGAACACAGAAAGATACATTTTGATACAAGAAAACTGATAGACCAGCAAACATGAAATGAATTCTCAATAGTACTTAAGAACCGCTTCAGTGTCCTACAAGACGAAGCAGAAATGTCCATATTAGAGTTCAATAAAACATTACAGGAAACAGCAAAAGAGGTGCTGGGATATCGGAAAAGGAGAAAAGAGGAATGGATAAGTGAGACCACATGGGAAAAGATAGAGCAAAGAAAAGAAATCAAGGGAAAATTACTGAACACCAAATCACAACGGCTTAAAGAACGAGTTTTAAGTAATTATGCACAAAAAGACAAAGAAGTGAAGGAATCATGCCGTCAAGATAAACGTCAATATTATGACAACTTAGCAGAAACAGCAGAGAAAGCAGCATATACAAATGACATGAAAACCATATATAAAATCACAAAGCAGATGACAGGTAACTTCAACACAAGATGTGAAAGTGCAGTAAGAACACAAAATGGACAACTGGTCAGTGGAGAAAGAGAAAAAATTGAAAGATGGAGGGAACACTTTAACACCCTACTAAACAGAACACAAGGAGCACAAACAATAGACATACCTGAAGCAAAAACGGAACTAAACATCAATACAGGACCAATAACAATAAATGAAGTAAAGGAGGCGATAAAGAAGCTAAAATCAGACAGGGCACCAGGTGAAGATGAAGTGACTGCTGAGATGTTGAAAGCAGAAGAAACAGAAACACCAAAACAACTTTGCCGGATATTACAACAAATTTAGGATTTAGAAAAAGCCCCAGAGGAGTGGAAAACTGGTCTTATAGTAAAACTACCAAAGAAGGGTGACCTCAGAGATTGCGGGAACTGGAGAGGCATTACCCTACTGCCACTCACTAGTAAAGTATTTTGCAGAATAATCATCAACAGAATTGTACCAACACTTGAGGAAAAACTTCGGAAAGAGCAGGCAGGATTTAGGAAAGGAAGATCATGCATAGACCACATATCTGTACTTAGACAAATATTAGAACAGGCAAATGAGTGGCATAGTACAACATATGCATTATTCATAGATTTTGAGAAAGCCTTTGACAGTGTTAACAGAGATGCACTGTGGAAAATCCTAAGATGGCATGGCCTCCCCCATAAAATAGTTAATGTAATCAAAGCCCTATACGAGGGTTTTCAGTGCAAAGTTATTTGTGGAGAACATACCTCCAGCAGCTTTAGGGTACAAACAGGAGTGAAACAGGGATGTGTACTATCACCAACATTATTTATCTTGGCAGTAGACTGGTTAATGAAGGAGGCAACATCAGACAAACGCAGAGGATTACAATGGACCCTTGACACAGTGCTGGAGGACCTTGACTTTGCGGACGACATTTGTCTATTATCAAGCAGTCACAAAGATATGCAAGATAAAATAAACAAGCTAACTCAGAATGCAAACAACATAGGACTAAAGATCAACGTAGGAAAGACAAAGTTAATGAAGCAAAATGTGAACAACAGAAATGTACTCAGAGTAGATAACAAGTTAGTGGAGGAGGTCAACGAATTTGTATACCTTGGCAGCAGAGTAGTAGAAAATGGAGACAGCACAGAGGACATCAACAGCAGACTTACTAGAGCAAACCAGGCTTTTGCAATGCTGCAGAATGTATGGAAATCAAATAAACTAAGCATAAATATGAAAATCAGGATATTTAAGAGTAATGTTCTAAGTGTACTACTCTATGGAAGTGAATGCTGGAAAATCACCAAAACCATAGAAAACAAGTTGAATTCTTTCCAGACTAAATGTTTACGAAGAATTAGAAAAATATTTTGGCCAAACACCATAAGAAATAACATCTTATTAGCAGAAATGCAGATGAAACCACTGACAACAATTATTGAGGAAAGACGATGGCGATGGTTGGGACATGTGCTCCGAATGACTGACAACTCACTACCGAAAATAGCACTAAGATGGACACCACAGGGGAGCAGAAGTAAGGGTAGACCAAAAGAGACATGGAGAAGAACAACAGAAAGGATGTTGAGCAATAGAGGGCTCACCTGGGCAAGAGCAGAAAAAAAGGCGAAGGACAGGCATTTGTGGAAAACCCTTGCCGAAGCCCCATGTGCCCTGGGCACTTAAGGTTCAGAGAGAGAGAGAGATAATTGTTACCTTTACTGAGCTTCTCTGACTGCAGTTTTCAAACTTTCAAAGGTAGGGAAAGTAGAGCGATGCAAAATTTACTTTTAGGATTCATGTCTGCCTCCAAAAAACGCGCGTATCCAAAAAAGCGCGTATTCAGTGCAGCGATCTGTTTATGCGCAGATGACATGCGCAGTCAGCGATCTGTTTATGCGCAGACGACATGCGTAGTTTCAATGTAGGTCATAGAGGGCGTGCACATGGACTCTTCAAAAACCAAATATCTCTCATAGAAGTCTGTTTCATTGGATGCACTAGGAGACACGTCAAAGATGGCTTTTTTAAATATATTAATAAGATCAGCACCAAGATTGAATACCGGTGGCAGTTGTTTATATCAGCAAAAAGTATTAGTCGGTAGAGAAATATGTGAAGCCACTTCTTCCAGTGTAAGGTCACATCATCTAACTGATATTCGGAAAGTTGGGAGGATGGTCCATCAAAATGCGTTTTATTTCACTAGTAGAACGTTTACTTCGATAATGGAGAATATGTACCTTATTTGTTACAGCAGATGCAATGTGATATACAAAAAGCTTTGCCAACAGAACCGATTATTTTCAAAAACTAATAAAACATTTAAATTTAACACAAAATTTCAACATGACGTCCAAGTGTATTCATATAAAAATGAGAAGTTCTATAAAGTGCTGTCATATTTTGGGCTTGTACAAATGGCAGTGTGTGGATACTTGTCTTTATTTGCAGTTCGGAATCTTAAACAGGTTCCTACATTAGTCACAGACACCAGTGAGCTTCCTTGGTGGAAAGTGCTGTTACAAAAAGAGGAACAGTACAAAAACTATCTCAGCATTCTGTGTTTGGCAGCAGGTAAGATATATATCCATTTTCCCATTTACTTTAAAACATCATGTATTCAGACCTTCAGTGGAGCAAATTTGCACTCTGGTAGATCATTTGTATATATAGTAAGTGAAGAAACAACTTTTCAAAAGTTGATATCTCGCCACTGTTAGGTGCTTTTTTTTCTTTTTCTTTTAAAGTGAATGTCTCCTTGATTTTTTTTGTTACTAGGAAAGCAGCAGTGAATGCCCTCTAT
This sequence comes from Achatina immaculata, assembly GCA_009760885.1. Lineage (NCBI taxonomy): Eukaryota > Metazoa > Mollusca > Gastropoda > Stylommatophora > Achatinidae > Lissachatina > Lissachatina immaculata. The sequence goes on along the minus strand of CM019718.1, from coordinate 18,584,358 downwards.
GAATTTACAACTGGAAGTAAGCAGTTATATTCTTGAATTTTGTTACAGCTTATTCAGTTTTTTTAAAAATCAGACTGGATTATGTAAGTAATTGTTATCATCTACTCCAGAATACAGAACTGTGTTGTTCTGTGTGATTTTTGCACATATCATATCCATTTTTCAATCATATTTGGTATTAAATCATTTACATTCACTGAAGCTTAGAGTATTTATTGTAGCACTCTGCATCTACTTCATTACTTGAACTTAATTTCCAAAAATTCATAGGTTCTGACAGTTCTAGTAATGTTTTTGAATGTCTAAAGAGGAGATATCATAATTTGTTTTTTTTTAAAGGTTTTCAACATGTCTTTCATAATTGATATCTATGTTGTTTCCTCCCCCTCCCCCCCTGCTGTCTGGAACCTCTTGGCTTAATTTAATTTTCATCTGCATTCAGTGATTGGTTAATTCACTTGAAGATTATTGGTGTTACAAATCTGTCTTATTCTTTGCTCATGGGCTACAGTTCAGACTGGCACAAAACATAAATACAGGGTTATTCATGTCCGTGAAACATTTAAAAAATTCACAACAATCTACATAACAGAAAACATGATAATTCTAACGCCAAGAGAGAGAGAAGCTCTTCAAGTTTTTTCTTAAAAAATAAAGTCCACGTGCAGAGCTCCTGTGGTTTGCTGCTAAGAGGCAGCAGTAACAAATATGGCTGCAGTAAACATGATCAGTCATTTTTTGTGTTTTGGATATGCAAGAACCTTGTCCGTTATGACTGTGTACCGATGATTTTGAGTGGAATTCCAGAAAGGCAGCACCTGTTTTCAATAGTATCAAGAAGTGATATGAGAAATTCCAGGATGAAGGCAGCTTCACTGATAAGCTTCTTTAACACAGTTCATAGTTTCTTTGCTTGGTCCTGGACGTCCCTGCCAAGGAGCTGTGCACAGACAGCCTCCTTCCCAGAATTTCACATACCACTTCTTGATACTGTTGAAAATAGGTGCTGCCTTCTGAAATTCCACTCGAAATTGTCGCTGCACTGTCAAAATTGATGAGGCTTTTGCGTATTTCAAAACACAAAATGACTGCTCACATTTACTGAATGCCATATATGGAATTCAAAAGTTATAAGCACAAAAACTAAGTTAAGACTATTCAATTCAAATGTAATATCCACCCTAATTTATGCATGCGAAAGCTGGAAAACAACTAAAAAAATAGAAAAGAAATTAGACACTTTTGAAAACAAATGTCTAAGGAAAATACTTGGCATCAAGTGGAACAAATTCAAGAACAATGCAGAGATAAGACAGATGACTGAACAACAACGAGTCTCATGGGTGATCAGGAAAAGAAGATGGACATATGTTGGTCACTTGATGAGAAGGAATGATCAGAGAATCCCAAAACAAGCTATCAAGTGGAACACAACAGGCTGAAGAAAAAGAGGCAGACCGCGTGAAACTCTAAAGAGGACATTATTAAGAGAGGCCAAATTAACAGGCATAAAATCCTTTGATGAGGTTGAAAGACTCGCCAAAGACAGGAAAAATTGGCGAACTACTTTGCGAGCTCTATGTGACGTTTTAACAGCACGGGAAGGATATAAGATAAGATGATATTTGCTACTTCTGCCTCCTAGTGGAAAACCACAGGAGCTCTGTGCATAAGCTTTATTTTTTTTTTTATAAACTTGAAGAGTTCTCTCTCCTGGATGATCCGTTACGTAGTTTATTTGTTGCAAATTTTTTAAATGTCTGACAGACTTATGAATAACCCTGTATCTTACTTGTGTGTGAAATAAAAAAAAAGACAGTTGTCTTGTTTATCTACATTGCATAACAAGGATGCTCTGTAAAGTGTAAGAGTAGGGGTAGAGTTGATCAAAAACTCTCATTTTTACCATGACAAATGATGTAATATTAATTAGAAGGGACTAACATCAGTAAACTCTAGATGCATCTGTAGGTGTTCACATCTCCTCTCCATTATCTCCTTCAGTGTACAATAACTGGTTACACCCATTCTGTGTTAACTGTCATCATAAGTACAAATCATATGAAAACTTGACAGAACAAACTACCAACAGTACACATGTCACTCTCCGTGGAGTCATTTTGCCATTTAAATATATTGTTATAGAGATATATCTGTACTTTGTGTCAGAAATGTGGCAATAATTTAGAAAACATAAATAATTAGGCTTGTAGAGGAGGTCATCTGGAGTGAAGTAAAATACTAAAGGGATGCCTCAGAATATAATCCATTTCATGAACTTTATTTAATGTGATATCTCATCTGTAATGCTAACACATTCAAATGCTGACATAGAAAGAGCATTTAGTAGCATTTTACATCCTTCCAGTGCCGCTAAACGTCATATAGGGCTCGCATGGTAGTTCGCAAAGTTTACTTGTTTTCGGTGAGCTTTTCAACCTCATCAAGGGATTTTATGCCCATTAATTTGGACTCTCTTAATAATGTCCTCTTTAGAGTTTTACATGGTCGACCTCTTTTCCTTCAGCCTGTTCTGTTCCACTTGATAGCTTGTATGACTGTTTCTTCTCATCATGTGACTGATATATGTACATCTCCTTTTTCTGATTACCCTGAGATAGGTGGTTGTTTGCCTATCTGCCTTATCTCTGCATTGTTCTTGATTTCATTCCACTTTATACCATGTATTTTCCTTAGGCATTTGTTTTCAAAAGAGTCTAATTTGTTGTCTATTTTTTTAGTTGTTTTCCAACTTTAGCATGCGTAAATGAGGGTGGATATAGAATTGAATAAACTTAACTTGGTTTTTGTGCTTATAAGTTTAGAGTGCCCTATGTTCTCAAAATTCTTGAAGGACAATGCTGCTTTTGTGATTCTAATTCTAACTTCCTTTCTGGTGTCACCATCCTGCCAAGGTATGCAGATTGGTTGACTTCTTCAACACCTATTCCTTCAGTGTATATTTTTACTTTGATTAATGGGACATTTCATTATTTTTGTTTTTCCTTGTTAATTTCAAGTCCTATTTTACTAGCCAGTGAAGACAGGGTATCTGCTTTTTCTTGTATTTAATTGACATTGTCATCGATACCCCTAAGAGCTATGTAATCTGCAAAATCAAGATCTTCTAGTTGGGTCCTATGTACCCAATCAATGCCCATTTTACCTGTGCAACATTTTTTCATTATGAAGTCTATGGCAATTCCAAAAAGCAAGGGAGATAGTATACATCCTTCTTTCATGCCTATTTCAATCTGGAACCATTCACTCATTCCTTCTTCTGTGTTGACTGCACAGACATATCCATTGTAGAGATCCTTAATGATGTTGACAATTCTAGATGGTATTCTGTATAGTCTTAAAATTCTCCACAATGAATCTATGTGTACGCTATCAAATGCCCTTTTTTAAAGTCTGTGAAGTTAAGGATTAATGGTTTGTCCTTATCAATATGTTCTTCAAGTATTATTCTTAGAGTAAAGATCTGGTTGAGACATTTTCTCCCTTTTCAGATTCCTGCTTGTTTTTCTCTCATTGCAGTATCCAATATATCTTTAATACTGTTCAGAATGACTTTGGAAATTATTTTTGACACAACTGATGATAAGGTTACCACTCTCCAATTATTGCAGTCATTAAGGCTGCCATTTTTCGGTATTTTAACAGTGATTCTTTTTTTCTTTTTTGAAGGGACCTTTTCTTCTTTCTAAACTTTATTAAACACTCTGTGGGTGGCTCATGTCGTCACTGTTAATAGCTTTTAACATTTCAGCTGTTATTTCATCTTCACCTGCAGCTTTTTTTGTTAGCCATTAGGTTCACTGCTGTGCCAGTTTCATTCAGTATAATTTTGTCTAGGTTAACATTTAGTTGAGGTAGTGGTAAGTCAGTTTCGAGGTCTATCAATTCTTTTGGATGTGGTCAGTTAAGTATTTCTTGGAAATATTCGGCCCATCTTTGCCTTTGGTCTCCACTTGATGTTAATAGGGAGCCAGTTTTGCTTAAGACTGGTCTTTTTTGGATGTAATAGTATCATTAGCCTCTTTTGTATTCTTATGTGTTCTCTCTTGTAGCTAAACTTTTTACTTTCTGAACAAAAGACACAATCCCTCTATTTCTACATCTACTATTCTGCGCCTTACACAACTTGTCCTTCAACTCAATTTTTTAAAATTCAATGGCCTTTACTTCGACCAGATTAGTGGTGTGGCCATGGGTACCAAAATGGGCCCCAGCTACACATGTCTGTTCATGGGCCACTTCGAGCACAAGGTTCTGAGAGCCTTTAGAGGCTCCTTTCCAGCCTTCTATAGACACTACATAGATTGGGGTCACATCAGTGCCAGAGGAAGATTTTGACAACTTTATCAGTTTTGTTAAGGAGTACAATCCTGTCATTTCTTTCACCTCCCATGCCATTGCTGCTTCCGCTAACTTTCTCGACATTGCCGTTAGTAGCGGCCCTACCGGGCTTACTGTTTCTGTCCACTATAAACCTACAGACTCTCACAGCTATCTCTTATACTCTTCCTCCCATCCCATATCACGTAAGGACTCTATTCCTTTCTCCTCGCTTCTTAGGTTGCGACGTTTGTGTAATGAGGATTTGGATTTCCAGGATCAAGGCCATAAAATGCTAGATTTTTTTCCGTCAATGCGGCTATCTAGAACATGTTCTCTCTTCATTTTGGAACCGTATCAACTATATATTGCAGCAACAAGCCCTCACTCCTAAACTGCACTGTAGCTTGGACAGGATTAAACTGGTACTCATGCACCACTCTCATAGCTTGGTAGTTAAAAACATACTGTTTCGCCATCTCCATCTCCTCCAGACCGAGCCTGATACACGTGAACTTTTTGGCGAACCCCCATTGGTGGCCTACAGACGGAACAAGAACCTCAGGGACCTTTTAGTTCATAGTCGAACTAGTAGATGACACCTTTTATGGTACCAGACGTTGCAGACACTGTGATGCAACACTTGTCTGTCTTCCCTAAGTCCACGTTATCAGTTCAGGAGGGTTTCACCTGCACTTCATGCAATGTTATTTATGCTATTATGTGCAAACGTTGTGGTATGAAGTACATAGGGGAGACCGGTTTACGCTTATGAGATCGTTTTCGCCAACATCTTAATGATACTACTAAGAGGGCCTGGACGCCTGTGGCTAAACATTTTTGCCTTAGCAACCACAGGGGAAAACAGGACATTTCTGTTAGTGAGATCCGCTCTTGTTCTGCTGATGTATGATCTCGGAGGGTCCTAGAACAGCGCCTTATTTTCTAGGCTGGCTGTCTCCACCCAGCTGGAATTAACAATGTCTTCAGCTTTCTGTAACTTCTTTAGTTTAACAGTGTCTTCAGCTTTCTATAACTTCTTTAGTTTTCCACCCCCTCCCCCATTTTTTTAACTCTACTTTCTTTCTCCTAGCTACCCCTCCCTAACGCCACCCTCTTTTCTTCTCTGGCAACATATTGGTGTTTATAGGGTCTTTTCCTATTCACCAGTTTCACATTTTCTCCCTGCAGGTTTTTATGTTCTTCATTCATTATCTCTCCGCTTCCCCTTTCTCTCTCTTCCCCCCCCCCCCGACACCTTCTCCTCTAGCGGCTATATGTTTCTATTGCCCCCCCCCACCACCTCTTTTCCTCCTCTCTCTCTCCACCCCTTCTTTACAATTGGCTCTATCAACTTATCCTTTGTGTGGCCCTGCGTGGTCTCTGTGCATCTTCTAGTGGACATGCATTTCTCTGTTTCCTACTTCTGGAGGAGGCCTTATTAAGATAAGTTCTTCGTTTAGTTATTTGTTTTTGTCTCGTTTGTGCATGTAATCCTCGAAAAAGGCTCAACCCGAAATATCAGATGTATATTTTTCATTTATACATTCTCATACTTTCTATTTGTTTTTTCTCACTTTACTCACTCCCTCTGCCACTTTGTAAAACTACACCATACACCTCTGTCTACCTTTATTATTTAAACCAGTTTTACTGCAGTAGCCATCCCTTTTATTTGGTTTGTATGGTAAATCACCAAATTTTCCTGTTTTTTGGCAAGTTTTTTTTTTCCAAGGGATTTTAAACCTTCTAATTTGGCCTCTTAAAAATGTCCTCTTCAGAGTTTCACGCTGTCTGCCACGTTTTCTTCGGCCTGTTATGTTCCATTTGATGCTTGTTTTGGGATTCTCTGATTGTTTCTTCTCATCTTGCGACCGATATATGTCCATCTCCTTTTTTTGATCACCCATGAGACAGATTGTTGTTTGCTCATCTGCCTTATCTCTGCGTTGTTCTTGAATTTGTTCCACTTTATACCGAGTATTTTCCTTAGGCATTTGTTTTCAAGAGCCTAATTTGTTGCTTATGTTTTTAGTTGTTTTGAAGCTTTCACATGCAGAAATTAGGGTGGATATTACATTTGAATTGAATAATCTTAGTTTGGTTTTTGTGCTTATAACTTTAGAGTGCCATATGTTCTCAAGATTTGTGAAGGTCAGTGCTGCTTTTGCAATTCTAACTTCCTTTCTGGTGTCACCATAGTGGTCTGCTGATGTCATATTTCCGAAATGGGTTCACACTTGCATTTAGATAGAAATGCCATAACATATGTGTACAGCAACTTTCTTATACTTAGATTGTTTAGAGCAAAATTAAGATTACTTTTTGACTTGCCATCATTGAAATAGACTTTTTGTACCAACTGACAAATCTCCAGCATTGTATTCAAGGACAAGAATTACCACTGAATTACCAGGCATTCTGTTCACTTTACCTTATATAGAAATAGCTGTAAGAATGCACATATATAATGAAATGTAAAAGCAGCTTAGATACAAAGATCACAGACTAAACCACATAAATACAGGCTCACTGTAAATATTTTGCTGAGGTAAAACTGGGATGACTGTCCCCAACCCAAAGCGTCACAGGTGGCGGATGGTGAAAGTCCTCCAAATATGGAGGATCCTAAATAAGTAGGCGTGGACCAACTGGCAATAGTCTAGAGAATGAGGTGGGGTAGAAAATGGCATTACTACTCCTATAAAGTGCCTCGTGCCCAGTGAAGGGAATACCAGGTGGGTAAAAGGTGCCTTAAAACATCTCGCTCCCACTGCCTTGCGGGTAGGACAGTGAGTCTAAAGTCTAGCGGAGAGTCCGTACACAAACTGACAAAAGGCAGTGGGAAACGAGTGTTGTAGCTCCCAAGAATAGTTATGTTTATACAGAGTAATAGATTCATCATGAACGACGTTAATGGATGTTCCTCTGGAACAGCCTCGTCCAGTAGGGCCACAGGTGAGGCCAGATCATCATCAAGCTACTGGTGGCAAAACTAACAAGTCAAAATACCAACATGGAATGTTAGAACTCTATTCCAGGCTGGAAAATTAGATTTTAACATCTTGCACCAAGTACTACTAGCCCAACTGAAAGGACAACCAATAAATATAAATATTATAGAAGTGTACACTCCAACAGCTGATAGTTCTGAAGATGTACAGCTATTTTATAATGACATAAAGACAGCACTGAAACACACAAAGTCACATGAAGTTACTATAGTGATGGGAAGATTTTAATGCCAAAGTTTGTAAAAGAAGAACTTCAGACATTGTTGGTGATTACGGACTGGGGGAAAGGAATGATAGAGGTTGTAAATTAATTGAATGGGCAAGAATCCATAGAATGGTTGTATGAAACACCTGGTTTAAGCAACATCCCCGAAGACTGGCAGCATGGTGCAGCCCAAACAAAAAAAGACTTTTCACCAGATAGACTACGTATTAATCAACAAATGATTCCGGAATGCATTACTGACAACAAAAACCATGCCAGGAACTGACTGCAGTAGTGACCACGGCCCACTCTGTGGAAAGATTATAATAAATCTAAAGAAAGCATACAGAAAAGTGAGAAACATCAAACTGAATGCAGTCAGCCAGTCAGTCATTTGAATGTCCTTTGCTGAACTATGCCTCCCTAACAGCTCTCCTGTAGCCCTTTCAGTTGTAAGCAAGATGCCCACTGCTGATGCATCCATTTGCAGATTATCAACAATGAGAATCTTATAAACTGAATTCAGAACTCCTTAAAAATGACCAAGAACTGTTAAAACAATACAGAGTTAATGTAACAAATAGATAGCAATTTTATATATCTCTTATCCTTCCCATGCCGATAAATGTCACAAAGGCTCGCAAGGTGATCCGCCAATTTTTCCTGTTTTCATTGAGCTTTTCAACCTCATCAAGGGATTTTATACCTATTAATTTGGCCTCTCTTAACAGTGTCCTCTTTAGAGTTTCACATGGTATGCCTCTTTTTCTTTGGCCTTTTGTGTTCCATTTGATAGCTTGTTTTGGGATTCTCTGACTTTCTTCTCATCACATGTCCAACATATGTCTATCTCCTGTTCCTGATCATCCATGAGACTGGTTGTTCAGTCATCTGTCTTATCTCTGCATTGTTCTTGAATTCATTCCACTTGATGCAGAGTATTTTCCTTAGACATTTGTTTTCAGAAGAGTCTAATTTCTTATCTATTTCTTTAGTTGTTTTACAGCTTTCGCATGCATAAATGAGGGTGGATATTACATTTGAATTGAATAGTCTTAATTTGGTTTTTGTGCTTATAGCCATTGAATGCCATATGTTCTCAGATTCTTGAAGATCAATGCTGCTTTTGCAATTCTAATTCTGACTTCCTTTCTGGTGTCACCATCCTGGTCTGTGTAGCTGCCAAGGTATGCAGATTGATTGACTACTTCAATATCTGTCCCTTCTACATGTATTTTTCCATTTTGATTAATGGGAAGTTTCTTTATTTTTTGCTTTGTCCTTACTAATTGCAGTTCTATTTTGCTAGCCAGTGAAGACAGGATATGTTTTTTTCTTCCATGGAATTCACATTGTTACTGGTAAGAGTTATGTCATCAGCAAAATCAAGATCTTCTGGTTGGGTCCCATGTACCCAGTCAATACCTGTGTTACTTGTGCAGCATTTTTTCATTATGAAGTTTATTGCAATTCCAAAAAGCAAAGGAGACAGTATACATCCTTGTTTCATGCCTGTTTCAGTCTGAATCCATTCACTCATCCCTTCTTATTTTTTGACTGCACGAACATATCCATTGTAGATGTCCTTAATGATGTTGACAGTTTTAGATGATATTCTATATAGACTTAAAATTTTCCACAATGAATCTCTGTGTATTCTGTCAAATGCCTTTTTAAAGTCTGTGAAGTTCAGTATTAATGGTTTCTGCTTTTCAATATGTTCTTCAAGTATTATTCTTAGAGTAAAGATCTGGCCGTGATAGCTTCTCCCTTTTCGAAATCCTGCATGTTCTTCTCTCATTGCGGTATCCACTATATCTTTAAGTCTATTCAAAATGACCTTGCAAAATACTTTTGACACAACTGATATTAAGGTTACACCTCTCCAATTGTTAGAGTCACTAAGGTTGCCTTTTTTTGGTATTTTAATAATAATTCCTTTTTTTCCATTTAGAAGGGACCTTTTCTTCTTTCCAAATCTTGTTAAACATTCTCTATAGTTGTCTCATGTTGTCACTATTGAAAGCTTTTAGCATTTTGAGTGTTATTTCATTTTCACCTGCAGCTTTTTTGTTAGCCATTAAATTCCCTGCTGTTTCAGTTTCATGCGGTTTAATTTCATGTAGATTAACATTTAGTTGTGGGGCTGGTAAGTGGGTTTCAAGGTTTAACAATTCTTTTGGGTGTGGTCGATTGAGTATTTCTTGGAAGTGTTCAGCCCATCTTTGCTTTTGGTCTTTACTTCATGTTAATAGGGTTCCGGTTTTGCTAAGGATTGGTCTTTCTTTAGATGTAATGGTACCTGTTAGCCTCTTTTGTATGTTATATAAAGTTTTGGTGTCTCCTGTTTTTGGTGATTTCTCTGCCTGTTTCACCATATTGTCTGTGTATTCTCTTTTATCCCTTGTAGCTGAACCTTTTACTTTTTGTCTGTTTCTATGTATGTTGCTTTCGCCAGATCTTTTCCAAGATATATCTTTACATTCAACATGTCTAACTTGGCTGCTCATCTTTCATGTATGTACTTCCATGTGTTTTCTGATGTCCATGCTTTTCTATTTTGTTTTTTCAGTCCAGCGCTTGCTTTTGCTGCTGTGATTATGGCTGTGATGTAAGAATTCCATAATTCATCTATACCTATCTCCTCTACCTCACTGGGTGTTGTGGAATGATTGGCAAGTTTCTGATTGAAATTACTGTTAGTATTCTCTTCTTGTAGACTGTGGCTGTTTATCTTTCTGTGTATTGATTTTTTGTGTTGGCTTTCAGTTTAGTTTTATTTTCCTTATACACTGATCACTGTTGACATCTGCACCCCTTTATGCCCTTACATCTATCAGAGATGTTCTGTATTGCTTTCTAATACAAAAATGATCTGTCTGGTTTCTAGTTCTATTATCTCAGGATACAATGCAATAGCAAAGATAAATAGTATAGATTAACAATGGGCACTGTTAAGAGATTCTGTCCACCAAACTGTTAAGGAGATAACATCACCGAAAAAAGAAGCCCCTAAAAATAAATGGATGACAGATGACAGGAGGAGTAAAAATAACCAAGAAAAATATGGGTGAGAGGAGGAGGAGGAGTGTGGTTAAATGAACAGTGCAGACAAATAGAAGATTCCCATAATAGATACAGCAAAAACATGCACAAACAAATTAGTGAACTAACAAGCAGGAAGACAAAATATGCCACAGGATTCCTAAATTCAAGAGGAGGCAAAATGTTAATGGGAAAAGAAGACATTGTGGACAGGTGGACAGAACACATAGGTGAGCTTTATGGAAGAGAAAGACCGGAATAATTAACACCAGATACTGAAAACTGTGATGGACCACCAATACTTGAAGATAAAATTATAGATGCCTTCAAACATGTGAAGAAAGGAAAAGTTACTGGGCCTGATAATATAACAAACAGAAGAAATAGAGGTGCTAGAGATAGGAATAAAAATAATAACCATATTACTGAATGACATTTACAACAGTGGTTATATGCCCAGTGACCTGCTTATATCCATGTTTATAGCACTACCAAAGAAACCAGGTGCAGAGGAATGTGAGATCACAGGACTATCAGCCTCTCGTTTCACACAACGAATCTACTTCTGAGATTTATTATTAGAAGAACAAGGAAAAAGATAAAAATGAAAATAGCAGATGAACAGTTCAGATTTGTTGAAGGAAAGGGAACACACAATGCCATTTATGCTTTACAAACACTAACAGAGAGATCTTTAGAAGTACAGAAAGATCTCTACTTATGCTTCATTGATTACACCAAGGCATTCGACAAGGTGAAACATGATGAGATTATTAAAATGCTTGAAGACATCAATATAGACGGCAAAGACCTGAGGATTTTAAAACATCTATACTGGCAGAGAAGCAGCAGTTCAAGTTGAAAATAAAAGTGGAAAATATCAACCAATAAAACAAGGAGTGCGACAGGTGTGTACTATCTCCAGACCTTTGTTCTCTGTACAGCGAGAATATTCTAAGGATGGTCATTACAGAACCAGGTATAAAAGTAGATATGATAGTAACAACCTGCGGTATGCTTATGACACAGTACTGATAACTGAGAACCAACAAGACCTGGAAAATCTCTTATATAAAGTTGCCAAAGAAAGTGAACAGAAAGGCCTTACTTTGAAAATAAAATAAAAAAACAGAGACTATGGTTATATCTAAGAAACAGAATCCACCAAAATGCAGTATAAATTTAAATGGAACTATTCTAAATCAGGTGCAGAAATTCCAATACCTTGGAGCAGTAATAACTTCAGATTGGAAATGCAGAGCAGAAATTAAGAACAGAATAAGCCAAGCAAAGACTGCATTTCAGAGAATGAGAAACATTATGCAACACATAACAAGTCCTAAAATGCTATATTAAACCTGTCTTATTATATGAAAGTGTATCATAGACAGATCTGCACAGAAATCATTGGAAGCAGTAGAAATGTGGTTTATTAAAAGAATGTTGCAAATTCCCTAGACAGCAAAAATAACTAATGGAGAATGTTTGAGAAGAGATGGAGATACAAAAAATCTTGTCAAAAAAATAACAGAGAGACCAATGTACTTTCATAGGACATGCAGTGAAAAGATGGGGCATTGAAAATATTATAACAGGAAAATTAGAGATAAGAAGAGTCAGGGGAAGACCAAGAGAAATTATACTGGACAGTCCTGCGAGATGGTGTAAGAAGAGATCACCAACTGAGCTAATGACCTGCATGAATGATCGTGTACTCTGGAGAAGCATAATAGCCAGCGCCAGTACAGACACTGCACTAGTTTTCTAGCTTAATGTTATGTGCTGCAACAAAAATATAAGCAGTTTCGTATACTAACTGAATTCATGTGTCACTCATATATTTTCTGTGATGCACCACCATAATTATTAATAGTACTGGAAAATATTTAAGAGAAACAACAGAACAAAGTTTTAAAAACCATGTACAAGCAGAATATAACAAAAGTCACCAGCTATCCTAAGGTAAAACTTCAAAGGACCACCTGTGAAGCAGGCATAGGAGCTGAAAAGAAACACCATCATAGTATCTTAATTTTTTTTTTTCAGTTTAAACCATCTGTCATTTGAAACTGACATGCGGTTAATCCAAATTTAGATTAGAATAAGATGGCTGCCAAAGGTGCGAGCAGCGAAGTTGTTTTCCTCACTGATTTTTTCCTTCATCAGCTGTGGCTGGAAGAAGTACAGAAATACAAGAGATTAACATGACTCTGTGAAAAAATCATCTTACAGAGGATGCTGTCTCACTGCATCATCACAAAAAATGAAGGGTCTTATTCATTGACAAAGGACAGAGCTCCCATAACTAGACTCATATGATAAAGCAAAATACTGATTTAAAACCAAGTATAAAGTCATGGGAAAGAGAACATCTAGGTTTTCAAAGGAATAACTTCTATCACCAAATGGACAGAAATGAACAGATTAAAATCATGAGACACCACATTGGACTGAGATGTATGCATAACAAGCTGAAGATAGATAACCACAACTAATGAGTGTACCTGTAGCACTGGAAAAATGACATCCCAATATCTCCGGTAGGATCATCTTGCATGGGAGGAGAAAAGAAGACACATGGCCATAACCAGTGCCAATCCAGACCAAGTAGTATGGTGATGTTGACAGTCTAAGACAGATCGCTGCATTCTTCAGGGATATCTAACTTATTGTATGAGAACATTCAGAAAAGAAGAATATAGGAATTAGAAGTTATGGTTATATACGCATATAAACATCTGATAAAAAGATGGCATTATTAGTTTGTATTGGATTAAGCAAATATCTCTGATGGAGCACGTGGATCACACTTGTTGACAGGCCAGGTGTTCTGATAATACCAAAAACAGAGTCAAGCTAGGATAGTTGATATATTTGTAGGCTTGATGAACTTTGTCATTTTGAATTTACTGTACTTGCTGGGAAGTTCAGATTTTTCCATCAAATAACGATGTACGGATGTTTCAGTTTTACTTTGACATATTACATGTATGTAATAGCTAGCCAGGACATTTTACTGTGGTATTACATGCTGTGCTTGTGTAAAAATGTTCTTGCAATAAGCAACACATAGCTGACATGCTAGCGCCAGGGTTGGCAAACCATAGCTCACCAAGACTCTGTCCCACCTCTCTGTTGCTTTGCCCAATTAACTGGCTTTAGGGACAGTGATCACTATAGTCCCCATGGTAGTAGAGTCAGCTAAAGAAGTATTTCATACCCCCTGCACTCAGGGACAGAAAAAATAGCAACCAATACCTACCCCCAACAACTTATTTCAACATCTTTGCTGCATTGACTGCAGGGAGCACCAGTTCACAGTTCTAAGGAGAGTGAAGAAGAAAAAAAAAAGGAAAATTTTTAACATACATGCTATTTACATGTTTGAATAAAAAATTTACCTGCTAACAGATTTTTATCACCTGATTAAACATACCTGCTAATAACCTTAACATTGTTACTATTGTCATATTATGACAATTATTACTAATGTGCTTACATTGCTTATATTGCCAAGTGCTTGGTACTGTTTTTTTTTAAGACATCAAAAGCAATGTGTAATGGTCTAAAACCGGTGTGATTAACTGTTTACTTCAGAATATACATACTAGTTCAGTTTAATATGAGTGTCTGATTGTGATGTAAGTAATTAAAGTTGGCAAAATACACATATAGTCTCACAAGTATAATGAGTAATCAATGTGACATTTAAATTCCACACTGACCAACTTCAACTTATGCAAAATGATTTATGGCTGTTATATGCATTTTTGTGTTTATGGGAATTTTTTTTAGCAAGTTACTGGTGTAGAAGCAAAATCAGAAATAATCTGTAAATGGTCCCCTTACAGTCTCTGTGGAGTTTTACATTTTATCATTTATTAAAAATAAAGGACAAGACAGCTGAGTAATATTCATTATTTTAAGTATTGTTAAACTAATCTATAATTACCTTATCTCAGGAAATTATATGCTATTTTTTTTAAAAAAAAGCATAAAATTTCTATTGATGCATAGAAGTAGTTTCATATATATACATATTTTTAGTGAATAGTTTTGTTTCTAACACTATGATAACCATATTTTTTTCTATTAATATTTGGTCATCTGAAAATTTAAATATTTGTATTCAGTATAATATTAAAATTTTACATAACCTCATTAGGTGCTTGTTAGAACAAAACATTCTTATAAAGTTTATGTGATTTCCTCATTTTTCTTCAAGTCTTTCTACCATTATTCTTGTGCAATAGCATATTTAAATTTTCTGATTTGCAGTTTATAGTTTGTTTTTTTTTTGAAGGGCAAATCTGTTTATGATATTAAAATACCTAAGTTTAAACATGTCTTTTTTAATTCATTGTGTCTGAGTGGCGAAGTGGTTAGTGCACTGGTCTCATGGTGAAGGTCGGGGGTTTGAATCTGGCTGGAGGCAACTCAGTCACCCAGCTGTAGAAATGAGTACCTGATTTCTTTTGGAGTTGGGGAAGGAAAGGTGACCAGGTGTGATACTGACCATATCACCCTATAGTGTGCTGACAGGTCAAGAAAAATATAGGGACTGACACCATATCCTTATGTGCCTCTAAGGCATGACAGGATTACCTTTACTTTACTTTTAATTCATGTATCCTTGTGATCTTTCTTGCAATTTTCATCAGTTGCAAAAATAAGACAATGAATGCAGCAAAATATGATAAAAACATGCACAAACAAAATTAGTGAACTAATTGTGTTTTACCCAGCTGAAGAGGTAATGGATAAGAACAGAGAAGTTGTATTTGATGCACAAACGCTAGCTAAGCGAGGCAAGATAATAGTAACCAGTTATCGATATCTTGTCCACTGGCATGCCTTTTGCTACACTGACATGGTGAGAGAAAGAAATTTGGAAACCTAAGCCCAAAGTGTCTCAGCCTGAACAAAAAGAAGACTGAAGTGATGGTCATCTCAAAGAAAAGAATACCACCAAAAAGAAGACTGAAGTGATGGTCATCTCAAAGAAAAGAATACCACCAAAATGTAGCATTACCATTGGTGGCACAAATCTGAAACAAGCTGATAGATTCAAGTACTTAGGACCAATTATAACAGCTGATGGGAAATGTCACAACGAAATAAAAAGCAGACGTACTCAAGCCAAGTCAGCATTCCAGACAGTGAGACACATCTTGTGCAACAGATCCGTATCAATGGAAACAAGATTCCAAGTACTTAAATGTTATATCGAGCCAGTTTTGTTTTATGGATGTGAAGCATGGTCTGTGAATAAGAGAGTACAATGAGAAATGGAGGCCATGGAGATGTGGTTTATAAGAAGGATGTTGAAGGTACCATAGACAGCCAAGAAAATCAGTGAAGATGTCTTAAGATAGGGTGGAGTTAAAAAGCAAATTATAGCAGAGATCAGAGGCAGACAAGCGAGAATTATAGGACATTTCCTGAGAGGAGGAAAATTGGAACACACTGTGGCAACTGGAAAAATTGAGGGAAGAAGAGACAGAGGAAGACAAAGAGAGAAGTTACTGGATGGGCTGTCAGTGTGGCTAGGAAGAAAGTCACCAGCGGATCAAGTCTAAAGACAGGGAATTGTGGAGAGAAGTGATCGCCTACGCCACACAGCATGGCACTTGAGTTGAACCCCAAAGTGTGCTGAATGGCTGCAAGGTGTGCATGTGCTAACATAGAGGTGCTCTCATGGAGTTTGGGTGGCATTAGGTGCCTAATCTAGCCTCTTCTCTAGCATGAGGGCTCTGCTAGAATGACCAGGTTGTTCCCTCTATGAATTGAAATAGTGATATGGATTTATCTTTTAATATACAGAATTGTTCCCCCATGCGGGACCTGGGCACATGCCTAGGAAGCAAAGAATAGGATCACTGTACCCTACCACGCATGATCGTAAAAGGTGACTAAGGAGGGTTCAGCATAGGGCCAGCAACCCTGTCTGGTAAAAAAAACCATCAGACTGCTACAGATACAGAAGCAAGGGAAAAAATAAATGCAGGTGGAAGGAGAAATGCTTATCAGGAAACTGAGCCCATGAAGGTTGTGGATGGAAGCTGCCCACTGGAAATCCCCAACTCAACTGCAGACCTCCTGGAACCTAAACACAGTATGCAAATAGGCAGCTGGAATGTAAGAACACTTAATCAGACTGGAAAACTAGCACAAACCATCAAGGAAATGCACAGATACAAGCTAGACATAGTAGGAATACAAGAGGCAAGATGGACAGAAGAAGGCAGAAGGAAATTAACAACACAGCACACAGAAGATACAATAATATGGTCAGGTAATGATGATAATCATGAAGGAGAAGTTGCATTGATTATTGCTGTCTATTATGTTTGTTATGCAAAATAGCCAGGTGAGTATTCTCATTTTTAAAGACTAGTGAGCTGCTATCAGATACTTTAGGAAATTGTTACCTATGTAGAGATACAACCATCAGTGCATCAATACTGACATATGATGTAAATGAGGTATTTCAGAGAAAAGAAGGAGCTGCAGTTGTGGCTCTTAATATCGAAGTTGCATATAACAAAGTGTATTACACAACACTGTTGACACTTATTCTATCATCTTGTGAACACTGAAAAATTTGAATAGCCATGATAGTCAAATTATTTTATCATTTCCATCATCATAACTAGACAAAATAGCAAACAGTTTGGTCCTACAGATTTGGAAAAAATTATTTTGTAATTTTTTTTCAGATGCTCCTTTCATAACATAAGCAATGAATGTTTGTATCTTTTTTTTTTTCTTTATATATCTTTAACAGGTTTTTCCCAGACATTATTCATTAGCCCTCTCGGCGATTCATATAACTACATTGACATCTGGAGATATGAACTTACTTACTATAATTAATCTAAATATTTTGTCTATATTTCAGGAGGAACTGTGTTGTTCATTACTGTATTGTATCCACGACGTGTCGTGAGGAGTCTCTGGATTCTCGCGGGAGGAGGAGAAGTGCGTGTAACTACATACAAGTGGCTGGGACAAACACAGACATTTAAGAAACCCCTTGAACACATAAGTTTCTTACAGTCTCGTAGAGGAAATGGCCAGTATATTCCATTTAAAATCAAGGGCAAGAACTTCTATTACTTAATTGATAAGCAGGGCTGTTTTTACAACACTGACTTGTTCGACTTTGTAATTGGCTTGAAGAGAAGCTTCAGATAGCATCTGACAGTACCACCAGTTTATTGTACCTATTTTGAAAGTTATCTGATAACAAGTGGACACACAACAATTTGTATTGTGTCTTTTGTTACTTATGATGCATAAAGATAAAGGTGTACACACATATTTTCAATCTTAATACTTTCTGCAAAGTTTTCCTATTTCGTAGCTACTACCCTGAGTCTTTAATAGTGATAGTATGAATGGTATATATTTGTGTATGTGTACGAGCTCGTGCATTGGTATGTGTGTAGAAAGTGGGGGGGGGGGGGTCCTTACGCTTTGAAAAATAGACACTATATAGAGTGTTTTGAATGTCCTATACCAGTTTTAAGTTATTGTGAAGAAAAAAGATAAAAAAAACTTTAAAATATTCTCCAAAATACCTTTTGAAAATTCAGCTTTTTAAAGATTTTTTTAAGCACAGTAATGTCATCTTTATGGGGCTAATTAATTTTTGCTTGACCCTTTCATTACCAGTTTGTTTTTGTTTTGTTTTGTTTTGTTTTTTCACAATAAAAATGTTTGCTTGGCTCTGGCAATCTAGATCAGTACATGTTGTAGCATGTAAACAAGACCAGTAAACTATACTCATCATGAAGAGAATTCCATTGCACTGCTGAATCTCATTTTTATCAATGCAGAAATTTCAGCTACACTAGACAGAATATATGTTGCTATATTCAACATTTTATGAATGAAATGTTTTATTGATTGATTGTCTGGCAGCTTACAAAATTCTTCCTTCTATCAGCAGACTTTGCTAGTGACATTTTCCTCCACATAAGTATACTTTGAAATTGTTTACCACAATTTACACATTGGTGGATTCAAGTAATCTTTTCTTTGAAGCTGTTAAAGAGGCACATCATAAGTCTTTATGTTCATGATTTGTGCAAAAGCCAGGTTATCCTTATTAAAATATCCACTATAATCTATGCTTGACACTGGCTCAGATTCAGAATCTCATTATGTTTCAAGATCAGAGGTTTTGGCATCAAGCTGTAAGACCAAAATGCTATATTTAATTTTGCATACATCCATTTCATCACTTTTCCATTTTGCATTCAATTATAATAAATCTGGTATTTTAAAAAAAGCATTTGAAAAAAAGTTGAAAGAATTTATATATCTCATGCAGATATTGACAGTCAATTGTGAGCAAAAGCTCACAAGGGCAAACTGTTATCATTTCTTGATCACAGTTATTCATTTTTACTTCTTAATCTTTTCTTTATCATGTGCCCCCTTTAAATGTTTTTTTTTTGTTTTATTGGACCCCCCCAACCCCCAAAGACTTAACATAAGATTTAAAACCCTTAAGTGTGTCAAATATTTAAAGTTACTCATCAAGAATCCTCAAATAAATAAAGGCACACCTAATATTTTTATTGGCATGATTCCATTAAATTTGGAAAAACTTAATATTACTTGTTAATTAATTAATGAGAGTGTTGGTGTTGCATTTCACTTGCAAATCAAGTCTTGTTATATCAGGGTTAATAGCAGAAAGTTGTATTCTCTAGTGTTTCCAGTACTTATTTTTAAGATAAATGAGAGCAGAGAACGATTTTTCACCCAAGTATATTATTGCAGGAGACATCAATGCTTTCATACCCTTCTTCAGTAATTATGGAAATATGCTTGTAAATAATTCAAATTGGGAACTGTCTGTTCCTTTAAATGCAGTTTTAGAGCATGATTCATTGAGCAAGTTCTTCTTGAAGATTCATTGTTGACAAGAAATTTTACATAGCTCTAAGTAGTATACAGACTACCAGTTCTGGACCAACCCCCATAGGGCCCTCCCCACCCCCAAAGGAGGGCCCCAGCACAACTTCTGTTCTGTTATGGATTGTGTTATATACACGAGGCTTCTGGTCAGCATCCCCGGCCACATTGTGTTTGGGCCCCACACTACACACCCACCCACCCCCGCATGGCTCACACCCAGTGTGGCCAGGTTCTGAGCAACAAGGGAGTGAACAGAGCCAACAGGGTGTTACCACCTCTAATACTTTTTTTTTCCATTGGAGATATTCTATTCATATAGATGTATCTACAGAAGATGAGGCTGGATAAAAACATGTCATTGGCTTACTCATGGCTCCACAAAGCAGGTGTTGAATGGGAGAATGCCGCAAGGTCCACCTGATCCAGCTTCAAGCAGATGGTGGAACAACCCCTTGCAGCATTTGCCGGGGGGGGGGGGGGGGGGGGTGTGAGAGAGAGAGAAATGCACTATCTCTGTGTGCACAGTGTGGATATAAAAATGAGCATATAAGATGGTTATTATACAGAGAACTTGTGCTTGTATGAACTCCCTGTAACTGCGAGCTGTTATTCTTTGTAGCCGATGCTGTAGAGATGTTGAGGCACAGCATAGTATTGGCATGGGAGCAGATTATGGCAGCTACTTTTTCAGTCCCAGAGTACAGCTAAAAAGCAGGGGGTGTGCAATGCTGCTTTAGCAGACTCCACCACCATGGGGACTGTGGTGATCCCTGCCCCATTAGCCAGGCTAGGCCTGTTACAGAGGGTACCATGGAGAGGTGGGACGTGGTCTTGGTCAGCTATGGATTGCTAACCTTGATACTGGCATATTGGCTATGGATCACTTCATCCCCATATAAAGAGAACAGGAGGACCCAACAGTTTGAGAGTTTAAATGCCTAACTAGGATAACTATTTTTTAAAATTTAGAACAAATTTTCTGATATATACCCACACATATTAACAATGCCTACAGTACTACAGCTGTGCCAGCAAGCAGAGAGATATGGACTTGAGAAACCAGGGATCAAAAAGGTCCTCATCGAGAGGATTGCAAAAGCCTGTGCTTCATCATGGATCGAACAGATTCAGAGGGCTATGCACACCAGCAGGTTTCCAGCGGCAGCAGCTGGGTGGTGAAGTTGAGGCTGCCTTGAGAGCCTCGAAAGCTGAGCAGGTAAGAAAGTCTGCCCCATACACACAAATAGTGCCCCTACAAAGACTGCAGAGGAGGGTCAGCAAGAACCACAGAAAAGAGACTGCAGCTCTGCTAGCCCGTTAAGTAGCAGGCATCCTTACTGTGCAGAGAGAGGTATAATCAGGGTTGAAGGAACTGCATGACAAGGCAGGCAAGCTTATCTTCAGGCAGACAATGTGGTTGTTAGGGAACTACCTGTGAGGTTGGCAAATGGATGTGCCTTGAGGCCATCCCCTCAGCAAACACCCAAGAGCCTTCTTGGAAGATGTGTACCCCCAGATTCATAAGAAGTTCACAGAAGTCCACTGGTCTAGCTGGCCGCTCTGTTGGACTTGAGCAAAAGCTTCCCTTGGGTGTAAGTGCTCACTATCTCTACCAACATGGCTGCCGCAGTGCGACTGATCCAGTGTGGTCCCTCCAGGTGACTAGAGTGCTCAGTCACTAAGCTTATTGAGCCTGTGCGCTATTACTTGATTGATGGGCTGCCACGGGGCTTTGTCTGGGAGGAGCTGCTTGTGGTGCCTTCTGATACTCAGTTTCTACCGGATGGGGTTCTACAGCACTGAAATGTGCTGGGATGGCCATAGGGTAGGATGTCCACCCCATTTTTCATGATCCAATGCTTGCTGTCGAATTGGGACAATGGCACCTTATACAGATGCTGCCCATAGATGTGGCACTCTGTGG
The DNA here is from genome assembly GCA_009760885.1 of Achatina immaculata. Classification (NCBI taxonomy): domain Eukaryota; kingdom Metazoa; phylum Mollusca; class Gastropoda; order Stylommatophora; family Achatinidae; genus Lissachatina; species Lissachatina immaculata. Next base: position 18,562,898 of record CM019718.1, on the reverse strand, counting down.
TAGAAGGCGCTTTTGCCAAAGAGAGCAACCTTGTACTGTTCAAGATGGATGTTTCTTCACAATATTCTTTTTCACACCCTAGGCCTTCTTAATGTTCTTAGCCTCATCTCCAAGGTTGAGTACATATTGGGGTGTGGGTCCACATATTCAGCAATGGCATGCTCAGTGCACTTCATCTTGCTCATCACCTTATTGTCGGCTGTCCTGTAAAGGAAATGCTCTTTTGGGTAGTCAGATGTGTCAAAGAGGTTGTGGCACTTGTCCATGTCCTTGTACACATCCTCTGTATGAATCTCAAGGCTATTTTTGGAACCTTTCTTTAGCCAGGTCATCCTCGAAGATGTTTGCTTATGCAAAGGCTGAGCTGGCTATTAAATGTCTGAGCTTGTCTTCTTCAATGCCCACACCAGTTTGACATCGACCCATTTGCACAAATCCTTCATGGTCTTTCCAAAGACAGCATTGTTTATCAGTTTGTATAGGCTCTTCTTGAAGTCGCTGCCTGCCCTCTTCCAAAGCTCAGTGTTCATCTGGATGTAGGGCTCCATTCATGGGCTTTGCTCGAACTCTAATGCCTGGTGAATCTTCGAGAGACACATGCCAGGGGATAGGTAAAGCAATATCAGTTGCAATAATGGAGCACGCAGTGTTCCTTGTTGTGGAGGTTGGGAAACAGCTTTTCAACCTCAGTAGGTGCCACCCCTTCACCAATAAGGCCTTGCTGATATTCCAGCATCCATCCTTTCTGGACAACCATGTGCTCTGGCACTATCGGGTATGTTTTTGCAGCTCTTCTGGGTATTCCAGGTCCACTTCAAGGATGTAGCCCTTTGGGCTGGATGCTTGGTTATTGTGAGTTTCTGCACATCCTCTGCCCACTTGAAATCACTTGTAGGCAGCAGCTGACTCATTGTCCAACCATAGAAGTTATTGGCATATATAGGTAGAGGATGTAACTGTTTGGCATGGAAGTATTGTTGGCCTCAGCATATCTTTTTGAAACCTTGGAAATGGCACTGCACATCCCCTTCTCAATGAAGAAATGCTGGTCATAGTCTGTGAGCAGCTCAAGCTCTATCTCAGTTTTCTTAAGCAGGACTGGTATAGTAGTGGGCAGAATCCAGACTATACTCCCCCATGCATGTCTTCCAGAAGGTCTCAAAGACATCTACCAAAATGAGCTCATCTTTGCAGAGGTGGAGGTCATGATAGACCTCCAGATCACAACACCCAAAGGTCTCCCAGACTTTATGTGCATGGGCATAGTCATGGTCGGAAATATGTTCTTCAGAGAGCTTGCTGTAGAATGCATCCTTTGAAGGGAGCTGAGACTCTTCAAACCATTCTCAGGAGCCCATGTACTCATAGGGGTAGATGCCTTTCCAAAGCAGCAGTTCTCATCTCTGAGACTCATACTGGGCTGGAAGGTCTTGGATTTGTTGATTTTCACAAAGTTGTCCAGGGAGAACAATAGAAACTGGATACTGTTGATGAACCACAGCTGCCCCAGGGAGAAGGAGATGTACTTCTCTGTGTTGTTTGGGATACAGCAGATTTTACTCTCCACATTTGAGATTGCCTGCATCAGGAGGTGGGAATCATAGCTCCTCAGGATGTGAAAGACAACTGGAATGACCATGGTTTTGGGGTTCAGCCTCAGCTTTAGGTTACATTCATTGTAGGCACACCCTCTGTACTGCCCTGTGGTGTGGCAGTGATCACGTACAGTCTCCATTCAGACGTTTATGACACATGTAACAGGTAGTGGCTTTGTAGTAGGCATGCCAGTCCTCTTGTGTCATCTGTGTGGTTTTGAGGTTGACTAGCACTGCCTTGGTCTGACGCTCGCCATCCTGAAGCACTTTTAGCAAGTGCTTTGTCACGTTGAGAACCCTGTACTACGGGCATCTCAGTTCTGCCATCACAGCGGACATATGTAGCAGAAACTGCGGGCCTCGTGGTGGTGTGTTTTGTGGGTGTTGCTTTGGCTGGGGGACTCATTCTTGGTGGTCAGTGCCTCAAGGTCAGTACAAATAATGTAAGGTGCAGACAGTTGCTAGTGCCAGTTCTGGAAGGATGGCTTGCCCTTTTCAGGCATATCTACCCTCACAGTGGTTTAGCCTATACCATGACATTCTGGCTTCTGAGCCTCCACCAGATCTTCCCTGGTGTAGCCATGAAGATTTCTCTTTCTTCTGGGAGTTTGTGGTTTAACTGTTCTGCTATGAGCACAGGAATTTTTAATTTCAGTCTGTTGTTAGTGATGACAACTGACAAAACAAACAAGGCAACTGAAATATGTATCAGTGAGGAAAAACTGGAAGAAGTGGAGAGTTTTGAATATCTTGGATCACTACTAACTAATAATGGAGATACAATGCGGGAAATTAAAAGGAGGACATCTATTGCTCTTCAGAAAGTAAAACAAATAAAGAATCTGTGGAGAGGAGCAGACAGAACCACAAAAATAAGATTTTTAAGGCCATGCATCTTTCCCATCGCAACATATGCCTGTGAGACCTGGACACTTAACAAAACAGCTCAGAAGCACGTAAATGCCTTTGAATGTAAATGCTATAGAAGAGTTCTCCAAATATCGTGGACACAAAAAAGAACAAATATATCTATACTACAAGAGCTTAATATTGAAGAAGGCTGGCTAGTAAAGAGGATTAAAGAGAGAAAACTTAAATATTTTGGCCACATTAAACGTCATGATAATTTAGAGAAGACCGTATTGGAAGGATACATAATGGGAAAAAGAGGAAGACCGAAACGAAGATGGCTGCAAGACATCGTTGATAATCTGGAAATGGATGCAGCAGCAGCAGGCCATCTTGCTCACAACCGAGAGGCCTACAGGAGTGCTGTTTGGGAGGCAAAGTTCCGCAAGGGACATGCAAAGGAATGAATGAATGTTAGGTTTCCATTTATCAACCATTACTCTGATAGGATGGTCTGGTGGCATGGATTTAAATCTTGCCACTGCCACAGTGGCTGACTTCATTTCATTCATAAATTAATAATGGGCCCTCTATATTAGTTTTACAATTTTGAAATAGGCAGTTATTAGCTATTTATGTAAGCTCCCAATCACCCATTTTACTGAGTGACTTCTCTCTTAGTCCATTCTGCCAGTATTTGAATGGTCACAGAACAACAAATCATGTTTAAGTTCTAGGTCCAGCCTCTTCACACTTTCATTTTCTGTCCTCAGTCTGATCATAGTTTCCTTTTCAGATAATGCAGCACTTCTGCACAGAATTGCTGTCCATGTATTACGGTCTTCCATGCCTCGCGACTGGTAAAACAATATTTCATGAACCTCATACAGAATTTCCCGATTGAGGATGCAGTTGCTGAAGCCGTCTTAATCTTCTGTTGCTGAGTTGTCACCATGAATGGAAGTTGTATAACTTACTTTCTCCTCTCAGTTTCTTAGTCTTCAGCAGTGGTGGTGGAAACTTACATATTTGTTTATCATGTCTTGAAGCTAAGCACGCAGATCTGATAAACCAGAATATTCATCCTTCATACATTAGTTGCAATTCCTATTGATGTATTGATTTCTTCATCTAGAGAAGTGGCCAAAATCCACTCTCTTCTTATTTTTCTTTAATCTCCCTGGAACAGTGAGCTGGTGTTCTTTGCAGCCATTGTGGTGAAAATGTTGAGGCACAGCATCATGTTGGCTTGAGATGGGCCTCTGCAGCTATTTTTTCAGTCCCTGAGTGCAGGTAAAATGCAGGGGATGTGCATTACTTCTTTAGCAGACTCCACCACCTGGGGACTATAGCAATCCCTGCCCAATTAGCCAGGCTAGGCCTGTTACTGGGGTACCAGTGTAGAGGTGGGACAGTGTCTTGGTCATCTATGGTTTCCCAGCCCTGACGCTAGCATGTCAGCTATGGGTCTCTGATTGCCAAATTGGACAGTAAACTGTAAGACAGTAAGCTAAGACGGTGCTGCAACCACATATTTTACTGTGAGTGTTAGTTTATAAGTCCATATATCTTACATCATTCCTGTGCCGTTAAACGTCACATAGGGCTCACATAGTTGTTTGCCAAGTTTTCCTGTTTTCGGAAAGTTTTTCAACTTCATCAAGCATCAAGGGATGTTATGCCCACTAAACTGGCCTCTCTTAACAATGTCCTCTTTAAATAGTGTTTCACATGGTCAATTTCTTTTTCTTCGCCCTGTTCCACTTGATAGCTTCCTTTGGTATTCTCAGATTGTTTCTTCTCATCACATGGCCTACATGTGTCCATCTTTTTATGATCACACATGAGACAGGTTGTTGTTTTGCTCATCTTTCTTATATCTGCATTCATTCCACATTATACCAAGTACGAGGGGTGTTCAGAAAGTAATGCACCACGTTTTTCTCAGGAGTTGTTTATTAAAAAAGCATGAAATTTATACACAATATACATGGGTATGTCATTGTAAATGTCGGTATTATTCAACATAATCTCCATTTACTTGTACAGCTTTACGCCAGCGCAGAACAAGTCCATGTATTCCTAGCCTGTAACCAGATTTTCTCTTCATTATGTAAGGCATTCCTTCGCTGCATGAATCACTCCTTCGTCATCTTCAAACCTTACCGCTCGGAGTGCATCTTTAAGTGGACCAAACAGATGGAAATCAGAGGGTGCCAGATCAGAACTATAGGGTGGATAGGGTAGTACAGTCCAACTCCCGTATTGCCAGACTTGTATGAAGGCATCCATTGTCATGAAGGAAAACCAGGTCGCTGGATTCTTGTGCGGCCGAACTCTGCGAAAACGTTGAGTTTTTTTTTTTCAATGTCTTAATATAAGCTTGCGAATTGATTATCTCTCCTCTTGGCATACCATCCACAAGAGTCATACCTTCAGTGTCCCAGAGAACAGTGATCATGACCTTTCCAGCTGAAGTAGTTGTCTTGAATTTATTTCTTCATGGTGATTCCGCATGATGCCACTCCATTGAGTGTCTTTTTGTCTCAGGTTCAAAATGATGTGCCCAGGTTTCATCACCTGTTACGATCTTAGCCAAAACATTATCTCCCTCAGAATTGAAACGCTCCAGCAATTCAGAAAAAAATTGCTTCCCTTTGCAATTGATGGTCATTTGTGAGACTTCAAGGAACCCATCCTGCACAAACCTTAGAAAATCCGAGAGCTTTTATAACTGCATTTGCACTACCATTGCTGACTGACAGTTTTAAGGCCAATTGTTGAGTAGTGATACGCCTATCAGTAAGAATAATGCCCTCAGCACATTTCAACATTTCTACCTTGGTGGCTGTGGCAGGAGGTCCACAGCGCGACCAGTCATGCAACGCCTTATCTCTGCTTATTGATTCTTTAATTGTCTGAACCCAGCGACTGACTGTACTCCTGTCGACTGCATAACTTCCATACACATCATATTGTAAATGTTCACAACAGTTTCCTTCTCTGCAACGAGAAATTCTATCACATTTCTATGTTCATACCACAAGTTGTTAACACGTTCCATTTCAACGGTTAGGGCACCCATATTCTTTGGCCGGTTGCGGTGCAATTTGATTCGCACAATCGGCACATGTCATATTTAAAGTATGCAAAATTTAATGCTTCTATCTTCATTATTTGGCACTGAAGACAGTCTTTAAAAAAGGTGTACCTTAGACATTTGTGGCCTCATCGCCCTAAAATCCCCTTCTGCATCTTGGCAACAGTCCCAGTGGTTCTGCATTTTCAGAAGCATTCCTGGAAGTCATTTTCACCAGAATGTTGAGAACAGCCTGTGGCTGCTTGAATTTCCTCCACTATCTGAAATCTTCGCCCCTTCGGCTTCATTTTCAGTTTTGGAAACAAAAAAAAAGTTGCAGGGTAAGGTATAGTGAATAAGGAGGATGAGGCACCAGAATGATGGTGTTACTGGCCAGAGACCGTAGTATGGGGGGGGGGACGGGGGCATCGGCTGGTATATTGTGATGGAAAAGCCAAGTCTTGTTCTCCATTTGTTAGGTCGCTTTCTTCTCTCGTAGACCTCGACATAGAAAGCAGAATTAACTGTTTGACCAGAAGGAGCAAATTCCTTGTCAACAATTTCCTTATTATTAAAAAAAAATCAACATGGATTTGATATTGCTCTTGACGTGTCTCTCTTTCTTCAGTCGAAGTAATTGCGGACTTTTCCAGTGCCAGAATTATCATTTGATTTCGGTGTCATAGGCATAGATCCAGGTCTCGTCACCTGTAATGACATCTGAAAAAAAGCTGGGATCAATTGCGCTCTGAGATCAGTGCAATCGTCAAGTCGTTTGTACTTTTGGTCAGCACTCCTAAGTCGGTGAACAAACGGTGATGCAACGCGCCTTGTCATAAAATTCTCCGTTACATTTCTGTGACAGCTTCCATGACTGACCTCCACTAGCGCAGTGACCTCGTCACTGGTTGTGCGACAGTCTTCGCGGATAATGTGACGCACTCTATTCAGTCGTTTCTGTCGTTGAACTGGACACCGGTCGACCTGGGCCGTCGTCGTGATCAACGGATATCCCACCTTCCTCAAGCGGGGAAAACCATTTAGATGTGTTGGAACTACTCATAGCGTGTTCCCCAAAAACCATCTTCGACATTTAATAACATTCTGTAGTCGTTTCTTCCTTAACTTAAACAGAATTTGATGAAGATGCGCTGCTCACGAAATACACCGTATCGCAAATGGCAAAGAGCGCTTAACACGTGTTTAGAAAAACTTGTGTTACGTCACTTCCGTTGCATACGAATTGACAATTTTCAGCACACTGGTCGGTCATTCACTGATCCTATCGGCCGGTGTCATAACTGCTCTCAGTTCAAGGGCATGAAATTCAGTACCTATATTTATTGACTGCACCTCGTATGCACTCCCCAACTTATCTACCACGTTTTCTCTTTCGATTATGCCTGTTATGCTATAATAACATAAGTATATATACTGTTCAAAAAAAGAAACGCATAACTACTGATGACCCAATATTAGCCATAACTTTGATATTGTACAGCTTTTTAAATTGAATGAATAAATTTTTCAAATTGCACACAATAATACCTAAGGATTTAAACACTCACTTGTTAGTCCCAGGGGTTCTCAACTTAGTATGGTGTGTGGCCTCTGCTTACATCGATTAGCAACTGGCATCCCCTGGGCATAGATCCGATCAGATGTCTGGTGTGCGCCTGTGGGATGGCTGCCCACTCTTCCTGGAGTGCCAGCCACAGATCACGACGATTGGCTGGAGAAACGTTTCGGCAACAAATACGCCTGTGCAGCTCATCCTATAGGTGCTCGATCGAATTCATGTCTGGAGACAGGTATGGCCAGGGAAGGGTGAGAATGTTGTTGACAATCAGGAACTGTGTGGTGAACTGTGCAGAATGGGGTCTGGCGTTGTCCTGTTGAAACACAGACCTTTGCGCAGCCAAAAATGGAAGGACATGGGGTCTAAGAATTTAATTGACGTATCGTTGCGCATTCAAGCCTCCTTCAGTCTGTACCAATGGACTCCTTCCATTGAAATTGATCATACCATTACACCTCAACCACCATGCGGCGGAGTTTCATCAACGCAATTTGTGGCAAAAATGTTCATTTTCCTACGGTAGTCCCTTCTCCGCATATGGTGGTGCAACAAAAAGGAAGATTCCTCACTAAATCAGACACGTCTCCATTGATTGTCAGTTGTCCAGAGCCGATGCTGGTTGGCCCAAACAACTCGATTTAGGCGATGACGTCTCGTTAAGACAGGACCTCGGTGAGATCATCGTGCCACCAGTCCAGCTCCATACAGTCTATTCCGGACACTTTGATCAGACGTCCTGCAAGCAATGACTGGGCACTTGAGGAAGCTGTTGTAAACCTATTTCTGAGGTGATGAACCAGAATAAAATGATCATCAGGTGCTGTTGTCACCCTGTGTCGTCCACTGCGGTGCCGGTCTTCAGCTGAGTTAGTGGCTTGAAAACGGTGGCAAGTTCGACTGATGGTACTCTGCTGCACGTTTAAATGCCTGGCAACATGACTTTGACTTTCGCCTGCTTGCAGGCGACAAATAGTAATGTTTCGTAAATTTTTCGATAGACGCGCCATAATTGTATGCTTGTAAATAACTGAATTTTTTGTGTAACCGCATCCTTTTATAGGGTTTCATTTGCGTGGGAAGTGAGTTGTGCTCACCACAAAAAGCCCGACTTTTCCATAAACGCAACGTGAATTATGGTTTTTTAAAAATGCGTGATTAGCAAGGGCAGCTACTGCTTTCTGACTATACACGAGAATAGCAAAATTCAAGCTAAATCATGGACATGATATCTTGGTGACAATTTTTGGTTTGGTTGGAGATACCTGGGAACATTTTTGTCATAACATATAAAAAAAATGAAGCGTATATAAGCTATGCGTTTATTTTTTTTTTTCTTGGACAATATATATATATCGTATACCTCTTACATTTTTGGTCTCTCTGGAAGTGCCAATTTGTGTAATTTTCCAAGCACAGACATCGTACCAAGTGCGAAGTAAGTTGTATGATTAGTTTCAAGTCTCTAAGTGAACTAATTTAAGTAGACTTTTCTGCAGACTCCATCACTATCGAATCAAAGCTGAAGAAACATTACAGCATGTTACCATGCCATACAGAAATTGGATATGGTGTTGGCCAATTCTGGTTCACTGACTCTATCACACCAGCATGAACTATTCAAATTTGCTACAAAAAAATTTAATTAACATAGGCACCGTCTTTGGCATAGTAGAATAAGAGTGATAAATGTATCAGTTTTCTTCTTAGAAACACGCAAGTCCAGTACATAATAATAATAATAATAATATTGCACTGCTAAGCCGAGTATGGTATGTCACAATTTCTGTTTTGCAAACATGGAAAGCGAAAGAAACGCACAGCACTAAGTGCCTGTGCAACACGAGGTACCTCATCATTTGCTAAAAGCAAAATACCAATTTTTTTTTTTCCTTTGCAAATCGTTGTTAGACGCTTTTTAAATTTGACACCAAGAGTAGTAACTGAGGATTTAAATGATCAGACTCAATAAATGGTCCTTAATGGTCGTGTTCTTTTCTGTACAGGCATAGTGAACAGATTATTTAGCTGGTGAGCCGAATTCGATACAGTAAACCATTTTTTTCAAAATCTGTCGACATCATATTGATTGCTGCGTCCCTATTAACTGAAAATAAAAACGTACCTTTTCTGAACCGTGATGAGAAGCATTTCACTGCTAATACTGACCAAAACAAGACAACAAGATATCTGTTAGACACAAATCTGACAAATAAGGATGTTCAGTAATTTAGACTTGAAATAGCATCGGCCATATTAACAAAAAAAATACTAATGTCAGCACTGATGGCTTTAAATCATTCTCAACAGAGAAAAGTGCATACACGAACTTAGCAGTTGATTCTGTTTCCAAGTTTCTTGAATGTGAAAGATTTGACGACTATGATGTGTCCGATAATAATCCAGTTTGGAGAAGAGTTGTTGGTATGTCAATTAAAATTGTAAATATTTCTCCAAAAATATGAAGAATTCTACATTTACCATTGAAGTTGATGAACAGAGCTTCATTACTGGAAAAACGCAGTTGTTTGTCATTATCAAGTTCATTCACAATGAATCGGAGATTTTATGTTACATTGAACTTGAAAAGCATTATCAGAGAAGAGACAAATCTGTACTGTGACAGTCTAAAGAGGTATTTTAAGGATTTGTCCCAGAAACTGTCAATAGGCCATGTCCCCTATTTTATTACACCGTGTTCCATATTGTTCTGTATTCTCATATTTTATCGCCGCATGACCGGAAATACCTAGAATTTATTTTTAAGAAAATTCTCTCAGTATAGAAATACAAGAGGTAAGCCTGCTTGCCACCCCAAAACCGGTGTGTGTATATATATATATATATATATATATATATATATATATATATATATTATATATATATATTATATAGAGAAAGAGAGAGACAACTGACAAAACAAACGAGGCAGCTGAAATATGTATCAATGAGGAAGAAGTGGAGAGTTTTGAATATCTTGGATCACTACTAACTAGTAGTAGAGATACAATGAGGGAAATTAAAACGAAGACATCTATCGCTCTTCAGAAAGTAAATCAACTAAAGAATATATGGAGAGGAGCAGACAGAACCACAAAAATAAGGTTTTTTAAGGGCATGCATCTTTCCCATCACAACATATGCCTGTTAGATCTGGACACTTAACAAAACAGCTGAGAAACGCATAAATGCCTTTGAATGTAAATGCTACAGAAGAGTTCTTCAGATATCATGGACACAAAAAAATAACAAATATACCTATACTACAAGAACTTAATATTAAAGAAGGCTGGTTAGTAAAGAGGAAGAGAGAAAACTTAAATATTTTGGACACTAAAAGGTCATGATAATGACGAGAACACCGTCTTGGAAGGGTACATAATGGGGAAAAGAAAGAGAGGAGGATCAAGGCGAAGATGGCTGCAAGATATCGTTGAGGATCTGCAAATGGATGCATCAGCAGCAGGCCATCTTGCTCACAACCGAGAGGCCTACAGGAGTGCTGTTTGGGATGCAAAGTTCCGCAATGGACATGCAAATGAATGAATAGAGAGAGAGAGAGAGAGATGCAGTTCCGCAGGGGACATGCAAACGACTGACATATACATACACATGTAATATATACACTGCATATATAATCATCACGTGCCATGCCTGACGGCGCAGACGATCATACTCCACCACAAATCACGGTCCTTACTCCACCACAAATCACGGTCCTTGACATATCTGAGTAGCTCTGTTGCTGATGTCATTCCATGTCACAATGTCAGGTCTTCTAACATCTGTTCCCTTGGTCTTCATCTGTCTCTCCTGCCTTCAGTTTTGTCCATTGTTATGATGTTTTCCAATTTATCTCTTCTCATCACATCCCCAAGAGTGATGATTGCTTTTCCTTATCTTTGTTATTATACTACGTTTTTAATTAGCTTGTCCCAAACACTGCTTATTTGTTATCTGGCTGTCCATGAGATAATCCTTATTCTTCTCAAGAACCACATCTCTATTACCTCCAATTATTTACTCATTTCTCTCTCTCTCTCTCTCTCTCTCTCTCTCTCTCTCTCATCTATCTCTATCTCTCTTTGCCTCAAATTATTAATTTATTTCCTCTCTGAACACTGTTTTCTCTCTCTCTCTCCTCTCTGTGTGCACGCACTCACGGAAAAAAAAGTAAGTGTGCATCACTATATAGAGCACTATACACATTAACTCAAATAAAAGTTGCCGAACAGTTGTGTGTGAATGTTATTCGCTTACCCGTGCAGTTACAACTGGATGACAATATTCATGGGAAGATAGTCACAGCTCAAGAAAAATCACGTGCAAAGACCCGTGGGGTGGGGGAGGGGGTGTGAATGAACACGGATAAAAGAAAGGTAAGTGTGTATCTCTAATCATAACTGTGTGGAAACGTAATCGTTGAAAGGGAAAGTACTAAAATTGAAATAGAAACATGTTTTGTTTTTCTTTTCCACAATGCGAATATTGAACTGTTGGATGTTATCTGCTTGACTGACGGCATACACAGATCTCAAAATTTCAGTATAGTGCATTCAAGCCCGCTTCAACCAAAATGAATCCCACACACCGCTACAGAAAGACCACGAATTATCACACCTGCACAACCCCGTTACATCCTCCTCATGCATCTTCGTAACATGTTTCTTCGCGTAATATGGACTGCCAGACACATTCCATATTAAGACATGTATTGGGCAGAACAGGCTCAGAGAAGCAAATCTCTTACCCCACACACTTGCAGTTAGACCAGGACAGAAATTTGCGTATACAAGCCCGCTTGGTTTGGCCAGACAGGACGTGGCATGGCCCCATCATCTGTTCTTTGACGAGTCCGTCTGTTTGCATTGTAGTGATTGGCATGGTTTCGTATAGAGGCGTCAAGTAGAGCGTTTTGCGGATGACTGTGTATTACAACGTTTTGCGGATGATTGTGTGTTACAGAGAGACAGGATGACGGGATTCAGTGTAATGATTTATGGCTGAATTTCATGTACAGCCAGAACGAACCTCGCCATCATCAGTGGCAACCTGACGGGTTTATGATGCAGAAATGAAACATAACATCCCACGCACAACCTTTCTTCGGTGCAAATAGACCAGGCATTATACTACAGCAAGACAATGCTAGTCCACATGTGGCATGTGTGGTCAGATGCTACTTTCAACATCATATTCGTGTCAGCTGTTTACCCGGACCTGTCTCCCATCGAGCACGTGTTGGACGAATTGGAGCGTAGGCTGCAAAGAAGAAAAAAATCTTCCAGAAAATCGCCACCGGTTAGCCCAAATGTTGCAAGATGAATGGAAAAACATGCCCCAACAACGGATCCAGTGTGTCACTGGTTCGATGAGAAGGTGCTGTCAAGATTTTCTTTCTTTGTGACCCGATTTTTTTCTTTTGTTCCATGATACTTTCACTTTAACTGATCACTATGTTTGTTATTCAGTACTCGGACATACCGTGAGCCAACTTTTATTTGAGTTATGGTTGCTAAATGTCTCTATTTTCTGGGACAGTCCCTGTTATTAAACATCAAATTCACTGTCCCAAATAATGCTTGTTGGACAACTGTTTGTCCGGGTTTTTTTTTCAAATTAACAAATTCTGCATTCGAGTTCTCTCTTCCTACGATTTCAAGTAGGTAGATCTACTATACGTATTTTAAAACAACAATAAAGTAAAAACTTAATAATCCGTGTCTCCGAGTTGAAATTGGCTCATATTTCGGGCGGTTTCGTGTCATTTCGAATGAATGATCATTATTTTTAAAGGGTAAAGAATTGGGCACGCAGGCCAGTCTTACATACTGCCCTTCATCACTCCAACTTTCATTGTTCCCACACACTCAATTTAATACAAGTACACTGGGGAAAAACATGTCAAAAGAGTGTAAGACTAAGTTATTACAATCAAAGTAAAAGAGAAGAAGTAATTATCCTAATAAAATAGCTCTCACACATACAGATATGTATATAAACAAAAAATACATTGTCAGTACAGATCTTCTAGTATGTTTTTTAACAAATATTAAAATAATTTCCAACAATATCTAACAAGTTACTTTTCGAACTATGTCATTTTAGTACTTGATGACTGGCGAGTCATGGGTTGAGAGAGTGCTGGTTATTTTATGGAGGCATATAATTACAAGCAAGTAAATAATGAGAGACGTTTGTTCTTGATCCAAGAACACGTGCGACGCCATATTTACTTTGATGCACCGCGATAGTATAAAACGATGATCTATAATGTCAAAACTCAAATTCATGTAATCAAAGAGTTAATTCGTTTAATGTGGGACATTGTGACAGTGGACGAAAACAAAAATGGAAGAAAATAAGATGAGTACATATTAATTAAGAGTATACAGCAATCCAGTATTTCACCAAAAGCCTTTTTTCAAGGATCACACACAAAAACAACACAACAGATAAAAACACGAAAAAAATGGATGTTATCTGCTGGACTGACGGCTTCAAAGCTCTCAAATTTTCAATATAGTGCATTCAAGCCCGTTTCAACCAAAATGAATCCCACACATCGCTACAGAAAGACCACGAATTATCACATCTGCACAAGCCCGTTACATCCTCCTCATGCATCTTCGTAACATGTTTCTCCGCGCAATATGGACTGCCAGACACATTCCATATTAAGACATATATCGGGCAGAACAGGCTCAGAGAAGCAAAAATCTCTTACCCCACACACTTGCAGTTAGACCAGGACAGACTTAGCCTTTTGGTCTCCTCCTAGTAAGAAAGTCGGACACACAATGCTCCCAGACAGATGTAGTAGAGCACAAAGTGAAAGCCAGCAGTTGGGTGAGAAATGTTATAAAGGGATGATCACAAAGGGAACCATGTAGTAAAAAACATGGCTTTATGCTATGTAACAGAATAGCAATTCTGTACAGAGAGTATTTGTGTATTGCTAGTAGTTGTGTTCTCGTAGACTACAACTCATGTCAGTGTGCAAAGCATGTCGTTAGGAAAGTCCGTGTGCAAAGCACGTCGTTAGGAAAGTACGTGTGCAAAGCACGTCGTTAGAAACGTCCGTGTGAAAAAAAAGCACGTCGTTAGGTGTCCGTGTGCAAAGCATGTCGTTAAGAAGAGTCTTGGTTTGAACGTGGAGCTGTGTGGACGTGTTTTTGTCGAGCTGTGTGATGTCTTCGTGGAACAGATGAACATTTTAGTTGTACGTATGAATGGACTGGCCACATGGCAGGGATAACCAGCCGGCAGTCGAATGTAATGTTATTTTTTCATCAGCATTTTCATCATCCCATAAAAAAGATGTTCCAAGTCACCGTCACCCAGGATTTACTTGACTATCTGTACCAGCTGTCGTCAACGTGAGGTTTAAAAGAGCCTGGATGAGAAGTATGTCTGGAAGGGTGTGTAACTAATCCAGAAGGTGAGGGTGAGAGCTGGAATTATGTGTGTAACTAGTCTGGTAACCTCAACTCTCAAGGAAGCAAGATGGAAGTCGACCTTGGTATTCACGTGCGTATCGTGAATCAGCACGACTTATGTCGACGCGGCCAACTAACGAGTGTCATATACACAGCAAAGTCTGTGTTACCAACAGATTTATACCCTCTTGATAGCACAGACACTACGAAGAGGAACGACGAAGATACACAAATCCATTATAGCTACCGATAGCCATATTTTGCCCCTATCGGATACCTATGACATAAACAAAGCAACGCAGATGATGAAAGAGTAAGAAGAACATATGGGGAAAGGTGAATGGAGAAAGGTTCAGAAAGAACAGAGAATACTGAGAGAACAAGACATCTTGCTAAGCATGCCTAGACAATGGAGCTAGTAAAGCCTACTAAGTGCTACAGAAGAATGACAAAAATGGCTGGTAAATAAAAAATAGCCTTTGTCAATAATTTTTTTTAATGCAGCGAAGTGAATGAGATTTAAGGCAAGAAAGTTGGCAGAAATAGATAGAGGTAGAAACTAGTTGGAAATATAAAGGAATTTACACAAAAGTGAATTATTGTTCATTCCAGGTGAATGGAAACAACTAGTCTGAAAAATAAGGCGCTGTTCCAGAGCTTTCCGAAATCCTCATCAGAAGAACAGGACTGGATTGCAGTTACAGCAAGTTTCATCTTTCTTTAAACCACTTTCAATTTCGATCTAGTTTATTTAATTAATGTGTGTATTTAATTAGACACGTACTTAAGCTAGATAAGACAGATAGTAGGGTCTTATAAGTTTAATTTTAGAGGAAATCCTTACATTGACAAATCAGTCAATTTATTTCAGTCAAGTTTTCTTTCCTTTAAAGTGAAATCTAATGTGAAAAAAAAGAAGATAAACTAGGCCTATCAGCGACAAATACAAATAAATTGTATACTAAGGCGGAAGAGATTTATGAAATACTTCATAGAGATGTGGGTGACACCGCTGAATTAATTTTTAAGCTGTAAGTTAAATACCAGCATGGTTTGTAGTAGAAAAGACTAAAGTTTCAGCAAGACAAAGGGAGTCAACAGGCGGTTCGTTATTGTTTGATCAATTCACATATTTGAAACACTGTATTAAGCAGTACTCGCAAAGGAGAAGGATAACTGGAATAGCAAATCCAGTCGGGAGAAGTGGATCCATTTCTCTGGTAAGTCTGAATCTTTGGAGCAGTTCTTGGAGTTACTAAAATTATGTGAATTTATTTTTAGTGTTCACGTGGAAATTGTATTTTTCTTCGTGGATGTGCAATAGACAGAGGAACGAAGTCGCCCGCTCGTCTGAACAATTGAAGCAATAACTAAAATGTGCTTTAGATTATTGAATGAGCTAATCTGAATTCCATGATTATGTCAGGCAGCGGCAAGATTTATATATTATTTTTATGCTAGGGGTAGAACGCAGGACAGCAAGACAATGCAGGATATTGAAGGTAAATATCCGACAATAAAATAAGTTGGTATTCAGATAAAGAATGTTCAGCGTCCCTTGAATAAATTTTGGGCTATTTTAATGTCAAAATGCACGCACTGTAAAAAATATTTAAAATAGGTATTATATCAATTAGATACAAATAATAGCTGCCCTTCTGAACTGAATGATATCATTAGTATGGCGTAATTTATAAAATTTCCTTGGATATGCTATTTGAAACAAAATTCTTAGATCTTGACATGGTACCTATTCTTTACTAGTAATTTGTGAAGATACTTGGATATCTTTTATTTATTCTTTTTTTCAGTCTGATAAAAACGTTCGGTTTTTAATTTACAGAATCTGGTAAATGTAACAGTTAAAATTAATACAGACAGAACTACAAAAATAAGATTTTTAAGGGCATGCATCTTTCCCATCGCAATGTATGCCTGTGAGACCTGGACACTTAACAAAACAGCTGAGAAACACATAAATGCCTTTGAATGTAAATGCTACAGAAGAGTTCTTCAAATATTATGGACACAAAAAAGAACAAATATATCCATACTACAAGAACTTAATATTGAAGAAGGCTGGCTGGTAAAGAGGATTAAAGAGAGAAAAACTTAATGTACGATATTATTCTTCCTTGGACACCTCCCATAATTAATACTTCTCCTCTCTACTCCATCTCTCCATATTTCCGGTCAACACAGGCTTTTCGTGTTTCTTAACCAATTCCTACTCTCATTCTCTCCTTGGTAAATAAGCAACTACTATAAGCAGTTTCACACATAAATGCAATAATCTATAATATGTAATAATCTTAACACAACGCAATCAGCTCAATGATTCAAGAAGTAACATTATTATGAGCATGCAATGATCATGGTTAAAAGTGCATCATACCAACAACATATACAGCAATATAATGATCCAAAATACAACGCTGTTTACACATTTTAAATGTGGCAACGTTAGTTTGCATTTCTCCGACCACTCCTCATCTTGTATGTGCGGTTATCCACTCAGTGTGTCCACACAGGACAATTGTTCATTTAATATATTAATTTCTCGTAGAAGTAGGTCAGTACCAATAAACTAATTCCACGCCTTATTTTGTATAACCGGTTTGCCCATTCTTTCGTCATAATTAGTTGCAACCTTTAGTCAACTCCAAAATATATATTTGTGTATGTCTCACACCCTGTTTTGTATAATCGGTTTGTCCCTTATTTTGTCACATTCGGTTCCATATTCTTTTAGATACGTCCGGATATAACATGTATACTCATCTCACATAGTATGAGGTCTATACTAAAAAGTTCACATTAACAATATGCATTGCATAAACATCATCACATACATCTCTATACTTGTACACTTATTTATTTTGTACTTCTGTACATATTTTCTCGACTTTATGTCTTCCTCTGTATAATTATATTATTGTACATATCCTCTAGACCTTATTTCTCTTCTATTTATTTATTTATTTATACTACATTAGCTATTTTCTATCGACTTTAATTCTTCAAGTAAGATTGTAGTACATTAAGTACAGATAAAAGATTTATCTGTACTTAATGTACTACAGTCTTACTTGCTGCAAATTACATTTACAAAAAAAAAGATATACTCTATAATTCTGTATTAACAAATGGAAACTACGGCATATACATACACTACAAACGTCTACTCCCTTGATCAATGTGTCAGTGAGAATCATAGTTCTTTTCATTCATCTTGTTCACAATAAATCAAAAATTTCTACTTACACATGTGTCCACAAACAACAACATTTTTCCATTCAAGAGCAGCTCATTTCCACGATGAACCCCACACTTCAGTTCAGAACTGGACCCATGACTAAAGACTCCTTAGTCTGTTTGCCCTACTAAGCACTTCCTGGAATTTTAAACTCCTAAAACGAGTCTAAACCTGTTAGTTCATGGACACTAAGAATTTTCTATTCTTAGACTGGTCTCAGAATGGTCATGCTATCAACAGCCTTGGGCTGCCTTAACAAGATTGGCCAATGAACTGTGTACGTGACCAAACTATCATATCTCTTATCAGTCAGCCATTTGCATGTCCCTTGCGGAACTTTGCCTCCCTAAATGCTGTCCTGTAGGCCTCTCGGTTGTAAGCACGATGCCATGCTGCTGATGGCAATGAACTCAAATTTATGCAATGTTATCCCAAACTGCACATTCTGTCATCGCCCTTTAGGGCAAGAAGTATTTCAGTTGTGCTTTCAAGTAAAACTATTCATCCATCAAATGTGTCTTGAAAAACACATACCTTTGGCTGCTCATCATCTCCTATTGCACAAGATAAGTCTGTTTCTTCAAACCCGGAAGGATTCATTCTTTGTTCTTGGGCATTCCCTGATGATGTACCTGGTGGAGGGTCTGGAGAATTAAGGCAGGTCTGAATCAAAGCTTTGCCACTGTCACTTGTGATCATTGGTTTGCAGTTTACGTGTTGCAAATGTGTATACATGGCCTGTCTCGCTGGCAACCAGCAACATAACCTGTGTGCCAGTGAGTGTGGATAGTTCATATGCCTATGACAAAATAAAAATAAGCAGTGCACATTTCATTCAATTAAACTGATTTAATTAAACAAAAGAGATCAGGTCAAGGAAAAGAACAAAAACTACATTTTTATTTTTTACATCCTTCCCGTGCCATTAAACATCACATACGGGTCCCATGGCAGTTTGCCAAATTTTCCTGTTTTCTGCGAACTTTTCAACCTCATCAAGGGATTTTATGGCTACTAATTTGGCCTCTCTTAACAATGTCCTCTTTTGAGTTGCATATGGTCAACCTCTTTTTGTTCAGCCTGTTGTATTCCACTTTATGGCTTCTTTTGGGATTCTATGACTGTTTCTTCTCATTATGTGACTGACGTATGTCCATCTACTATGCTGATAACTGCAGTAAATTCTTTAATATGTGATTATTACCTCCCTATATCAGTGTGTGGAATGTTCAAATTAAAACTGCTATATCTAAAGTCAATAATAAAACTATGTCATGCAAAAACAATTGTTGGTTCCATCAATTTAATTCCAGATAATATTATCACTTTCAACCTGCTGAGTTCCTAGCTATTTTCTGCAAATAACATGTTTTTTTTAGGTCCTTTCAGTCTCTGATGGCCATTCACAAATTTTTTTTATAACTTTATTAAACACAGTTGATTGGCTGTTTATGACGCTCTTCTGCCACACAGTTCAGATTTCCTATCAGCACCCTTAAATAGTACTAGCTCCAGCAATCTCTTCACAACTACATCGTTCCTCCATTACTGCTCTTCACTTTTCCAGTCTTTCCAATAAGGCTTTAGCAATGTTACCCTTGTCCATTCTCAATCTGTCATTTATAGTAGCATATCCAGCAAGTCTATCTGCCACTTCATTATCATGTGCTCCCATATTCCATGGACAGTAAAGCTATGTCAGGCTGCTCACAGTTGATTGGCATAACAGATGAGCCCATTCTTTTCAAAGCAATTTTTTCTCAGTTTTTCGAAGCATACTCCGTGAATCCTTTCCAGTGACTCCATAAACTATTTCAAGGACAACTAGCAATACCAATGCAAGTAACACAGCCTCAATTTACATTTGTATACTTGATGTTGTGACTTCAAAAGCTCCCAAACCCCATGCCACTACTCTTCCATTGCGGTAGGCAACAAAGCCCCAACCACATCTACTGTTCTGAGACACTGAGCCATTTGTATGTATTACCGTGTTGGAACAATTTTTTATAATTTTTTATAAATAGGAAACTACGAGGCTTTGGTACAGTAAAGTAAGAGAACAAATTTTGTATGATTAGACCTCGAAAAAATCGTAGACAAAGCACTTTAGTGAGACGTGAGAGAAAGAAAAATCACAAGAGAATTACCTGGGATTCGAACACGGACTCCGGTAGAACGAGCAGCCGTCTAGCAGGAGACCGTGTGTATGTTTGTCTAGTTGGTACCTGCTAGAGAGAATGAATCTAAGCTACGGAATTTCTGTGTCACGACCTCGTTTCTTTCCGGGTGTCACGATCCCTTATGTTTGCTGAGCGGTTACTAAAGACTATGTCAACAAAACACCTTTTTTGGGGTGCTAGTTGGCTAAGTCGATAGTAAGCTGTTCTCTCGTGGCTAGACGGCTGCTCGTCCTACCGGAGTCCGTGTTCGAATCCCAGGTAATTCTCTTGTGATTTTTCTTTCTCTCACGTCTCACTAAAGTGCTTTGTCTACGATTTTTTCGAGGTCTAATCATACAAAATTTGTTCTCTTACTTTACTGTACCGTGTTGGAAGACTCACAGTGATGCTGGATGAGATCTTGGACCCAAAGTTCAACTGCCATCTGTGCTCAGTCTCTACATTCGTGGCCCTTTTGTAAAGCAACATTTGTTAGCTGAGGTCTTTCATGTACCTGTAACCAATCATCACCTTTAGGTACCTCATCCATGTCGCACATTGACATTAATGTATCCTCAGCCATCTAGGATCTGCCTAGTTCGATATGTCTGCCCTTTATCAACCCCAGCTCATTACGGAGAAGATGGTCCTTCATGCCAGCAACTCTGATGTATGCTTTTACGTGAACACACTTGTGTTTAGACTTCACACTCAGCATACCAAGCAGAAAGCTGAAGGCTGCCACTGACTATCTCTGTTGCAACCCAAAGACCACTCTATTTGTCTCATTCTGTACATGCTCTAGTCTGTGCATTTGACAGGATGAATAGGCCAAGACCGTATTCCAATGGTGACCTCACCAGCACATGGATCAGTAAGAATAGGGTTCGCTGTGAAAAATTTGCTGTAGTCATTAACCTAATAGCTCCCAAAGCTTTCCTGCTTTTTTGTATTACACCGTCCACATAGTGTGCAAAGGACAAGGGATGATTAAATGTGATTCCTAGATATCTCATGAAATGTGTTTTCTTAATATTTTGCCCCTGACACTTCACAATTGGAACTTCAGATACTACAACTCTGTTATTTAATGAGCACCACAGGATGCTAGCTTTTTCAGGGTTATCACTGCTTTGTCACCCTCACACCAGTCTGTTTCTTATTTGATCCACCCTTATGTGTACCCTTCTCTCTACAGCATAGGTCAGCGTTCGCCCCCCCCCCCCACCGTTCTCAAATAACAGTGCAATACCAGAAGAGCATACATTGAATAGCGCAGAAGAAAGGGGAAACCCCTGATGCAGATCCATAGCAATTGTTCTGGGCCTTGATATCTATGTCCTTATCTCAAATACAATTGATCACCTCAGCAGCATTGAAGCTACCAATCGAACCAATTTTCCACCAAATCAAACTCCATCAGAAATGTCAATAGCATTGCATCGTTTACTCTGCTGTATGCATCCTCAAGATCAAATGCCATAATTACGGTTTCCTCTCTTCTCTTAAATCCTTTGTATACATTATACGCCAGGATCACAGCGTTATTATTTGTGTCTTCCTGGATGATATAAAAGGAGAAGCGACTGGGCCTGATAATATAACAATAGAAGAAATAGAGGCACTAGAGGAGACAGGAATAAAAATAATAACCAAGTTACTGAATGACATTTACAACAGTGGTTATATTCCCAGTGACCTGATTAAATCCACGTTTATAGCACTACCAAAGAAACCAGGTGCAAAGGAATGTGACGACCACCGGACTATCAGCCTCTCATGTCACATAACGAAGCTACTTCTGAGAATAATTATGAGAAGAACAAGGAAAAAGATAAAAATGGAAATAGCAGATGAACAGTTTGGATTTGTTGAAGGAAAGGGAAAACACAATGCCATTTATGCTTTACGAACACTAACAGAAAGAGCTTTAGAAGTACAGAAAGATCTCTACTTATGCTTCATTGATTACACCAAGGCATTTGACAAGGTGAAACATAATGAAATTATTAAAATACTTGAAGACATCAATATAGACGGCAAAGACCTGAGGATTGTAAAACATCAATACTGGCAGCAAGAAGCAGCAGTTCGAGTTGAAAATAGAATTGGAAAATATCAACCTATAAAACAAGGGGTGCGACAAGGATGTGTACTATCTCCAGATCTTTTTTTCTCTGTATAGCGAGAATATTCTAAGAACAATCATCACAGAACCAGGCATAAAAATTGAAGGATACAATATTAACAATCTTCGGTATGCTGACGACACAGTACTGATAGCTGAGAACCAACAAGACCTGCAAAATCTCTTGGATAAAGTCGCCAAAGAAAGTGAACAGAAAGGCCTTACTTTGAACATCAAAAAGACAGAGACTATGGTTATATCTAAGAAACAGAATCCACCAGCATGCAGTATTCAATTAAACGGAACTATTCTAAAGCAGGTGCAGAAATTCAAATACATTGGAGCATAATAACTTCAGATGGGAAATGCAGAACAGAAATTAGGAACAGAATAGGCCAAGCAAAGACTGCATTTCAGAGAATGAGAAACATATTAACCAACACATCCTTATCAATGAATGTTAGAAAACGAGTCCTAAAATGCTATATTGAACCTATCTTGTTATATGGAAGTGAATCATGGGCAATAGGCAAGTCTGCACAAAAATCATTGGAAGCAGCAGAATTGTGGTTTATTAGAAGAATGTTGCGAATCTCCTGGACAGCAAAAATAACTAATGAAGAATGTAGGAGAAGAGCTGGAGAGACAAAAAACCTTGTCAAAAAGATAAGAGAGAGACAATGTACTTTCATAGGACATGCAATGAGAAGAGGGGGCATTGAAAATATTATAACAACAGGAAAAATAGAAGGAAGAAGATCCAGAGGAAGACCAAGAGAAATGATACTGGACAGTCTGACGGGATGATGTGAGAGGAGATCACCAACTGAGCTGATGGCCTGCATGAAGGATCAGATACTCTGGAGAAGCATAATAGCCAACGCCAGTCGGCACGGCACATGATGATGATGATGATAACTTCCTGATGTATTCAGTAATAGTTCGCTTGTCCCTATAAAGTCTATTAGATGCCCAGCTATAATTCTCTTGATTACCTTGCTATATAAATTCTGTTAAAAATCATGAGTAGACTTCGTAAGAAAATAGAAGAGAAAGTCAATATGGTTCAAGCTGGTTTCAGGCAAGGAAGAGGATCAAGAGATCATATATTCAATATAAGATTAATAACAGAAAAATGCAGAGTTCAATGTGAATCTATAATTAGCCTTTATAGTCTACTCAAAGACATTTGATTGTGTACAACACCAGAAACTTTTGGAAATAATGGAACAAATTGGATTTCCATCACATTTCATACAATACACATCACTGCTGTATCTAGACCAAGATGAAACAACTTGGTTTGGCATAAAACAAGGGGTCCGTCAGGGGTGCATATTGTCGCCTTATTTATTTAACTTGTATACTGAAAATATAATTAGGAATGTTGGAGAAGATGTAGACAACGAATATTTCGATGCCATAACAATTGGAGGTTATGAAATACCAGAGATTAGATATGAAATACCAGAGATTAGATATCCTGATGACACAGTATTACTGTCCACAACACAAAAAGAAATGGAAAAACTAATTATGTCAGTCCGTAAGAATACTGAAGAGCAAACCATCTATCTTAATGCTAAGAAAACTAACTTGATGACAACTGACCAAACAAGGCAGCTGATATATGTATCAATGAGGAAAAACTAGAAGTGGAGAGTTTTTAATATCTTGGATCACTCATTCATTCATTCATTTGCATGTCCCTTGAGGAACTTTGCCTCCCTAACAGCACTCCTGTAGGCCTCTCGGTTGTGAGCAAGATGGCCTGCTTCTGATGGATCCATTTGCAGATCATCAACGATGTCATGCAGCCATCATCTCTTTGGTCTTCCTCTCTTTTTCCCATTATTCATTCATTCATTCATTTGCACGTACCTTGCAGAACTTTGACTCCCTAACAGCACTCATGTTGGCCTCTCGGTTATGAGCAAGATGGCCTGCTTCTGATGCATCCATTTGCAGATCATCAACGATGTCTCGCAGCCATCTTCGCCTTGGTCTTCCTGTCTTTCGTTTTCCCATTATGTAACCTACAAAGACGGTTTTCTGTAGATTATCATGACGTTTAATGTGTCCAAAACATTCCAGTTTTTACTAATTGATACATATATCAGCTGCCTTGTTTGTTTTGTCAGTTGTCATCAATTTAGTTTATCTTCTTGGATCACTGTTACCTAATAATGGAGATACAATGAGGAAATTAAAAGAAAGGCATCTATCGCTCTTCAGAAAGTAAAACAACTAAAGAATATGTGGAGAGGAACAGACAGATCTACAAAAATAAGATTTTTAAGGGCATGCATCTTTCCCATCGCAACATATGCCTGTGAGACCTGGACATTTAACAAAACAGCTGAGAAACACATAAATGCCTTTGAATGTAAATGCTACAGAAGAGTTATTTAAATATCATGGACACACAAAAGAACAAATATATCAATGCTACAAGAACTTAATATTGAAGAAGGCTGACTAGTAAAGAGGATTAAAGAGAGAAAAGTTAAATATTTTGGACACATTAAACGTCATGATAATCTAGAGAAAACCGTCTTGGAAGGGTACATAATTGGAAAAAGAAAGAGAGGAAGACCAAGGCGAAGACGGCTGCAAGACATCATTGATGATCTGCAAATGGATGCATCAGCAGCAGGCCATCTTGCCCACAACCGAGAAGCCTACAAGAGAGCTGTTAGGGAGGCAAAGTTCCGCAACGGGCAAGCAAATGAATGAATGGATGAATATATATATATATATATATATATATATATATATATATATATATATATATATATATAATGTACTGTTATAATTCGATATCCATTCACTTTTGTATTACCTGTTTTTGGCTGGGGAATCCAGTCTTCTGTGCAGCCATTCATAGGGTATTATGCCAGTCTTCAAGCTCTGGTTGTAATCTTCTGTAATCTGCTTTACAGCTTTGTCATCAGCTTCTCTAAGATGTCCGTACCGGATGCCATCAGGACAGGGTGACCATTTTTGGCAGACTTAATTTTCTGTCTTACGTTCTCCTTTACTTCGACCAGATTAGTGATGTGGTCATTGGTACAAAAATTGGCCCCAGCTACGCATGTCTGTTCATGGGCCACTTCGAACACAATGTTCTGGGAGCCTTTAAAGGCACCTTTCCCGCCTTCTACAGACGCTACATAGATGACGGCATTGGGGTCACATCAATGCCAGAGGAAGATTTTGACAACTTTATCAGTTTTGTTATGGAGTACAATCCTGTAATTTCTTTCACCTTCCATATCTCTGCTACTTCCGCTAACTTTCTCGACATTGCCGTTACTATCGGCCCTACCGAGCTTACTACTTCTGTCCACTACTGTCCACCTACTGACTCTCACAGCTATCTCTTATACTCTTCCTCCCATCCCAGATCGTGTAAGGACTCTATTCATTTTTCCCAGCTTCTTAGGTTGCGACGTTTGTGTAATGAAGATTTGGATTTCCAGGATCAAGGCCATAAAATGCTAGATTTCTTCCGTCAACGCGCCTATCCAGAACATGTTCTCTCGTCATCTTGGAACCGCATCAGCCATATATCGCAGCAACAAGCCCTCACTCCTAAACCACACTGTAGCTTGGACAGGGTTAAATTGGTACTCACGCACCACTCTCATAGCTTGGCAGTTAAAAACATACTGTTTCGCCATCTCCATCTCCTCCAGACCGAGCCTGATACACGTGAACTTTTTGGGGAACCCTCATTGGTGGCCTACAGACGGAACAAGAACCTCAGGGACCTTTTAGTTCGTAGTCGCCTTAAGACAGATGGCACTTTTTATGGTACCAGACGTTGCGGACACCGTAGATGCAACACTTGTCCGTTTGTTGTCGAGGCTAGCCAGATCTCCTTCCCTAAGTCCACGTTATCAGTTCAGGAGGGCTTCATCTGCACTTCACGCAATGTTATTTATGCTATTATGTGCAAACGTTGTGGTATTAAGTACATAGTGGAGACCGGTTTACGCTTATGAGATCGTTTTTGCCAACATCTTAATGATACTACTAAGAGGGCCTGGACACCTGTGGCTAAACATTTTTGCCTTAGCAACCACAGGGGAAAACAGGATATTTCTGTTGGTGTGATCCGCTCTTGTTCTGCTGATGTATGATCTCGGAGGGTCCTAGAACAGCGCCTTATTTTCCAAGCTGGCTGTCTCCACCCAGCTGGAATTAACAATGACTTCAGCTTTCTGTAACTTCTTTAGTTTTCCACCCCTCCCCCATTTTTCATTCTACTTTCTTTCGCCTAGCTATCCCTCCCTAACACCACCTCTTTTCTTCTCTGGCAACATATTGGTGTTTATAGGTCTTGTCCTATTCACCAATTTCACATTTTCTCCCTGCAGGTGTTTATGTTCTTCATTCATTCATTATCTCTCCGCTTCCCCTCTCCCCCCCCCCCCCCGACACCTTCTCCTCTAGCGGCTATCATGTTTATATTGCCTCCCCCTTTCTATCAGCTTATCCTTTGTGTGGCCCTGCGTGGTCTCTATGCATCTTCTATTGGACACCCATTTCTCTGTTTCATACTTCTGGAGGAGGCCATATTAAGATAAGTTCTTCGTTTAGTTATTTGTTTTTGTCTCGTTTGTGCATGTAATCCTCGAAAAAGGCTCACGCCGAGATATCGGATGTTGTATGTTTTTCATTTATACAATCTCATACTTTCCATTCGTTTTTTCTCACTTTACTCACTCCCTCTGCCACTTTGTAAAACTATAACATTTATTATTTAAATCAGTTTTTTTTTCTTTTTGTAACTACATTTCCCAATTTTATTAATTCTTACAGTACAGAGGAGATGATCATTTCCGCTAGATGCCATAGCCTCCCAGTGCACTTTCACCAAGGCTTCTGTAGATACCACAGCCAGATCTATGTTTAAATCCGAGTCCTCTTCTCTTGTTGCCAGTCGCATCATTTCCTTTCCGTTCTCTGCAGACAGGTTTATTCTTTTCCCTGCAGTATCTAATGTTCGACTCTGTGTATACTCCACAACGTTGCCCCAGCTTCTACTTCGAGCACTAAAGTCGCCACAAACCCGCAATCTATCCTCCGGTAGTTCTTCAAATTCAGATATGAATTTTCATTTTCTTCATCTGTAAGCAAGTTTTTTCCGACGTATATATTAATTATGTTCCACCTTGCACCTCCAGTCAAGATTGCCGACCTTGACCAAGCTGTCAGTGTTCTACTTCACCATGTCAATTATTTTATGTTGTAGCCCCGCCTTGATCCGCCTAAATCATACAAATCAACCACTGCTAGCAGTAAAAGTATAGAGAATTTCTTCTGGAAGATTTTGAGATTTTTCTTTAATGACCATCGTATTTAACAAGTGCTTTTTGCTTGATTATGAGAAAAGATGCTCTTGGTTTTTGTTTTAGGTCTTCAACCCACACATTGAGCAATGTTTCCATTTCATCAATATTTATGGACATTGTTCTTACTAACATAGCAGTACAAGAAGTTGTCCTACTCATAGCTGTCTGCTTACTTTTCTCAACGTTGCTTCTGAAGGTTCGTTAAGTTGGTTCATTAATGCTTGTACCTCTCATAATATCATATGTTCTCCCATTTCTTGAAAAACACTTTTTTTTATTTCAAGGTTTATATTCGTGCCTATAGCTTTTCTTTAGCATTCACTGCTTTTATATTCCTGAACTTTGATTTTACATTTTTCCCGCGCCGCTAAACGTCACATAGGGCCCGCATGGGTCTTCTTTATAGTTTCACGTGGTCGACCTCTTTTTCTTCGGCCTGTTCTGTTCCACTTGATAGCTTGTTTGGGGATTCTCTGATTGCTTCTTTTCATCACATGATCGAACGTGTTCATCTTCTTTTTCTGATCACCCATGAGACAGGTTGTTGTTTGCTCTTATCTCTGCGTTGTCTTTGAATTTGCTCCACTTTATAGTGAGTGTTTTCTTTAGGCATTTGAACTTTGATGCGTATGCATTAATTACGCGAAGCTATTTATTTGTAAGTTTCTTCTTAATATTAGATCACAAAATGTTTGCAAATAACCACACTTGTGAGACTGCAGTGGATGATTATATCTTTATATGAAATCAAACAATTACTGCATTAGAGTGTTAACCCAGAGTGTTAACAATTACGAGAAGTTTATAATAATCACAGTTATTTGCTAGGGTCAATTTAATATTAATAGAATTTGACATTTTAATATTAATAGAATTTGCGTTCACGCAAAAGCATTTAATTGTTTAATCATTCAGAGTAGTTTTCTTTCCATCGAACTTTTACTCTGGCAAAATCTTTGACTAGTTTCTTCACATTCAATTTTTTAAATTCTTTATTTCTCTATTGACATAATAGCCAAACGTGAAAGTCTCATTTTAGACATACTTTCTTCTTCTTCTTCTTCTTTGTTGTCGTCGTCGTCTTCTTCTTCTTCAGCTTTCCGAGCCATTGCTGCAGATGAAGTTCGCTTCCATTCCTTTCTATTCCTAATCTTCTCTCTCCAGTTAGTGATACTAATTTTTTATGTCCTCTTCTATGTTGTCTTTTCATCTCTGTCTTGGTCTACCCCATTGTCTTGTTTCCCTTATCTCTTGTGCATACATCATTTTCGTTTTCTGTTCTCTTCCATTCTTTCAATATATGCCCAAGTCAGCGTAGTCTGTTCAGTTTCAAGACATTTACAGTTCGTTGGGATTTAAATAAGCTGTTCAGTTCAGTGTTCTTTCTATTTCTCCATTCTCCACTGTTGGTGGATCTCATATAATTTGTTGTTCAGACTGACCTCTCAGTTGGGGCCACTGTGACTGGAGTTTGTGAGAGTAAAATGCAAGCAGTGCTTGCTTTGGGTTTTCGCGGGGGTGTGGGGGGGGGGGCTGGGGAGAGGGGTTACCCTAGTCTCTCATACATAACGCCCTAGAGAGCTCCCAACAACATTTTATCATCCAATATAGTTTCTCCACCTCTGTAATCCTTTCCATATTCAGTTACAGATGTGCTACTCATACATTAAATAAACTCATTGATATATAACTGAGTTCATAGCAAGCAATTTGATAGAGAAAAAAGACTTTCAGATTTATGGGATCTCTCCTAGGCTGAGAGTCAGTCTGTCTTTACACCCTGCACCTTGCACATCCTATAGTTACACTCCTAATCCAGAAGACGTACACAATTTCTTATACAGACAACAATGATCAGTAGTATGAAATGATGTAATTGTCAAAGGTCAGAACAGTGAACAGAGAAGAAAAGACAAGAATGTTGTAAATCTGTTGAAACTGAAAATAAAATTAACTTAAAAATTAAGAACCATACAGTTTAAACATTTTGGTATATCAAAAGGCATAGTCATCATCAGTCCTCTATACTCATAATGGAGCATAAGCCATCTCAACAAAGGTTCTCCAGCCAGTCTTGTCTTGAGCAAGTCGGGATACCTCCACCATGCCTTTTCCGCTTCCTTTAATTCTTCCTGTATTGTGTGTCTCCATTGGCTTACCCCTTCGTTCTTTTACCTTCCTTTTCCAAGTCAAGGCGTTTTTTTTTCCATTCGTAGTATGTGGCCCAGCCATTTCAATCTTCGTGTTCTCTATCTTTTTATTAATGTTCTCAATGCCCGTTCGTTTGGTTATTTCTTCGTTTGTCACATGTTCTTCCCAGCATATTCTTTAAATTTTCCTGAGGCATGTTCCTTCAAATCCTCTCAATCTGCTTTCGATTCTCTAACAGGTTTTCCGTGTTTCGGCTGCGTATAACAAAATGGAGCGTACTACATTGGATTTATAGATTCTGAGCTTGAGATTCACATTGAGAATGTGAAATTTCCATATGTTTGTTAATCTGTTGAAATGCCTGAACTGCCTGTCCACTTCTTGTGGATGTTTTCTTCTCAAATATTGCTGTCTGCTGAAATGAGGCTTCCAGGGTACTTGAAATGTTCTACTTTTCAGCTTATCTTGTCCCAACTGAGATTCTTTCACTATTTCTTTTCCATTGATTCTCGCGATCATAGTCTTGTCTGAATGTATACACAGATCCACTGATCTGGCTATTTTGTAAATCTCAGTTGTCTTCTCCCGTATTTCTATTTGAATACGTAGAGTAGACAAATATCGCCTGCGAAGTTACAGTCTTCTAAGGTGAGTTATGAGCCTCCAGGTTAAGCTTCTAGGTATGTCTTTGGTGGCAGTCTTCATCATCCAGTCCATAATAATCAGAAAAATAAGTAGGGAGACTATGCATCCTTGTCTTACTCCTGTTTTAATCTGCAATCATGTACGAGGGCCGTTCAGAAAGTAATGCACCACATCATTTTTCTCAGGAGCTGTTATTTCAAAAGGCATGAAATTTATGCACAATACTCAAGGATATGTCATGTAAACATAGATATTATTCAACATAATCCCCATCAACTTATATGGCTTTACGCCAGCGTGAAACAAGTGCATGCATTCCCAGCCCATACCAGATTTTCTCTTGATTATATAGCAATTTCCTCGCTGCATGAATCAATCCTTCGTCATCTTCAAAAATCTTACCCCTCGGAGTGCATCTTTAAGTGGACCAAATAGATGGAAATCAGAGGGTGCCAAATCGGGACCGTGGGGTGGATGAGGTAGTACAGCCAACCCAATTTAGTGATTGCTTCCAGTGTTGCCAGACCTGTGTGAGAGCGCGCATTGTCGTGAAGGAGAAGCAGGTCTACCGGATTCTTATGCGGCCGAGCTCTGCGAAAACACTGACTGAGTTTTTTCATTGTCTTAATGTAAGCTTGCAAATTGATTGTCTCTCCTCTTGGCATAACATCCACAAGAATCACATCTTCAATGTCCCAAAAGACAGTGATCATGACCTTTCCAGCTGAAGGAGTTGTCTTGAATTTCTTTCTTCGTGGTGATTCCGCATGATGCCACTCCATTGAGTGTCTTTTTGTCTCAGGTTCAAATGATGTGCCCAGGTTTCGTCACCTGTTGCGATCTTAGCCAAAAAGTTATCTCCCTCAGCATTGAAATGCTCCAACAATTCAGAAGAAACTGCTTTCATTTGCAACTGATGGTCAGTTGTGAGACTTCGAGAAACCCATCTTGCGCAAACCTTAGAAAATCCGAGAGCTTTTATAACTGCATTTGCACTACCATTGGTGACTGACAGCTTTAAGGCCAATTGTTGAGTAGTGACAAGCCTATCAATAAGAATAATGCCCTCAGCGCATTTCAACATTTCTGCCTTGGTGGCTTTGACAGGACGTCCACAGCGCGGCCGATCATGCAGCGCCTTATCTCCGCTTATTAATTCTTTGATTCTCTGAACCCAGCGACTGACTGTACTCCTGTCGATTGCAAAACTTCCATACACATCACATTGTGAATGTTCACAACAGTTTCCTTCTCTGCAACGAGAAATTCTATCACAATTCGCTGTTTATACCATAAGTTGCTAACACGCTTCATTTTAACGGTTAGGGCAGCCATATTCTTTGGCCGGATGCAGTGGAATTTGGTTCGCACAATCGGAACATGCCATATTTTAAAGTGTGCAAAATTTAATGCTTCTATCTTCATTAGCAGCTGAAAAATAAACCGATGTTGTGCATTACTTTCTGAACGCCCCTCGTAGTTTGTTGCCTATCGTGTTTCTCGTAGCTCTGGATGTCTGCATATATATCTTTCATAATATTTATGATCAGGGAAGGTGACCGGCTAGCATAGTGGTTAGAGCATTCGTCTAGCAACCGAATGGTTCGAATTCCCAGCGGAGCAGGATTTTTTCCCGACCAGTATGGCCCCAAGGTCGACCCATCATCGTAAAATGGGTACTAGAGAAAATCTGGGAAGGAAAACCAACGAGGAAAGGAACTGGCCACCCTACCTCATAAGCTAATGACCCAGAATAATGAAATCCCTAACGCTTCATTCCCTACGGCATTTGCTATGGAACTATCTTATCTTTATGATCAGGGAGACCATAGACGAGCAGTATCTTTCATAAGAAAGTATGAAAGCGAAAGTTTGAGGCCCGTTGCAGACAATTTGAACAGGGGAGATGGCACATGATAATGATGAAAATTGTAGCTTGTGTGTCTGTGTTTTTGTTTTTGTTAATTGTTGTTTTCAACAGGTACTGTAATAGATTGATTAAAAATTACAAAATCTTGTTATATTTTATCTAGCGTATTAATGTCAGCATTAAAGCTGAAATTCTTAAATATTGAACTAAAATTGTTTGATGGACATAAATGTGTATAAACTTTAATATTCTTCATTATTATGTATTAACAACCATGGATTATCCATTAGACTGTGCATGCTTCAGCTTAGGGGTCCGGAAGAGCAGGGGGCCCCGGGTAAAGAATATAACTACAATACAAAGTTGTATTATTGCTGCACTAGCCGTTATGTTACACAAAAGAAGTGACGTCGATTATAATTTGCTTTGTGAAATAGTCTTATAATAGTAGCAGTAAAGATCACATTTGTAGGGTAATCAGACCATGTATCATAAAATTATGCGTCAGTGGAGGTACGGTGCTTACGTCTAGCATAGAAGCCCGGGTGACTGTTAATCCGTCGCTGTTGACAGCTTCATCTGGATATACTACTTCGCATATTTTCACACACGCTATAGATAATGAAAGAATAAAAACTTTCTTTTGTTTCTTCCCTTATTTGATTTTCAACTAATAAATCAATCAATAAATCAAGTGCCGTTATCAATCAATAAATCAAGTGCCATGCCACGTGGCGTAGATGATCATTTCTCTCCACAATTCCCTGTCTTTAGACTTGATTATGAGGTCCACCAGTGACTTTCTTCCTAGCCACACTGACAGCCCATCCAGTAACTTCTCTCTCTCTCTCTCTCTCTCTCTCTCTCTTCTTCCCTCAATTTTTCCAGCTGCCACAATGTGTTTCAATTTTCATCTTCTCAGAAAATGTCCTACAAATCTCGCTTGTCTGCCTATGGTCTATGCTGTAATATGCCTTTTAACTCCAGCCTCTCTTAAGACTTCTTCGTTGGTTTTCTTAGCAGTCTATGGTGCCTTCAACATCCTTCTTATGAACCATTTTTCCATGGCCTCCATTTCTTGCTGTACTCTCTTATTCGTGGACCACGCTTCACATACATAAAACAAAATTATTGGCTCGATGTAACATTTAAGTACTCGGAATATTGTTTCCATTGATATATATCTGTTGCATAAGATGTTTCTCATTTTCTGGAATGCTGACTTGGCCTGAGCATGTCTGCTTTCTATTTCGTTGTGACATTTCCCATCAGCTGTTATAATTGGTCCTAAGTACTTGAATCTATCAACTTGTTTTAGTTCTGTGCCACGAATAATATTGCTACATTTTGGTGGTATTCTTTTCTTTGAGATGACCATCACTTCAGTCTTCTTTTTATTCAGGCTGAGACCTTTACTTTTACTTTCACGAACCACGACGCCCAGAAGAGCTTGTAGCTCCCCTTCACTTTTAGCAGTCAGAACTTTGTTGTACCCGCCTGTTGATATTCATGGCAAGCAAATACATCAGAGAACTCTATGTGGACAATAGAAGGAAAATAGATATAAGAAATAATAATGAAGGGCCTCCCATATTAAAAGCAGAAGTGGAAGAAGCCATCAAACACACGAAGAACAACAATTCACCAGGACCAGATAAAATCACCAAGGAAGAATTGGAAGCATTAGGAGAGCTTGAGAAATAATTACCAGATTACTGAATGGCATCTATAACAATAACTCTGTCCCATTAGACCTTTTTCTGTCAGTTTTCATTGCCCTACCAAAGAAACAAGTTTCAGTTGAATGTGAAGACCATCGAACCATTAGTCTTATGAGCCATGTTACCAAAATCCTGCTTCGTATTGTCATGAAAAGAGTCAGGGGCAAAATAAAACCAGAAATCGCTGAAGAACAATGTGGCTTCATAGAAGGAAAAGGCACAAGTAATGAGAGCATTGATGGAAAGATCATTAGAAGTACAGACGGACCTACACTTATGCTTCATAGACTACTGTAAAGCATTCGATAAAGTGAGACACACAGAAATTATAAGAATGCTGGAAGACATCAACATAGATGGGAAAGATCTGAAACTCATCAAAAACATATACTGGCAGCAATCAGCAGCAATGAAGGTTGAGAACCAAATAGGAGCATTCCAAGACATAAAATTGGGAGTGAGACAAGGATGTGTTCTATCTCCTGACCTCTTTTCATTGTACAGCAAAAACATAATGAGAAATTAGATTTTCAACTACTGCGGAAAAAAAGAACACTGTCCCTGCATTATCTATTTGCTGTCTTAACAATCATTTTCTATGTACACAAATGTTTAAAGCATGATTTTGCGAGCAGAAATTAAAAAAAAATCGCAGAAAGGAACAAGCAATGAACAGATAAAAATTAGTAACAAAACCTCAGAGATAAAACACTAAGACCTGACAAGCCGATATGTGCATTACACTTTACTGGTCTGTTTACATGTATTAACAGGACGGATACTATCAGTTGAGGAAGGACGGGATTGGGTGAAGGGGGAACCTGAGCCTCTACTGACATATCCGGAGTGCAATAATGATGACCCAGACCATAAACCATAAACCTTACAACTATTTTTAATTAAGTAGAGAAAGTGAACATAAAGGCCTTTAAACATCAAAAAGACAGAGACTATGGTTATATCTAAGAAACAGAATCCACCAGCATGCAGTATTCAATTAAACGGAACTATTCTAAAGCAGGTGCAGAAATTCAAATACCTTGGAGCATAATAACTTCAGATGGGAAATGCAGAACAGAAATTAGGAACAGAATAGGCCAAGCAAAGACTGCATTTCAGAGAATGAGAAACATATTAACCAACACATCCTTATCAATGAATGTTAGAAAACGAGTCCTAAAATGCTATATTGAGCCTATCTTGTTATATGGAAGTGAATCATGGGCAATAGGCAAGTCTGCACAAAAATCATTGGAAGCAGCAGAAATGTAGTTTATTAGAAGAATGTTGCGAATCCCCTGGACAGCAAAAATAACTAACGAAGAATGTATGAGAAGAGCTGGAGAGACAAAAACCTTGTCAAAAAGATAAGAGAGAGACAATGTACTTTCATAGGACATGCAATGAGAAGAGGGGGCATTGAAAATATTATAAGAACAGGAAAAATAGAAGGAAGAAGATCAAGAGGAAGACCAAGAGAAATGATACTGGACAGTCTGACGGGATGGTGTGAGAGGAGATCACCAACTGAGCTGATGGCCTGCATGAAGGATCAGATACTCTGGAGAAGCATAATAGCCAACGCCAGTCGGCACGGCACATGATGATGATGAGAGAAAGGTGTCGGGATTAATTCTTCCATCTCATTTTGTCGACAGGCGCGCTTGAACATACACACACATGCAAGAAAATGAAGGTTTAGAAACTGCTTACGTTCTGAAATGTTGGTTCCTAACAAGAAGATGCTACTATGTATTCTGATAGACAAACGCCCAGAGTGTACGAAACAATTTTTACTGCAAAACACGTTTATGAACAACAGTCATTTTGCACAGTAAATGCCGCGCAAGAGAAGTGCATGCAATTTACATAGTCACGCCCGGAAGTTCATGATACTATTATGAAGAAATATGGAATATAGCTGTTGATTGTATC